>JARBWK010000017.1:2596240-2877836 GCA_030556195.1 Anolis apletophallus | reverse complement strand
TCCTCTGATACCCCCTTACAACCCCCCAGGAGGTCCCACTCCCACCCCAGCTGGAGCCAGCTTCGCCATGATTGGCTGAGTTCTGTTGACATCATGAACAGCTGAGGGAGGATTCCCTGCATAGGCGGGGCAATAGGAGAGCGTTTCCCACTTCCAATGCAGATTCCCACCCTTCAATGGCTAGTGTGTGAGACAAGGGTTGGATGAATACAAAGTAGTTAGATGAATAACCTTTGTCCCATCGAGGGACAGAACAAAGAGAATTTGTCATGACCAGTGATAAGAAACTGTGGGAAACGTAGTCCGGAACAACAGGACAAGCAAAGATACATAGGTTCCCAACCAGTGTGCCGTGGCACACTAGTGTGCCGTGAGCGATCATCAGGTGTGCCGTGGGAAATGGGAACCTCAATACCCTTTCCTCCCCCTCCTGCCGAACACTTTTCTTCTCCACTTGGGCTCCCTTCTTCCCAGCCTCGCTCTGCTCACTTTGCCTCGCTTTGCTCTGGGGGTGAGTCTGCGCAGTAGCGCCCGCACGGGTCACGTCTTCCCCCCTCCCCCCCCCTCCTGAACACGCTCATGCTGCCCCCTCGGATCAAAATGGCGGCAGAAGCGGCAGTGTAGAAGAAAAAGTAAGTGTTGGGCAGGAGGGGGAGAAAGAGGGGGCGAAGGGGAAGGGGGAGGAAGAGGCCTCTGTCGAAAGCTGGCATGGGCAAACTTGGACCTTCAAGGTGTTTTGGACTCCAACTCCCACCATTCCTAGCAGCCTCAGGCCCTTTTCCTCCCCCCCCCAGCCACTTAAGCAGGAAAGGGCCTCAGGCTGTTAGGAATGGTGGGAGTTGGTCCAAAGCACCCAGAGGGCCAAAGTTTTCCCATGCCTGTTTGAGGGACCTTAAAGTGGTGAGCCTCCTTCCAACATTGTGATTCTGGATAGAAAACAAACAACAACATAACATAACATTGTTTGAGTCCACAGTGCTCTCTGGGTGTAGGTGAACTACAACTTCCAAACTCAAGGTCAATTCCCAAGCAAACCCTTTCAGTACTTTCTGTTGGTAATGAGAGTTCAATATGCCAAGTTTGGTTCAATTCCATTGTTGCAAGAGTTCAGGATGCTCTTTGATTGTGTGTTAACTATAAATCCCAGAAACTGTAACTCCCAAATGTCAAGGTCTATTTTTCCCAAACTCCATCTGTGTTCACATTTGGGCATATTGAGTATTCATGCCAAGTTTGGTCCTGATCCAACATTGTTTGAGTCCACAGTGCTCTCTGGATATAGGTGAACTACAACTCCAAAACACAAGGTCAATGCCCACCAAACTCTTATAGTATTTTCTCTTGGTTATGGGAGTTCTGTGTGGGAAGTTTGTGTCTTTCTGCCATTCCTGCCAGGATATCTATGTTGTGTTCATCGAAACAGGCCCAGGTTTCACACTGAGTGTATAAATACATTAAAAAACATATTAGCTATATGTATGACTGTGTTAGAGTGTCGTTTTGTGTCATTTTGGTTGGTGGTGTGACCCAGGATTTTGTAAATATAAAAAAATGTGCCGCGGCTCAAAAAAGGTTGAAAAACACTGTGCTAGATAAACAAATAGTGCATAAAAAAGATTTATGCATAGTTTGTGTATCCTATTGACCAGGAAGTTTAGGCTGCTAAGTAAACCACATTCGGAAAGTCTTCTGAGCTTTCAACGCCACCGGGAAACACCAAAGGAACGCTATAGTTTCTTTGGAGATTGCCATCTCCAAACCAGGTGATCTTGGAGCAGAGGAGGGTGCGCCTTTGGTTCAGATTTATGGTGTTTTGCCTCTTGCTGATGACAGATTAGTTTCCTTGATTCAGAGGTTATGTTATGATTTTTCACAAGCGTGGGCGGGACGGGGAGATAAAAGTGCAAGAAAAGGAAGTCCAAAGATAGTGGGGAAACAAGTGGTTCTCAAGGAGTTCTGACTTCAATGTTGTGAATATATCCCAATGCAGCTGTTTTGGTTTGACCTGCAGCAGGGAGTTCCAACGTTCCTGCACATGTGGTCTGGCATCTCTAGCACCAAAGGCTGGGATTTAGCATCAAAAGACCTCCAGCCATTTCTACCTCTCTGTTTTCTTGCCTCACTTAACCTGAAGCCATGGACTGTGCATGGAGTTGCATGTGGACAGGCCAACAGGGGCAAGCCCTGAGCGGTTTGAGACACACAGTTTTCCAAGGACTTCCGTGTGTTTGGACTCTCCTCTGGCTATTACCGTGTTTCCCCGAAAGTAAGACAGCGTCTTACATTCTTTTGACCCCCAAAATCCCCTACGGCTTACTTTCGAGTACGGCACATTACCGTACCCGAAAGTAAGCCTTTCCCCTTGGCCGCCTCCTCCTCCGCCTCCTCCGCCCGCCGCTTGCCTCCTCCTCCGCCTCCGGTGCCGCCGCTGCCTCCTCCTCCGCCTCCCTCCGCCCGCGCAGCCTCCCTCCGCCTCGGTGCCGCCCTACCTCCGCCTCGGTGCCGCTTACCGCCGCCCGCCGCCGCTTACCCGCCGCTTGCCTCCGCCGCCGCTTGCCTCCTCCTACACAACGGCTACGCCTCGCCAGGTGCGGCTGCGCCGGCGCTCAAACCTTCTGCCCATGCGCGAATGTCTGCGCATGGGCAGGAAGGTACTGAGCGCGTCTGACGCAGGCGCGCTGACGCAGGTGCGCTGGCGCGCTCAGGCCTTCTGCCCATGCGCGAATGTCTGCGCATGGGCAGAAGGTACCGAAGCCCCCGCCAGCGTCAGCGCGCCTGCGTCAAGCGCCTGTCAGGCCAGACGCCTGCGTCACCGCGCTCAGTACCTTCTGCCCATGCGCAGACATTCGGCGCATGGGCAGAAGGCCTGAGCGTCCCAGCGCAGCCGCGCTCTGACAGGCTTGGGGCCGCTGTGGAGGAGGAGGCAAGCGGCAGCGGCGGCAAGTGGCGGCGAAAGAAGGCGGCGAAAGGAAGCGAGGGGGAAGGAGGAGAGAGGCGGGCGGAGGGAAGCGGGACCGACGAGGAGGAGCGGGACTGAGTGAGGCACGTCAGTGAGGTAGGCCGGGGTGCGTCTTATTTTCGAGTACGGCTTACATTAGCCGACCCCCCCTGACACCCCCGATACGTCTTACAATCGGGGGTGTCATACTTTCGGGGAAACACGGTAGCACAAAGGACTTTTCTCTTATAGTTTTCCCAAGGACACAGATGGACTTTCCCCAAAGCATATGGATTTGATGCTTTTCAAGATGATATGGACTTTCTTTCCACCCCTTGCATATGAAGTAATTATGAGATATTGGTGATATCCCCCTCAAACCCTCCTATGTAATTTTCCTGCATGTTTTCCCCCCTCCCCATGTGTAAAATAATATGAAGAAATGCTACATGTTGGTGAAAGACCCAGCTGTTGTTTTGAGATCAGGATGAAACCACATTCGTGGCTGTACCCTGAATTCAATCATTGGAGCAATTTGCATGACAGAGGACTCTTTCTGGTTTGGAGAAGGTTCTTTCCCTTCTCCCCATTGAAAGACTCTTTTTGTTTCATAAACGCTGGACCCTCTGAGATTAGCCTTGTCCCGCGTTTATAATAATAATAATAATAATAATAATAATAATAATAATACTGTTTATTTCTATTCCGCTCTTCTCACCCCGAAGGGGACTCAGTGCGGATTACAATACATACACATGACAGACAGTCCCTGTCGGAAAGACATACAATTACACATATTTTATTTATTTATTTATTTATTTGTTCCATCTTGTATTCCGCTCCTCCCTGCAGGCTCGGGGCGGATAACAGCATAAAATTCGGCTGGCATGTTGCCTCCATGTCGCCGTACAATAAAAACAAAGATAAAAACAACAACATCATAGGTCCCGAGATTAGTTATGTCACATGTTATCGCATTCCCCGAACCAGGGTGCTGCTTACACAGATGAGTATGTTCGGTTGTTCGCCTAGCCAAAAACCAGTCTAAACAAGGCGGTTTTGCAGGCCCTGCGAACAGGATGAGCTCCGTGGCGGCTCGAGGCGTTGTCTGGGAGAGAGTTCAGAGTACCGGGCCGCCACAGAGAAAGCCTTTGCCTGGTTGCAGACAAGTGGCAGGCGCGGACCGATGGAATCAGGAGCAGATTAGCCTCCTCTGAGCGTAGTGATCTCGGGGAATGTATGGGGCAAGGCGGTCCCTCAGTACGCAGGCCCTAGGCCGTGTAGAGCCTTGAAGGTTAATACCAGCACCTTGAAGGCAATTGGTACTCAATAGGTAGCCAGTGCAGCTGCCGGAGGATGGGTGTAATGTGCTCCCTTACGGCGTTCCCGCCAGCAAGCGAGCAGCGGCATTCTGCACCAGCTTGAGTTTCCGGTGTCGCCAAGGGAAGGCCGGCGTGGGGCGTTACAGTAGTCTAATCTCGAGATGACCGTCGCTTGGATCACCGTGGCAAGGTCGCCCCTGGAAGGTAGGGTGCCAGTCGCCTAGCCTGTCGTAGGTGGAAAAATGGCGCCCTGCTGGCCGCGGAGACCTGGGCCTCCCTAGTCAGCAGGGGTCCAACTGAACACCTAGGCTCTTAACAACAGGCGATGGGCTAAGCCATTCGCCATCCAGGGTAGGCAACTGGCACTCACCCCGTCCAGGCCGACCAGGCCACAAGATCTCCGTCTTCGACGGGTTCACCTTCAGCCGGCTGGCCCGCAGCCAACCAGTCACGGCCTCTAGGCACTGATGGAAACAATCGGGTACGGTGTCCGGCCTGCCGTCCATTCTCAGCAGAAGCTGGGTGTCATCAGCGTACTGATAACACTCCAGACCAAAGTCGCGAGCCAGCTGGGCCAGGGGGCGCATATACACGTTGAATAATAGACAAATACAGTGCAGTTTTTAGAAGGACTTCTTCTTTCCTGGCTGCGTCATACAGGTGGGCGTCATCGGGTGTGAATGCTCCATTACATCATTGTTGTTATGTCCCTGCGTCATTGCGTCACCACGTCACAAGGGGGTGCTGTTGTTCCATCCTCATGACAAGAGCCTCCTGTTTCCACCACTTCCGCCTCTCCCTTCTCCGTCAGCCTATTTCAGACAAGTCTGTGCAAAAGTCCTTCCCCACTTTTATGGTCCCCAATTTGTTGTTAATTCACAGCTGGGCTGTTGAACTGCTTGGGTAAACAGTAGACAGGGCTTACAACTGGCGTCTAACTCAGCCCGGGATTCGATCCTGCAATCTTCAGATCTTCAGATTGCCAGCACAGCCGTTGTTACCGCTGTGCTATCTCTCCGGTTTATAGAATGTATGGCATAACTATATTTCATATTTCATAACCGGCCGTCACTGTTGGCCTCGGAAACCAACACACCGCTACAGTTATTTCATTTGTTTACCATCCAGGAGACTGAAAACTCTCATGGGAAATCTACATATGGCCCTTTGTCAACAAGGAAGGGTCGTTATGGACAAATTCCTGTTTTTCACCAAGAACAAAGAACTTGCTTTGGCTCGAAAGGTCAGGGGCTCGGATTTTCATTAACATACGGACATAATCTAAGCAAGAAAACTCCAGCTGCTTGTTTTGAACAAACATTCCTGCCCCTCACTTCCCATTCGCCAAAGCGAAAGTGGCGCGGTTTCACGATTGGTTCCCACTACAGCTGGCTTCCAAGATTTTTTTTTTCCTATTTATTTTTTATTGATGAAACATATAATACAAGACATACAAGGTGACTAACATTGACATTGGACACATACAATAACATCCCTTCCTCGGGACCAACACTAGTTGGTCTCATTCATACTGACAAAGGTGTACAGAACAACATTATACCTAAAATACCTCCACCCCAACATTCAACAAAAAGTTTCCACTTCCCAATCGCTTTGAGAGGGTGTTTGCTTCCTTCTTCTATATTTACATTGATTTTTTCGGTTACGTTGGTCTTTTGGAATTTGTTATGACTCTATAGATATTTATAGTTTATACTTCTTAAATAATCAATAATTTTTTCCCAATTTGTTGTCTTTGAGGCAGACCAATTCTGGGCAATGGTTTGGGTTAATAGGTCCATATTCATGACGTCTAAAACCTTTTTTATCCACTCATGCATTGTTGCCGTATATTTAGCTTTCCAAAGTCTTGCTATACAAAATCTTGCGGCTGTTGTAAGATAGAAGAAGATTTTATCATCATTTTTTTCTATTTGGAAGTCCAACATTCCTAGCAGGAAATATTCAGGTTTAAAATCAAAATTTATATGAAGAATTTTTTTCATATTTCCAAGATTCTAACCAATCATCATGAAGCCCACAGCATGCAGGGGCGGGAAAGTTTGAATTTGACAGTTCTGTAAAATGTATAAAAATGGCATATGCGGTGTTATGCCCATCGCCTTCCGTAAAGAGCCTGGGGGTCCATTTGGACTCCCAGCTGACCATGGAGGCCCAGGTCTCTGCGGTCAGCAAGATCGCTTTTTTTCATCTGCGACAGGCAAGGAGGCTGGCCCCCTATCTCTCCCGGAACGATCTGGCCACGGTGATCCAAGCAACAGTCATCTCAAGGCTGGATTAGTGCAACGCGATCTTCGTTGGCCTTCCTCTGTCGGTGACCCGGAAGCTCAGGCTAGTGCAGAACACTGCCGCCCGGCTCCTGTCTGGCACGCCAGCTGGCGCCCACATAACACCTGTTTTGCAGGATCTGCACTGGCTGCCAATTGAGCACCGGATCACCTTCAAAGTGTTGGTCCTCACCTTTAAGGCCTTACACGGCCTGGGGCCAGCGTATTTGAGGGACCGTCTCACCCCATATTGCCCTCCGAGATCACTTCGGTCTGAGGACTCCAATCTCCTGGAGATACCTTCAGCTAAACTCGCAAGGCTGACTGCTACCCGCCGGAGGGCGTTCTCTGTCATAGCACCTACGCTGTGGAACGCCCTCCCGGCCGGAACTCGGGCTATGAAGGACTTGCTCCCGTTTAGACGGGCCTGTAAAACATACCTGTTTAAGCAGGCCTTTGGTGAGTAAGTCCTGCCCATGCCCCGCCATCTATTCGGTCTTCTGAGGATGATGTGCTGTTCATTGTTTTAACTGTGTTATTAATTACTGTACTGCTGTTGTTTTTAATTGTTTTTAACTGCTTATTGCCTGTATTTTACTGTGCCCTTCGGCTCCTGTAAGCCGCCGCGAGCCTCGGGGAGTCGGCGGCATAGAAGCCCGAATAATAAATAAATAAATCTATGGCAGGCATCTTCAGAGGTTGTGAGGTCTGGGTTGCTGTGAGTTTTCTTGGATGTATGTCCATGTTCCAGAAGCATTCTCTTCTGACATTTCACCAAAATCTGTGGCAGGCATCCTCAGAGGTTTTCAGGTCTGTTGGAAACTAGGCAAGTGGGGTTTATATATCAGTGGAATAATGTCCAGCGTGGGAGAGAGAAGTCTTGTCTGTTGGAGGCAAGTGTGAATGTTGCAATCTTGATAACCTTCACCACAATGCCAGCGGATGAGCTACTGATGACTGGCACTGCTCATTCACGTCCACTGGCTTCCCAATACACATCAGTGATATCAACTTCCGCTGAGAAAATTTTCCGCAAGAGCGACGTGCCTTGTAACCTTACTTTCCAGATATCCCTCGTACAGCGCAAACTTTGCACTTGGAGGGAAATGGAATGAGGATGCTGATCTCTAACCTTCACTACAACGCCCACCGGTGAGCTACTGATGACTGGCACTGCTCATTCCGTCCACTGGCTTCCCAATACACATCAGTGATATCAACTTCCGCTGAAAAATTTTCTGCCTTGTAACCTTACTTTCCAGATATCCCTCGTACAGCGCAAACTTTGCACTTGGAGGGAAATGGAATGAGGATGCTGATCTCTAACCTTCACTACAACGTCCGCCGGTGAGCTACTGACGACTGGCACTGCTCGTTCATGTCCAGTGGCTTCCTACTACATGTCAGTGATACCAACTTCCCCTGAGAACATTCCCCGCAAGAGATACGTTCCTTGTAACCTTACTTTCCGGATATATCTCATACAGTGCAAACTCTGCACTCGGAGGGAAATGGAATGAGGACCCTCATCTCTAACCTTCACCACAATGCCAGTTGATAGGCTACTAATGACTGGCACTGCTCGTTCATGTCCACTGGCTTCCCACTACATGTCAGTGATGCCAACTTCCCCCGAGAAAATAAATGGAATGAGGATGCTGAGCTCTAACCTTCACTACAATGCCAGCCGATGAGCTACTGACAACTGGCATTGCTCATTCGCTTTTGCTGGCTTCTCACTACACGCAAGTGATACCAACTTCCCCGAGAAAATGGGCTACTAACGACTGGCACTACCAAATTCCCCTGAGAAAATTCCCCACAAGAGCTACGTATCTTGTAACCTTACTTTCCGGATATCCCTCGTACAGCGCAAACTTTGCACTTGGAGGGATGTGGAATGAGAGCGCTGATCTCTAACCTTCACTACAACACCAGCCGATGAGCTACTGACAACTGGCACTGCTCGTTCATGTCCACTGGCTTCCCACTACATGTCAGTGATACCAACTTCCCCTGAGAACATTCCCCGCAAGAGATACATTCCTTGTAACCTTACTTTCCGGATATATCTCATACAGTGCAAACTCTGCACTCGGAGGGAAATGGAATGAGGACCCTCATCTCTAACCTTCACCACAATGCCAGTTGATGGGCTACTAACGACTGGCACTGCTCGTTCGCTTCCGCTGGCTTCCCACTACACGTCAGTGATACCAACTTCCCCTGAGAAAATTCCCCACGAGAGCTACGTACCTTGTAACCTTACTTTCCAGATATCCAGATATCCAGATATTTCCAGATATTTGAGGGACCGTCTCACCCCATATTGCCCTCCGAGATCACTTCGGTCTGAGGACTCCAATCTCCTGGAGATACCTTCAGCTAAACTCGCAAGGCTGACTGCTACCCGCCGGAGGGCGTTCTCTGTCATAGCACCTACGCTGTGGAACACCCTCCCGGCCGGAACTCGGGCTATGAAGGACTTGCTCCCGTTTAGACGGGCCTGTAAAACATACCTGTTTAAGCAGGCCTTTGGTGAGTAAGTCCTGCCCATGCCCCGCCATCTATTCGTTCTTCTGAGGATGATGTGCTGTTCATTGTTTTAACTGTGTTATTAATTACTGTACTGCTGTTGTTTTTAATTGTTTTTAACTGCTTATTGCCTGTATTTTACTGTGCCCTTCGGCTCCTGTAAGCCGCCGCGAGCCTCAGGGAGTCGGCGGCATAGAAGCCCGAATAATAAATAAATAAAATAAATAAATTAATATCCCTCGTACAGCGCAAACTTTGCACTCGGAGGGAAATGGATTGAGGATGCTCATCTCTAATTTTTACCACAACGCCAGTTGATGGGCTACTAACGACTGGCACTGCTCGTTCGCTTCCGCTGGCTTCCCGCTACACGGCAGTGATACCAACTTCCCCTGAGAAAATTCCCCACGAGAGCTACGTACCTTGTAACCTTACTTTCCAGATAATTTGACTGGGGGGGGGTGTCAAAACTCAACTTGCCCCTCTTCCCGCTGCCTCATAATTTCAAAAAAGCGGCCACCACTATGTCTGCTAGTAATACCAACTTCGATTCGGAATTTCCCATTTTCAGTAAGTTTACGTTTGACATTAATGTTATTTAAACATCTCCTTATCCCCCCCCCCCCTATAAATGTTACGCCTGGATTCCTCTCTCATTTTCCCCTTCTTTATTTTCATTTTTCCAAAAAAAAAAGAAAAAATAGAAGAAGAAGAAGATAGTTTATTAAGAAAAGCTGACTCTACCTCCGCTTCGTCTCCTGGAACAGCTCCGGCGAATAAAAAACCCACCTCGTCGGAGACAGTTTTATTCTGTTGATCGGAAGACTGCCAGCCCAATTTATGATTGAACATAAGATCTCCAAATCTGAATTTATGCCTCGCAGCGTAACGACAGGTCAACGAGATTAAAAGTATGTTCATGAGAGAGCTGTAAGGCAATTTGAGCTTCACGCTTCTATGGTGATTGGGCATTCAGTCTGAAAAAAGCGGGAAGGAGGGCGGGAGGAGCCCCAACCAACCTTAATAAAACACTTACGCTTCTTGGGGACATAATTCACTGCCGTAGCCTTGCAGTCTCCTTTACAAACACCTCCCCCCCTTGCCATTAAGAGGGCCAGCCACCCTCTACTCCCCACTTCCCATAATTTCAGAAGGAGCCCTCAAGGAGATAATGGCACCGGTAATAAATGGACTGAATTAATGATAGAAATGGGGTCTTGTCAGACGTTCCTGACAGTGCAAAGGGGGTGGGTTGGGGGTGGCGTTGAGGAGATCCATCCCTCACAATCAAGACAATCTGTTTGTGGTCAAGCCCCAGTCATTCTCTGCCGCATCTCCCTTTCCAACCGGAAACAGATTGAATACCGGATCACTTACAAGGTGTTAGTTCTTACTTTCAAGGCCTTGTATGGTCTGGGGCCAGTGTACATACGGCAGTCTTTCTCAACCAGTGTGCCGTGGCACACTAGTGTGCCATGACAGACCTCCTGCTGTGCCGCGGGAAAAGCTCTCTGCCCCCCTTCCTCCCCCCTCCTGCCGAACTCCTGCTGCTTGGGGGAGGAGGAAGGGCCGGGCAGTGGCGAAGAAAAAGAAGGGACCGGGGCGCCGCCTCCTTCGGCCGTTTCCCCAGCCAGCCTCCAATCCGCCACGACTCACACCATAACTCTCGCCCCTCACTTGCTGAAGCCGCGTGGAGGAGCCCCACCCACTGAAGCCCGTCCACCGCTCATGCTCCTTCTCTGTAGGAGAGCTGAAGCTGGGGGGAGGGGGCGGGGCATGGCGCGGCCTGTAGGAGAGCTGAAGCTGGGGGGAGGGGGCAGGGCTCTCCCAGCAGCTGCTCCAGCCTTGAGGGGACAGTGCCAAGCCAGCATTGTGCTGGCTCTGGCACCGCTGGCTTGGCACTGCCCCCTCAAGGCTGGAGCAGCTGCTTGGAGAGGTGGAGCCGGGGTAGGGGCGGGGCATGGTGCAGCCTGGCTCCGCCCCTCTCTGGCTTTGGCACTCCCAGCAGCTGCTCCCAACAGGCCACCAACCCCCAACCGTTCTTTACTGTGTTAGAGTGTCATTTTGTGTCATTTTGGTTGGTGGTGTGCCCCCGGATTTTTTTAATGTTAAAAGTGTGCCGTGGCTCAAAAAAGGTTGGGAAACACTGACATACGGGATCGCCTGATTCCATATAACCCTCCGAGATCACTTCGTTCAGAAGATCAGAATCTTCTAGACACCCCTAGTGTGAAGTCTTTCCACCTGACTTCGACAAGGCGCAGGGCATTTTCAATCATCGCCCCGGCTCTTTGGAATACGTTGCCACCGGAAATGCGGGCTCTCCGAAATTTGATCACCTTTCGGAAAACAAGACACACTTGTTCAGACAGGCCTTCGAAAGCTTGTAATTTTAGCTTGTGATTTTAGCTGCGTTTTTATTTTGCTGTTTTACTTACTATTATATGTATGTTTTGCGACAGAGGTCCTCCAGGTCAGTCGCTCGTCTGATCCGGGTATTGGGTGGCAACCTGTGCTGGACGCGGTGACACTCCCCCTGAAGTCACAGGTCCGCAGTTTGGCGGTTCTCCTGGACTCAGCGCTAACGCTTGATGCTCAGGTGTCAGCGGTGGCTGGGAGAGCCTTCGCACTGTTAAAACTGGTGCAACCATACCTTGTGAAGTCTGACTTGACCATGGTGGTCCACGCCTTGGTTACCTCTAGATTGGATTACTGCAATGCGCTCTACGTGGGGCTTCCCTTGAAGACGGCCCGGAAACTCCAACTTGTCCAACGCTCGGCTGCCAGATTAATAACTGGGGCAGGTTATAGGGAGCGGTCGACCCCCCTGTTCAGACAGCTCCACTGGCTGCCGTTTACTTTCCGGACCCAATTCAAGGTGCAGGTGATTACCTACAAAGCCCTAAACAGTTTGGGACCCGCCTACCTTTGTGACCGGCTCTTCTCCCATGAACCAGCCCGATCCCTTCGCTCCTCAGGGGAGGCCCTCCTTTCGCCCCTGCCAGTCTCACAAACTTGGCTTGTGAGCACTAGGGAGAAAGCCTTCTCCTCTGTGGCCCCCCGTCTTTGTAATTCCCTCCCGGGAGAGATCAGGAATGCCCCCTCATTGGAATCCTTCAGGAAACAATTGAAAACTTGGTTCTTCCATCTGGCCTTCGGAGATTAGGTTCCCAAATGTGAAACCTCTTCCCCTATATGCAGGGGCGGTCCTACAAGATAGGCCAAGTAGGCGGCCGCCTAGGGCGCCATCTGGGAAGGGGGCGCCATCCTGGCCACATGGGGCGCCATCAGGGGCGGTCTCACCTCTCCTGGGGGGATAGGCGAGCCTTATTTCTGCGCCCCTCCCATGGCTGCTGGACGCAGCAGCCTGCGCGGTGACGTCACACGCAGCTGCGCGGCGACGTCACGCACACCTGCGCATGCGTGATGACGTCACGCGCAGCTGTGCGAGTGTGCCACGCACGCCTGCGCATGCGCAGTGACGTCCGGCGCAGCTGCATCACCCGGCTGCGCCGCCTGCGCCGGCGGGAACACTGGCTCCCGGGCAGGAGGCGCGGCGGAGGGGCGGCCAGCGTGGCGGCGCCCCTCGCAGGCGGCAACGCCCCTCCCAGGACCCGTCGCCCTACGCAGCCGCTTACATGGCGGAATGCCAAAGGCCGGCACTGGGCGCCATCCTGGCCCTGCAGATGTTCCTCAGACAGTGCTGCAGCTGCCTGCTTTTTTGACCCCCTGCCTTGTGCGCTCCGGCGCCGCTTCTGGGCATGCGGAGGTTTTCACGCAGCGCAGTTGCTCTGGAGATGAAGTTGAGCGCAGGAGCAACTGCAAATGCGAGAAAACATCCGCGCGTGCCCTTGCACCTGAGGGCCTGAGGCTATGAGGAGTTGTGGGAGTTGGAGGCCAAAACACTTAGAAGGAGGGAGGGAGGGGCCAAGTTTGCCCAGGCCGCTGCCTGTATTCGACCTCATTTGAACATTTTGGCTGTTTTTCTATTTACATTTACATTGGGATCCTAATTTTGGACTCATGGGAGACTCCTATGAATTATGAGACGGGTGGTAGGTAATATATTCTGATTTTGATGCATTTACATTGCATTTCTTGTTGATTATTATACAGTTCTGCTTAATATTGTCATACAATATAATACAAATACAATATAACAATAGAATAACGATATATTTTATATTACATGTAATATTACAAACAATATTGCAGTATAGTGGTATTGTACAAAATAGTAATATATAATATTTTATTTTACTTTATTTTGGGTTATTTGAGTTTTATAGGAGTCATGAAAATATTTGGTAGAGGATAATTTTATTTAAATAAATAATTTTATTATTTTATAATAATAATATAATAGAATGTTACATTATATTATAATGTCAATATATTATAATACCGTATAATTATATTGTAATGTAGTATAATATAATTATGATATAATATAGTATGAGTATGGTATAATATATTGTATATACATTGATACAATATAATACTACTAATGGTATTGTGATATTATAATTGTATATTTGTTCTACATGGGGGGCGGCAAAATAATGTTTTTTGGGGGGGGCACCAAAATAATGTTCGCCTACCATTTAAAATTACCTCAGACCGCCCCTGCCTATATGACCCATTGTCTTTGACACTATTGTCGTATCTCCCCCGAGTTTTTAAACATCCTATATGTTCATGTGGCCCACCCTGTCGGTTCTGTTTTTTGACTCACCTGTACTGTTGTGTTTTCACCAATGTATTTTATTGCGTTTATTGCTTTTATTATGTTTATTGTTTTTTTAAAATGTTGGTTTTTTGTGATGTGTTGTTCGGGCACGGCCCCATGTAAGCCGCTCCGAGTCCCCTTTGGGGAGATGGATGCGGGTTAGAAATAAAGTATTATTATTATTATTATTATTTTGCCCATTGTTTGTTTTATTGAATTGTGTTGTAAACCACCCCAAGTCCAAATAAATAAATAAAATAATAATAAATAGAGAATTATAAATAAATAATGTGCCAACAGAATGCTTCGATGGGACTTTGTGTGAATCCTGAAAACATCACAGAACACCACAGCAAGAAAAGTTACTCCAAATAATCTCAAGGCATGTCCTTAGCAAGGTATGGCATCCCATAGCACTGTTCTCTCCTGCCAGAGGATTCTAATGGTTGGATGGATAGCCCTTCCTTGTCAAGTGCCGTAGGAAGGTCTTCCACAGATATACAGTGTTCCCTCACTTATCGCAAGGGTTCCATTCCAGGACCACCCGCAATAAGTGAAAATCCGTGTATACAATCTATATATATAAAAAGAGAGCTGTCGTGGTGAGGGGCTTATAGACAGCAAAACCGCTGAACCCACAAACACCAAATCAGGCCACAAACTCCCCCCCACGGAAATTTTCGGCGTTGAGTATTTATGTCACAGCGGATAGGCAACAGAAATATAGAAGTTTAATTCCCCATCGGCCCAAAAACTCCAGTCTCTGTTCGAGTGAATAATGAAACTCTCATTCAATTCACAAGGTAAATATATAACTTTGTATTGAATTGTATTTAACAATAACTGGCAAAACATCGAAAAACAACAGCCATCACAGCTACCTTTCTAAACATCCTTTCCTCACAGATATTTAATCCCAACTGTCAAATCCCAACTGTCACTTTGTAACTGACATTCCTCAAGGTTCCATTTAGCAATCTTGAGACAGCGCCATCTGGTGTCAAACATGTCACACTGCAGGTCATCTCAAACTGCGAAAATATATCTTGTGCTGACTCATGAATTGCTATTCAAAATGCAATAATCTGGCAGGAAAGAGGTATGTTTACCACCCGAAAAAAACGGACAAAAATACGAAAAATGAATGGGACTACAACTCCCATCAACCACCCATGCTACAGCAGCACAGAGCATGTGAAGTACTCATTCCCACGCATGGAGAAAACTGGAAGAAGGCCAGCCATCTTACCCAAGACCCGCAGCTCGACTGCTGCCTCGGCCTGGCCTCCCTGTCTCTGTGGCCAGCGGGGGAATGCCTGGCGGCGGCGTTGACTACTAAAGGCCTAAAAGGAGGAGGGAGGCCCACTGTCTTCGCCGAAGCCGGGGCCTCGGTTGGTGTCGCAGCCCGGGCTCCGGAGGCCTCCGCGACAGCAATCGAGGCCCTGGCTTTGGCGAGGACGACGGGCCTCTCTCCTCCTTTTAGGTCTTCAGTAGCCAGCGCCGCCCGCAGCCCTTCCCAGGTGGCAGCGCTGGCTGCTGAAGACCTAAAAGGAGCGAAGCCAGGGCCTCGGCTGGTGTTGCGAAGGCCTCCTGAGCCCAGGCCACGACACCAACCGAGGCCCTCCGTAAACCATCAAATGCTCGACATATATTGCCACCCTAAGTTACTGCCTGTTGTTGAACTTGTATTTTGTATTGTTTTATTAAGATATGTAACTGTTTTTAGTATGTTTTTACCAATTGTACACCGCTCTGAGACTGTTGGGAGGGGCGGTCTATAAAATCGAAATAAATAAATAAATAATTTGGAAACATTGGATAGCTTCAACTTGCCAGGCGTACGGATCTGCAAGTGGCCCGCTGCCAGTACCCACTAATTGGGTCTCGGTATCTGAACTTCGGGTTTCACTATCCGCGGTTGCTTTAAAATTGCTCTATTTCAGGGTGAGGTTCTGGGGAAAGACTGGGAATGTATCTGCACGGAGCTAGATGTATCCGTGGCCTGTCGAACTATCAAGGAATCCCATTTAGGGTCTTGACTGTCCAACACATGCAGATTAGCTGGGCTGAGTGTACGAAATGAAGTGTGCAGGTGGCTTTCCCAAGAGCAAACAGTAATGCCTATGTAATCCCATGTGTTTATCCTCTAAGAAGACCCCCCCCTCCCTGCGCGCATATTGAACCTGGTGTGCATAACCCCGTAAGCCACTCACTGATGCTTGTCGGAATTGCACACATAGTAGGGATTTGGGAGGGGCTGCAGGACATGTGATCAGGTCACACTCACACACACACACACAATCCAGCTGTTCCCAGAACTGTTTCAGAGCAGGGTTTATCTACATTCCAGACATACCTGTTTTAAGGAAACGCGGGGTGATTATCCTCAAACATTTACGATCATATTTAAAGCTGGAGGGTTTGTTGACCTCTCGTTCACGGAGGCATCATGGTGGAAAATAGGATTAGGGGGCTCTGGTACGATCCAGTGAGTGGGCTCTTGTGTTCTTAAACTGGGAGGAAACCCATGCACAAAGTATGCTTCAGAAGGGAACTGTGGATTCTGCCATCCGTAGAATGATGGTAGCGTAATGTTTCTCAACCTTCCTATTGCCGCGACACCTTCGTACAGTCCCTCATGTTGTGGTGACCCCCAACCATAACATTATTTTCGTTGCTACTTCAGAACTGTCATTTTGCTACTGTTATGAATTGGCGTGAAAATACATCTGCAGGATGTATTTTCATTCAATGGAACGAATTCGGCACAAATACCTAATTTGAATACTGGTGGATTTGGAAGAGGAGCTGTAGCGGGAACCAATCGTGAAACAGCGTCGTTTTTGCCCTGGCGAATGGGAAGCGAGGGACAGGAATGTGTTCAAAACAAAGAGCAGCTGGAGTTTTCTTGATTATATCATGTCCATATGTTAATGAAGATCCAAGGCTTTGACCTTTCGGGCCAAAGGAATTATTTTGTTCTTGGTGAGAAACAGGAATTTGTCCTTAATGACCCTCCTTGTTGACAAAGGGCCGTGTGCAGATTCTGTCCATGAGAAGTTTCAGCCTTCTGGATGGTACATGAATGAAATAACTGTAGCCATGTGCTGGTTTCCGAGGCCAGCAGTGACGGCTGGTTATGAAATATGAAATATAGTTATGCCATACGTTCTAAAACCACGGGACGAGACTAAACTGAGAGGGTCCAGCGTTTATGGAACAAAAGGAGTCTTTCAAAAATGGGGAGAAGGGAAAGAAGAACTTCTCCAAACCAGAAAGAGTCCTCTGTCATGCAAATTCTTCCAATGATTGGATTAAGGGTGCAGCCAGGAATGTGGTCACCATGATCTTGAAAAACAACAGCTGAGTCACGTAGCCTTCCGCACAGGGGCGGTCCGTCCATGTAAGCAACCTACGCGGCCGCTGAACTTCAGCTCTGGCAGTTCTGGGCATGCAAAATGTCGTGGGGGCATCAGCAGGGGGCGCTGGCCGCGCCGCCGAACTCCCTGCTGCTGCCTGCAGCAGCCTACCCATGCACGGAAATGTCCGTGCATTGGGAGTGCAGGGCAGTGGGCGGGGGACCAAGTGGCCAGACGCGGCGGCGGGGGCACCAAAATTTTCTTCGCTTACCTTCCCGGAATAGGTTAGGCCGCCCCTGCTTCCGCATATTATTTTACACATGGGGAGGGGGGAAAACATGCAGGGAATGGTTTACATGGGAGGGTTTCGGGGAAATACCACTACCAATATCTCATAATTATTTCATGTGCAAGAAGTAGAAAGAAAGTCCATATGATCTTTAAAGCATCAAATTCATATGCTTTGGAGAAGTCCATCTGTGTCCTTGGGAAAACTATAAGAGAAAAGTCCTTTTTGCTAATAGCCAGAGGAGAGTCCAAACACATGGAAGTCCTTGGAAAACTATGTCTCCCAAACCGCTCAGGGCTTGCCCCTGTTGGCTTGTCCGCATGCAACTCCGTGCACAAAGAGTCCATGGCTTCAGGTTAAGTGAGGCAAGAAAACAGAGAGGTAGAAATAGCTGGAGGTCTTTTGATGCCAAATCCCAGCCTTTGGTGCTAGAGATGCCAGACCACATGTGCAGGAACATTGGAACTCCCTGCTGCAGGTCAAACCAATTAGGATGCAGATGGGCTCTTTCTGGGGCTCACCTTCAGGCATTGACCTTGAGTTTTGGAGTTGCAGTTCACCTGCATCCAGAGAACAAGAGGAGGGCTTTTGGTGGGAGGATTCACCACCTGTTTCCAAAAAGGAAAAGAAGAACACGTGGAGAGATCTTCAGCCTTCTCTGCCAAAGGGGTTTCTAAGATATATATATATATATTAAAATAAAATAAAATAAAAAGTAATATAGCTGATCAACTCACAAACTTCATGTATTCAGCATAATGAGTATTCATGCTAAGTTTGTGACATTGTGATTCTGGATAGAAAACAAACAACAACATAACATAACAGTGCTCTCTGGGTGTAGGTGAACTACAACTTCCAAACTCAAGGTCAATTCCCAAGCAAACCCTTTCAGTACTTTCTGTTGGTAATGAGAGTTCAATATGCCAAGTTTGGTTCAATTCCATTGTTGCAAGAGTTCAGGATGCTCTTTGATTGTGTGTTAACTATAAATCCCAGAAACCGTAACTCCCAAATGTCAAGGTCTATTTTCCCCAAACTCCATCTGTGTTCACATTTGGGCATATTGAGTATTCATGCCAAGTTTGGTCCAAATCCATCATTGTTTGAGTCCACAGTGCTCTCTGCATGTAGGTGAACTACAACTCCCAAACTCAAGGTCAATGCCCACTAAACCCTTCCAGTATTTTCTGCTGGTCATGAGAGTTGTATGTGCCAAGTTTGGTTCAATTCCATCGTTGGGGAAGTTCAGAATGCTCTTTGATTGGAGGAGAACTATAAATCCCAGCAACTACAACTCCCAAATGACAAAATCAATCTGTCCAACTTCACCAATATTCAAATTTGGGCGTATCAGGTATTTGTGCCAAATTTGGTCCAGTGAATGAAAATACATCCAGCATATCGGATATTTACATGACAATTCATAACAGTAACAAATTACAGTTATGAAGTAGCAATGAAAATACTGTTATGGTTGGGGGTCACTACAACATGAGGAGCTGTATTAAGGGGTCGCGGCATTCGGAAGGTCAAGAAACACTGACCTAAAGCTTCGGAGAGCTTCTTTTCGATCAATTCAAAGCTCTCAGCTGGAGTGGTGATGGCATGATCGTCAGCATAGATTAAACTCTATGTCTCTGTCTTAAGGGGTCGTGATTCATAACAGGAGCAGAATTACAGTTATTTTATTGATTCTTTGGGCTTCTACACCGCTCCCTCTAGAACAGTGGTTCTCAACCTTCGTAATGCTGTGACCCCTTACAGTTCCTCATGTTGTAGTGACCCCCAATCGTATTATTTCATTACTACTTCACAACTGTTATTTCCGCCGGGGCCACCCTCGACCGGTTTCGGCCACTGGACGCAGATGCTGTTGATAAGATAGTGGCTGCAACTCGGCCTACCACCTGCTCCTCGACCCGTGCCCCTCCTGGCTTGTTAGATCGTGCCTGGAGGGGGTTACGTGGGCTTCGGTTAACATTGTAAACAACCCCCTTGAGCAAGGAGTCTTTCCAGAGTGCTTAAAAGAGGCGGTGGTAGCTCCATTACTGAAGAAACCGTCACTAGACCGGCGGTTCCCTCCAACTACCGACCAGTGTCGAACCTTTTGTACCTGGGAAGGTAGTTGAGAGGGCAATAACGAGCAGTTGCAGTCCTTCTTAGATGATGCAACATGGCTAGACCCCTTCCAGTCCGGCTTCCGTTCGGGGCACGGGACGGAGACGGTTCTGGTCTCCATCACAGACCAACAACGCTGCCAGCTCGACCAAGGCGGGTCTGCGCTGCTCGTGTTATTGGACCTCACGGCAGCGTTTGACACGGTTGACCACAATCTATTGATCCACCGCCTGGCCGTGGCTGGAGTGAGGGGGACAGCCCTTAAATGGCTGACCTCCTTCCTCCACCAGCGGCCTCAGCGTGTGAGGAGGGGGAGGTGGTCTCCGAGGGCTCCCACTACTCTGTGGGTCCCCCAGGGGCCATTCTCTCCCCTCTGTTATTTAACATCTACATGCAGCCGCTTGCACAGCTGGTGCGGAGTTATGGGCTGGAGTGTCACCAGTACGCTGGCGACACCCAGCTCATTCTGAGATGGAGGCAGGCCGGGTTCTGTCCCCGATAATTTCCAACACTGCCTCGAAGCCGTTACTGGATGGCTGCGAGCCAGTAGGTTGAGGTGAATCCGGCGAAGACGGAGATCTTGTGGCTGGATCGCCGGGTGATGTTAATGTCAGCTTCCGAGCCTGGGCGGTGCGGTGTTATGCCCATCGCCTTCCGTAAAGAGCCTGGGGGTCCCTTTGGACTCCCAGCTGACCATGGAGACCCAGGTCTCTGCGGTCAGCAAGATCGCTTTTCATCTGCGACAGGCAAGGAGGCTGGCCCCTATCTCTCCCCGGACGATCTGGCCACGGTGATCCAAGCCACAGTCATCTCAAGGCTGGATTACTGCAGCGCTCTCGTTGGCCTTCCTCTGTCGGTGACCCGGAAGCTCAGGCTAGTGCAGAACACTGCCGCCCGGCTCCTGTCTGGCACGCCAGCTGGCGCCCACATAACACCTGTTTTGCAGGATCTGCACTGGCTGCCAATTGAGCACCGGATCACCTTCAAAGTGTTGGTCCTCACCTTTAAGGCCTTACACGGCCTGGGGCCAGCGTATTTGAGGGACCGTCTCACCCCATATTGCCCTCCGAGATCACTTCGGTCTGAGGACTCCAATCTCCTGGAGATACCTTCAGCTAAACTCGCAAGGCTGACTGCTACCCGCCGGAGGCGTTCTCTGTCATAGCACCTCGCTGTGGAGCGCCCTCCGGCCGGAACTCGGGCTATGAAGGACTTGCTCCCGTTTAGACGGGCCTGTAAAACATACCTGTTGAAGCAGGCCTTTGGTGAGTAAGTCCTGCCCATGCCCCGCCATCTATTCGTTCTTCTGAGGATGATGTGCTGTTCATTGTTTTAACTGTGTTATTAATTACTGTACTGCTGTTGTTTTTAATTGTTTTTAACTGCTTATTGCCTGTATTTTACTGTGCCCTTCGGCTCCTGTAAGCCGCCGCGAGCCTCAGGGAGTCGGCGGCATAGAAGCCCGAATAATAAATAAATAAATAAATAAATAAATAAATAAAATAAATAATGTAAATATCTGATATGCAGGATGCATTTTCATTCACTGGACCAAATTTGGTACATATACCCAATACACCCAAAGGGAGGGCGAGATTGATGTTGTCATTTGGGAGTTGTAGTTGCTGGGATTTATAGTTCACCTACAATCAAAGAGCATTCTGACCCACCCACCCTCCCCAATGTTGGAATTGCACCAAACTTGGGATACAAAATTCCCATTACCAACAGAAAATACTGGAAGGGTTTGGTGGGCACTGACGTTAAGTTTTGGAGTTGTAGTTCACCTACATCCCGAGAGCACTGTCAACTCAAAACAATGATGGATTTGGACCAAACTTGGCATGAATATCAATATGCCCAAATGTGAACGCTGGTGGAGTTTGGGGAAAATAGACTTGACATTTGGAAGTTGTAGTTGCTGGGATTTATAGTTCACCTACAATCAAATAGCCTTCTGAACTCCACCAAAGATAGAATTGGGCCAAACTTCCTTAACACACACACCCCATGATCAACAGAAAATGCTGTGTTTTCAGATGGTCTTTGGCGACCCCTCTGACAGTCCCTCGTGACCCCTCCAGGGGTCCCGACCCCCAGGTTGAGAAACACTGCTCTAGAAGCTCGGAGCGGTTTACAACAGGTAAAAAAACCAAGCATAGAACTACCATTATAGAACAGTGGTGAAGAAGCAGATAAGCAATGAGTTAATCTAAACATTACTAGCGCTGAAATGATTCTAAAACTGAACTACACAGAGAGCGTAACAGTTACTCAACTGGAAAAGCCAGGCGAAAAAGAGCCGTCTTGCAGGCTTGGCGAAAAGAGGACAGTTCCCTGATACCTCTGACTTCCTCAGGTAGGGCATTCCATAGAGACGGTGCCACCACCGAGAAGGCCCTTTGCCTTGTTGAGGCTAGGTGAAATTGTCGGATGGAGGGGACGTTGAGGAGGTTTTGTACGCTGGAGCGTAAGGATCTCTGGGGCAAATATGGGGAAAGGCGGTCCCTCAAATACACTGGCCCAAGACCATACAAGGCCCAGGCATGTAGCCGGGGGGCTAAGGGGGCTTCAGTCCCCCCCCCAAATTCTCAGGGTGGTCCGCAAAAAGGCCTTACTGGTACATTATTTAAACTGTTATGTTTATTCATATCATGATCTGATCACCATGCTCATTATATCCCACATTCATGGGGTTATTGGGATAACAATACAAAAGGTTTGCTAGGGTAGACCCTCTTCCACCCAGTCTCAGTCCCCCCCCCCCCCCGAAACAAAATCCTGGCTACGGCCCTGACAAGGCCTTAAAGCAGTGGTTCTCAACCTTCTTAACGCCGCGACCCCTTAATACAGTTCCTCATGTTGTGGTGACCCCCAACCATAACTTTATTTTCGTCGCTATTTCATAACTCTAATTTTGCTACTGTTATTAACCGTAATGTAAATATCTGACATGCAGGATGTATTTTCATTCAATGGACCAAATTTGCCACAAATACCTAAATTTGAATACTGGTGAGGTTGGGGACAGGTTGATTTTGCCATTTGGGACTTGTAGTTGCTGGGATTTATAGTACACCTACCATCAAAGACCATTTTGAACTCCACCAATGATGGAATTGAACCAAACTTGGCACACAGAACTTCCATGACCAACAGGAAATACTGGAAGGGTCTGATGGGCACTGAGTTTGGGAGTTGTAGTTCACCTATATCCAGAGAGCAATGTGGACTCAGACAATGATAGATCTGGACCAAACTTGGCACG
Source organism: Anolis apletophallus (assembly GCA_030556195.1). Taxonomy (NCBI): domain Eukaryota; kingdom Metazoa; phylum Chordata; class Lepidosauria; order Squamata; family Anolidae; genus Anolis; species Anolis apletophallus. Next base: position 2,854,987 of record JARBWK010000017.1, on the reverse strand, counting down.
GATACTCAATATGCCCAGATGAGAACATTGGTGGAGTTGGGGGGAAATAGACCTTGACATGTATGAGTTGTAGTTGCTGGGATTCATAGTTCACCAACAATCAAAGAGCATTCTGAAGCCCACCAACGGGAGAATTGGGCCAAACTTCCCACACAGAACCCCCATGACCAACAGAAAATACTGTGTTTTCTGATGGACTCTGGAGACCCCTCTGACACTCCCTCGTGACCCCCCCAGGGGTCCGGACCCCCAGGTTGAGAAACACTGCCTTAAAGGTTAACACCAGTACCTTGAAGGAGATTCGGTGCTCGATGGGCAGCCAGTGCAGTTGCCGCAATATTGGTGTAATATGGCATCTCGCCGGTGCCCCGGCGAGTAGGCGTGCCGCGGCGTTCTGCACTAACTTGAGCTCCCGGATATTCCCCAAGGGTAGGCCGATGTAAAGCGCGTTACAGTAATCCAGTCTCGAGATGACCGTCACCTGGATCACCGTGGCCAGGTCGTTCACGGAGAGGTAGGGTGCCAGCCGCCTAGCCTGGCGCAGATGGAAAAATGCGACTTTGCAGGCCGTGGAGACCTGAGTCTCCATGGACAGCAGTGGATCCAATTGGACTCCCAAGCTCTTTACTAGCGATGACGGGCATAGAGCCTCGCCATCCGGTGTAGGCAACTGGCACCTCCCCCCACCCGGATGGCCCAGCCACAAGATCTCCGTCTTCGAGGGATTCACCTTCAATCGGCTGGATCGTAGCTATCCAGTCACGGCTTCAAGGCAAAGATGGAAAGAATCGGGTACGGAGTCTGGCCGGCCCTCCATCCTCAGCACCAGCTGGGTGTCATCAGGGTAACTTCACTGTGACCGTCCTTGAAAAAATCCATCCACAACCCCACTCTGACATTAAAAGGGTCCTACTACGTCTTGAAAATAAATGGATAATTAATTTAAATAGCGAGACCCCCAAGGGGCTCAATGACAAATTATCCGTCAGTGAACTATTAGTGTAGCTTTAACACCATCATTGTAGTTAGAACACCTGTGTCTATTGCTATTTAAGCGCCATTATTCTGAGCCTCTGTGCTTCTAGCCCAGTATCTACGGATACTGTTTCCACCTGCGGTGCTCCTGTTGTTCCCAGCTCTGGTATGCCTGTCTCTCTTGTATCATATTGCTGTTATGTATTTTACCTATGACCCTGGCTGTCCCCTTTTCCTGGCAGCGATTCTTGTAATTACTAAGTTTATGTTATATCTGACCAAACACGAGACGCTCGCGAGATTTCGGCATCTAGGCCACGCCCCCGGCCCTGAGGAAGCCCCTACGGGGGTGAAACGAAGCCGCGCGGGACCCTTGTTCGTCGGCCCCATGACGCCCTCCCCTCTGAACTTGCACCATCCGTGAGACCACTCTTGCATCTATTATTTGGATATATTTACTTTGGGGGAAGGCGTCCGGGACTGTGCCTGAGCCTTTTCCATTACTCTCTCTTGGCTTACTTCCATGTGGGCCCTTTCACCGCTTTTGTGTTAAAATGATGAATGCGATACTCCTATGTTGATAATTGTATAATTCATGTATATCTTGGATATTATAAAATAGTTTGTGTATTTACTAGAGCAGTTTCTATTATTGCCTGTAATACCTATATTTTGCATTGACTTGCATTGCTCAGCTTTTATGCTGCTTTTCCTACTGCATATTGTCATCAGCGTACTGGTGACACTCCAGCCCAAAGCTGCGTACCAACTGGGCGAAGTGAAGTAGCAATGAAAATAATTTGATGGTTGGGGGTCACAACAACATGGGGGACTGCATTAATGTGTCACGGCATTCAGAAGGTCGAGAAACACTGACCTACAGCTACAGCAAAAATATCGTGATACATATTTTAAATCATTTTTTTGGAAAACTGCAAAAACAGCAAGTCCACTAAAAGCGAACCGCGAAGTAGCGAGGGAACACTGTAGTGTGAATGCCAATTATTCTCCGATGGGGTCACGCTTCCAAAAGGCTATGGAGTTTTTCCAAAAGGTTATGATTTTTCCAAACGAAGGGAGATGCCACACTTTAAGCCAATGTTTTTCAACCTTTTATGAGCCGCGGCACATTTTTTTGCATTTCCAAAATCCTGGGGCACACCACCAACCAAAATGACACAAAATGACACTCTAACACAGTAATACATAGAGTTAATATGTTTTTTAATGTATTTATACACTCAGTGTGAAACCTGGGCCTGTTTCAATGAACACAACATAGATATCCTGGCACAAAACATACTAATACTAACCCAAGGAGGGACCATCAGTCAAAAAATTGATTTTGTCATTTGGGAGTTGTAGTTGATGGGAGTTATAGTTCACCCGCAATCAAAGAGCATTCTGAACTCCACCAATGATGGAATGGAATCAAACTTCCCACACAGAACTCCCATAACCAAGAGTAAATGCTATAAGAGTTTGGTGGGCAATGACCTTGAGTTTTGGCGTTGTAGTTCACCTATATCCAGAGAGCACTGTGGACTGAAACAATGTTTGGTCAGGACCAAACTTGGCATGAATACTCAATATGCCCTAATATGAACACAGATGGGGTTTGGGGAAAATAGACCTTGACATTTGGGAGTTACAGTTTCTGGGATTTCTCGTTAACAATCAATCAAAGAGAATCCTGAACTCTTGCAACAATGGAATTGAACCAAACTTGGCATATTGAACTCTCATTACCAACAGAAAGTACTGAAAGGGTTTGCTTGGGAATTGACCTTGAGTTTTGGAGTTGTAGTTCACCTAAGCCCCTAAAGAGCTTAGGGGTCCGGCTGGCCTCCCAGCTGTCTATGGAGTCGCAGATTGCCTGCGCCTGCAAGACGGCGTTTTACCACCTGCGACGGACAAAACATCTGGCTCCTTACCTCTCCCGCTGCGACCTGGCCACGGTGATCCAAGCCACGGTGATCTCGAGGCTCGACTACTTTAATGCGCTGTACATTGGCCTACCCCTGTCGGCGATCCGGAAACTCAAGCTGGTGCAGAACGCAGCAGCGTGCCTGCTCTCAGGAGCTCCAAGATCTGCCCATGTAACCCCACTTCTGCGCGAGCTGCACTGGCTTCCTATTGAAGTCGTCTTCAAGGTGTTAGTTCTAACTTTTAAGGTTTGGGGCCAGTGTACCTGAAGGAGTGGTTTACCCCATACGTGCCCAGAAGATCACGGCCTTCCGAGGGGCTCAACCTACTAGAGGTGCCTGGTAATAAGACCTACCAATTGTCAAGCACGCGGCAGAGGGCCTCTGGAACACGCTGCCCGAGGAGACGCGAGCCCTATCGGGCTTGATGGCATTTCGCAAGTCCGTAAAGACTTGACTTTTCAGACAGGCGTTCGGTCCTGACTGATGCCGCTGCAATCTGCCATCCTGTCGCGACTTGCCGCCTGCATTGCCGCCGTTCTGTTGGGTTTTATTGTGGGAGCGGGGTTCAGTGGTTTAGAATGCGGTTCTATGTGTTTTTACTTGTTTTATCTGGTTTTAATTGTTTGTAAACCGCTCTGGGCTCCGGAGAGAGCGGTCTACTAAATCAAATAAATAAATAAATAAATAAATAAATCTATCTATCTATCTATATATATACTAGCGTAACCCGCCACGCGTTGCTGTGGCCAACCTTCCCCCCCTCTTTCTCTTTTTCTCTCTCTTTTTCTCTCTTCATATTTTTCTTTCTTTGTTTTATTTCCCTCTTTCCTTTCTCCCTTCTCTTCCTCTTCCCTTCCTTTACCCCTCTTTCTTTCCCTTTCTCTGTTTCCCCTTTTTTGCTGCTCTATGTGTTTTTGGAGTGCAACTCCCAGTGGTCCTTCTGGTTTACCAACTTTCCTCCTTTCTTCTCTGTTCCCTTCCCCCTTTCTCCCTCTTTGTCCCTCCGTCTTTCCCTTTCTCCTTCCTTTGTGTCCATTCTTCTTCCAGGCATCTGTACTTATCTTTCTTTTCTTTCCTTTTTCTTTCCTTCTTTCCTTTCCTCCCTCCCTCCTTCCTTTTCTCTCTCCTTTCTGTCGGGGTGGGAGGGAGCGTTGGAGGAGGAGGAGGGGCGGGGGCAAGGGAAGCCGGGTGGGAGGGGAGCGTTGGAGGAGGAGGGGCGGGGCGCCGCCGGTGGGGCCTTCTGGGAAGTGTAGTCCTGTGTCCGTTGGTGCCGCCTCCGCTGTCTCCCAGGCGTTTCTGGACCCGGGTCGCGAGGGAGGCGCCGTGGCCGCCTTCTCCGCCACTTCCTCTGTGTCCTCCGCCGGCTCCCAGCTGGTTTTGGAGCCGGACCGCGGCGCCGCCTCTTCGGCCTTCTCTGCCGCCTCCTTCTTGGTTCCGGACCCGGGCCGCGCCGCCGCCGCCGCCTCAGCCTTGTCCGCCGCCTTCTAGCTGGTTCCGGATCCGGGTCGTGCGGGCGGCGCCGTGGCTGCCTCGGTCCGCGCGGGCCGGGTGTAGGAGCCTCTGGGAGGTGGCAGAAGAAGCGGGGACGAACTGGTTAGCGAGGGGTGAGGGCGAGGGGCTGGGGTTGTGGGGGGGGGGGGAGGGCATTGGCAGTAACCATGCGCTGCTAAGGCAGGAGTTTATGGGCGTTTTTTGGGGGCTCTGTTTCGGGGGTTGTGAGGTATGTGGGCCGGGTTTTTTGTGGCCTGGACATACCTCGTGTTATGCTGGAATGTGTTGGGGGTGGTAGGTGCTTCTGGGGCTTATAGTTTTGATGTCTATAAGCCGAGTTGCACGACCACTCCCTTTTTATATATATAGATATATATATCCAGAGAGCACTGTGGACTCAAACAATGTTGGATCATGACCAAACTTGGCATGAATACTCAATATGCCCAAATGTGAACACAGATGGAGTTTGGGGAAAATAGACCTTGACATTTGGGAGTTACAGTTTCTAGGATTGATAGTTAACACACAATCAAAGAGCATCCTGAACTCTTGCAACAATGGAATTGAACCAAACTTGGCATATTGAACTCTCATTACCAACAGAAAGTGCTGAAAGGGTTTGCTTGGGAATTGACCTTGAGTTTGGAAGTTGTAGTTCACCCACACCCAGAGAGCACTGTGGACTCACACAATGTCATGTTATGTTGTTGTTTGTTTTCTATCCAGAATCACAATGTTGGAAGGAGGCTCACCACTTTAAGGTCCCTAAAACAGGCATGGGAACACTTCGGCCCTCTGGGTGCTTTGGACTCCAACTCCCACCATTCCTAACAGCCTGAGGCCCTTTCCTGCTTAAGTGGCTGAGGGGGGGAAAGGAAAAGGGCCTGAGGCAGGGCCGTAGCCAGGCTTTTGATTCGGGGGAAGTTTGGTTCGGGGCTGAGACTGGGTGGAAGAGGGTCTACCCTAGCAAACCCTTTGTATTGTTATCCCAATAGCCCCATTAATGTGGGATATAATGAGTATGGTGATCAGATCATGATATAAATAAACATAACAGTTTAAATAATGTACCATTAAGGCCTTTTCACGGACCACCCTGAGAATTTCGGGGGGGGGGGACTGAAGCCCCCTTAGCCCCCCCGGCTACATGCCTGGCCTGAGGCTGCTAGGAATGGTGGGAGTTGGAGTCCAAAACACCTGGAAGGTCCAAGTTTGCCCATGCCAGCTTTCGACAGAGACCTCTTCCTCCCGCTTCCCCTTCGCGCCCTTTCTTCCCCCTCCTGCCCAACACTGACTTTTTCTTCTCCACTGCCGCTTCTGCCGCCATTTTGATCCGAGGGGGCAGCGTGAGCGTGTTCAGGAGGGGAGGGGGGAGGAAGGCGTGACCCGTGCGGGCGCTACTGCGCAGTCTCGCCCCAGAGCAAAGCGAGGCAAAGCGAGCAGAGCGAGGCTGGGAAGAAGGGAGCCCGAGTGGAGAAGAAAAAGTGTTCGGCAGGAGGGGGAAAAAAGGGTATCGGAGGTGTCAATTTCCCACGGCACACCTGATGATCGCTCACGGCACACTAGTGTGCCGCGGCACACTGGTTGGGAAACACTGCTTTAAGCAGGATGTCCCGTGGAAGCCATCCAGGAGATGGAGAGCGGCAGAGGCTCCTGGTGTGAGGAGGTCTTGTTTTGTGTTGCACTTTGCGCCGGTCTGAATTTCCCCTGAGCTCCAACTTTCCCATAAATAAATCAATCTCCTCCTTCCCTTCCCCTTCTCACTTCCTGGAGCGGATTTCCATTCCTCTCTCTCCAGTGGTTTTTCCGTCCGTAATCTCCCTGGCAGGCGCGGCGCTTCCCTCTCCTCGTGCGTTCCAGTGGGCTTTCCACAGGGAGCATATAAAGCCCCGTCATTCAGCACTATCGGACTAGTTTTAATCATAGCGTTTTCCATTTAATTAGGAAAGGAGACGCACTGTGCATATTAATCTGTGGCACTGTTCTGGTCTTCCTTGCGTTTTGGGAGGGGGGGGCTTTGTTTGGGGGAGCGATATCGCAATCCACCAAATGTGGTTTCAAGTATAGTAACAATTCCTCCCAGGCTGGCCCTTGCAACCCGAAGTGGGGAGCAGGAAAGTGGACCATACCTATTTTAGTGGCGTTTCTTCGCGGGCGAAGATTCAGATTCAGGAAGGACTCGTCCCACGCTTTCTACAAGCGCGTTGATGACTAAGAAGGCCAATCTGAGATAGGCAAGCCCAGTTGCAGGAAGCACAGCTGAAAGTCTCCTTGGGTGATGTTGTTTCCAAGTTATGATTCTTTCTGCATTGTCGTTCCTCTACGAGTGTCTTCTCGAAAGAAGCCGCAGCATTATGGGTAGTGTGACTCCATGCTTCCTGATGTGAGGCCAGGGTGGACCATTGTTGGTGATCAATCTGACCGAGCCTGAGATGCAGTTTCAGGGAGTCCTTGTATTTCTTTTTTGGGGCATCTCTCTTGCGCTGACCAATAGCGTGTTCACCATAGAGTAGTATCTTAGGGAGGCGGTGGTCCTCCATCCTAGAGACGTGCCCTGCCCAGCGCAGCTGTGTTCTCAATAGCATGGCCTCAATGCTGGTGATGGTGTTCTTCCTGTGGTGCGGGCTGGTAGAGGACTTCCCTTTTCTTCAGGCTGACTTCCAGCCCAAACAGATCTCAATAGCATGGCCTCGATGCTGGGGATCCCTGCTTGCTCAACGTTCGACAGATAGTCAGTCCAGTGTACATTTAGGATTGTGCAAAGACAGCGCTGATGAAAGCATTCGAGGAGTCATAGGTGTTGGCGATAGGTGACCCATGTTTCAGACCCATAGAGGAGAATCAGGGGCGGTCCGACGTATACGCGAAGTAAGCGGCTGCTTAGGGCGCCAACTTCTGGGAAGGGCGCCATCTTCTGGGAAGGGCGCCGCCACGCCGCCCGCGCCACCGTAGCAAACCTCCCTGCTGCTGCGTCGGCTTCAGCACCTGGTCTGCAGGAGCTTCTGGGCATGCGCAGAGATTTTCGCGCATGCGCAGTGGCTCGGGAGCTGAAGTTGAGCTCCAGAGCCACTGCGCATGCCCACAAGCTCCTGCAGGCGCTGAAGCCGAAGCCTGTAAACTTGTCACATCAGCACTCCGTCCGTATCCGGCACGCAGGGGGCGGAGGCAAAAAGAGAGGGGGCGGAGACAAAGGGGGGCGCCAAAGTAATGTTCGCTTACCATTTAAAATAACCTTAGACCGCCCCTGAGGAGAATAGACAGTACGATTGCTCTGTACACACTGATTTTGGTGCTTTGCCTCAGGAGCTTGTTGCTCCAGACTCTTTTGTGAAGCCTTCCGAAAGCACTATAGCCTTTGCTAATCTGTGATCTATCTCTTTGTCAATCTTGGCGCCTGAAGAGATGATGCTTCCCAGGTAGGTGAACTGCTGAACGGACTTAAGCACAGATTTGCCTATGCTGGGGATGATGGTGTTCTTCCTGTGGTGCGGGCTGGTAGAGGACTTCCCTTTTCTTCAGGCTGACTTCCAGGCCAAACAACTCTCAATAGCATGGCCTCAATGCTGGTGATCCCTGCTTGCCAAGGACAGCAACGTTCAACACATAGTCAGTCCAGTGTATATTTAGGATTGTGGGAAGACTACGCTGATGAAAGCGTTCGAGGAGTCATAGGTGTTGGCGATAGGTGACCCATGTTTCAGACCCATTTTGTCTGCAGCTCGTCATCATTGGTCAGTTTGGGGAAGGTACATGGTACAGAGACAGCCTTGGTCACCTTAGTGGATGATCTATGTTGGGAGCTCGACAGGGGGAGTGTGTTTCTGTTGGTTCTGCTGGACCTCTCATTGGCCTTTGATACCGTTGACCATGGTATCCTTCTGGGACCCCTCGCAGGAATGGGCCTTGGGGGTACTGCTTTGCAGTGGATCCAGGGGCGGTCTCACCTCTCCTGGGGGTAGGCGAGCCTTATTTCTGCGCCCCCATGGCTGCTGGGCCGAAGCTCGCGCGGCGACGTCACTGCGCCTGCGCAGGCGTGCATGACGCACGCCTGCGCATGCGCGGTGACGTCACACGCAGCTGCGCGGTGACGTCACGCACACCTGCGCAGGCGTGCGTGACGTCACGCGCAGCTGCGCGAGTGCGTAGCACACGCCTGCGCATGCGCAGTGACGTCCGCGGCGGCTGCATCGCGGCTGCATCACCGGCTGCGCCGGCGGCGGGGAGCACTGGCTCCCAGGCAGGAGGCGCGGCGGAGGGGCGGCCAGCGTGGCAGCGCCCCAGGCGGCGACGCCCCTCCCAGGACCCGTCGCCCCACGCGGCCGCTACATGGCGGAATGCCAAAGGCCGGCACTGAGTGGATCCAGTCCTTCCTTGAGGGTTGATCCCAGAAGGTGTGGTTAGGGGACTCCTGTTCGGCCCCACGGCCATTGTACTGTGGGGTCCCGCAGGGTTCAATGTTGTCCCCTATGTTATTTAACATATACATGAAGCCGTTGGGGGAGATTATCCGGAGTTTCGGGGTGCGGTGTCACCTGTACGCAGATGATGTCCAGCTCTGTCACTCCTTCCCACCTGCTACTAAGGAGGCTGTTCAAGTCCTGAATTGGTGCTTGGCCGCTGTAACGGACTGGATGAGGGCTAACAAATTGAAACTTAATACAGACAAGACAGAGGTACTCCTGGTCAGTCATAAGGCCAGCTTGTGTTGGATGGGGTTACACTCAGGGGCGGTCTAAGGTAATTTTAAATGGTAGGCGAACATTATTTTGGTGCCCCCCACCCCAAAAAAACATTATTTTGTCGCCTCCCATGTAAAACAAATATACAATTATAATATCACAATACCATTAGTAGTATTATATTGTATCAATGTATATACAATATATTATACCATACTCATACTATATTATATCATAAGTATATTATACTACATTACAATATAATTATATTATAATATATTGACATTATAATATAATGTAACATTCTTTTATATTATTATTATAAAATAATAAAATTATTTATTTAAATAAAATTATCCTCTACTAAATATTTTCATTACTCCTATAAAACTCAAATAACCCAAAATAAAGTAAAATAAAATATTATATATTACTATTTTGTACAATACCACTATACTGCAATATTGTTTGTAATATTACATGTAATATACAATATATCATCATTCTATTGTTATATTGTATTTGTATTATATTGTATGACAATATTAAGCAGAACTGTATAATAATCAACAAGAAATGCGATGTAAATGCATCAAAATCGGAATATATTACCTACCACCCGACTCATAATTCATAGGAGTCTCCCATAAGCCCAAAATTAGGATCCCAATGTAAATGTAAATAGAAAAACAGCCAAAATGTTCAAATGAGGTCGAATACAGGCAGCGCGGCCTGGGCAAACTTGGGCCCTCCCTCCCTCTAGGTGTTTTGGCCTCCAACTCCCACAACTCCTCATAGCCTCAGGCCCCTCAGGTCTAGACAGAAATAGAGCCGAAGAAAGGAAGGAGGGAGAGAAGAGGTCGCAGAGGAGGAGGAGGAGGAAAGCCCTTCATTCATTCCTTCACTTACACTTCCTTCACTGATTCTTTTCTCCCTCCTGCAAACGCACGCTTGGCGCGGAGACAATGGGAGAGCGGAAGCACTCCCTGCCTGCCCGATAGGGAGTGCTTTGCTTACAGGCTTCTGCGCAAGGGAGCTACTGGGCATGTGCGGAGGTTTTCGCGCATGTGCAGTTGCTCCTGCGCTCAACTTCAGCTCCAGAGCAACTGCGCCTGCGTGAAAACCTCCGCGTGCCCAGAAGCGGCGCCGGAGCGCACAAGGCCGGGGTCAAAAAGCAGGCAGCTGCAGCACTGTCTGAGGAACATCGGCAGGGCCAGGATGGCGCCCCATGCGGCCAGGATGGCGCCCCCTTCCCAGATGGCGCCCTAGGCGGCCGCCTACTTCGCCTATCTTGTAGGACCACCCCTGGTTACACTCCCCCTGAAGTCGCAGGTTCACAGCTTGGGAGTGATCCTGGATTCATCGCTGAGCCTGGAAGCCCAGGTCTCGGTGGTGGCCGGGAGAGCTTTTGCACAATTAAAGCTTTGCACCAGCTGTGCCTGTACCTTGGGAAGTCTGACTTGACCATGGTAGTCCATGCGCTGGTTACATCTCGAATAGACTGCTGCAACGCTCTCTACGTGGGGCTGCCTTTGAAAACTGCCCAGAAGCTGCAATGTTCGGCAGCCAGGTTACTAACTGAGTGGAGTATAGGGAGCGCACAACTCCTTTGTTGCGCCAGCTCCACTGGCTGCCAATTAGCTTCCGAGCACAATTCAAAGTGCTGGTTTTAACCTATAAAACCTAGTTTACCTTTCCAAACGTATTCTCCCCTATGAAGCGTCAAGGCTATTAAGATCGTTGGGTGGGGCCCTGCTCTCAGTACCACCACTTTCGCAATCGCATCTGGCAGGAACGAGAAACAGGGACTTCTCTGTGGTGGCCCCTCGGCTATGGAACTCTCCCAATTGAGATCAGATCTGCCCCCTCCCTCCTGTCCTTTAGGAGGCTAGTGAAATCCTGGCTATGGAATGAAGCATTCTCAGAATAATGGCTGAGGCCGGCCACAAAGTTATTGACCACACAAATGGTCTGAGTTGGAGATGATTTTATCTTGGCGATTTGGCTTATTTGTCATTTTATCCTATACTAGCTAAGGACCCGGCGGTGCCCGGGTTAATTGAGAAAGGCATTGTGTGGCAAGTTGGTTATATGGCTTGCAGTGCTCTCTAGAAGTTAGTGAGGGTACTGTGAGTCCCATCGTCCATGGTCCATCCTTCTCCAAACTGCACCAGGATATAGAGTGGGGGCTCTGTGTGCCAAGTGTGGTCTTGATAAGTCATTGGATGTGGGTCACAGCGGTCTCTGGAAGTGAGGGAAGGTACTGGAAGTCCCATCATCCATGGTCTCCCGTTCTCCAAACTGCACCAGGATGTAGAGTGGGTCATGGGTACTCTGTATGCCGAGTTTGGGCCTTGTCTGTGATTTGTAGGGGCTGCAATATTTTGTGGGAAATGAATCGGGTGAAGGTACTGCAAATCCCATCAATTGTGAGCCATCCTGCCGTAAACCGCAGCAGGTTTGTAAAGTGGGCCATTGGGCCTCTGTGTGCCAAGTTTGCTCCTGATTCGTCATTGGTGTGGGCCACAGTGCTCTAAGGAAGTGAATTAAAGTACTGCAAGTCCCATCATCCATGGTCCATCCTCCCTCAAACTGCACCAGGATGTAGGGTGCATCTTGGGGGGGTCTGTGTGCCACGTTTGGTCTTGTTCTGTCATTGTTGGGGGCCTAGTCAGGAAAATCAAGTTGAGGAAGCCTAATAGTATCCCATGAGCTGAGGCCTAGTCAGGAAAATCAAGTTAAGGAGGCCTTGCTGCCAATTTTGGGCCTCGTCTGTGATTTATAGGGGCTACAGTGTTGTTTGAGAAGTGAATGAGGTGACGGTACTGCAAATCCCATCATTCATGGCCCATCCTGCCCTAAACCACACCAGGTTGTGAAATGGGCCATTGGGCCCCTGTGTGCCAAGTTTGGTCCTGATCTGTCATTGCTGTGGGCTGCAGTGACTGACTGCCTGAGGCCTTTCCTTTTCCCTCTGCGTCAGCTTAGAATGTTGGAACGTAGATAGCCAATCCGAGTCCTTTATGCAAATACTCCCTCAGGGGCAGGCATGTAGCCGGGGGGGGGCTATGGGGGCTGAAGCCCCCATAGCCCCCCCCCCCCGAAATTTTCAAGGTGGTCCGCGAAAAGGCCTTACTGGTACATTATTTAAACTGTTATGTTTATTTATATCATGATCTGATCATTATGCTCATTATATCCCACATTAATGGGGTTATTGGGATAACAATACAAAAGGTTTGCTAGGGTAGACCCTCTTCCACGCAGTCTCAGCCCCGAACCAAACTCAGCCCCGAATCAAAATCCTGGCTACGGCCCTGCTCAGTGGCAACCAATCCCTTTTGTCTGTTGCCTTAGAATGTTGGAGTTCTGAGGCTGGCCAATCAGAGTCCTTTATGCAAATAATCCCACAGTGGCAACCAACCGAAACGCTGCCACGTATTCCTCCGCACCTCCGCCCGCAAACGCTGACTTTTATTATGTACATAGATAGATAGATGTATTTTAATCTTTTGTTGTTGTATGATGTTTTTTCGATTGTATTATTGCATTGAATCCTTGCTGTGAGCCGGTCTGAGTCCCTCTACGGCAGTGTTTCTCAACCTTCCCAATGCCGGGACCCCTTAATACAGTTCCTCATGTTGTGGTGACCCCCAACCATAACATCATTTTCGTTGCTACTTCATAACTCTAATTTTGCTACTGTTATGAATCGTTATGTAAAATATTGGATTATTTTCATTCACCGGACGACATTTGGCACAAATACCCGATACACCCGATACTAGTGGGATTGTGGGGGGTGATTTTGTCATTTGGGAGATGTAGTTGCTGGGATGTATAGTTCACCTACAATCAAAGAGCATTCGGAACTCCACCAGCGATGGAGTTGAACCAAACTTGGCACACAGAACTCCCACGACCAACAGAAAATACCGGAAGGGTTTGGTGGACATTGACCTTGAGTTTGGGAGTTGCAGTTCACCTACATTCCAGAGAGCACTGTGGACTCAAGAGCTGGACCAAACTTGGCACAAATACTCGTCCAAATGTGAACACTGGTGGAGTTTGGGGAAAATAGACCTTGATATTTGGGAATTGTAGTTGCTGGGATTTATAGTTCACCTACAATCAAGGTGCATTCTGAACCCCACTGACGATAGAATTGGGCCAAACTTCCCATACAGAAACCCCATGGTTAACAGAAAATACTGGAGAGGTTTGAAAAAAATAGACCTTGGCATTTGGGAGTGGCAGTTTCTGGGATTTATAGTTCACCTACAATCAAGGAGCATTCTGAACCCCACTGACGATAGAATTGGGCCAAACTTCCCATACAGAAACCCCATGGTTAACAGAAAATACTGGAGAGGTTTGAAAAAAATAGACCTTGGCATTTGGGAGTGGCAGTTTCTGGGATTTATAGTTCACCTACAATCAAGGAGCATTCTGAACCCCACTGACGATAGAATTGGGCCAAACTTCCCATACAGAAACCACATGGCTAACACAAATTCCTGGGGGTTGGAAAAAATAGACCTTGGCATTTGGGAGTTGCAGTTTCTGGGATTTATAGTTCACCTACAATCAAGGAGCATTCTGAACCCCACTGACGATAGAATTGGGCCAAACTTCCCATACAGAAACCACATGGCTAACACAAATTCCTGGGGGGTTGGAAAAAATAGACCTTGGCATTTGGGAGTTGCAGTTTCTGGGATTTATAGTTCACCTACAATCAAGGAGCATTCTGAACCCCACTGACGATAGAATTGGGCCAAACTTCCCATACAGAAACCACATGGCTAACACAAATTCCTGGGGGTTTGGAAAAATAGACCTTGGCATTTGGGAGTTGCAGTTTCTGGGATTTATAGTTCACCTACAATCAAGGAGCATTCTGAACACCACTGACGATAGAATTGGGCCAAACTTCCCATAAAGAATCCCATGACCAATAGAAAATAATGTGTTTTCTGATGGTCCTTGGCGACCCCTCTCACACCCCCTCGCGTCCCCCATAGGGGTCCCGACCCCCAGGTTGAGAAACACTGCTCTACGGAGATCAAGAAGATCGGGATATCAAAGTTTTAAATAAATACATTTTAAATAAATAAAAGGTATCGGCTCTGCTTTTATGCCAGTGAGGTTTGGCCTTCCCCTCCGCACGCTCTCTCTGGCCACTTTGTGATTTCCCATTTGGATTTGAACTTTTCAAGAATGCTGCTCGGAGAACCAAACCCGATGGCCCAGGAGCAGTGACTTTGCCTGAAGGAAGGACAACCAAGGCCGCGATGCCTTGGAAACCTTGGACCTGAGCAATGTTTTTGCCTACAAGGTCACACCCGTTGGAGCGAGGATGCCGAGAGCGAGCTCCACCCGACCCCGACGGCCCGAGTGATGAAAGTGCGGCTATTTATACAAAGGGCAGGTCACAGAGTTCTCTGAGGTGGAACTGGTTTGGTCGGAGGGGAAGAGAGAGCGAGAGACCGATAACATCAACAGTCTGCTGCGCCGCCGTCAAAGACGGGAGCGCCGCCACCGGCACAGATCCTAATCTGGTGGTGCCAGGAGATACTGTTTTGTCCAGCTGTTTTATCTCTTGTGATCCAGATCCTTGAGGGGTTGCCACGGCCGACAGGGAGCTCTGGCGTGGTCTGGTCTGGGAGGTCGTAAAGATTCGGAAGCAACTGAATGAATAAACAACAAACAACAACAATTCTGTAGCACGGAGGTAGAGATCCCAGTGCCCAAACACGCCAGAGCAATGTGTGAATCTCAGAGTTCACATTGGGAAATTCAAGCTAAGACGTGTCCTTTGGGACAGGCCCGGATTAACACTTTTTTGCGCCCTAGGCCACACTTTGGAATTACGGCCCCTTTAAGCCAACCTCCCGCCACCTCCAAGGTCCCCACTCCCACCGGCTGGTAAGCTCCGCTGTGCTCTGAAGGTCTCCTCGGGGGTTGGGAGGCTTGGGGAGAGCGCCGCGGGTGCAAACTCACTCCAAAGGCATGCACGAGAGAGAGAGAGAGGGAGAGAGAGCGTGTGCGCGAGAAAGAGAGATTGCACGCGAGAGAGAGCACGAGCGCACGAGAGTGAGCGAGAAAGAGCGTGTGAGAGAGAGCGAGAGCGCGAGAGAGAGCGTGCGAGAGAGAGAGGGAGAGCGAGAAAGAGCATGTGAGAGAGAGAGAGCGTGAGAGAGAGCGTGAGAGAGAGCATGCATGCGAGAGAGAGCGAGAGAGAGAGCATGCATGCGAGAGAGAGAGCGTGAGAGAGAGCGTGAGAGAGAGCATGCATGCGAGAGAGAGCGTGAGAGAGAGCATGAGAGAGAGCATGCATGTGAGAGAGAGAGCGTGAGAGAGAGCATGCATGCGAGAGCGAGAGCGTGAGAGAGAGCGTGAGAGAGCATGAGAGAGCATGCATGAGAGAGAGAGAGCGTGAGAGAGAGCGTGAGAGAGAGCATGCATGCGAGAGAGAGCGTGAGAGAGCATGAGAGAGAGCATGCATGAGAGAGAGAGAGCGTGAGAGAGAGATGCATGCGAGAGAGAGAGCAAGTGAGAGAGAGAGGGTAAGAGAGAGAGAGCATGCATGCGAGAGAGAGAGTGAGAGAGCGCGAGAGAGAGAGAGCGTGAGAGAGCGTGAGAGAGCGTGAGAGAGCGCGAGAGAGAGCGAGAGAGCGCATGCATGTGAGAGCGTGAGAGAGAGAGAGCATGCGAGAGAGAGAGAGAGAGAGCGAGAGAGAGAGCATGCGAGAGAGAGAGAGAGCGTGAGAGAGAGCATGCATGCGAGAGAGAGCGTGCGAGAGCACGTGAGAGAGCATGCATGCGAAAGAGAGAGCGTGAGAGAGAGTATGCATGTGAGAGAGAGAGAGAGCGTGAGAGAGAGCGTGAGAGAGAGCGTGAGAGAGAGCATGCATGAGAGAGAGCAGAGAGAGCATGCGTGAGAGAGAGAGCGTGAGAGAGAGCATGCAGAGAGAGAGAGAGAGCGCGTGAGAGAGAGAGCATGTGAGAGAGAGAGAGAGAGCATGCATGCGAGAGAGAGCGTGAGAGAGAGCGAGAGAGAGCGTGAGAGAGCATGCATGCGAGAGAGAGCGAGAGCGTGAGAGAGAGCATGCGAGAGAGAGCGTGAGAGCGTGAGCATGCATGCGAGAGAGAGAGCGAGAGAGAGCGTGTGAGAGAGAGAGCGTGAGAGAGAGCATGCATGCGAGAGAGAGCGTGAGAGAGAGCATGAGAGAGAGCATGCATGCGAGAGAGAGCGTGAGAGAGAGCATGAGCGTGAGAGAGAGCGAGAGAGAGAGAGAGAGAGAGAGAGAAGAGAGCGCGAGAGAGAGCATGCATGCGAGAGAGTGCGAGAGAGAGAGAGTGAGAGAGAGCATGCAGGAGAGCGAGAGAGAGCAGCGAGAGAGAGAGCATGCGAGAGAGAGAGAGCATGCACGTGCGAGAGAGAGCGTGAGAGAGCATGCATGCGAGAGCCAGAGAGCGTGTGAGAGAGAGCGTGAGAGAGAGCATGCATGCGAGAGAGAGAGCGAGAGAGAGCGTGTGAGAGAGAGAGCGTGAGAGAGAGCATGCATGCGAGAGAGAATAAGTGAAAGAGCATGTGCGCGCGCGTGAGAGCGCACGCGAGAGAGAGTATGAGCGCAAGAGAGAGCGCGCACAAGAGAGAGAGCGCGCGTGAGATAGCGCAAGAGGGTGAGAGAGAGAGCGTGCGCGAGAGAGAGCAAAAGAGTGTGAGAGAAAGCGTGTGCGCGAGAGAGAGCGAGAGAGAGTGAGAGCGAGAGCGTGCGAGAGAGAGCTTGCACGAGAGAGAGCATGTGTGCGCGAAAGAGAGAGAGCGCAAGCGAGAGAGCACGCGCGCAAGAGAGCGCGTGCGCATGAGAGAGCGTGAGAGAGCAAGAGAGAGAGCGTGCGCGCAAGAGAGCGAAAGAGTGTGTGTGTGTGAGAGAGAGAGCGCGAGAGAGAGAGACGGAGGGGACGGAGCAGAGACTTTGCTGGGAGAAGGAGCGAGGAGGGGCATGAGAAAGGGGGAAAGAGGGGCGCAGACCTTTTTTTGGTCCATGCTTTGCGCCCCCCCCCCCTCGCCTTGCGCCCCTAGGCCATGGCCTTGTTGGCCTTATGGGTAATCTGGGCATGCTTTGGGTTCTGGCTTTTCTAAAGCTGCCTTTCACCGTTCTCGGGTGAGCAAGTCGCACCCGAGGGCCTCTGCTTTGTCCCTTTCCTATACAACAACAGCTGCTTTGGGGACATCTGCACAATGAGACTCCTGGCAAACATTGGGCGGAAAGAAGAGACACGGCGACAGTGAGGCCCGGTTGGTGTTTGACCAAGGTGCAGCGTGGAGAGCCTCCGCCACACCTGCTCTGGCACTTGGTAAGAAAGGCCTGGCCAACTCTGAGAAATTGAAGTCATGAGGATTTCCGACAGATAAGAACATAACTAAGCCAACGATTCTTCCCCAAACACAGTTTGGGTGTACGATGAGATGCTGTCTGTCAAGTTTATGCTCCATTCTTCTTCCAAGCTGTTTATGGTGGCCTATAACAGTGTTTCCCAACCTTTTTTGAGCCGCGGCACACTTTTTACATTTGCAAAATCCTGGGGCACAAATTCCTGGGGCACCAACCAAAAGGACACAAAATGACACTCTAACACAGTAATACATATAGTTAATATGTTTATAAATGTATTTATACACTCAGTATAAATGAGTCTGTTTCGATGAACACAACATAGATATCCTGGCAGGAATGGCAGAAAGGCACAAACTTCCCACACAGAAAATGCTATAAGAGTTTGGTGGGCATTGACCTTGAGTTTTGGAGTTGTAGTTCACCTCTATCCAGAGAGCACTGTGGACTCAAACAATGTTGGATCAGGACCAAACTTGGCATGAATACTCAAAATGCCCAAATATGAACGCAGATGGAGTTCAGGGGAAATAGACCTTGACATTTGGGAGTTGTAGTTGCTGGGATTTATAGTTCCCCTACAATCAAAGAGCATTCTGAACCCCACCAAGAGAACTGGGCCAAACTTCCCACACGGAACCCCCAGGAGACAATGCATGGAGAGGAAGAGACCAAGTAGACAATGTGTGGGGAGGGGGGTGTTTGTAATTTTATGCCTTTATTGAGGTACGTTTCTTAGGGTTTTTATACTTCAAAACACTAGACTCTTCCCCCACCCCTTCCTGGAGGTTCCAATTTCCCACGGCACACCTGATGATCGCTCACGGCACACTAGTGTGCCCCGGCACACTGGTTGGGAAACACTGGCCTATAACCATAGATGAACTCAAGCAGGGCCTGGGCTTAGCACAATGTGTTAAACCGCCAGCTGCAGAAAGTCTTGCCGATTAAAAGGTTGGCCATTCAAGCCCGGGTCAGGGTGAGCTCCCGCTGTCAGCCCCAGCTGAGAGAGAGGCAGCCAATCAAGAGAGATTGCAAAGCAAAGCAGAGATAGTGACCAGAAAGAAAGAAAGAAAGAAAGAAAGAAAGAAAGAAAGAAAGAAAGAAAGAAAGAAAGAAAGAAAGAAAGGTGCACGGTGCCATTTAATCTCTCTTCACTTCTGCCTCACCCTCGGAACTCGATATACATATATCGTGTCCCTATAAAGGAATTGAACCAAACTTGGCATATTGAACTCTCATTACCAACAGAAAGTACTGAAAGGGTTTGCTTGGGAATTGACCTTGAGTTTGGAAGTTGTAGTTCACCTACACCCAGAGAGCACTGTGGACTCAAACAATGATGGATCTGGACCAAACATGGCATGAATACTCAATATGCCCAAATATGAACGCAGATGGAGTTTAGGGGAAATAGACCTTGACATTTGGGAGTTGTAGTTGCTGGGATTTATAGTTCCCCTACAATCAAAGAGCATTCTGAACCCCACCAATGATAGAACTGGGCCAAACTTCCCACACAAAACCCCCAGGAGGCAAGAGGAGGTCTCTACTTGGGGAAAGGGAGGCGGGCCTTCCCAATGCATGGAGAGGGAGAGACCAAGTAGACAACGGGTGGGGAGGGGGGTGGTTGTAATTTTGTGCCTTTATTGAGGTACGTTTCTTAGGGTTTTTATACTTCAACACACTAGACTCCCCCCCCCCTTCCTGGAGGTTCCGATTTCCCACGGCACACCTGATGATCGCTCACGGCACCCTGGTTGGGAAACACTGACTTAGAGGCATTGTATGGCAAGGCTAGCAAGGCCTGTCACATTGGCCAGCACCCTACGGGAAGCCGTTTGGCCTCACTTTTTAATTTCCTCTCTCGCCACAAGACACGCAAAGTTTTTTCCGCTCTTCTACTGCCTGCAACCATTCGCGATTGCGCTGCTCGGTGTTTGCCAAACGGGTTGCGCCCACTCTTTTCTGCTTTCCGAAGCCTGCAAAGCCACCCGAGTGGAGGCGAGCGTCGGTTTCTGGGCGTGTTGTCACCGTGAGCGTGGGTGCAGGATTCCCCTCTTTGTCTCCTTCTTCTTCAGAGGAGGCAGCTCCTCTCCGGCTCCCTCTCTGCGCCGCTGCCGCCTGGCATGATAAAAGGGAAGCGCCAAGCCAAGCGTATAAGCTGTCTCTCTCTCGCCACACGGCAGATCGCTGGCGGAACCTTCATCCTTGCACTTGACAGCTCCGGATTTCTTTCTGTATTTTTTTTTTGAAAAAGAAGAAGGCCACAGAACAAAGGAGATAAAAAGAGGAACTCTGCTCCTTTCGCACTTTGAGGTTTATCGCTTTCGAGATGGGAGCAGCCAGAGCTGTGTTTTATAAACCCTGGGATTTGGGCTGGGGTTGGGCTGGGGGAGAATCTCAGCCGCCCCCCCCCTCCCGCCTGCTTGTTAAAAAACCACCAAATGCCACTGGCATTTCCAGCTAGTTGCTCATCTTCTGTCAGTCACAATGTTTATTCATCACGTTGCATCAAGTCTGGTGGAAATGAGGGCTGGGGGAGGCTGGGGGCACACGCCGAACGGGGCCGTGTTGCTGGGAAAGGAGAAAAACTAAAAGATCCCGATTCCCGTCCCTTTCCGGATTGGCAGGATTGCACGATTCGTCGTCTCGATAACTTATTTTGTTTTGCATACCGTAATCTCTAATTTTGGCAACACTTCTCTTGGGTACGTTCAGCACAAGGAGGATTTCTGGGGTCTTCATAGCCAAAGAAACGACCTAAAGCAGTGCTTCCCAACCTGTTGTCCGTGGACCAGAAGTGGTCCACAAGCACAAAACTATGATCGCCGGCCTCACCATTACTACAACGTTGCCTCGAAAACACACGGCAAGGAGAGCGACTGGTCTCTTAATACAGTCTCAACCTTTTTAGAGCCATGACACACTTTTAACATTAAAAAAAAACCCAGGGGCACACCACCAACTAAAATGACACAAAATGACACTCTAACACAGTAATACAGTGTTTCCCAACCTTTTTTGAGCCACAGCACACTTTTAACATTAAAAAAATCCGGGGGCACACCACCAAACAAAATGACACAAAATCACACTCTAACACAGTAAAGAACGGCTGGGGGTTGGTGGCCTGCTGGGAGCAGCTGCTGGGAGTGCCGAAGCCGGGGAGGGGGCGGAGCCAGGCTGCGCCATGCCCCGCCCCTACCCCTGGCTTCACCTCTCCCAGCAGCTGCTCCAGCCTTGAGGGGGCAGTGCCAAGCCAGCGGTGCCAGAGCCAGCACAATGCTGGCTTGGCACTGTCCCCTCAAGGCTGGAGCAGCTGCTGGGAGTGCCGAAGCCAGGGGAGGGGGCAGAGCCAGGCTGCGACATGCCCCGCCCCCTACCCCTGGCTTCACCTCTCCCAGCAGCTGCACCAGCCTTGAGGGGCAGTGCCAAGCCAGCGGGTGCCAGAGCCAGCACAATGCTGGCTTGGCTCGGTCCCCTCAAGGCTGGAGCAGCTGATGGGAGTGCTGAAGCCGGGGGAGGGGGCAGAGCCCCGCCCCCTCCCCCCAGCTTTAGCTCTCCTACAGGCCATGCCATGCCCCGCCCCCTCCCGGCTTCAGCTCTCCCACAGCTTCTCCAGCCTTGAGGGGCAGTGCCAAGCCAGCAGTGGCAGAGCCAGCACAATGCTGGCTTGGCACTGTACCCTCATGGCTGGAGAAGCTGTGGGAGAGCTGAAGCCGGGAGGATGGGGCGGAGCCATGCCCTGCCATGCCCCGCCCCTACCCTGGCTTCACCTCTCCCAGAAGCTGCTCCAGCCTTGAGGGGGCAGTGCGAGCGAGGGTGGGAGTCTTGGCCCTCCCCAGCGCCGCTCTCCCGCCATGACTCCCACCCTTCACTCGCTGAAGCCATGCGGAGGAGGAGCATGAGCGGTGGACGGGCTTCAGTGGGTGGGGCTCCTCCATGGCGGATTGGAGGCTGGCTGGGGAAACGGCCGAAGGAGGCAGCGCCCCGGTCCCCCCTTCTTTTTCTTCGCCATTGCCCGGCCCTTCCTCCTCCTCCCCCAAGCAGCAGGAGTTCGGCAGGAGGGTGGAGGAAGGGGGGCGGAGAGCTTTCTCGCGGCACAACAGGAGGTCTGTCACGGCCACGGCACATTGGTTGAGAAAGACTGCAGTAATACATATAGTTAATTGACCTGGAGTTTTGTAGTTATAGTTCACCTACATCCAGAGAGCACTGTGGACTCAAAAAATGTTGGATCAGGACCAAACTTAGCAAGCGGGCCCCACAGGCAGTACAACAGGCCGAGGGCTGCCACCAAGCCCAGGCTACGGCCCAGGGTCTCGCCGCCAGCTTCAGCCGCTCCCATTGTCACGGGTAGTGGCTCACGGGCGAAAGGGGCAGCAGGGGAGTGGGAGAAGGCGGCAATTCCCCGTGCCCGCCATGACTCCGGACCCTTGCTCGCTGAGGCCGCGCGGAGGAGGAGGAAGAGCGGTGGACGGGCTTCAGCCCCGCCCACTGAAGCCCGTCCACTGCTCATGCTGCTCCTCCTCTGTGCGGCCTTAGCGAGCGAGGGTTTCGGAGTTATGGCGGAGAGCAGCGCTGAGGACGGGGACCGCTCTCTGCCATGACTCCCGCCCCTCACTTGCTGAAGCCGCATGGAGGAGGAGGAGGAGGAGCATGAGCAGTGGACGGGCTTCAGTGGGCGGGGCTGAAGCCCGTCCACCGCTCATGCTCCTCCTCCTCCACTCAGCTTCAGCGAGCAAGGGGCGAGAGTCATGGCGGGAGTCATGGCGGATTGGAGGCTGGCTGGAGAAACGGCCGAAGGAGGCGGCGCTCCCGCCCCTTCTTCTTTTTCTTCGCCGCCACCCGGCCCTTCCTCCTCCTCCCCCAAGCAGCAGGAGTTCGGCAGGGGGACGGGGGAAGGAAGGGGGGCAGAGAGATTTTCTCACGGCACAGCAGGAGGTCCGTCACGGCACACTAGTCATGGCACACAGCGGTTGGAAAACACTGAGGCAGTCCTGAAGAGATGATGCTTCCCAGGTAGGTGAACTGCTGAACGGGCTTAAGCACAGATGTGCCTATGCTGACGTGAGGATGATGGTGTTCTTCCTGTGGTGCGGGCTGGTAGAGGACTTCAATAAAATAAAAAAAAATCAACCGAAACACAAACAATATCACAGTAAAATACTGTGATATCACAGTAAAAATGGTGTTCTTCCTGTGGTGCGGGCTGGTAGAGGACTTCCCTTTTCTTCAGGCTGACTTCCAGCCCAAACAGCTCTGCAGCTGTTGCAAAACAGGATGTTAGGCGCTGCAGGGCTGCTTCTGAATGGGCGACAAGGGCAGCGTCGTCAGCATAAAGCAGCTCACGGAATAGATAGTCTTAGAGTCTTCGTGCGAGCCCTCAGGTGGCTTAAGTTGAACAAGCTGCCACCAGTACAATAGCGTATATATATGCCGTCTTCTTCTTCTTCGAGGTCTGCCGTAGCCCTTTGGAGCATCATGCTGAAGAAGGTTGTAAATAGGGTTGGTGCAAGTACACAACCTTGTTTCGCTCCTTTAGTTATGAGAAAGGGCTCCAAGAGAGCATCGCTGTATCTGACTTGACCGCGCTGGCCCTCATGTAACAGGATGATCCTTTTGAGGAATTTGGGGGACATCCTAGACGTTCCAGGATCTGCCACAGACCTTTTCTGCTCACAGTGTCAAAGGCTTTGGTGAGATCGACAACTGCATTTCTCTTGCAGTTGTCTAAGGGCAAAAACCATCTCTGTGGTGCTCCTGTTAGCTCTGAAGCCGCATTGGCTTTCCGGGAGAAGTTCTTCTGCAATAGCAGGAACTAATCTCTTCAGGAGTATCCTTGCAAGGATTTTTCCAGCAATGGAGAGCAGTGTTACACCTCGATAGTTTGAGCCAGTGTTTCCCAACCAGTGTGCCGGGGCACACTAGTGTGCCGTGAGCGACCATCAGGTGTGCCGTGGGAAATTGGCACTCTTCCGCCTCCTAGCAGCTCTTTCTCCCTCTTTCAACACTGGGCGGAGGGAGGAGGGAGCGAAAGACGCCACACAGATCTATGAAACGTATAGACTCTATATGTTTCATAGATCTGTGTGGCCTGCTTCCCTTCTCCCTCCAGGAAAGCAGAGCACTGGGCGGAAGTGATTGAGTCGGCGTTTTCGTGTTGGCTTGGATTTCTTGCGAGGACAGCCGAAACCGGAAGCTCCACGTCGGTGAATTGGGCGGTGAGCGGACCTGGTAGCATCGGGAGGCTGAAGCATTCATAGGTTTCTGAGCAACAAATTGAGTCTCTCCGCTTGGATTTTTTTTTTTTACTATTTTTCTGGATTTTTTGAGAATTGCCTCCCCAGAAGGCTGAGAGAAGACATGATAGCCATGTATAAGTATGTGAGAGGAAGTCATATATATGTTGTGTTCATCGAAACAGGCCCAGGTTTCACACTGAGTGTATAAATACATTTAAAAACATATTAACTATATGTATGTCTGCGTTAGAGTGTCATTTTGTGTCATTTTGGTTGGTGGTGTGCCCCAGGATTTTGTAAATGTAAAAAATGTGCCGCGGCTCAAAAAAGGTTGAAAAACACTGGTTTGAGCAATCGGATTTTGTTCCTTTTTCCTTATACAGGGTGATGATAACTGCATCTCGGAGATCTGATGGCAGTTCACCTTTTTCCCAGCAACTCACAAGGAGCTCATGGAATTTAGCATGAACTACATGACCTCCCCGTTTCGAAGCTTCAGGTAGGATTCCATCGATCCTGGCTGCCTTGCCATCTGCTGTATGGCCTCAAGGGTCTCTTCCAGAGTGGGAGCTGTGTCCGGTTCATTTTTCATTGGTTGTTGTATCATGTGTTCGAAAGCTGAACCTTGGAGTACTCGGTTGGCATTGAAGAGACTCTGAAAATGTTCAGCCCATCGGTTCAGGATGGAGGCTTTATCAGTAACTAGCTGTACCCGGCACGCGTTGCTGTGCCCTATTTTGGAGATGCGAGGAAGTCTGAGTATGTAAGGGTTGGAGTTGTTGTTAGTTATGGTGTTGTTGGGGCCATGGCTGTGTTGTTGTGGGTTGTTCTGGTGGGTGGGATGTTGAAGTCCTGGGGAGTTGGGTGTGTGGTGTTGCTGGCATTCTGCATAGCTTGTGGATATGCAATGTTTTTTGTCTTTCCGTCTGCTTTGTTGATGTAGAGGTTGATGCTTGTGTGGGTGGGGTACTTTGGAAGTGAGTGGTGGTACTTGAAATCCCATTATCCATGGTGTGTACTCCTCTAATCTGCAGTCGGATGGAGTGTGGGTCATGGGGGCATTGTTTGCCAAGTTTGGTCTTTATCGGTCTTGGTTCTGGGACACAGTGGTCTGTGGGGAATGATGGGTTTTGAAGTACTACAAATCCCATTATCCATGGAGGTACTTCAAGTCCCATAATCCATGGTCCACCCTCCTCCAAACTGTAGTAGAATGTAGCGTGGGTCATAGGGGCTCTGTGTCAAGGTAGGTTACTGTAAATTCAGGCCATCTGTCCCATGAGCTGAGGCCAAGGTCAGGGACAGTTACTGAAGCCTTACTGTCAATTCAGGCCATACACAATGTCCAATGAGCTGAGGGCTAGTCGGAGAATCAAGTTAATGAAGCCTTACTGTCAATTCAGAGCGTAAACAGCATTCCACTAAGTGAGGCCTAGTCAGGGAAATTAAGCTAATGAAGCCTTACTGTCAATTTTGGGCATGGTCTGTGATTTGTAGGGGTGTAAATTTTCTGTGGGAAGTGAATTGGGTGTTTGTGTTTGTGCCTCAGCCCTTTGCCTTATCCTCCTCTGACAGTTTATTATGGGTCGGAATGTTCATGTTAGCTGGCCAGTACAGGAGTTATGCAAATCCGCCCTTATTGGCAGCCAATCATGTTGTCAGAATGTAGAGGCTGGGAGAGTCGTTGGCAGCCCCGGAGGATGCTGGGAAATGTAGGTTTTTTTACTCGTTGTTTTGGGGCCTTTTAGGTTTTGGGGGGGAAAGTTTCTTTGCTACAAACCTACCTTGTCTGAGGCCTATTTCTGTTGGCAAGTTTGGTGTCTCTGCGTTGTAAGGTTTCTCTGTTTGGGACAGTCGTTCCATGACGACTCTTCCTTTATATATATAGATTAGTGTTTGACCATCTGTACTGTATAAGGGGCTTTGGACCTGATAAGTAGGTCCAAACACTGCTTTGAGAGCTTCATAAAAACCTCTGTGATCACCGAGATCTGCACGAGGCTTGTAGAAGGTTGCTATTTCCAACAAGGAGAGTGGGGAAGAGAGCAAGGGGTGACCCGTCCTCTCCGGCTCCTGCCTGCCTCTGTCTGGCTCCAGGCGTTGGGCGGGCAGCAGCCGGCAGGAGTTCCCCACAGCGGCGGCGGAGGCGGCAAGTCTGCGCCGCCCTTGGGGCTCCTCGGCTCCCAGCCGGGTTATTTATGACCTCCCTCCCTTCCTCCGGCGGCGGCGGAGCTGCGGCTCCGGGGTGGCTGCCAAGAAGAAGGAGGCAGCAGTGGTGGAGCCCCATTGGAGGGGGATGTGGAGCCACGGCACTCCTGCCAAGCAAGGCCTCAACCCCTGCCTGGCCTTGGTTGCCTGCTGGCAAACAGAGACCCAGCAGGACTTGAGAGTGAACCAAGGACCTTTCTGAGATGAGAAAAAGGCCCACCAGGGAAAATTCTTTCTGCCTTTGGGTCAAAGGAGAAGGAAGTGACTATTAGGGAAAATAACAATAACAATAATAAACTTTATTTATACCCCGCCACCATCTCCCCCAACGGGGACTCTAAAATAAAATACAATAAAATAACAACTGAAATGTAGTATTCATATGTTTTGTATTTTACTGTGATATTGTTTGTGTTTCGGTTGATATTTTATTTTATTTTATTGAAGTCCTCTACCAGCCCGCACCACAGGAAGAACACCATCATCCCCACGTCAGCAGAGGCGAATCTGTGCTTAAGTCCATTCAGCAGTTCACCTCCCTGGGAAGCATCGTCTCTTCAGACGCCAAGATTGACAAAGAGATAGATCACAGATTAGCAAAGGCATAGTGTGCATTTGGAAGGCTTCAAAAAAGAGTCTGGAGCAACAAGCACCTGAGGCAAAGCACCAAAATCAGTTTGGACAGATCTATCGAACTGTCTATTCCAGGGCCGGATCAGGCCCTTTTGCCGCCCTAGGCCAAAGGGTCTGCCTCCGCCCCTCCCCGTCCCCCGGCTCCGCCCTCCCTGCCCCCCAGCTCCGCCCCTCCTCGCCGGATTGAAGGAAGGAGGGCGGGGCAAGGAGAATAAAGGGGCGCCCTCCCGCCACGTGTCCTGCGCGCCGCCCACTCCTTTTCGGCGGGGCTGGCGCGACTCCTCTCTGCCTCCTCCCTGGTGTGGCGTGGTGTTGCCAGGCACGGAGGAGGAGGCGAAGCCGCGCCGCCGCCCCTCCTCCCTTGCGAGGCGTGACGACGCAAGGGAGGAGGGCCGGCAGCGCGACTTCTCTCCGCCTCCTTGTGTCGCGTCAGCCCTGCTGAAAAGGGGTGGGCGGCGCACAGGACGCGCGGTGGGAGGGCGCCTCTTTCTCCTCCTCGCCCCGCCCTCCTTCCTTTAATCTGGCGAGGAGGTGGGGCCGGGGCGGGGGCGGAGTGAGGGGAAGCCTCCCTCCTGAAAGGAGCTGAGGGGAGCAGAGCAAAGGGAGGGGGTGGCCGCGCATGCGCCCTATTTTGGGGGGATTTTTTTTTTAATTTGGGGGTCCGGATCCGCTGCCCCCCCCAAACGTGCTGCCCAAGGCCATGGCCTCGGGTGGCCTTATGGGTAATCCGGGCCTGGTCTATTCTCCTCTATGGGTCTGAAACATGGGTCACCTATCACCAACACCTACGACTCCTCGAACGCTTTCATCAGCGCTGTCTTCGCACAATCCTAAATGTACACTGGACCGACTATGTGACTAATGTTGCTGTCCTTGAGCAAGCAGGGACCACCAGCATTGAGGCCATGCTATTGAGAACACAGCTGCGCTGGGCAGGACCACCGCCTCCCCAAGATATTACTCTTCCCAGAAGATGGCGCCCTTCCCAGAAGTCGGCGCCCTAAGCAGCCGCTTACTTCGCGTATACGTCGGACCACCCCTGATTCTCCTCTATGGGTCTGAAACATGGGTCACCTATCGCCAACACCTATGACTCCTCGAATGCTGTCTTCGCACAATCTTAAATGTACACTGGACTGACTATCTGTCGAACGTTGAGCAAGCAGGGATCCCCAGCATCGAGGCCATGCTATTGAGATCTGTTTGGGCTGGAAGTCAGCCTGAAGAAAAGGGAAGTCCTCTACCAGCCCACACCACAGGAAGAACACCATCACCAGCATTGAGGCCATGCTATTGAGAACACAGCTGCGCTGGGCAGGGCACGTCTCTAGGATGGAGGACCACAGCCTCCCTAAGATACTACTCTATGGTGAACACGCTATTGGTCAGCGCAAGAGAGATGCCCCAAAAAAGAAATACAAGGACTCCCTGAAACTGCATCTCAGGCTCGGTCAGATTGATCACCAACAATGGTCCACCCTGGCCTCACATCAGGAAGCATGGAGTCACACTACCCATAATGCTGCGCCTTCTTTCGAGAAGACACTCGTAGAGGAACGACAACGCAGAAAGAATCATAACTTGGAAACAACATCACCCAAGGAGACTTTCCGCTGTGCTTTCTGCAACCGAACTTGCCTATCTCAGATTGACCTTTTTAGTCACCAACGCGCTTGCAAAAAGCGTGCGACGAGTCCTTCCTAAGAATCTTCATTCGCGAAGTAATGCCGAGAGAGATTTTTCATGAAAAATCAAGACAATGGTCACGCTTTAGTTTGTCCTGCCCTGTTTGTCCGTCCCCTCCATCCTCGGTCTGCTCCCTCAGTGGCCTGTTCCTCCTGCTTGATGCGGCAGGGAAGAGGAATGGATGCAAATCTCCATCTCCCGTTTGGCTTGCCGTATTTCTTTTCCACTTGCTGCCTCCTGGCTGTCTGCAGGCCCGCTAATGTCCCCAGAGCTCCCGAGCCCATTTATTTTCCCATCCGTAGGCTCTGAAACAGGGCTAATGCATCCCCAAAGGCCTTTGCTCCCCGTTAATTACATGGGGAGGGGGCTGAATCCGAATAGGGGTTGGCAGGTGGGCGAGAGGGAGCGGGTGTGAAGGGAATCAACAGGCCCAAGTCCCGGGCGAGGGAGGGCATGGGAAGGAGGCTCGTGGCAGCTTCCCGTGCTCTTGTTTTGATGCTTCAGTAAGAGATAAGCTCCGCACACCTTTGGGACTGTAGGAAGTCTCCAAAGGTCTCTTGAATGTTCTGCAGAGATTTGGGAGCCAGTTCACAACTCTAAGCTCTTCCTCCCTGCTCTAAAGAAGCGCAAATTCCAACACTTCAGTCGGCAAAACCTCTACGGCAGTGTTTCCCAACCTTTTTTTGAGCCGTGGCACATTTTTTACATTTACCAAATCCTGGGGCACGCAACCAACCAAAATGACACAAAATGACACTCTAACACAGTCATACATATAGTTAATCTGTTTGTAAATGTATTTATACACTCAGTGTAAAACATGGGCCTGTTTCGATGAATACATATAGTTAACTAGCTGTACCCGGCACGCGTTGCTGTGCCCTTTTAGGAGATGCGAAAGTCCAATCATCCACGGTGTGCCCTCCTCTAAACTGCAGTTGGATGGAGTGTGGGTCATGGGGGGCATGGTGTGCCAAGTTGGGTCTTTATTGGTCTTGGTTATGGGCCACAGTGGTCTGTGGGGAATGATGGGTTTTGAAGTACTACAAATCCCATTTTCCATGGTGGTACTTCAAGTCCCATCATGCATGGTCGGGGCTCTGTGTGCCAAGGTAGGTTACTGTAAATTCAGGCCATACACAATGTCCCATGAGCTGAGGCCTAGTTAGGAACAGCAAGTTAATGAAGCCTTACTGTCAATTCAGGCCATATACAATGTCCAATGAGCTGAGGCCTAGTCGGGAGAATCAAGTTAATGAAGCCTTACTGTCAATTCAGAGCGTAAACAGCTTCCCAGTAAGTGAGGGCTAGTTAGGGAAATCAAGTTAATGAAGCCTTACTGTCAATTTAGGCGTAAAAACGGCTTCCCAGTAAGTGAGGCTAGTTAAGGAAATCAGAGTTAATGAAGCCTTACTGTCAATTTTGGGCGTGGTCTGTGATTTTTCGGTTGGAAGTGATTTGGGTGTTTGTGTTGGGGATTGGCAGTTTATTGTGGATCGGAATTTTCATGTTGGCTGGCCAGTGCAGCAGTTATGCAAATCCACCCTTATTGGCAGCCAATCATGTTGTTCAGAATGTAGAGGCTGGGTGAGTCTTTGGCTGCCCCGGAGGATGCTGGTAAATGTAGTTTTATTTTTACTCGTTGTTTTGGGGGCTTTTAGGTTTTGGGTGAAAGTTTCTTTGCTACAAACGTACCTTGCTTGAGGCCTATTTCTGTTGGCAAGTATTGTGTTTCTGCGTTGTATGGTTTCTTTGTTTGAGGTATACATCACATGACGTGAACCCATTTATATAATAGATTGACCTTGAGTTTTGGAATTGTAGTTCACCTACATCCAGAGAGCACTGTGGACTCAAACAATGATGGATCTGGACCAAACTTGGCAAGCGGGCCCCTCAGGCAGTAGAGCAGGCCGAGGGCCGCCACCAAGCCCAGACTCCGGCCCAGGGTCCCGCCGCCAGCCTCAGCCGCTCCCATTGCCACAGGTAGTGGCTCACGGGTAAAAGGGGCGGCGGGGAAGAGGGAGGTGGCAGCAATTCTCCATCCCCGGTGCTGCTCTCCGCCATGACTCCGGTCCCTCACTCGCTGAGGCCGCGCGGAGGGGGAGGAGCATGAGCGGTGGACGGGCTTTGGCCCCGCCCACTGAAGCCCGTCCACCACTCATGCTCCTCTTCCTCCGCACGGCCTCAGCGAGCGAGGGACCGGTGTCATGGCGGAGAGCGGCGCCAGGGATGGGGGCTGCTCTCCGCCATGACTCCCGCCATGACTCCCGCCTCACACTCACTGAGGCTGCGCGGAGGAGGAGGAGCATGAGCGGTGGACGGGCTTTGGCCCCACCCACTGAAGCCCTCAGCGAGCGGAGTCATGGCGGAGAGCGGCGCCAGGGATGGGGGCTGCTCTCCGCCATGACTCCCGCCTCTCCCGCGCTGAGAGCGGCATGAGCGGTGGACAGGGATGGGGGCTGGGGGCTGCTCTTCGCCATGACTCCCGCCTCACACTCGCTGAGGCCGCGCGGAGGAGGAGGAGCATGAGCGGTGGACGGGCTTTGGCCCCACCCACTGAAGCCCTCAGCGAGCGAGGGACCGGAGTCATGGCGGAGAGCGGCGCCAGGGATGGGGGCTGCTCTCCGCCATGACTCCCGCCTCACACTCGCTGAGGCCGCGCGGAGGAGGAGGAGCATGAGCGGTGGACGGGCTTCAGCTGTCTCAATCAGGCATGAGCAAGCTTCTGCTGCTGGGAAGGGGGCGGCGTGGTCAGTTTGCATCCATACGCCAGGCCACCTGTAACTTGGACGGTCACCAACTTGGAAACATGCTAGAGACAACAGAAAGGAAGAAACCATGAAAATGAACAAAATCTGGCTACCAGTATTATTTTTTTTAAAAAAACCTCTAAAATCATAACAATAAATAAAGAACAATCACCTATCAACAAAGAATTCCCCCAGGCAGTAAGAAACCTCAGAACATACAGATACAATACAGTAAGCAATCTGGATCATGTGCTGTCGAAGGCTTTAGCTGGTCCTGATTGTTTCCTGCCTGAAACACCTCCCAACAAAGGATTCCCCCAGGCAGTAAGAAACCCCAGAACATACAGATACAATACAGTAAGCAATCTGGATCATGTGCTGTCGAAGGCTTTAGCTGGTCCTGATTGTTTCCTGCCTGAAACACCTCCCAACAAAGGATTCCCCCAGGCAGAAAGAAACCCCAGAACATACAGATACAATACAGTAAGCAATCTGGATCATGTGCTGTCGAAGGCTTTAGCTGGTGCTGATTGTTACCTGCCTGAAACACCTCCCAACAAAGGATTCCCCCAGGCAGAAAGAAACCCCAGAACATACAGATACAATACAGTAAGCAATCTGGATCATGTGCTGTCGAAGGCTTTAGCTGGTTCCTGATTGTTTCCTGCCTGAAACACCTCCCAACAAAGGATTCCCCCAGGCAGTAAGAAACCCCAGAACATACAGATACAATACAGTAAGCAATCTGGATCATGTGCTGTCGAAGGCTTTAGCTGGTTCCTGATTGTTTCCTGCCTGGAACACCTCCCAACAAAGGATTCCCCTGGGCAGGAAGCAGCCAGACTTTGAAGCTGCAAGGCCATTCAATGCTAATCAAGGTGTTCAATGGCAACATTCACACTCCCACTCTGGACATTATTCCACAGATACATAAACCCCGCTTGCTTTGTTTCCAACAGACCTCACAACCTCTGAGGATGCCTGCCGTAGATGCAGGCAAAACATCAGGAGGGAATGCTACTCGAACATGGCCATACAGCCTGAAAAACTTAAAGCAACGCCGTAAACATGCTAGGTTTACATATGGATTTCCTCCCACCTTCCTAATACAGGCTTATTCTGTTTTGCGACATGGTTGTAACATTTACCGCTGTCGATGTGTACTATAGCACTTAACCTCTCTGAACCGAAGGGATAGACGGTGCTCGAAATCTCATTAGGCTAAGCTTACGTTGTCTGTGGCTCAGTCAAAAGGAGAGAGGAGAAAGCTTTGGGTGCCCGGAACCCGCCATGCCACGCACGTCCAACAGAGAGGAAGACGGCTGCTGAGCTAATGCCAACTAGAGTAGATCCGCTCCAACAATTGTTGCATTGCAAACCAGCACACTGATTGATTTTGTTATTTGGGGGTTGCAGTTGCTGGGATTTATAGTTCACCTACAGTCAAGGAGCATTCTGAACTCCACCAACGATGGAATTGAACCAAATTGGCACACGGAACAACCATAACCAAAAGAAAATATTGGAAGGGCTTGGTGGGCATTGATCTTGAGTTTGGGAGTTGTAGTTCACCTACATCCAGAGAGCACTGTGAATTTGAACAATGATGGATCTGGACCAAAACTTGGCACAAATACTCAATGTGCCCAATATGTGGAGTTTGGGGGAAATAGACCTCAGCATTTGGGAGTTGTGGTTGTTGGGTTTTATAGTTCACCTACAAGCAAAGAGCATTCTGAATTCCACCAATGACGGAATTGAAGCACACTTGGCACACAGAACTCCCAAGACCAACAGAAAATACTGGAAGGGTTTGGTGGGCATTGACCTTGAGTTTGGGAGTTGTAGTTCACCTACAGCCAGAGAGTACTGTGGTCTCAAACAATGATGGACTTGGACCAAACTTGGCGCGAACACTCAATATGCCCAAATGTGAACACTAGGGGAGTTTGGAGAAAATAGCCCTTGACATTTGGGAGTTGGGGTTGCTGGGATTTATAGTTCACCTACAATCAAAGAGCATTCTGAATTCCACCAATGATGGAATTGAAGCAAACTTGGCACACAGAACTCTCATGAACAACACAAAATACCAGAAGAGTTTGGTTGGCATTGACTGTGAGTTTGGAATTTGTAGTTGCTGGGATGTATAGTTCACCTACAATCAAAGAGCATTCTGAACTCCACCAACGATGGAATTGAACCAAATTGGCACACGGAACAACCATAACCAAAAGAAAATATTGGAAGGGCTTGGTGGGCATTGATCTTGAGTTTGGGAGTTGTAGTTCACCTACATCCAGAGAGCACTGTGGACTCAAACAAGGATAGATCTAGACCAAACTTGGCACGAATACTCAACATGCCCAAATGTGAACACTGGTGAAGTTTGGGGGAAAACAGACCTTGACATTTGGGAGTTGTAGTTGCTGGGATTTATAGTTCACCTACAGTCAAAGAGCATTCTGAACTCCACCAATGATGGAATTGAACCAAACTTGGCACACAAAACTCCCAAGACCAATAAAAATAATTGGAAGGGTTTGGTGGGTACTGCCCTTGAGTTTGGGAGTTGTAGTTCACCTTTCTCCCCCTTCCTAATGCCGCGATCCCTTAACACAGTTTCTCATGTTTGGTTCAATTCCAATGATGGAATTGAACCAAACTTGGCACACAGAACTCCCACGACGAACGGAAAACACTGGAAGGGTTTGGTGGGCAATGACCTTGTGTTTGGGAGTTGTAGTTCACTGACATCCAGAGAGCACTGTGGACTCAAATAACAAGGGATCTAGATCAAACTTGGCAGGAATACTTAAAATGCCCAAATGTGAATACTGATGGAGTTTGGGGAAAATACACCTTGACATTTGATAGTTATAGTTGCTGGGATTTATAGTTCACCTACAGTCAAAGAGCATTCTGAACTCCACCAATGATGGAATTGAACCAAACTTGGCACACAAATCTCCCAAGACCAATAAAAATAACTGGAAGGGTTTGGTGGGTACTGCCCTTGAGTTTGGGAGTTGTAGTTCACCTTTCTCCGCCTTCCTAATGCCGCGATCCCTTAACACAGTTTCTCATGTTTGGTTCCATTCCAATGATGTATTTAACATGCAAAGGCTAGTGGAGATTTGGCAACAAAAATAGGCCTCAGGCAAGGAAGGTTTTTAGCAAAGAAACTTCCCCCCAAATTTGGCAAAAAAATAGGCCTAGAAGGCCCCCAAGACAACGATTAAAAAAACTACATTTCCCAGCGTCCTCTGTGGCCGCCAGCGAATCCCATTGGCCAACATCGGCCCACAAAAAATGCAGGGAGGCTGAGTTCCCATAGTAACGGTGGGCGGAGACAGCCAAGGCTAGATTAGAATGCTGAGTGATTTGAGTTTAGTCAGTTGGTGTTTGTGGGTTAAACTGCCAAGGCCAAGCTCTAGGAGGGAGCAGGTTCCCACACTCGAGAAACACAATCCAAAAGACCAAGCCAACACAAAATACCACACAACGCCAATATGCAGAAGATACACAACTATGTGCACAGAGCACATACATACCACTCACAGGACAAAAGACACCCACAACAAAAGACACCCACTTTACAAACACCACACCCACAACATGACAACCACACAACTCGCGATGCCTACCTCTACAGACCCACAACACAACAGACACACAACACACACAACACATACATACCACTGCTACACAGAAACCAACACAGTATAACCAACTAACAAAGGAGGACATAACAACTACCAGGAGGACATAACACTAACACAAATAGGGCACCAGGGACTCAGGCACCACTGACAAACACCGCCAGAATAACACAAACTTGCAAAACCCACCAAAAAAACAATCCTGCAACACAAAAACCCACCCCAACCAAAATTCACAACAAACACCACTGGCAAAAGCAACACCCCCTCCACATCACAACCAGCACACAGCCAGACTGAGACACCTATGTCACCACAACACACACAAAATACACCCCACAAATACCTGACAACTTCCCCAACACAAAACCCAGGACTGCACTCACTAGTCACCACCACACACACCTCCAAATACACACACGTCCCAGACACAATACTCCAGCAATTCCTACCCACACAACACAACACAACTTCCTATCACAACCCATCCCCCCAACCTTACGGGACCCCGCACACACAACACCTACCACCACCACAAACAAAAACCAACTCCACCTATACTCCAACCACAACACAACACTGCACTGATACTCTACAAACACACACAAACACCCAAAATGCCCCACCCACACAAGCATCAACCCCTACATCAGTGTTTCTCAACCAGTGTGCCGTGGCACACTAGTGTGCCGCGAGCGATCATCAGGTGTGTCGTGGGAAATTGGAACTTCCAATACACTTTCTTCCCCCTGCTGCCAAACACTTTTTCTGTTGGTAATGAGAGTTCAATATGCCAAGTTTTGGTTCAATGCCATTGTTGCAAGTGTTCAAGATGCTCTTTGATTGTGTGTTAACTATAAATCCCAGAAACTGTAACTACCAAATGTCAAGGTCTATTTCCCCCAAACACCATCTGTGTTCACATTTGGGCATATTGAGTATTCATGCCAAGTTTGGTCCTGATCCATCATTGTTTGAGTCCACAGTGCTCTCTGGATATAGGTGAACTACAACTCCAAAACTCAAGGTCAATGCCCACCAAACTCTTATCGTATTTTCTTATCGTTATGGGAGTTCTGTGTGGGAAGTTTGATTCCATTCCATCATTGGTGGAGTTCAGAGTGCTCTTTGATTGTGGGTGAACTATAACTCCCAGCAACTACAACTCCCAAATGACAAAATCAATTGTGTTCATCGAAACAGGCCCAGGTATCACACTGAGTGTATAAATACATTCAAAAACATATTAACTATATGCATTACTGTGTTAGAGTGTCATTTTGGTTGGTGGTGTGCCCCAGGATTTTGTACATGTAAAAAATGTGCCGCGGCTCAAAAAAGGTTGAAAAACACTGCTCTACATCAACACAGCAGACGGAAAGACAAAAAACATTGCATATCCACAAGCTCTGCAGAACGCCAGCAACACCACACACCGACAACTCCCCAGGACTTCAACATCCCACCCACCAGAACAACCCACAACGACACAGCCATGACCCCACCAAGACCATAAGTAACATCAATTCCAACCCTTACATACTCAGACTTTCTCGCATCTCCTAAATAGGGCACAGCAACGCGTGCCGGGTACAGCTAGTAATAATAATAATAATAATAATAATAACAACTAGCTGAACCCGGCACGCGTTGCTGTGCCCTATTTAGGAGATGCGAGGAAGTCTGGGTATCTAAGTGTTGGAAATGATGTAACTATGTGTTTTGTGTGTGTTTCTATGTGTATATTTGTGTGTATATATGTGTGTGTGTTTATTTTTGTGTGTATATATGTGTATATATATGTGTTTGTGTGTGTTTGCGTGTGTGTATGTGTTTGTGTATGTATGTGTATGTGTGTACATGTGTATATATATGTGTGTGTGTCTGTGTATTTATGTTTGTTTCTGTATGTATGTATATGTGTATATTTGTGTCTGTATATATTTGTATGTGTGTATATGTCTTTTTGTATTCATTTGTGTGTGTATATATATATGTATGTGTGTATGTGTTTGTATGTGTGTATATATGTGTGTGTATATATGTGTATGTGTGGGTTTATGTGTATGTATGGGTTTATGTGTATGTATATGTGTATATATAGATGTGTGTGTATGTGTGGGTTTATGTGTATGTATAGATGTGTGTGTATATGTATATGTGTGTGTATTTATGTGTATATATGTGTATGTGTATGTTTTGTGTAGGTGTGGTAATGTTTGGGTTTTTTTTATGGGTGTCATTAGTAATGTGTTTTGTTAGTTTGCCTGTCAGTTTCTTCTGTTGGTCGTTCTTACTCGTCAGCTCTCTGTGGTGGGAGGGTGTCGATGGGGGATCCTCGGTAGGAGGGTGTCTCATCCTTCGGCCTCTTCTTCCGGGAGTGGCTGGGAGGTGGGGCGCCGCTTCATCGGGCACGTTTTGGAGGCATGGGACTACACTTCCCAGAAAGCCCCGTCCCGGTTTCCCAGCGAGCGGTGCAGAGCCTTCTGGGAGGTGTAGTTCAGTTTTCTTTAAGGCGCCGCATGGAGCCGGTTCGCACGGGTGCCTTTTCCGCTGTGTCCTTGGCCTTTCTCGGCGGCTGCCATCCTGTTTTGGACCCGGGCCGCGCCGTCGCCTCCTTGGCCTTCTGCCCCTGTCCTCTGCCGCTTCCAAGCCGGTCCTGGACCGGGGCCGCGTGTGGCGAAACGGGCAACGTGTCTTCTGCGCGGCCCGGGTCAGGGACCGGGTAAGAGGCGGCGGAGAAGGCTGAGGAGGCGATGGTGTGGCCCGAGTCCAAAACAGGATGGTAGCCGCCGAGGAAGGCCAAGGATGCGGCGGAGAAGGTGGCCAAGGTTGCGGCCGGGTGTCCCGTGTTGAGGAGCGGCGTGGAAGCGGCGGAGGAGGTGGGTAAGGAGTCGGCGGCGAGGGTGGGGTGGGAGGGAGGAGGAGGAGGGGCGGGGCCAAGTGGAGCCGGGGTAGGAGGGTGTGTTGGAGGAGGAGGATGTGCGGGGCGTTGTAGCTGCCGCCCGCGGCCGCCTCCGTTCGCCGTTTGCGCATGCGTGGAAAGGTTGTTTTTCGGGGGTCTTTTAGAGGGTGTTGGGTTGTGTTTCGGGGTGTTTTTGTGTGCCCTATAGGGACCTCGGGATATGGGTCAGTGTCCTGGCGATTTTCATGGGTCTTGGACATGTAGTTTTCGCGCCTATTTGCCGGGTAGCACGACCACTCTCTTTTTATATATACACTGTAGATCAGGGGTGCTCAGAATGGTGATCGGGGTCACCAGGGTGATCTTCGGGCCTCATCCTGGTGATATTCAGGCCCCTGACCAGGTTTTTTTGCTGTTGGTCCTCTTCATGCGCCCCTGCACGCTGCAAAGAAGTCCTCCGTCATTGCTTTTCCCTGCTCGTGCGCCGCCTCCAAAAGCTCCAGAGTCCAAGAGGCAGAATGGGCCCCCTCTTTTGGATTCCTCCTCCCCCCTCCGTCCTTCTCCAGCCACTCAGAGTCATAGGAGACCAAAGGGGGCGGGCCTGGATGACGCGATGCATGGCTGGCCCCGCACGCATGCGCAGAAACGCCCATTCTGCCTCTCGGACTTCTCGTGAGCTCTTGGAGGCGGCACGTATGCTGGCGGCGTGGAAATAGGAGCAACGACGGAGGAGAAGAAGGACGCGTTGGGGTCATTTCCTTACCGCATCTCAAAGGTCAGTCTTTTTACTTTGGGGTGGGTGCTTGATTGTTCTGTGACATGCCCCTTTTTATTTTTAATGTTTAAA
Organism: Anolis apletophallus; assembly: GCA_030556195.1. Lineage (NCBI taxonomy): Eukaryota > Metazoa > Chordata > Lepidosauria > Squamata > Anolidae > Anolis > Anolis apletophallus. Next base: position 2,816,564 of record JARBWK010000017.1, on the reverse strand, counting down.
AATGGCCTTTTAGCTCCAAAGCCTCTCTGCTTGCTTTGTTCCTTGAGAAATATATGTTGGGGAATATGGAAATGTGGGAGAAATGGGGTGGTTGGATGTATTTTTGCATGCCCCTTTGTTTACCTTGCTGAGTATTAAATGGCCTTGCAGTTCAACAGCCTCTCTTCTTACTTTCTGGCTGATAATATGTGTGGTAATATGGCAGTGTGGGAGAAATGGGGTGGTTGGATGTATTTTTGCATGCCCCTTTGTTTACCTTGCTGAGTATTAAATGGCCTTGCAGTTCAACAGCCTCTCTTCTTACTTTCTGGCTGATAATATGTGTGGTAATATGGCAGTGTGGGAGAAATGGGGTGGTTGGATGTATTTTTGCATGCCCCTTTGTTTACCTTGCTGAGTATTAAATGGCCTTGCAGTTCAACAGCCTCTCTTCTTACTTTCTGGCTGATAATATGTGTGGTAATATGGCAGTGTGGGAGAAATGGGGTGGTTGGATGTATTTTTGCATGCCCCTTTGTTTACCTTGCTGCGTATTAAATGGCCTTGCAGTTCAACAGCCTCTCTTCTTACTTTCTGGCTGATAATATGTGTGGTAATTTGGCAGTGTGTCAGAAATGGTGTGGTTGGATGTATTTTTGCATGCCCCTTTGTTTACCTTGCTGAGTATTAAATGGCCTTGCCGTTCAACAGCCTCTCTTCTTACTTTCTGACTGATAATATGTGTGGTAATATGGCAGTGTGGGAGAAATGGGGTGGTTGGATGTATTTTTGCATGCCCCTTTGTTTACCTTGCTGAGTATTAAATGGCCTTGCAGTTCAACAGCCTCGCTTCTTACTTTCTGGCTGATAATATGTGTGGTAATATGGCAGTGAGGGAGAAATGGGGTGGTTGGATGTATTTTTATGCTCTGTTTTATATTGTTGTTCTTAAATTGAAATGTTGTTGTTTTATAACTTCATTTTACGTAAACTGCCCTGAGCCTGCTGGAAGGAGCGGTACATAAAAATGAATAATAAATATAAATAAATAAATAAGAAAATAGTTATACGTTTTACATTTCTGGGTAGGTGATCTTTGGGACTTGGTTTTTTAATCAGTAGCTCCCATGCTGAAAAAGTGTGAGCACCCCTGGTGTAGATGTAGATAATAATAATTCTTTAGAGGTATTCGGCTCCTCTCCTTCGACCGTATCTCCTTTCTCTCCTTTTTTTTTTGCACACACACAAAAAGGGGGGAATATATCAGCTTCCTCTATTCATTTCTTCCTCCCTAAGAGGCTACGGCCCACACAGAAAAGTGAGAAAGCATGCAGAGCAAAGTGAGAAGTCCCCCGACTGCTATGGGCAAAAGCAACCGACTGCTGTGGGCAAAAGGAGACTACACCGTCTGCATTCACCTTTGCTCCAGCTAAGGCAGTATCTGCAGCATAATACCAAGTTAAGCCCGAAAACAAAACAGGAACGATTCCCCAGCACAGCCTTGTGCTTACTTGGGATTTTCCAGCTATGCTACAAATCCCTTCCCAAGTTACTGCCAGGCTGGATAACATGTGCTAATATTTACACAAAGAGCCTCCTGCAGCACATAAGAGGGCCTCTCTGGTACTCCTACACGCACCGTATATTAAAATGATTGATTGATGGTCTGGCCACTTTCTCCTCTGTTCGAAGCCGTCTTTGGAGCTTCAATACTGGCCAACTTGTTTCCAGGCTTGGGTCCTGTGAAGACGCGCCTGGGGTCTTTGACTTAGAATAGGAACAAGGACGTGACATCTCTTCCCAGGGGACTTCTTCTTGCCTTCCCATAGAGAACTGGAACTCTCAAGGACCAAACCAGTCACTTTAGATCAGGGCTGTCCAACTGGCGGCCCTGGGGCCGTACACGGCCCCCCAGCCTGTTGGCTCCGGCCCCAGCTATGCCCCCGGCCGCCATTTTTAATTTTTTTTTAAAAAAAATTTTTTAATGGCGGCCGGGGGGGAGGGGGGGCAGGGAGGAGAAAGTGAGCCAGCTCCTCCTCCCTGCACCGCCCTCTTTTCCCTCTCTCACCGGCGCCGGCAAGAGAGGGACAAGGGGCGGTGCAGGGAGGAGGAAGAGAGATAGCTCCTCCTCCCTGCGCCGCCCTCTTCTTCCCTCTCTCTCCGGCGCCGATGCCTTGGAGGGAGGGGGTCCCCCGCGGCGCCTCCCCCCTTCAAGCTCGCTTCCCCGCGAGCCTTCAGGTTTGGGGAAGGGTTTTCACCCGGCACTCGAGACGCGAGTGCCGGGCGAAAAACCCTTCCCCAAACCTGAAGGCTGGCGAGGAAAGCGAGTGGCGCTCTTGCTTCTCCCACCAGCCATCCAGGCTGGCGGGGAGTTTTTCGCCAGCTCCGTGTCCCTCTGCTCAGAGGGACACAGGAGCCGGGCGAAACCCTCCCGGCCTGGAAGGCTCGCGGGGGAAGCGAGCGCTTCTTCCCCCACCAGCCTTCCAGGCTTGCGGGAGTTTTTCGCCCAGCTCCCATGTCCCTCTGCTCAGAGGGACACAGGAGCCGGGGAAACCCTCCCGAAGCCTGGAAGGCTCGCGGGAAGCGAGCGCCGCTCTCACTTCCCCCGGCAGCCTTCCAGGCTTGCGGGAGTTTTCGCCAGCTCCCATGTCCCTCTGCTCAGAGGGACACAGGAGCCGGGGAAACCCTCCCGAAGCCTGGAGGGCTCGCGGGAAGCGAGCCGCTTCTCGCTTCCCGGCAGCCTTCCAGGCTTGCGGGGAGTTTCGCCCAACTCCCATGTCCCTCTGCTCAGAGGGACACAGGAGCCGGGCGAAACCCTCCCCCGAAGCCTGGAGGCTCTCGCGGGGAAGCGAGCGCCGCTCGCTTCCCCGGCAGCCATCCAGGCTTGCGGGAGGGTTTCTCTGGGTGACGTTAGGCTGGGTGACGTCAGGCGTCACCCAGCCTAACGTCACCCAGGGAAACCCTCCTGAAAATGGGCGGGCCGTGCAGGAGGCCGGCCACGCCCTGGGAGGGCCACGCCCTGGGAGTGGCCACGCCCCGGAGTGGCCACGCCCTGGGAGTGGCCACGCCCCCCGCTCACTGCGGCCCCCCAGGTGATCAGTGACACTTCTTCCGGCCCCTGGGCCGGAAGAAGTTGGACAGCACTGCTTTAGATAACTCAAACAGGCTTTATTGTTCACAAAAGGAGTTATCTTGTTGAGGTATTAAACTTAGTTCTCCAAACAGGGGTAAAATAAAATATCCATTACAGTTCTTTAGTTGTTTGGGTCCAGGAAGCTTTCAGCCGGATGGCTTTCCAAATTCTCTCCCTCTCAATAGCTTTGAGGTGAGAACTCTCTTAGCCCAGGTCAAATGGCCTATATTGAAGGCACAGAGCCTTCCTCTTGGTGCCAAATGACTAGTTGAAGGCGCTTGAGATTCCACAGTCCCATCCAGGTGTGCTGGATATGCAGAATGAATCCAAGATATGAAAAATTGGTGCTAGAGAATGCCTGACTGAGGCCTGGCTGGCAAACCCTCTAACACGTCCTCTTCTGTAGAGATGCAGGCAAAATCTAAAGAGAAAGCTAGATTTCCAAAGTCTCAAGGGGGAGGAAAAACAAACTTAACGATGATTGACAGCTCTAAAGAACCAATCAATGCAACCAATACTTAACAACACTAAACAGACTAGCTGAAACATAATCCAATAGTTTAAACCTTGCAACTTAAAGTCTTATACACAGGTGGCATCAGCCACGCCTTCACAGGTCCTGCTAGTTTGAGTCTGAGACTTATAGTTCCCAATGCGTCGTAATATAAATATCTGATACGCAGGATGTATTTTCATTCACTGGACCAAATTTAGCGCAAATACCCGATATGCCCAAATGGGACACCATTGGCAGGTATACTTAATATGCCCAAATGTGAATACTGATGGAGTTTGGGGAAAATACTCTTTGATTGTAGGTGAACTATAAATCCCAGCAACTATAACTCCTAAATGTCAAGGTGTATTTTCCCCAAACTCCATCAGTATTCACATTTGGGCATATTAAGGATTCGTGCCAAGTTTGGTCTAGATCAGAGCTGTCCAACTTCTACTGGCCCAAGGGCTGGAATTCCGGTCTCTGATGACCTAGGGGGCCAAAGGCTCTGGCTCCGCCCCCGGCTCCGCCCCCGGCTCCGCCCCCTCCCCACCCCCGCCCCTGGATGCATACAGTCAAATATAATCTTTTACTGAGATAAAATGCAGGGATAAGATATTAAATTATTTTAATTTAATATTAAATATATTTAATTCCATCCTCCCTTCTCCCCTTATTTTAGTTTAATATTAAATATATTTAATTCCATCCTCCCTCCCCCTTATTTTATTAAATATATTTAATTCCATCCTCCTCCCCCTTATTTTATCCCATCTCCCCTTATTTCATCTTTAAATATATTTAATTTTATATTTAATACATGAGGGGAGATGGGGGAGGGGATGAGGAGCTCTCCTGAGGAGCCCCCTGCTTCAGCCTACCTTTTCCAAACGCGCAGGATCCAGGAGTACCCGGACGACGAGAGAGGCGACGACCAACTGCGTCGAAGAAGGTCCTAATCGCGTCTGTGGGCCTCAGCAATCCAGTAGTAGAGTAGCCGAAGAGTATCGCAAGAATACACAATCCACATGGGATTTCGCTGTCAACGGCGGCGTAATCTCGCGTTGACAGCGAAATCCTGTGTGGATTGCATATTCTCGCGATACTTGCTCCGAACCCGGAATTAGGTATGTTTTTTAATGTTTATTATTTATTTTATTTGTCAAATTTTTTTTACTAAAAAGCTTAGGGGGCCGGAGGGAAGGGGCTGGGGGGCCGTATACGGCCCCCGGGCCGCCGGTTGGACAGCCCTGATCTAAATCCATTGTTATTTGAATCCACAGTGCTCTCTGGATGTCGGTGAACTACAACTCCCGAACTCAAGGTCATTGCCCACCAAACCCTTCCAGTATTTTCTGTTTGTTGTGGGAGTTCTCTGTGCCAAGTTTGGTCGAATTCCATCGTTGGTGGAGTTCAGACTGCTCTTTGATTGTAGGTGAATTATAAAACCCAGCAACTATAACTCCCAAATGTCAAGGTGTATTTTCCCCAAACTCCATCCGTGTTTACATTTGGGCATATTAAGTATCCGTGCCAAGTTTGGTCTAGATCCATTGTTATTTGAGTCCACAGTGCTCTCTGGATGTCGGTGAACTACAACTCCCGAACTCAAGGTCATTGCCCACCAAACCCTTCCAGTATTTTCTGTTCGTTGTGGGAGTTCTGTGTGCCAAGTTTGGTCGAATTCCATCGTTGGTGGAGTTCAGACTGCTCTTTGATTGTAGGTGAACTATAATACCCAGCAACTACTGTATAACTCCCAAATGTCAAAGTGTATTTTCCCCAAACTCCATCAGTATTCACATTTGGGCATATTAAGTATTCGTGCTAAGTTTGGTCCAGATCCATCCTTGTTTGAGTCCACAGCGCTCTCTGGATGTAGGTGAACCACAACTCCCAAACATAAGATCAATGCCCACCAAACCCTTCGAGTATTTTCTGTTGCTCATGGGAGCACTGTGTGCCATGTTTGGTTCAATTCCATCGTTGGTGGAGTTCAGAATGCTCTTTGATTGTAGGTGAACTATAAATCCCAGCAACTATAACTCCCAAATGTCAAAGTGTATTTCCTCCAAACATCAGTATTCACATTTGGACATATTAAGTATTCGTACCAAGTTTGGTGTAGATCCATTGTTATTTGAGTCCACAGTGCTCTCTGGATGGAGGTGAACTGCAACTCCCGAACTCAAGGTCATTGCCCAGTATTTTCTGTTCGTCGTGGGGGTTCTGTGTGCCAAGTTTGGTTCGATTCCATCATTGCAATTGAGCCAAACATGAGAAACTGTTAAGGGATCACGGCATTAGGAAGGTTGAGAAAGGTGACCTATAACTCCCAAACTCAAGAGCAGTGCCCACTAAACCCTTCCAGTTATTTTTATTGATCTTGTGAGTTCTGTGTGCCAAGTTTGGTTCAATTCCATCGTTGGTGGAGTTCAGACTGCTCTTTGATTGTAAGTGAACTATAAATCCCATCAACTATAACTCCGAAATGTCAAGGTGTATTTCCCCCAAACTCCATCAGTATTCACATTTGGGCATATTAAGTATCCGTGCCAAGTTTGGTCTAGATCCATTGTTATTTGAGTCCACAGTGCTCTCTGGATGTCGGTGAACTACAACTCCCGAACTCAAGGTCATTGCCCAGTATTTTCTGTTCGTCATGGGAGTTCTGTGTGCCAAGTTTGGTTCAATTCCATCATTGGAATTGAGTCAAACGTGAGAAACTATGTTAAGGGATTGCCGCATTAGGAAGGTGGGAAAGGTGAACTACAACTCCCAAACTCAAGGGCAGTACCCACCGAACCCTTCCAGTTATTTTTATCGGTCTTGGGAGTTCTGTGTGTCAAGTTTGGTTCAATTCCACCGTTGGAATTGAACCAAATATGAGGAACTGTATTACGGGGTCACGGCATTAGGAAGATGGTGGAGAAGTGTGTACTTTTCTTGCATGGCAGGGGGTTGGACTCATGCCCGGATTACCCATAAGGCCAACGGGGCCATGGCCTAGGGGCGACTGCCGGGGGGGGGCGCAGATCACGGACCCCCCAAAAAAAAACCTGGTCCGCGCCCCTCTTCCCCCCATCTCTCTCTCTCTCTTGCTCTCTCTCTCTCTCTCGCTAGCTCTCTCTCTCCCACTCTCTCGCGCTCTCTCTTTCTCTCTCGCTAGCTCTCTCGCTCTCTCACGCTCTCTCTCTCTCTTTCTTCCTCTCTCTCTCTATCTTGCTAGCTCTTTCTCTCTTTCTTTCTTTCTCTCTCGCTCTCTCTATCTCTCTCTCTCACCCTCTCTCTCTCTCTTCTAGCTCTCTCACGCTCTCTCTCTCTCTCTCTCTCTCGCTTTCCCTCTTGCACACGCTCTCTCTCTCTCTCGCTCTCTCTCTCACGCACGCTCTCTCTCTCACGTGCGCTCTCTCTCTCTCTCTCTCTCTCTCGTGCACTCTCTCTCTTGCTCTCTCTTGCGCGCTCTGTCTCTCTCGCTCTCTCGCACGCGCTTTCCCTCTTGCGCGCTCTTTCTCTCTCTCTCTCTCTCTCTCGCACTCTCTCGCGCTCTCTCGCGCTCTCACTTTCTCTCTCGCTAGCTCACTCTCTCACGCTCTCTCTCTCTCTTTCTTCCTCTCTCTCTCTCTAGCTCTCTCTCTCTCTCTCTCTCTCGCTCTCTCTATCTCTCTCTCTCGCCCGCTCTCTCTCTCTTGCTAGCTCTCTCTCTCTCTCTCTCTCGCTTTCCCTCTTGCACACGCTCTCTCTCTCTCGCTCTCTCTCTTGCGCACGCTCTCTCTCTCACGTGCACACTCTCTCTCTCTCTCTCGTGCGCTCTCTCTTGCTCTCTCTTGCGCTCTCTGTCTCTCTCGCTCTCGCTCTCTCGCATGCGCTTTCCCTCTTGCGCACTCTCTCTCTCTCTCTCTCTCTCTCTCTCTCTCTCTCTCTCTCTCCCTCTCTCCCTCCCTCTTTCTCTCGTGCGCGCCTTTGGAGCGAGTTTGCACCCGCTGCATTCTCCCCAAGCCTCCCGACTCCCGAGGAGACCTTCGGAGCACAGCGGAGCTTTCCAGCCGGTGGGAATGGGGACCTTGGAGGTGACGGGATGGTGCCTACTCGCCTTTCTCTTCTGCTCCGGAGGCACCATGGCGAAAGAGAACCAAGTGTGGGTCTGAGGGGGGGGGGCGTAATTCCAAAGTTCCCCAACCTTTTTTGAGCCGCAGCACACTTTTAACATTAAAAAAATCCGGGGGCACACCACCAACCAAAATGACACAAAATGACACTTAACACAGTAAAGAACGGCTGGGGATGGTGGCCTGCTGGGAGCAGCTGCTGGGAGGGCCGAAGCCGGGGAGGGGGCAGAGCCAGGCGGTGCCCTGCCCCACCCCTACCCCCGGCTTCACCTCTCCCAGCAGCTGCTCCAGCCTTGAGGGGGCAGTGCCAAGCCAGCCGTGCCAGAGCCAGCACAATGCTAGCTTGGCACTGTCCCCTCAAGGCTGGAGCAGCTGCTGGGATGCCGAAGCCAGGGGAGGGGGCAGAGCCAGGCCGCACCATGCCCCACCCCCTCCCCCCAGCTTCAGCTCTCCTACCGGCCGCGCCATGGCCCGCCCCTCCCCCCAGCTTCAGCTCTCCTACAGGCGGTGCCATGCCCCACCCCTCCCCCAGCTTCCCTCCCCTCCCCCCCAGCTTCAGCTCTCCTACAGGCCGTGCCATGCCCCACCCCCTCCCCCAGCTTCAGCTCTCCTACAGGCCGCGCCATGCCCCACCCCCTCCCCAGCTTCAGCTCTCCTACAGGCCGCGCCATGCACCACCCCCTCCCCCCAGCTTCAGCTCTCCTACAGGCCGCGCCATGCACCACCCCCTCCCCCCAGCTTCAGCTCTCCTACAGGCCGCGCCATGCACCACCCCCCCCCCCCATGCCCCGCCCCCTCCCCCAGCTTCAGCTCTCCTACAGAGGAGGAGCATGAGCGGTGGACGGGCTTCAGGGGGCGGGGGCTCCTCCTCCACGCGGCTTCAGCGAGCGAGGGGCGAGAGTCATGGTGGGAGTCATGGCGGATTGGAGGCTGGCTGGGGAAACGGCCAAAGGAGGCGGCGCCCCGGTCCCCGGTCCCTTCCACATCCTGGTCCTTCCTCCTCCCCCAAGCAACAGGAGTTCGGCAGGAGGGGGGAGGAAGGGGGGCAGAGAGCTTTTCTCGCGGCACAGCAGGAGGTCCGTCACGGCACACTAGTGTGCCACGGCACACTGGTTGAGAAAGGGTGCCAAAAAGTGTTAATCGGGCCTGGCTGGACTAGATGTCCCATGTGGCCTCTTCCAACTCTATGGTTCTATGCTTGTTTTGCTTTTCTTTCTTGGCGGCAATTACGTTATTTCTTCCCTTTCCTGGGAAGAAGTCTGGATCCACGCTGGCCAAACAAGCATAAGGTTCCCCAAGGCTGGAGATCTGACCTTTGACCCAGTCACACCCCCCAGGCCCTCCCGAAGTGATGTCCAGGGCTTGGCCGAGGCAGCAAGTAGAGCCCCAGGCGGGAGCTTTGTGCGTCGGCTCGGTTCCTGCTGTCCCATCCCATTGCGTCTCCCACGCCGCCGCCAGTGTGATCTGCTACAGCAGGCCTGTCATCAAAGACTTATGCTTCTCTTTTGATGAATTGCAGGCGGCCTGCCTGGGAAGAGCGCTTCTGGAAGGCGGCGATGAGTAGCGAGGGGGAAGGGGCAGATGAAGGGGACCCCAGGGAAAGGGGGCTTCTCTTCCTTTCTAGACCTCCTGCTGGAGTAGCGTGCTATCTAAAGACAAGTCCTCTCTCTTTCTACCACCTTCTCTGTTTCATCTTTCCCTCTCTCTCTCTCTGGTCCTCGTTCCTTGTTTACCTTTCTTTCAAAGTGGGCCAGTAGGCCCGCTGATCTAACTAGCACATACAGGTAACTGTAAAGCAGTGTTTCCCAACCAGTGCGCCGTGGCACACTAGTGTGCCGTGAGCGATCATCAGGTGTGCCGTGGGAAATGGGAACCTCCAATCCCCTTTCTTCCCCCTCCTGCCGAACACTTTTGCTTCTCCACTCGGGCTCCCTTCTTCCCAGCCTCGCTCTGCTCGCTTTGCCTCGCTTTGCTCTGGGGGGAGTCTGCGCAGTAGCGCCCGCAAGGGTCACGCCTTCCTCCCTCCCCCCTCCTGAACACGCTCACGCTGCCCCCTCGGATCAAAATGGCGGCAGAAGCGGCAGTGGAGAAGAAAAAGTAAGTGTTCGGCAGGAGGGGGAAGAAAGGGTGCGAAGGGGAAGGGGGAGGAAGAGGTCTCTGTCGAAAGCTGACAAGGGCAAACTTGGACCTTCCAGGTGTTTTGGACTCCGACTCCCACCATTCCTAGCAGCCTCAGGCCCTTCCCCCCCCCCCTCAGCCACTTAAGCAGGAAAGGGCCTCAGGCTGTTAGGAATGGTGGGAGTTGAAGTCCAAAGCACCCAGAGGGCCGAAGTTTTCCCATGCCTGTTTTAGGGACCTTAAAGTGGTGAGCCTCTTGCCAACATTGTGATTCTGGATAGAAAACAAACAACAACATAACATTATTTATTTATTATTTATTATTTCACATTTGTCTGTTGCCCCCCCCCCCAACGGCTCGGGCGACTCACAACAGTTCGTAAAATACAATTGTCAGATAACTCATAATAACTCACAGTAATACCATTAAGATGGAATTACAATTAGAACAGTTGAAGCAACAGATGGAGTTGAAGTGGGCTGACAGCTAGGCGGTGTGAGCTAAAGTTTAGCTAACTCCGAAGGCTTGTTGGAACAGCAATGTCTTAACTGCTCTCCTGAACGGGAGGAGGCCCTGGGTGGCACGGATGCCGGCAGGCAGTGCGTTCCACATGGTAGGGGCTGCAACAGAGAGAAAGCCCGCCGGCAGGTTGCGGACAGATGGTAGGTCCTCACATTTGGAATGACCAGGAGGTTTAGCTCTTCGGAGCGCAGTGATCTGGTGGGATGGTATGGGACAAGGCGGTCCCGCAGGTACACATAGCAGTGCTCCCTGGGTGTAGGTGAACTTCCAAACTCAAGGTCAATTCCCAAGCAAACCCTTTCAGTACTTTCTGTTGGCAATGAGAGTTCAATATGCCAAGTTTGGTTCAAATCCATCGTTGCAAGAGTTCAGGATGCTCTTTGATTGGGTGTTAACTATGAATCCCAGAAACTGTAACTACCAAATGTCAAGGTCTATTTTCCCCAAACTCCATCTGTGTTCACATTTGGGCATATTGAGTATTCATGCCAAGTTTGGTCCTGATCCAACATTGTTTGAGTCCAAAGTGCTCTCTTGATATAGGTAAACTACAACTCCAAAACTCAAGGTCAATGCCCACCAAACTCTTATAGTATTTTCTGTTGGTTATGGGAGTTCTGTGTGGGAAGTTTGTGTCTTTCTGCCATTCCTGCCAGGATATCTATGTTGTGTTCATCGAAACAGGCCCAGGTTTCACACTGAGTGTATACATACATTTAAAAACATATTAACTATGTGTATTACTGTGTTAGAGTGTCATTTTGTGTCATTTTGGTTGGTGGTGTGCCCCAGGATTTTGTAAATGTAAAAAGTGTGCCGCGGCTCAAAAAAGGTTGAAAAACACCAGGGTAGAGCAGTCAGGACCGGAACCATGATAATTTTCAATGGTAAGCGAAAACATTTCCCCCAAAAAAACCAGGCCCGGATTACCCATAAGGCCAACCTAGGCCATGGCCTAGGGGCTCAAGCCGAGGGGGGGGGGGCACAGATCACGGACCGAAAAATAATAATAAAAATGTTGAAACAAATAAAAACGCAACACACGTGGAGATGAGGAAAGGGGCCTTGGAGACCAAGGGGGCGGGGGGGGGATGACTCCTGGGCCCTCTCCTGCTTCCGGAATCATCCTCAAGGTGGAAGAGATCCCGCGAACCCTGCTGCTGCTGCCACCACCGCCACTTTCCTGCAGGAAAGGCCCACCCACCTCCATGGCGAGTAGTGTTGTGACCCCGCGTCCGTGCAGGGGGGAGGGGGGAGGCCTGCCTGGAGCCCCCGCCCCCTCCTTTCAGCCCAGTTTCGGTCCTATCCCCCCCCCCGCAGACCTGTGTTCCGTGCCCGCAATAATAAATGCAGCAGAATAATTTGACCCGCAGGTCGAACCATGGGTGTTCTCACCCCCCCGGGCGCGCCTCCCTCCCTGCCCCTCTTGCTTTTTGAAAGGCACTTCCAGGCACCGGACCCCCAGCCGGCCAGCCAGCCAGGGTCTTCCCTTCGGGGCTACTTTGGTACGACCCCTGCCTGTGGGGGAGGGGCGGGCCATCACCGCCCAGCGAGCCAGAGGCGGCACCTGGTCACCCGCGGCTGCCAAATTCCCTGCGCGGTGGCGACCTTTGCTCTCCTCGGTCGTGGCCTTCCTTCCTGGTGCAAAACCCCGCTCGCGGCAAGAAGGGTGACCTCTTTTTTCTAGGGGGCTCTTCCCTTTCACTGGCCGAAACCCATCAGCAGCACTCCTGCCTTGGTTTGCCCATTCTATTGGAGAGGGAGTCTCCTTCCAGCCCTCCAGTGGCTTGGATTTGGGCTTCTCTCGCAGAGGCCTGTCGGGGGCTTGGGCGCAGGTTCCCCTTGCGTTTTTAGTGTAGGTCTGAGTGATGGGGGGGGGGGGTGCGGTAGAGGTTGGCTTAAAGGGGGCGTAATTCCAAAGTGTGGCCTAGGGCGAAAAAAGGTGTTAATCCGGGTCTGCCCCCCCCCCCAACAACAATGCCTACCCCTCCTCATCTCCAGCCTCGTGCGGTGAGCCTCCTCACGTCATTAACGCTCCTCCTCTTTGGCCTCGCGTACGGCGAGTTGCGGCATGCGCGGAACTTCCACCGGCTGCAAAATGCTCTTCCTTTTCGGCCTCCTGTACAGCGATTCGCGTCTGCGACCTGGAGTCGCTCGCGCCCCACCAAATGCGCATGCACGGGACCTGGCGCCCGGATGCACCCCTGACCATGTGGCACCCTCTGCGGCTGCGTAAGTTGCGTACTGTAAGATCTGCCCGTGAGAGCAGTATAACGTTATGGGTCACCACCTTGTGACTTATTTACTTCAGGCGGGGCGAACCTTCCTATTTCATCCCATCACTGCCACCACTTGTAACGTTATGGGGGTTTACCAGGGGTGTTGCCTTTGATGAAACCCAACTAAATCAAAACTCCTGCCGCCAATATAAAGATAGTGGCAGTGGTAGGCCACTCGTCGGGCCTGCCTTCGACCAGTTCCAGCTGCTGGATGTAGGGGCGATCGACAAGATCATTGCTGCTGCTAGAGCAGTGTTTCTCAACCTGGGGGTCGGGACCCCTGGAGGGGTCATGAGGGAGTGTCAGAGGGGTCGCCAAAGACCATCAGAAAACACAGCATTTTCTTTTGATCATGGGGTATGTGTGTGTGGGAAGTTTGGCCCAATTCTATCTTTGGTGGAGTTCAGAAGGCTATTTGATTGTAGGTGAACTATAAATCCCAGCAACTACAATTTCCAAATGTCAAGTCTATTTCCCCCAAACTCCACCAGTGTTCACATTTGGGCATATTGATATTCATACCAAGTTTGGTCGAAATCCATCGTTTTGAGTTGACAATGCTCTCGGGATGTAGGTGAACTACAACTCCAAAACTTAAGGTCAATGCCCATCAAACTCTTCCAGTATTTTCTGTTGGTCATGGGAATTCTGTGTCCTAAGTTTGGTTCAATTCCACCATTGGTGGGGTTCAGAATGCTCTTTGATTGTAGGTGAACTATAAATCCCAGCAACTACAACTCCCAAATGACAACATCATCAATCTCTCCCTCCAATCTCACCAGTATTCAAATTGGGCGTATTGGGTATATGTGCCAAATTTGGTCCAGTGAATGAAAATACATCCTGCATATCAGATATTTACATTATGCTTCGTAGTAGCATAATGCTTCGTTCTGAAGTAGCAATGAAATAATATGATTGGGGGTCACTACAACATGAGGAGCTGTATTAAGGGGTCACAGCATTAGGAAGGTTGAGAACCACTGTGCTAGAGGAACAACATGCTCCCTCGACCCGTGCCCCTCCTGGCTTGTTAGGTCTTGCTGGGAGGGGTTACGTGGACTGCTGTTGAATATAGTAAACAGCTCCCTTGAGCAAGGAGTTTTTCCAGAGAGTTTAAAAGAGGCGATGGTAAGTCCGCTGCTAAAGAAACCGGGTCTAGATGGCTCGGTCCCCTCCAATTTCCACCCATTTTCGAACTTACAGTTTCTGGGCAAGGTGATTGAGAGGGCAGCAGCGGGACAGCTGCAGCGGTTCTTGGACAATTCAGCCGGATTAGATCCCTTCCAGTCCGGCTTCCCTTGGGCCACGGGACAGAGACTGCGCTGGTCTCTATCACAGATTAGCTGCGCTGCCAGTTGGACCAAGGCGGGTCAGCTCGTGTTATTGGACCTCACGGCAGCATTTGACACAGCTAACCATTCTCTATTGATCCACCGTTTAGCCATGGCGGGAGTGAGGGGGTCCGCTCTTAAATGGGTGGCCTCCTTTCTCCAAGATCAGGGACAACGGGTAAAGAGGGGAGGAATGGTCTCGGAAAGGGCCCCCCTTAACTATGGGGTCCCCCAAGGGGCTATCCTCTATTACAGGGCTGTCCAACTGGCGGGCCTGGGGCCGGATCCGGCCCCCCAGCCTGTTGGGCACGGCCCCAGCTATGCCCCCAGCCGCCATTTTTAAATTTAAAAAAAAATTCTAATTTTTTTTTTTTTAAATGGTGGCGGGGGCGAGGGGGAGGCGGGGCAGGGAGGAGGAAGAGAGCTAGCTCCTCCTCCCTGCACCGCCTGGCCCTCTCTCCACACCGAAAGGAGGAGTAGGCGGCGCCAAGGCAGCGCGTCATGCCAGGCCTGTGACGCGCTGCCCTTGGCGCCGCCTTCTGCCCTTTTGCTCCTCGCCTAGGAAGGCGGGGGCCGAAAAGGAGGAGAGGGCGGCGCGAGGGCAGCGCATCACGCCAGGCCTGTGACGCGCTGCCCTTGGCGCCGCCTTCTGCTCTCCTCCTCCTCCTCTTTCCCGGCCGTGCCTTTCCCGGGCGCCGTGGCGCTTGGGACAGCCACGGTGCCCGGGAAAGAGGAGGGAGGAGGAGGAGGAGAATGACAGCTTTAGGAGAGGCGGGGCCTGGGCTGGGGCGGGGCCTGGGGTGGGGCCTGGGGCGGGGCGAGCGAGAGGTCATCAGTGACTCTATTCCGGCCCTGGACCCGGTAGAAGTTGGACAGCCCTGCTCTATTATTTAACACCTACTGTATATGCGTCCAATTGCCCAACTGGTGCGTAGTTTTGGTCTGGAGTGTCATCAGTATGCTGATGGCACCCAGCTGGTGCTGAGGATGGAAGGCCGGCCAGACTCTGTACCCGATTATTTCCATCAGTGCCTTGAAGCTGTGACTGGGTAGCTATGTGCCAGCAGGTTGAAGGTGGACCCATCGAAGACGGAGGTCCTGTGGCTGGGTCACCACCGGGAGGAGCTCTGGCTGCCAATAATGGACGGTGAGGTGGTTAGCCTGTCGCCTCTGGTTAAAAGCCTGGGGGTTCAACTGGACCCTCTGCTGACGATGGAGGCTCAGGTCTCCACCGTGAGCAGAGCAGCGTTTTTCCACCTGCGCCAGGGAAAGCGGCTGGTTGCCCTACCTTTTCAGTGACGACCTGGCCACGATAATCCAGGCCACGGTCATCTCGAGACTGGACTACTGTAACGCCCTTTACATTGGCCTTCCTTTGTCGGTAATCCGGAAGCTGAAGATGGTGCCAAACGCTGCAGCTCGACTGCTGGTTGGAGTGACACTATCGTGCCACATCACACCAGTCCAACAGCGCTTGCACTGGCTCCCTATCAAGCAGCGGATTGCCTTCAAAGTGCTGGTGCTTACCTTTAAGGCCTTGCGTGGTCTGGGGCCAGTGTACCTGAAGGACCGTCTTCGAAACGCCCTCCCGGAGGAGGCACAAGCAATAACTGATCGACAAAGCCTTTCGGAGGGCCTGTAACACCAACCTGTTCCGTCAGGTGTTCAATCTCTAAGCCGTAACTCCTATTCTGGTCTTAATCTGTTTTTATTATGTTTTCAAGTATGTTGTGTTTTGTTGTTCATTGCTGTGAACCACCCATAGCCTTTTCGGGAAGGGTGGTATGTAAGTCAAAATAATAAAATAAATAAATAAATAAATAAACGTATTATTTTTGTGCCAAATTTGGTCCAGGTATTTACATGATCCTGCACGTCAGGTATTTACATGACGATTCAGAACAGTAGCAAAATGACCGTAATGAAGTCGCAACGAAAATAATGTTATGCTTGGGGGTCACCACAACCTGTAGAAACTGTACTAAGGGGTTGCGGCATTAGGAAGGTTGAGAACCACTGCGGTAGACCAGTGTTTTTCAACCTTTTTTGAGCCGCGACACATTTTTTACATTTACCAAATCCTGGGGCACACCACCAACCAAAATGACACAAAATGACACTATAACGCAGTAATACATATAGTTAATATATTTTTAAATGTATTTATACACTCAGTGTGAAACCTGGGCCTGTTTCGATGAACACAACATAGATATCCTGGCAGGAATGCCAGAAAGACACACACAAAGGTCTTGCTCAAGAGCTGTCAGTCTCTCTCTCTGTGTTTAGTTTTTATCGCAGTCACCCGGTCCTCAGGGAAAAGGTACCCGGTCCTCAGGGAAGCCGGCTGGAAAGAGAGCAGCCAGATGGAAGCGCACTCTGAGGCAGAGAGTTCCACCGCTGAACAGCTCTCACAGTCAGGAAGTTCTTCCTAATGTTCACCCTCCTACACAGACATACTTCCCTGTGATATTTGCTTTTCTGCCTGCGCTGTTGTGCGCTCTCTCTCTCTCTCTCTCTCTCTCTCTCTCTATATATATATATATATACAGTATATATATATACAGTATATATATACTGTATATATATATACTGTGTGTATATATATAAGAACATAAGAACATAAGAAGAGCCATGCTGAATCGGACCTCAGCCCATCTAGTCCAGCATTCTGTATCACACAGTGGCCCACCAGTTGTACACGGGATCTCGAGCAGAAGGGAGGGCAAAACCCTGACCTGCTCCCGACCCCCACAACCAGTACCCAGGGAAATCCTGCCTACCTCAACTAACTCCGAGGTGGCACTTGAATGTCCTTTTCAGTAACTACCGATACACTTGGTATCCATGAATCTGTCTAATCCTGCCTTGAAGTTGTTCAGGCTGACAGCTGTCACAACCTCTTCTGGAAGTGAGTTCCATAACCCAATGACCCTCTGGGTGAAGAAATATTTCCCTTTATTAGTCCTAATTTTCCTACCTTGAGCTTTAGGGAGTGCCCCTAGTCCTAGTGTTTTGTGACAAAGAAAATAATTTTTCTTTATTCACCTTTTCTATCCCGTGCATGATTTTATACACTTCGATCAAGTCACCTCTTAAACGCCGTCTTTCAAGGTTGAAAAGACCAAGGCGTTGCAACCTGGTTTCATAAGGGAGCCGCTCCATCCCTTGGATCATTCTTGTTGCCCTTTTCTGTACCTTTTCCAGTTCCGTTATATCCTTCTTAAGGTGCGGAGACCAGAATTGTACATAGTACTCCAAATGTGGCCTTACCATCGATTTGTAGAGAGGTAATACAACATTTGCTGACCTATTTTCGATTCCCTTTCTGATCATGCCTAGCATAGAATTTGCTTTTTTCACTGCTGCTGCGCACTGGGTTGACATCTTCATTGAGCTGTCCACCAAGACCCCGAGATCCCTTTCCTGGTTTGTTTCGGAAAGCTTTGACCCCATCAATTTGTAGGTGTAGTTGGGGTTCTTTGCCCCGATGTGCATGACTTTACACTTGTTTAGGTTAAAATGCATTTGCCACTTTTGTTGCCCATTCACTCAATTTCGAGAGATCTTTCTGGAGCTTTTACAATCAGTTTCATTTTTAACTACCCTGAACAATTTAGTGTTGTCTGCAAACTTTGTTACCTCAGAATTCACTCCTACATCCAGATCATTAATGAATAAATTAAAAAGTAACGGACCCAAAACTGAACCTTGGGGTACGCCACTTCACACCTCTTTCCACCCAGAGAAATGTCCGTTTATTACCACCCTTTGTTTCCTCCAGTTTAGCCAGGTTCCAATCCAGACAAGACCTGTCCCTGATTCCATGGCTGAAGAGCTTATTTAGGAGCCTTTGGTGAGGGACTTTGTCAAAAGCCTTTTTGAAAGTCAAGGTAAACAATATCGACTGGGTCCCCTTTATCTATGTGTTTATTTACACCCTCAAAGAATTCTAACAAGTTAGTAAGACATGATTTGCCTTTGCAGAAACCATGTTGATTTTCCTTCAGCAATGCCTATTTTTCTATGTGCTTAGTAATTTTTTCTTTAATAATGGTTTCCATCACTTTGCCTGGAACTGAGGTTAGACTAACTGGCCTATAATTTCCTGGATCACCCCTGGATCCTTTCTTGAAGATCGGAGTTACATTTGCCTCCCTCCAGTCCTTGGGTACAGTGCCTGATCTTAGAGGAAGGTTATATATCTTAGCTAGAAGTTCAGCAATTTCACACTTGAGTTCCTTAAGAACTCTGGGGTGGATGCCATCTGGCCCTGGTGATTTGTTGACATTTAGTTTAGTAAGGCATGTGAGAACATCTTCCTTGTTTATCTCTATCTGGTTTAATTCATTTAATTCCCCTCCCTGAAAAACTGACTCAGCTGCAGGCATATGTTGTCTGTCCTCCTGTGTGAAAACGGAGGCAAAGAAGTCATTTAGCCGCTCAGCAATCTCCTTGTCTTCGCTGATTTCCCTTTCTGACCATTGTCGTCGAGTGGCCCAACTGCTTTTCTAGTTGCGTTCCTGCTTCTGATGTACTTAAAGAAGTTTTTGTTTTGTTTTTTTTAATATTCTTAGCTATGTGTGCCTCAAAATCTCTCTTGGCTTTCCTGACTGTTGCTTTGCATTTAGTTTGCCAGAGCTTGTGTTCCTTTCTGTTCTCCTCGGTAGGAAGAGCCTTCCATTTCTTAAATGAGTTTTTCTTCTTTCCAATCATATCTTTTACTTCATTTGTAAGCCATACTGGTGTCCTTGGACTTTCCATGCCTCTTTTCTTGTTCTTGGAATGCATTTTAGTTCGGCCTGTTTTAAGGTATTTTTAAACAGTTTCCAAGCATTTTGGAGGGATTTGATTTTTTTTATGTAATATTCATTTGTTGGATTAACATAACTCAAAAACCATTGCACAAATTGCTGCCAAATTTGGCCACAGAACATACTAATACCAACCCAAGGAGGGACCATCAGTCAAAAATTGATTTTGTCACTTGGGAGTTGTAGTTGCTGGGAGTTATAGTTCACCTGCAATCAAAGAGCATTCTGAACTCCACCAATGATGGAATGGAATCAAACTTCCCACACAGAACTCCCATAACCAAGAGAATATGCTATAAGAGTTTGGTGGGCATTGACCTTGAGTTTTGGAGTTGTAGTTCACCTCCATCCAGAGAGCACTGTGGACTCAAACAATGTTGGATCAGGCCAAAACTTGACACGAATACTCAATATGCCCACATGGGAACACAGATGGAATTTGGGGAAAATAGACCTAGACATTTGGGAGTTACAGTTTCTGGGATTTATAGTTAACACACAATCAAAGAGCATCCTGAACTCTTGCAACAATGGAATTGAACCAAACTTGGCATATTGAACTCTCATTACCAACAGAAAGTACTGAAAGGGTTTGCTTGGGAATTGACCTTGAGTTTGGAAGTTGTAGTTCACCTACACCCAGAGAGCACTGTGGACTCAAATAATGATGAATCTGGACCACACTTGGCATGAATACTCAATATGCCCAACTATGAACACACATGGAGTTTGGGGGAAATAGACCTTGACAATTAGGAGTTGTAGTTCACCTACATCCAGAGAGCACTGTGGACTCAAATAATGATGGGTGGGCCTCTTCCTCATGGAAAGGGTGGGGTGGGGGCTGCTTGGGAGGGAAAGAAGGCAAGGCAAACAAACAAACACACAAACAAACAAGCCGCAAGCGTTCTCATAATAGAGAACGAAGGGCCTTGTCCGGATCTTGGCCCGCTCAGAAAGACTTTGTTGCACTCCAGGACTGGAAACACCGCAGTGTTTCCCAACCACTGTGCCGCGGCACCCTAGTGTGCCATGAGCGATCATCAGGTGTGCCGTGGGAAAACCTCCAATATACCCTTTCCGACCCTCCTTCCGCTCACCTCAGCCTCTCTGCCGGCCTTTCCTCCTCCTCAAATGGCGACCGCTGGGAAGGGGCGGGGCCCGAGTGACATCACCCTTCCCTCCTCCCTCCCTCGATTGGAGGCTGGCGCGTGCAAATGGGAAATGGCCAAACTTCTTCTACTTCGCCATCCGGCCCTTCCTCCCCCCCCGAAAGCAGCAGCAGGAGTTCGGCAGGAGGGGGAAGAAAGGGTATATTGGAGATATTCCCACGGTACACCTGATGATCGCTCACGGCACACTAGGGTGCCGCGGCACAGCGGTTGGGAAACACTGCGGTAGACAATGGTTTCCATACGAATCCATTCAAAAGTTTGGGCCTGCCAGATCCTTTCCTTAAAACAGGTTCAGACCATTGACAACTCTTATTCAAGTTCAGACTTCAAATGAGCACCAATTATCCACCCCACTAACACGGAGAGTGGGAGACCACTAACTACTCTCTGCTCATTTGGCGCAGAGAGGAAGGGGAGGAAAAGAGTGCCTGGTATGCGAAGCCACCTGTTCCTATTTTGGTGCCGTTTTTCTGCTGCGGCGGGTCTTGTTTTTGTTTTGTTTTTGCCGTGCCTTACCTCTCTTTCCCATCTTATCGGAGTTTTGTTTGATTAAAGCTCCACATTGCGGGGTTGCTGTGGCAACGGGTTTACTTCAATTAATCCTTTGCCTGGGGAATAAGACTGAGAGGAAGCGAAAGGGTGGGGTGGGGGCTGCTTGGGAGGGAAAGAAGGCAAGGCAAACAAACAAACACACAAACAAACAAGCCGCAAGCGTTCTCATAATAGAGAACGAAGGGCCTTGTCCGGATCTTGGCCCGCTCAGAAAGGCTTTGTTGCACTCCAGGACTGGAAACACCGATTGCTGACGCACCATCCAAGAGTCCAGGGTTATAAGCAAACAGTTTGTAAAACACATTAAAGCATATTAAAGAATAGGAATAAGAAAGGAAGATATAGAATTCAAAAAGGTTTAGCAACAGGTAATAATCCAAACGCCTCATAAGTTTCCAAAAACGACAAAGTCCAGGAACAGCCAGAAATCACAGGTATAGCATCAGTCCACAAGCAACAAGGTATAACTAGGCAAAACATAAAAAATAAGAAAGGAAGATATAGAATTCAAAAAGGTTTAGCAACAGGTAATAATCCAAATGCCTCATAAGTTTCCAAAACGACAAATTCAGGAACAGCCAGAAATCACAGGTATAGCATCAGTCCACAAGCAACAAGGTATAACTAGGCAAAACGTAAAGAGGAATACATGAACACGAACATAAAAAATAAGAAAGGAAGATATAGAATTCAAAAAGGTTTAGCAACAGGTAATAATCCAAATGCCTCATAAGTTTCCAAAAACGACAAATTCCAGGAACAGCCAGAAATCACAGGTATAGCATCAGTCCACAAGCAACAAGGTATAACTAGGCAAAACGTGAAGAGGAATACATGAACACGAACATAAAAAATAAGAAAGGAAGATATAGAATTCAAAAAGGTTTAGCAACAGGTAATAATCCAAACGCCTCATAAGTTTCCAAAAACGACAAAGTCCAGGAACAGCCAGAAATCACAGGTATAGCATCAGTCCACAAGCAACAAGGTATAACTAGGCAAAAACGTGAAGAGGAATACATGAACACGAACATAAAAAATAAGAAAGGAAGATATAGAATTCAAAAAGGTTTAGCAACAGGTAATAATCCAAACGCCTCATAAGTTTCCAAAAACGACAAAGTCCAGGAACAGCCAGAAATCACAGGTATAGCATCAGTCCACAAGCAACAAGGTATAACTAGGCAAAACGTGAAGAGGAATACATGAACACGAACATAAAAAATAAGAAAGGAAGATATAGAATTCAAAAGGTTTAGCAACAGGTAATAATCCAAACGCCTCATAAGTTTCCAAAACGACAAATTCCAGGAACAGCCAGAAATCACAGGTATAGCATCAGTCCACAAGCAACAAGGTATAACTAGGCAAAACGTAAAGAGGAATACATGAACACGAACATAAAAAATAAGAAAGGAAGATATAGAATTCAAAAAGGTTTAGCAACAGGTAATAATCCAAACGCCTCATAAGTTTCCAAAAACGACAAATTCCAGGAACAGCCAGAAATCACAGGTATAGCATCAGTCCACAAGCAACAAGGTATAACTAGGCAAAACGTGAAAAGGAATACATGAACACGAACATAAAAAAAAAAGAAAGGAAGATATAGCATTCAAAAAGGTTTAGCAACAGGTAATAATCCAAATGCCTCATAAGTTTCCAAAAACGACAAATTCCAGGAACAGCCAGAAATCACAGGTATAGCATCAGTCCACAAGCAACAAGGTATAACTAGGCAAAACGTGAAGAGGAATACATGAACACGAACATAAAAAAAAAAGAAAGGAAGATTAGCCAAAAAGGATTAGCAACAGGTAAAATCCAAATGCCTCAAAAAACGACTTCCAGAACCAGAAATCACAGGAATCAGACAGAACAAGGTAAACTAGGCAAAACGTGAAGAGGAATACTTAACACGAACTCAAAACCCTTGAACCAGGAAGAAGAGAACTCAGACTTAGTTTCTCACTCTAACGCAGCGTTGCCTGAACTGACCTTAAATTAAACAACTGATCATTTAATAGACACCCATGAAAGCATTACATCTCCTGTGAATTTTCTCCACAACTTTCCCACGTAGTCTTTCCAACAGGCATAATCTATTTTCGGTTCAGATTTTTTAACGAAGACTTTGTAGCTACAGGTGCATAATTCAGATTGCTTACTGTATTGTATATGTGTGTATGCAGTTTTCCTTAACTCGATGTTGTTTGGGGGGCTGCAAACCATGTGACCAGATCTGGGACTATCCAGGACTCAGATTCCATTTTAGAAATGGTATACTTTCTCCTGGGAACCCTCCTTATCACTCAGCTCTTCACTCGATTCCTTATCTGCTGTTGCGACTTCTGACTCCCCTGAAAGATACTGACGTCCTGCACTTTCTGAGCCAGTTTTCTCACTGAGAGAACTATCAATCCCCAGCCTTGGATTTTCCAGACTTGAGGGCCCACGTGGTGTTTCAGCCTGGTGCTCATGTGCATGCTAGGGATGATGGGATTGTTCCTGAAAAAGCTGATGATGGGATGCTTAGTGAGAATTCTGAGATGCAAAGTGACCTTTCAGATGAGGCTTGCTTTCCTGGGAACAGTTCTCTTCCCAGGGCTTCTTTAGATGAGAAACCTTGTGTTCAGGACTCTCAAGGTCTTGATGTTGATAACGGGACACCTGGGAATCTTAACGAGCTACCATTCAACCGCCGAGATAGCATTCGGCAATCTAGGCAGGCTGCCAGCCTCCGACGCAGCAGCCGGTTTGCAAACCGAAACTGATTTGTCTTTATATTAGATTGCTAGGGAAATTGTCTTCAGTTTCCAGGCTTCGTTCAGAATACCATGCCAAATTTGTCTTGTCTCCAAGCTCTTGATTTTGCCTAGGCCTCTGTGCCTGTTTTGCTTGTATAGCTGCCTTGTATTATCCATGGAATTGCATCAAGCTTTTGTACCTTTGCCTTTGGATCTTGGGACTAACTGAACTGTGGGATTTTACCTTGGATATATTCTACAATTGATCTTCTTTTTAACCCTTTTGTTGGACACTATATTTGTTTCAATAAAAGCCTATTATTCAGAGACTGTCTGTTGTGTGTGCGACCTGGGGGGGGGGGGCGTGCTCCTTGTCTGAAGTGCAACAGCCCATCAGTTTGTGCCACAGGAAAGCTCCTGAGAAACCTCCTTATCACTTGGCTCTTCACTCGATTCCTTGTCTGCTATTGCTACTTCTGGCTCCACTAATAGGCCTTGGGGCCCTGCAAGCCATTTTTTCACAGAGAGAACCATCATTTCCCAAACCAGATTTTCCCAGGCTTGAGGGCTCATCACTTTGTGTCACAGAAAAGCCCACAAACCTCTCTAAATTATCAGTTAACCCAGTGTTTCCCAACCAGTGTGCCGTGAGCGATCACCAGGTGTGCCGTGGGAAATGGGAACCTCCAGTCCCCTTTCTTCCCCCTCCTGCTGAACACTTTTTCTTCTCCACTCGGGCTCCCTTCTTCCCAGCCTCGCTCTGCTCGCTTTGCCTCGCTTTGCTCTGGGGTGAGTCTGCGCAGTAGCGCCCACACGGGTCACGTCTTCCTCCCTCCCCCCTCCCCTCCTGAACACGCTCACGCTGCCCCCTCAGATCAAAATGGCGGCAGAAGCGGCAGCGTAGAAGAAAAAGTAAGTGTTGGGCAGGAGGGGGAAGGAAGGGCGCGAAGGGGAAGGGGGGAAGAGGTCTCTGTCGAAAGCTGGCATGGGCAAACTTGGACCTTCCAGGTGTTTTGGACTCCAACTCCCACCATTCCTAGCAGCCTCAGGACCTTTTCTTCCCCCCCCCCCCTCAGCCACTTAAGCAGGAAAGGGCCTCAGGCTGTTAGGAATGGTGGGAGTTGGAGTCCAAAGCACCCAGAGGGCCGAAGTTCTCCCATGCCTGTTTTAGGGACCTTAAAGTGGTGAGCCTACTTCCAACATTGTGATTCTGGATAGAAAACAAACAACAACATAACATAACATTGTTTGAGTCCACAGTGCTCTCTGGGTGTAGGTGAACTACAACTTCCAAACTCAAGGTCAATTCCCAAGCAAAACCTTTCAGTACTTTCCGTTGGTAATGAGAGTTCAATATGCCAAGTTTGGTTCAATTCCATTGTTGCAAGAGTTCAGGGTGCTCTTTGATTGTGTGTTAACTATAAATCCCAGAAACTGTAACTCCCAAATGTCAAGGTCTATTTTCCCCAAACTCCATCTGTGTTCACATTTGGGCACATTGAGTATTCATGCCAAGTTTGGTCCTGATCCAACATTGTTTGAGTCCACAGTGCTCTCTGGATATAGGTGAACTACAACTCCAAAACTCAGGGTCAATGCCCACCAAACTCTTATAGCATTTCCTCTTGGTTGTGGGAGTTCTGTGTGGGAAGTTTGTGTCTTTCTGCCATTCCTGCCAGGATATCTATGTTGTGTTCATCGAAACAGGCCCAGGTTTCACACTGAGTGTATAAATACATTTAAAAACATATTAACTATATGTATGACTGTGTTCGAGTGTCATTTGGTGTCATTTCGGTTGGTGGTGTGCCCCAGGATGTTGTAAATGTAAAAAATGTGCCGCGGCTCAAAAAAGGTTGAAAAACACTGAGTTAACCCATCCAGTTTTTCAGACAGATTTTTCCAGACTGTTTTGGACATTGTAATATTTTGGATTTCAGAATTCCAGAATGGTATATTTTACGTCAGGCCCTACATGAGAACTGTCAAGACGTCTTAGAATACAATTGAGACATATCAATGCAGTGTTTCAAAGAGACAAACAATATATGACATCATTTACCACCGAAAAACAGTTCAAACCATTGAAACCATGCCAGCTATAGCAGACGTGCAAGTTGAATAAAATCTTATTTGGGCTTAGCTGATATTTCCTCCTTTTTTCTGAGAAACCGATGTGGAATTTAGACCGTTGGTGCCTCTGTTGGATTAACATGTGTGAAACATGGGAACTTTCCAGTCGTGATGTTACATTGCTGCTTTTTTTTTCTTGTTCTTTTGCTCAGCTCGCCCTGAGGCCTCTCTTCCTTCGCCTTTGCCGCCTGCTGCCTCCTCCGTGCTGTCAGGAAATCTCCCCTAATGAAGCCGCCTGGCCTTAGGCGGGACTGACCTCTTTGGGCAGGGCTCAGGCGGCACCGCCAGGCCTCCCGCCTTGTGCCCTGAGCACAGATGGACTTGCACCAGCACCGTTCTCTATCCCGCCTGGAACAAAAGAGCGAATTAACAAGCAAGTTGTCGAGACCCAAGCCGAACTGACCCAGAGGAAAAATTGCCTCTGCCTGTTCAGCAAGCAGTAGAATAACACAGTGTTTTTCAACATTTTTTGAGCCACGGCACATTTTTTACATTTACCAAATCCTGGGGCACACCACCAACCAAAATGATACAAAATGACACTCTAACACAGTAATACCGTGTTTCCCCGAAAGTAAGACAGCGTCTTACTTTCTTTCCCAAAGTCCCCCTACAGCTTACTTTCGGGTACGCTTATATAACCCAAGACGTACCCCGTCGCCACGCCCCCGCCGCCGTCACGCCGCCGCCGCCGCCGTCATGCTGCCGCAACCGGCCCCATCGGCCGCGGCACACCTCCGCGGCACACCTTTCCGCCAGGCCTCCAAGAAAGGGAGGGGAAAGGAGCCAGGGGCGGGACGAGGCAGCGCCGCGGCAGAGTGACGCGCGCTTTTTCGCCACGCCCCTGGCTCACTTTCCCCTCCCTTGCTTGGACGAAAGGGAGGGGGAAGAGCCAGGGGCGTGGCGAAACAGCGTGGCTTCCTCGCCACGCCTCTGGCTCTCTTCCCCCTCCCTTCCTTGGAGGCCTGGCGGAAAGGTGTGCCGCGGCCGATGGGCCGGTTACGGCGACGCGGCGGCGGGACGAGGTACGTCTTACTTTCGGGGTACAGCTTATATTAGCCGACACCCCCGACACCCCCGATACGTCTTACAATCGGGGGTGTCTTACTTTCGGGGAAACACGGTACATATCTATTATATAAAGGAGGTCCCGTCATCGAACGACTGCCAGAGACAGAGAAACCTTCCAAGGCAGAGACACCAAACTTGCCAACACAAATAGGCCTCAGGCAAGGAAGGTTTTTAGCAAAGAAACTTTCCCCAAAACCTAGAAGGCCCCCAAAACAAGATACAAAAAACCTACATTTCCCAGCATCCTCTGCGGCAGCCAGCGAAACCCATTGGCCAACATCGGCCCACACAAAATGCAGGGAGGCAGAGTAACCATAGTAATGCTGGGCACAGCCAGTCAAGGCTAGGATAGAATGCTGAGTGATTTGAGTTCAGTCAGTTGGTGTTTGAGGGTTAAACTGTCAAAACCAAACTCTATGAGGGAGCAATTCTCCAGCAATTCCTACCCACACAACACAACACAACTTCCTATCACAACCCATCCCCCCAACTTTACGGGACCCCGCGCACACAACACCTACCACCACCACAAACAAAAACCAACTCCACCTATACTCCAACCACAACACAACACAACACTGCACTGATACTCTACAAACACACACAAACACCCAAAACACCCCACCCACACAAGCATTCCACAACATACTACCACCCACAATTCCACCACACACCCACTAACGCACCAAAAAAGTAATACCTACACACAACACAATACGCACATAACACAACCTTGCGTCTACTGCTCAACCCATTTGTATGCCATTCCTTCCTTCCACACAGGCATAAGCTGACCCAAAAGACAAGCCATGCCTCCTAAAAAGAACCGCATCGGACGACACACCGCAACCCTACATACATCACACAAAAAAGGGCAGAGCAACGCCAGAACAGAAACACAGTTTCTTTTTTCAAATCCAGAGTTGGAAACCATAGAACCTCTCCATCAACACAGCAGACGGAAAGACAAAAAACATTGTATATCCACAAGCTCTGCAGAACGCCAGCAACACCACACACCGACAACTCCACAGGACTTCAACATCCCACCCACCAGAACAACCCACAACGACACAGCCATGACCCCACCAAGACCATAAGTCACATCAATTCCAACCCTTACATACTCAGACTTTCTCGCATCTCCTAAATAGGGCACAGCAACGCGTGCCGGGTACAGCTAGTAGTTAATATGTTTTTATACACGGGTGGGATTATGCAAATTCCACACCAGTGGTGAGAGAAAGGAACACTGGGATGCCTGGGTGGAGGAAACCCATACAGTCTAGGATGGGATTTTCCCCGTGGGTGGCGGGTAGAATGGTGTTAGTGGAGGACATTGGCAGGGCTCTTGTAAATGTTGAAACCTGGGCCTGTTTCGATGAACACAACGTAGATATCCTGGCAGGAATGGCAGGAAGACACAAACTTCCCACACAGAACTTCCATAATCAAGAGAAAATGCTATAAGAGTTTGGTGGGCATTGACCTTGAGTTTTGGAGTTGTAGTTCTCCGACATCCAGTGAGCACTATGGACTCAAACAATGTTGGATCAGGACCAAACTTGGCATGAATACTCAATATGCCCGAATGTGAACACAGATGGAGTTTGGGGAAAATAGACCTTGACATTTGGGAGTTACAGTTTCTGGGATTTATAGTTAACATACAATCAAAGAGCATCCTGAACTCTTGCAAGAACGGCATTGAACCAAACATGACATATTGAACTCTCATTACCAACAGAAAGTACGGAAAGGGTTTGCTTGGGAATTGACCTTGAGTTTGGAAGTTGTAGTTCACCTACACCCAGAGAGCACTGTAGACTCAAACAATGTTATGTTACGTTGTTGCTTGTTTTCTATCCAGATTCACAATGTTGGAAGGAGGCTCACCACTAAGGTCCCTAAAACAGGCATGGGAAAACTTTGGCCCTCTGGGTGCTTTGGACTTCAACTCCCACCATTCCTAACAGCCTGAGGCCCTTTCCTGCTTAAGTGGCTGAGGGGGGAAAGGAAAAGGGCCTGAGGCTGCTAGGAATAGTGGGAGTTGGAGTCCAAAACCCCTGGAAGGTCCAAGTTTGCCCATGCCAGCTTTCGACAGAGACCTCTTCCTCCCCCTTCACGCTCTTTCTTTCTCTCCTGCCGAACACTTACTTTTTCTTCTACACGGCCGCTTCTGCTACCATTTTGATCCAAGGGGGCAGCGTGAGCATGTTCAGGAGGGGAGGGCGGAGGGAGGAAGACGTGACCCATGCGGACGCTACTGCGCAGACTCGCCCCAGAGCAAAGCGAGGCAAAGCGAGCAGAGCGAACCTGGGAAGAAGGAAGCCCGAGTGGAGAAGGAAAAGTGTTCGGCAGGAGGGGGAAGAAAGGGTAGTGAAGGTTCCCAATTTGCACGGCACACCTGAGGATCGCTCGCGGCACACTGGTTGGGAAACACTGGAATAACAGAATCCTAGATTTGGAAGGCGCACCAAGGGCCATCCAGTCCAACCCCCTTCTGCCAGGCAGGAAAAGCACCATCAAAGCACCTACAACAGATGGCCACCCGGCCTTTGTTTCAAAGTCTGTCATTTGAAGATATTGTCAAGCTGGAACGAGTCCAGAGGAGGGTGACTAAAAGGATCAAAGGTCTGGAGACCATAAATCCCTCTTAAAGAGCTGGGTCTGTTTAGTCCAGGGGTGGGCAATTATTTTTTCCACACAAGAGTCAAAAAATATTATGGAGAGCCGCACCTAAAGGCTGAACTACATTCTAATCTACATAATTTATTTATTTATTATATTTACTATATATTACACATCATTAATATTAACATATTAATATATCAAGAAATATTCATATATTATTAGTATTAATATCATAATTATTATATTATACTATATATCTATATATATAAAATTGCTCAGTCCGTTTAATGTCGTATATAGACAAAGAAACTATGGCTCCCACAACCACCAAACTTGACAACTGACTGGACCATTACACTAGGTACAGACAACGCCAAAAACACCGGACCTACATACCTCCCAACACCCCAAAAAATGATCCCCCAAAAATTGCCAACGGAACTCCCACCCCAGCCTCTCCGCTGCCAGCGAGAACTCTTAGAACGCTGAGGGCCGAGGGAGGGGGCCGGGCCGGGAGAAGGAGCAGCCTCTCTTGCTCCTCCTTAGCCCCTCCTCCTCAGCGGCTCCTCCTCTTTCCCCCCGCCGCCGCCGCCGCTCGGATCGCGAACGGCGGGGACAAAGACGGAAGGAGCGGCTGAGGAGGAGCAAAGGACCCCCCCTCCTCCTCAGCCACTCCTCCTTCCCGCCGCCACAGCTGCCGCTAGGATCGGGGGGGGGGGGGCTCCTTCAAGCAGTCTACACGCAAAACAATCGCCCCATACACGCACGCCACCCGCACACCAAAACAAACATTCACACATTCCTCCCACACATCCTTTCCCCCAAAACAATCACCCCTCTCCTCCTTCAAGCAGTCTACACGCAAAACAATCGCCCCAAACACGCACGCCACAAACATTCATCACAAACTTTCCATACCTTCCACAGCATAAGCACGTGCTACTGGAGAGGAGCCCCAGCTGTGGATGCAGCCATAGCCACATTCTTTTCTCCCTCTCTCTCTCTCCGGCAGCGACAGGAGGGGCTCTGCCGGCGTTTTGCTTCATTACAAAGCGAGGCAGCGCTTTCCCTCCCTGGTGTGTGTGTGTGTGTGTGTGTGTGAGAGAGAGAGAGAGAGAGAGAGAGGAGAGGAGGGAGGGAGGGAGGAGAGAGAGAGACAGCCACACAGCGCCGGGCCTTGGGAAAGGAGAGCTCCGAGGAGGCAGCAGCACGAAAAGGGCAGAAGAGGAGGAGGAGGAGAGAGAGACAGCGAGAGAAGGCCAAAACAGAGGGAGGGAGGCCACACTCTCTGCACACACACTAAGTCTCTTCATCCCACACACACACTCCCAGAGCACAAGGGAAGGAGGCAAGTGCCAGGGTGAGGGTCATAGGGGTCGCAATCCAACTCACATTACTTGCAAAAGAGCCCAACCTCATGGGCCAGAAAGACACCATCAAAGCCCTCACAACAGATGGGTAACCAATTGAGAGCCCTAAAGCCCATCCACTCCAACCCTCTCCTTCCCTCCCTCCTTCTTTCCCTTCCTCCATTTCTCTACTTCCCTTCTCCTTCCTTTACTTCTTTCCCTTCTTTCTGTCCTTTTCTCCATCACTCCTCCCTCCCTTTCCTTCCTTCCTCCCTTTCTTTCCTCCCCCCCCCCTCACCAATTGTATGAGAATAATAATAATGAAGATGATGTATAATAATAAAATAGTAAGTCCCATCTTCCTACCTGCCATAAAAAGGGGGGCAGGACTAGATGACCTTTGGGAGTCCCTTTAAAATTAGTCCAATAAAAATAATAATAATGTATAACAATAATGTATAATAATAAAATAGTAACTCTATATTCCTGCCTGGCATAAAGGAGGGGGCTGGACTCGATGAGCTTTGGGAGTCCCAACTGAGAATAATAATAATAAAAATTATAATAGTAAAATAGTAACTCCAATCTTTGTGACTCGCTGGACTAGATGAGCTTTGGGAGTCCCTTTCAACTGACTCCAAAAATATTAATAATCAATACTAATAAAATAGTAACTCAATATTTCTGCCTCTCATAAAGGAGGGGCTGGACTAGAAGACCTTTGGGAGTCCCTTCCAACTGAGTCTAATACCACTACTTTCTCAGGACTTCACTTTGGAAACCACCACAGTCAGCCACAGCAAAGCGTGGCCGGGTACAGCTAGTATATATATATATATACAGTATATATATATACAGTGTATATATATATATATATATATATATATATATATATATATATATATATATATGGACATTATAATGTGTCATAGAAAAAATAGGAAATGGTTAAGGGGAAAGTAGTGGGCAGGATCATGCAAATTCCACACCAGTGTTGAGAGAAAGGAATGCTGGGATGTCTGTGGTGGAGGAACCCATACAATCTAGGATGGAATTGTCCCCGTGTGAAAGCCTTCACATGGGTGGCGGGTAGAATGGTGTTAGTGGAGGACATTGGCAGGGCTCTTGTAAATGTTCATGCCGCTCGCCATAACCTGCAATGTCATTGGAGGGAGGGACTTTGGCGTCTCCTGAGTAGTGGAAGCTTGTCTGTGTGAGTGGACATACCAGCCACACGCGCACACATCACTTTGATTATTGTAATATTATATTATGTGTATTATATGTATAGAGATAGATATTGTACTATATCATGTTATAGCAGGCCTGTCCAACAGGCGGCCCGCGGGCCGTACATGGCCCGCCAGCCCCTTGGACGCAGCCCGCCTACCCTCCTGGAATAAATAATATTTGGAAAAAAAATGGGAAAAAAACTTTTTGGAAAATGCGGCGGGGCGGGGCCGCTCAAGGGACGGGGCCGCTCGCGGGCATGCGCGGGAGGGCGGGAGGGTGCCTCGCCTCTCCCGCCCGGCGTCCTGCGCGGCGGCCTGCCCCTTTTCGGGTAGGTGACGTCAGACACCGGCGCCGAGGAGGAAGAGGTGGAGGCGCCGGCGTCTGACGTCTCCCAGCCCTGCCGAAAAGGGGCAGGACGCGCAGGGACGCCGGGTGGGAGAGGCGTCCTGCGCGGCCTGCCCATTTTCGGCAGAGCTGGGTGACGTCGCCAAGCCCCGCCGAAAAGGGACGCCGTGCTTGGTGATGCCGGCATGGCGCCGGGTTCCTTCCACCTCTTCCTCCTCACCGCTGAGGAGGAAGAAGTGGAAGGAACCCGGCGCCACGCCGGGCGTCTGCACGGCGTCCCTTTTCGGGTGGGGCTGGTGACGGCAGCAAGCCGCACCGAAAAGGGGCGGGCCGCGCAGGACGCCGGCATGGTGACGTCAGGCGTGCTGACGTCAGCACACCCTCAGGAGCGGCCCCGCCCCCACGAGCAACCCCGCCCCCCCGCTGCGGCCCCCAGGTCATCAGTGACCAGAACTCCGGCCCCTGGGCCAAAAGAAGTTGGACAGCCCTGTGTTATAGTATATATAATATATTATATAAGATTATCCTGTTACATGAGGGCCAGCGCCGTCAAGTCAGATACGGCGATGTTCTCTCGGAGCCCTTTCTCATAACTAATGGAGTGAAACAAGGTTGTGTTCTTGCACCAACCCTATTTACAATCTTCTTCAGCATGAGGCTCCAAAGGGCTACGGCAGACCTCGAAGAAGGAGACGGCATATATATACGCTCTCGTACTGATGGCAGCTTGTTCAACTTAAGCCACCTGAGGGCTCGTACTAAGACTCTAAACCAGGGGTGCTCATTAGGTAGCTCGGGAGCTACTAGTAGATCTTCGGCCCTCTTCCAGGTGATCTTCGGGCCTCACTTTTCCGACTGACCAGGAGTACCTCCGTCTTGTCTGGATTCAGTTTCAATTTGTTTGTCCTCATCCAGACCATCACAGCTGCCAAGCACCGATTCAGGACCTGAACAGCCTCCTTAGTAGTAGGTGGAAAGGAGTGATCGAGTTGGACGTCATCTGCGTACAGATAGCAGCGAACCCTGAAACTCCGGATGATCTCCCCTCAACGGCTTTATGTAGATCACTGATTCTCAAAGTGGGCGGTACCACCCCCTGGTGGGCGGCATTGCGATCCAAGGGGCGTTGGGAGGCTCAGGGAATTTGGGGGGTGATGAACCCCTTTAAGGGGGCGGTGAACGATTGGCCATTTAGGAGGGGTCGCGCGGCCCTCTTCTTTGGCCCTGCCCCCTTCGCTTTGACCCCCACACGCAGTGCAGTGCGAAGGCTACAGTGCAAAGGCCTCTGCGGAGCCTCCCCGCCACCGCGGAAGAAAGCGAGGCCTTCCCAGGCCCGGATTACTCATCGGGCCAACCTAGGCCCAGGGCCACCCTTTACCATTAAGCGACCTACGTGGTTGCGTAGGGCAACGTTCCCGGAGAGGGGCTCGCCACCTGGGAGGTGCCGCCCTGCCCCGCCCGCCGTGCCGCCTCAGCCAGCCGGCAGCGCGGAGAACGGGGAGAGGGACTCACGGGGGGGGCGCCCGGACCGGAGAGCAGGAGGAGGGGGAGGCCACGAGGGCGGCCCCCACGGATAGTCCCCGGCAGCGGCGGCAGCAAGCGCCCCCAAGGGCCCGGAGCCAGAGGCGCATCTTCCTGACGCTCACCATTCGCCGCCTCTGCCGAGGAGGGGGGGAGGAAGATGCGCCTCTGGCTCCGGGCCCTTCCGGGAGTGCTGCTGCTGCTGCTGCCGCTGCCGGGAAGTCTCCGTGGGGGCCGCCCTCGTGGCCTCCCCCTCCTCCTGCTCCTCCTCGGGTCCGGGCGCCCGCCCCGTGAGTCCCCTCTTTCCCCCCCTCCCGTTCCTCCGCGCTGGCGCGCGCAGGAGCCACTGCTCATGCGCGAATTTCGCGAATCTTGCGGTCGCAGCCGGGGGCACCAAAATAATGTTCGCTTACTCCCCCCGGAGAGCTCGGACCGCCCCTGCCTAGGCCATGGCCTAGGGGCGCAAGGCGAGAGGGGCGCAGATCACGGACCAAAAAAATGTTGGTTTTTTTTTTAAAAAACCTCCGTGGCTAGCCCTTGGGAATGGCGGGAGTTGAAGCACAAAGGCCACGGAGGGAGGGCCGAGCCTGGTCTCAAGGCAAGACACCGTGGGTGAGGAGCAGCAGCAGCAGCGGTGGCAGCGGCTTCCTTCCCTCCCTCCTCCCCGCTACTCAGCCGGGGGCGAGGCCTCCCAGGGTGACGTCACTCCCTCCCTCCCTGGGACCAGCCGCTCCCGCCCACCAAGAGGAAAGGAAGTGGCCACCACGCAGAACCAAAAGTGAGCAGCGCGGCCCGGGAGGAACGCGAAGCCTGGCTTGAATAGCCTTTCGCACCCAAACCACCCCGTGTATGTCCCGCACTTCGCCGCATGTTTTGCCCCCCCTCTCCCGAAAGGACGCGGATGGGAGCATGAGCATCCCCAACAGCTTCCATTTCGGCCGCGTCATGGAAAATAACCGGGCAGGTCCTCCTTCACTTTGCAGGCGTCCCAACGGCCTGCCTTGGCGGCGCGGTGGTTGCCGTGGTAACGGCGGCCGCTCGTGCTGGCCGAGTGGGCGTGGTTATGTGCGGCCTCCTTGCAACCGAGGAGGGGGAGGAGCAGCGGCCCTGAAGGAGATGGAGATGGGTGGGTGTCTATCTCTCTATCTCCAGGGAGCCCCCCCCCGAAGGAAGGAAGCCCCCCAGGCTTCTCCCCACTACTCTCCCTCCCTGGGGCGTGGGGATCCTAATCAGCCCCGGCAGATGGCCACCCCGCCACGGCCCCCAAGCCCCCGGGCAAGGAAGGAAGGAAGGAAAGAAAGGCAGGCGCGGCTTGGGCCCCACCCTCCCTTCCCGGATCCCAAACAACAACTTTCAGTGCCGGTAGTAGAGGGGGCGTATTTCCAAAGGGTGGCCTAGGGCGCAAAAAGGTGTTAATCCGGGCCTGGGCCTTCCCCGTCGGCGGCAGAGGAAGCAGGAGAGCCCAGGGCTTCCGCGGGGAGAGTAGGTCTAGCTTATTCGTCCCCTCAGGCCGCGGCTGTCCGTCCCCTCAGAGCCCTCTCCGGCAGAAGTCAGAGCTGAATCGATTGAAGGTCCTGCAAATCCCATCATCCATTGTCCATACTCCCCAAAAATATTGTTTTTATGATTAATCACTATGTTTTAATTATGTTCAATTTGTAACAATGAAAATACATTCTGCATATTAGATATTTGCATTAGAATTCGTAAGAGTAGCAAAATTATTTATGAAGTAGCAACGAAAATATGGTTGGGGGTCACCACAACATTAATAATAATAATAATAATAATACACTTTATTTATATTCCGCTTTTCTCACCCCGAAGGGGACTCAGGTACACATACTTAGCAGACAGTCCCTGCCGTTTTCCACATACACATATAGACGAACAGAGGCAAACTCTGGCCACCAGGGGGAGCTGACGCACTCCTCATCTCTCAGCATTCCCAGCGTCCCTTGTTGTTCCTTCTTCATTCCTCAGCGTTCCTGGAGTTCTTTAATGGCCTCATAATTCAGTCAAAATTTGCCTCCCCACTTAATGTGGTGCCTTTATCTCCTACTTGACAGATGCGACTGTCTTTGCATTAATACATATATCTTTCTGTTTAATTGCTATTAAATTAATTTATAGGGGGGCGTTAGGCCGAAAAAGTGTGGGAACCACTGATGTCGATGTTAAACAACATGGGGAACAGTATTGAACTGCCACTTGCGCCCACCAATCAGAGCTGGGGTTACAAAACTAAGCAGAGGACAGTGAGGGAAAGGGAATAGATGGATTGACGGAGGCCTTTGCCAAAGTGGGCCTTTGGAGTTCTGAGAGGCTCCGGCCAGACTCGCGTCTCCCGCCGCCAGCCTCCGCTCTGACTTGGCCCCATTTAAACGGCACCAAAAAAAAGGAGGAGGAGTAGGGAAAGGAGAGAAGAGGGTGCATGCCAAGAGAAGGGGGCGAGCGAGGGACAACCACTGTCTCCAATGGAGTCACGCAAACTCTTCCCCGAGGAAGGAGCAAGTCGAGCTTTCCTAAAAAGAGGCACTCACTAGGGCTTCTCCCACAGCTAGAGTGCAATCATAATATATGACATCTTATATATTATATATACTACACCATGATGTAGTACAATATCTATCTATTAGGGTTGGTTTAGAATCCTAAAATCGGGATTCTAAAATCAAATGGGGGGGATTTTTTTGATTAGTATATCAAAGACTTACAAAAAATTTCCAAAAAGTGCTAAAATGTAACTTAAGTACTAACGAAATTCTAAAGTGGTTCTAAAGTAGGAAAAGCAGGGAAACAGTTAAAAATCATGGGGAACATTCCCTTCACCTCTGCAGTGCAATTAAGTGGAGCTGTAATGTATAACATAAATATAAGAGGTAGTAGCTACTAGCTACTAGCTCTCAGGACAATTAGAAAGTGAAGTACGATTCTCCCCCGCCCTTATTATTTCCCCCTTTCCTCCTTTCTTCCTTCTCTACCTCCTTCTTCATTCCTTCCTTGCTCTTGGTTCCCCATCCCTTCTTTTCTCTTCTTCGCCCCTCTTCCCCCGCCGCTGGTGCCCTCGTCATTTTCTCGCTTCTCTTCTAGCCTCGATCCATGGATCGAGGCTAGAGAGAGGCAGAGAGGCGCCGCGGCTTCCAGCTAAAATATAAGCCGACCCAAGCCTGGGTCGGCTTATATTTTAAGCTGGAAAGGGGTCGTGGCACGCCTCTGCTTCTCTCTGGCCTCGATCCAGGCTAGAGAGAAGCAGAGGGGCGCGACGGGCCCTTTTTCCAGCTAAAATATAAGCCAACCCAAGCCTGGGTCGGCATATTTTTAGCTGGAAAAGGCGCGCAGCCTCTCCGCCTCTCTAGCCTGGATCCAGGCTAGAGAGAAGCAGAGGGGTGAGCCGCCTTCCAGCTAAATATGTCCGACCCAAGCCTGGGTCTTATATTTTAGCTGAGAAGGCGCTCACAAGCACCCCTGCTTCTCTCTAGCCTGGATCGAGGCTAGAGAGAGGCAGAGGCGCCGCGGGGCCTTTCTCCTCAGCCAATGACAAAACACGCTTAAAAAGGGCAACGAAGCCATACGAATGCTTTACGGCCCAGATACAAAAATGGCGCCGGCTAGTGCCGTAAAGGAAGTCTACTTCCGGGTTCACGACAGCGAGCCGTAAAACAACAAAAGTCCCATTAATTACGAATTTCTAACGAATCAATTAGATTTCCGTTTCAATTTTAGCATGCCTACTATCTATATACATATAATACACATAATAATCTCTCGGCATTTCTTTGCAAACGAAGATTCTTAGGAAGGACTCGTCCCCACGCTTTTTACAAGCGCGTTGATGACTAAAAAGGCCAATCCGAGATAGGCAAGTCCAGTTGCAAAAGCGCAGCAGAAAGTCTCCTTGGGTGATGTTGTTTCAAAGTTGCGTTCTTTCTGCGTTGTCGTTTCTCTTCGAGACCCATTCGCCGTGTCTTCGAAAGAGGCCGCAGCATTGCAGGCCCAGATCATGGCCTTTTGGCGCCCTAGGCCAAAGGCTCTGCCCCCGCCCCTGGCCCCGCCCCTGCCCCACGGCTTCTCCCTCCCTCCTAAAAACCACCATGCCGGCCTCAGAAGGCCAAAATCGCCCACAGGCCGGCATGACGGCTTTAGGAGAGAGGGAGGAGCCGTGGGAGCCTCCCTGCGGCTCCTCCCTCCTCCTAAAGCCGTCATGCCGGCCTGAAAAGGCGATTTCGGCCGCGTCGAAGGGCGGCATGATGGCTCCCTGCAGGATCGGCTCCGGGGGTGGGCCTTTCCTTCCTCCTCTTCACGCCAGCGAGAAGGCGGGGCGGAGCCAGGGCAGGGCAAAGCCTTTTAGCCGAGGAGAGCAAGGGAGGGTGGCGGGGCGGCCGTGGATGGCGCTTCCGCCGCTGCGCGCATTTGCACTTTTTTGAATTTTTTGAATTTTTTTTTGAATTTTTTGAATTTTAAAAACATTTTGGGGTCCGATCTGCTGCGGTCCCACGTCTCCCGCCCTAGGCCACGGCCTCGGGTGGCCTTATGGGTAATCCGGGCTTACAGCATTGTGGCTAGGGCGTCCCATGCCTCCCAATGTGAGGCCAGGTTGGACCATTGTTGGTGAGCAATCTGGCCAAGCCTGAGATGTTGTTTCAGGGAGTCCTTATATCTCTTTTTGGGGGTGCCTCTCTTGCGTTGACCTGTGGCAAGTTCACCATAGAGTAGTATCTTTGGGAGGCGGTGGTCCTCCATCCTAGATAGGTGCCCTGCCCAGCGCAGCTGTGTTCTCAATAGCATGGCCTCAACTTGAATGCAGGGGGCTCTTGGAGGTTCGATCACACTTTCCCTGCATGGGGTTGGACTAGCTTCAGGCCCGGATTACCCATAAGGCCACCCTAGGCCATGGCCTAGGAGCGCAAGCCGAAGGGGGCACAGATCACGGACACCCCCCCCCCCAAAAGTTGTCTCAGCCTGCCCCTGAGGGTGAAACGTCAGGAGAGCGTGCTTCTGGGAGGAAACGGGGAGAACGTGCTTCTGGGAGGAAACCTCCAGCGAGGTCTCCCTCCCTCCCAGATGGGCGCCGGCAGAGGAGAGCCCACCTGGCTGCAGACACCTGGCCCAGAGGGAGGCCTCCTCCACTTGGGTGGGGGAGAGGGCCCGGCGACGACCTGGAGCAGGAGAGAGAGAGGCAGCAAAAGGCGGGAAAGGAGTCCACGCTTGCCCATGTGGCCTCTTCCTAGTCTTGGATTCTATGCTTCTATCTACCTAATCTATCTATTTATGCATCTATCTGCTTTGGAGGCTTTGAAACAGAGGCTGGATGGCTAACTGTCGGGGGTGCTTTGATTGTGCTTTCCTAGCATGGCATTGGTCTAGATCAATGTTTCCCAACCGCTGTGCCATGGCACACTAGTGTGCCGTGAGAGATCATCAGGTGTGCCGTGGGAAACGGGAACCTCCGATACCCTTTCTTCCCCCTCCTGCCGAACACTTTTCCTTCTCCACTCGGGCTCCCTTCTTCCCAGCCTCGCTCTGCTCGCTTTGCCTGGCTTTGCTCTGGGGCGAGTCTGCGCAGTAGCGCCCGCACGGGTCACGCTCCTCCCTCCCCCCCTCCCTGCTGAACATGCTCACGCTGCCCCCTCAGATCAAAATGGCGGCAGAAGCGGCCGTGTAGAAGAAAAAGTAAGTGTTGGGCAGGAGGGGGAAGAAAGGGCGCGAAGGGAAAGGGGGAGGAAGAGGTCTCTGTCGAAAGCTGGCATGGGCAAACTTGGACATTCCAGGTGTTTTGGACTCCAACTCCCACCATTCCTAGCAGCCTCAGGCCCTTCTCATTTCCCCCCCTCAGCCACTTAAGCAGTAAAGGGCCTCAGGCTGTTAGGAATGGTGGGAGTTGGAGTCCAAAGCACCCAGAGGGCCGAAATTTTCCCATGCCTGTTTTAGGGACCTTAAAGTGGTGAGCCTCCTTCCAACATTGTGATTCTGGATAGGAAACAAACAACAACATAACATAACATCGTTTGAGTCCACAGTGCTCTCTGGGTGCAGGTGAATTACAACTTCCAAACTCAAGGTCAATTCCCAAGCAAACCCTTTCGGTACTTTCTGTTGGTAATGAGAGTTCAATATGCCAAGTTTGGTTCAATTCCATTGTTGCAAGAGTTCAGGATAAGAACATAAGAACATAAGAAGAGCCTTGCTGAATCGGGCCTCAGCCCATCTAGTCCAGCATTCTGTGTCACACAGTGGCCCACCAGTTGTACACGGGGATCTCGAGCAGAAGGGAGGGCAAAACCCTCACCTGCTCCCGACCCCCCACAACCAGTACCCGGGGAAATCCTGCCTGCCTCCATCAACACAGAGGTGGCACTGGGATGTCCATTTCAGTAACTACCGATACACTTGGTATCCATGAATCTGTCTAATCCTGCCTTGAAGCTGTCCAGGCTGACCGCTGTCACAACCTCCTCTGGAAGTGAGTTCCATGACCCAATGACCCTCTGGGTGAAGAAATATTTTCTTTATTAGTCCTAACTTTCCTACCTTTGAGCTTCAGGGAGTGCCCCTAGTCCTAGTGTTGTGTGACAGAGAAAATATTTTTCTCTATTCACCTTTCTATCCCATGCATGATTTTATACACTTCGATCAAGTCACCTCTTAAACGCCGTCTTTCAAGGCTGAAAAGACCAAGGCGTTGCAACCTGATTTCGTAAGGGAGCTGCTCCATCCTTGGATCATTCTTGTTGCCCTTTTCTGTACCTTTTCCAGTTCCGTTATATCCTTCTTGGGGTGCGACCAGAATTGTACACAGTACTCCAGATGTGGCCTCACCATAGATTTGTAGAGGCAATACAACATTTGCCGACCTATTTTCGATTCCCTTTCTGATCATGCCAAGCATAGAATTTGCTTTTTTCACTGCTGCTGCGCACTGGGTTGACATCTTCATTGAGCTGTCCACCAAAACCCCAAGATCCCTTTCCTGGTTTGTCTCGGAAAGCTTTGACCCCATCAATTGGTAGGTGTAGTTGGGTTCTTTGCCCGATGTGCATGACTTTACACTTGTTTAGGTTAAAATGCATTTGCCACTTTGTTGCCCATTCACTCAATTTCGAGAGATCTTTCTGGAGCTCTTTACAGTCAGTTTCATTTTTAACTACCTGAACAATTTAGTGTCGTCTGCAAACTTTGCTACCTCAGAATTCACTCCTACATCCAGGTCATTAATGAATAAATTAAAAAGTAACGGACCCAAAACTGAACCTTGGGGTACGCCACTTCTCACCTCTTTCCACCCAGAGAAGTGTCCGTTTATTACCACCCTTTGTTTCCTACAGTTTAGCCAGGTTCCAATCCAGGACAAGATGCTCTTTGATTGTGTGTTAACTATAAATCCCAGAAACTGTAACTCCCAAATGTTGAGTTCTGTTTTCCTCAAACTCCATCTGTGTTCACATTTGGGCATATTGAGTATTCATGCCAGGTTTGGTCCTGATCCAACATTGTTTGAGTCCACAGTGCTCTCTGAGTGTAGGTGAACTACAACTCCAAAACCCAAGGTCAATGCCCACCAAACTCTTGGTTATGGGAGTTCTTTGTGGGAAGTTTGATTCCATGCCATCATTGGAGTTCAGAATGCTCTTTGATTGCGGGTGAACTATAACTCACAGCAACTATAACTCCCAAATGACGAAATCAATTTTTTGACTTGGGTTAGTATTAGAGACTGACAGCTGTTGAGCAAGACCTTCGTGTGTGTCTTTCTGCCATTCCTGCCAGGATATCTATGCTGAGTTCATTGAAACAGGCCCAGGTTTCACACTGAGTGTATAAATACATTGAAAAACATATTCACTATATGTATTAC
The DNA here is from genome assembly GCA_030556195.1 of Anolis apletophallus. Classification (NCBI taxonomy): domain Eukaryota; kingdom Metazoa; phylum Chordata; class Lepidosauria; order Squamata; family Anolidae; genus Anolis; species Anolis apletophallus. The sequence continues at coordinate 2,775,164 of JARBWK010000017.1, read as the reverse complement.
TGTATTAGAGTGTCATTTGGTGTCATTTTGGTTGGTGGTGTGCCCCAGGATTCTGTAAATGTAAAAAATGTGCCGCGGCTCAAAAAAGGTTGGGAAACACTGATCGAATCTATCTATCTATCTATCTATCTATCTATCTATCTATCTATCTATCTATCTATCTATCTATGCATCTATCTGCTTTGGGGGCTTTGAAACAGGCTGGATGGCTAACTGTCGGGGGTGCTTTGATTGTGCTTTCCTGTCAGGGCAGGGGATTGGTCTAGAATCTAAGTGTTTCTCAACCTGTGGGTTGGGATCCCTGAGGGGGTCGTAAGGGAGTGTCAGAGGGGTCACGAAAGACCACCAGAAAGCACAGTATTTTCTGTTGATTATGGGGGTCCTGTGTGGGAAGTTTGGCCCAATTCTGTCATTGGTGGGGTTCAGAATGCTCTTTGATTGTAGGAGAACTATAAATCCCAACGACTACAACTCTGAAGTGTCAAGGTCCATTTTCCTCGAACTCCACCAGTGTTCATATTTGGGCATGTTGGGTATTCCTGCCAAGTTTGGACTAGATCCATAATTGTTTGAGTCCACAATGGGTGTAGGTGAACTACAACTCCAAAATTCAAGGTCATTGTCTCTTCCAGTATTTTCTGTTGGTCATGGGCATTCTGTGTGCCAGGATTGGTTTAATTCCATCGTTGGTGGAGTTCAAAGTGCTCTTTGATTGTAGGTGAACTATAAATCCCAGCAACTACAACTCCCAAATGACAAAATCAACCCCCCAACCCCACCAGGATTCAAATTTGGGTGTATCAGGTATTTGTGCTAAATTTAGTCAAGTGACTGAAAATATGTCCTGCATCTCAGATATTTACATTACAATTCATAACAATACCAACAAAAATAATTTTATGGTTGGGGGTCACCACAACATGAGGGACTATATTAAGGGGCCGCAGCATTAGGAAGGTTGAGAAACACTGGTCTAGATCAGTGTTTCCCAACCAGTGTGCCGGGGCACACTAGTGTGCCGTGAGCGATCATCAGGTGTGCCTTGGGAAATTGGAACCTGCAATACCCTTTCTTCCCCCTCCTGCCCACAGTGCTCTCTGGGTGTAGGTGAACTACAACTTCCAAACTCAAGGTCAATTCCCAAGCAAACCCTTTGAGTACTTTCTGTTTGTAATTAGAGTTCAATTTGCCAAGTTTGGTTCAATTCCATTGTTGCAAGAGTTCAGGATGCTCTTTGATTGCGTGTTAACTATAAATCCCAGAAACTGTAACTCCCAAATGTCAAGGTCTATTTTCCCCAAACTCCATCTGTGTTCACATTTGGGCATATTGAGTATTCATGCCAAGTTTGGCCCTGATCCAACATTGTTTGAGTCCATAGTGCTCTCTGGATGTCGGAGAACTACAACTTAAAAACTCAAGGTCAATGCCCACCAAACTCTTATAGCATTTTCTCTTGGTTATGGGAGTTCTGTGTGGGAAGTTTGTGTCTTTCTGCCATTTCTGCCAGGATATCTATGTTGCGTTCATCGAAACAGGCCCAGGTTTCACACTGAGTGTATAAATACATTTAAAAACATATTAACTGTATGTATTACTGTGTTAGAGTGTCATTTGGTGTCAGTTTGGTTGGTGGTGTGCCCCAGGATTTTGGTCCAGCTCCATCATTGTTTGAGTCCACAGTGCTCTCTGGGTGTAGGTGAACTACAACTCCCGAACTCAAGGTCAATGCCCACCAAACCCTTCCAGTACTTTTTGTTGCTCTCATGAGAGTTCAGTGTGCCAAGTCTGGTTAAATTCCATCATTGGTGGCAGGGCCGTAGCCAGGATTTTGTTTGGGGGCTGAGTTTGGTTCGGGGGAGGCTGAGACTGGGTGGAAGAGGGTCTACCCTAGCAAACCTTTTGTATTGTTATCCCAATAACCCCATTAATGTGGGATATAATGAGCATGGTGATCAGATCGTGATATGAATAAACATAACAGTTTAAATAATGTACCAGTAAGGCCTTTTCGCGGACCACACTGAGAATTTCGGGGGGTGAAGCCCCTTAGCCCCCCGGCTACATGCCTGATTGGTGGAGTTCAGGATGCTCTTTGTGGGTTAACTAGAAATCCCTGCAACTACAACTCCCAAATGACAAAATCAATGGCTTCAAACTACAAGAAAGGAGATTCCCCCTGAACATGAGGAAAAACTTCGTGAGAGCTGTTCAGCAGTGGAACTCTCTGCCTCAGAGTGTGGTGGAGGCTCCTTTGGAGGCTTTTAAACAGAGGCTGGGTGGCTTTGATTGTGATTTTGCTGCATGAAAGCAGAAGGTCCTTGGACTAGAGATGGTTGTTCTTGTTGTTTTTATTATTATTATTATTATTATTATTATGTCTGGATGGCCATACATACAAAGAATCCTTAATAAATTTGAAAATAGTTATATGTTTTGCATTTTTGTAGTGGGTAGGTAGATCTTTGTGACTTGGTTGTTTTTGACCCATGTGACCTTTTCCAACTCTAGGATTCAGTGATTATCCTTTGGAGCAGGGGTGTTCAGAATGGTGATCGGGATCACCAGGGTGATCTTCGGGCCTTATCCTGGTGATCTTCAGACCCCTGACCAGGTTTTTTGCTGTTGGTCCTCTTCACGCGCCCTGCACGCTGCAAAGAAGTCCTCCGTCGTTGCTCCTCCCGCTCCTGCTCGCACACCGCCTCCAAAGCTCCAGAGTCCAAGAGGCAGAATGGGCCCCCTCTTCTGGATTCCTCCTCCTCCCTCCGTCCTTCTCCAGCCACTCAGAATCGTAGGAGACCAAAGAGGGTGGGCCTGGATGACGCGATGCATGGCTGGCCCCGTGCGCATGCGCAGAAGCGCCCATTCTGCCCTCGGACTTCTTGAGCTCTTGGAGGTGGCACGCATGCTGGTGGCGTAGAAATAGGAACAACGACGGAGGAGAAGAAGAAGAAAAGGACGCTTTAGGGGTCATTTCCTTACCGCATCTCAAAGGTCGGTCTTTTTACTTTGGGGTGGGTGCTTGATTGTTCTGTGGCATGTCTCTTTGTTTATTTTTAATGTTTAAAAATGGCCTTTTAGCTCCAAAGCCTCTCTGCTTGCTTTGTTCCTTGAGAAATATATGTTGGGGAATATGGAAATGTGGGAGAAATGGGGTGGTTGGATGTATTTTTGCATGCCCCTTTGTTTACCTTGCTGGGTATTAAATGGCCTTGCAGTTCAAAAGCCTCTCTTCATCCTTTCTGGCTGATAATCTGAAAATGGCAGTGTGGGAGAAAGGGGGGTGGTTGGATGTATTTTTGCATGTCCCTTTGTTTACCTTGCTGGTAAAATATTGGTTCAAAAGCCTCTTCTTACTTTCTGGCTGATAATATCTGGGTAATATGGTTGGATGTGGTTGGATGTATTTTTGCATGCCCCTTTGTTTACCTTGCTGAGTATTAAATGGCCTTGCAGTTCAAAAGCCTCTCTTCTTACTTTCTGGCTGATAATATGTGTGGTAATATGGCAGTGTGGGAGAAATGGGGTGGTTGGATGTATTTTGCATGCCCCTTTGTTTACCTTGCTGAGTATTAAATGGCCTTGCAGTTCAAAAGCCTCTCTTCTTACTTTCTGGCTGATAATATGTGTGGTAATATGGCAGTGTGGGAGAAATGGGGTGGTTGGATGTATTTTTGCATGTCCCTTTGTTTACCTTGCTGAGTATTAAATGGCCTTGCAGTTCAAAAGCCTCTCTTCTTACTTTCTGGCTGATAATATGTGTGGTAATATGGCAGTGTGGGAGAAATGGGGTGGTTGGATGTATTTTTTGCATGCCTCTTTGTTTACCTTGCTGAGTATTAAATGGCCTTGCAGTTCAAAGCCTCTCTTCTTACTTTCTGGCTGATAATATGTGTGGTAATATGGCAGTGTGGGAGAAATGGGGTGGTTGGATGTATTTTTGCATGCCCCTTTGTTTACCTTGCTGAGTATTAAATGGCCTTGCAGTTCAAAAGCCTCTCTTCTTACTTTCTGGCTGATAATATGTGTGGTAATATGGCAGTGTGGGAGAAATGGGGTGGTTGGATGTATTTTTGCATGCCCCTTTGTTTACCTTGCTGAGTATTAAATGGCCTTGCAGTTCAACAGCCTCTCTTCTTACTTTCCGGCTGATAATATGTGTGGTAATATGGCAGTGTGGGAGAAGTGGGGTGGTTGGATATATTTTTATGCTCTGTTTTATATTGTTGTTATTAAATTGAAATGTTGATGTTTTATACCTTCATTTTATGTAAACTGCCCCGAGCCTGCTGGAAGGAGCGGTAAATAAAAATGAATAATAAATATAAATAAATAAATAAGAAAATAGTTATGCGTTTTCCATTTCTGGGTAGGTGATCTTTGGGACTTGGTTCTTTAATCCAGTCTTTCTCAACCAGTGTGCCGTGACGGACCTCCTGCTGTGCCGTGAGAAAAGCTCTCTGCCCCCCTTCGTCCCCCCTCCTGCCAAACTCCTGCTGCTTGGGGGAGGAGGAGGAAGGGCCAGGCAGTGGTGAAGAAAAAGAAGAAGGGACTGGGGCGCCGCCTCCTTCGGCCATTTCCCCAGCCAGCCTCCAATCCACCATGACTCCCCCATGACTCTCACCCCTTGCTCGCTGAAGCCGCATGGAGGAGGAGCCCCGCCCACTGAAGCCCGTCCACCGCTCATGCTCCTCCTCTGTAGGAGAGCTGAAGCTGGGGGGAGGGGGCGGGGCATGGCGCGGCCCGTAGGAGAGCTGAAGCTGGGGGGAGGGGCAGGGCATGGCGCGGCCTGGCTCTGCCCTTCCCCCGGCTTTGGCACTCCCAGAAGCTGCTCCAGCCTTGAGGGGACAGTGCCAAGCCAGCATTGTGCTGGCTCTGGCACCGCTGGCTTGGCACTGCCCCCTCAAGGTTGGAGCAGCTGCTGGGAGAGGTGAAGCCGGGGTAGGGGCGGGGCATGGTGCAGCCTGGCTCCGCCCTCCCGGCTTCGGCACTCCCAGCAGCTGCTCCCAGCAGACCACCAACCCCCAGCCGTTCTTTACTGTGTTAGAGTGTCACTTTGTGTCATTTTGGTTGGTGGTGTGCCCCCGGATTTTTTTAAGGTTGAAAGTGTGCCGCGGCTCAAAAAAGGTTGGGAAACACTGTTCTACCATTCCTGCCAGGATATCTATTTTGTGTTCATTGAAACAGGCCCAGGTTTCACACTAAGTGAGTGTATAAATACATTTAAAAACATATTAACTATATGTATTACTGTGTTAGAGTGTCATTTTGGTTGATGGTGTGCCCCAGGATTTTGTAAATGTCAAAAATGTGCCGCGGCTCAAAAGAGGTTGAAAATCACTGCTTTAATCAGTAGCTCCCATGCTGAAAAAGTGTGAGCACCCCTGCTTTGGAGGCTCTGAAACAGAGGCTGGGTCTATTTCCTCTATCTACGTCTAAGTCTCCGTCCTGGTAGCGATTACGGATGACATCCGCCGTCAGCTGGACGGAGGGGGCTCGGCAGTCCTGGTCCTCTTAGATCTAACCGCGGCCTTCGACACCGTCGACCACGATCTGTTACTCCAGGATCCAAGATAAGGCTCTGACTTGGCTAGGATCGTTCCTGCGGGGCCGCTCGCAGCGGGTCGAGTGGCAGGGCCAGGTCTCCAGGAAATGCGGGCTGGAGTGCGGGGTCCCTCAGGGTGCCATCTTGTCCCCCACCCTCTTCAACATCTATGTCCAGCCCCTGGCCAGTATCGCTAGGAGCCATGGTTTCAGCTGCTACCAATACGCCGACGACACACAGCTGTTGCTGAAGCTCGACCCAGGGATGTCGTTGGTGCCTGAAAGCTTTAGCCAGGGGCTGAGGGCGGTGACAAGCTGGCTCAGAGCACACAGGCTAAAAATCAATCCGGCAAAAACGGAGATCCTCTGGCCTGGCCGACCCGACCCTCACTCACCACTACCATTCTTTGAAGGCGAGCCCCTGTCCCCGGTTCCGGCGGTGAAGAGCCTGGGAGTGATTCTGGACGAGAGACTGACGATGGAAGCCCAGATCCAGGCTGCAGCCAAGGGCGCCTTCTTTCATCTTCGCAGGGCCCGACGGCTGGCCCCCTACCTACCATCAGAGGCGCTGAAGACTGTGATACATGCCACCGTGGTCTCTCGGCTCGACTATTGCAATGCCCTGTATGCGGGTCTACCGCTGTCCACGACTCGGAGGTTGAGACTTGTTCAGAATGCAGCGGCCAGACTCATTTCCGGGGCATCGGCTAGGAACCATATCTCACCAATCCTAAAAGTTCTTCATTGGCTGCCTACAGAGTTCAGAGTGATCTATAAACTCATGGCGCTAACCTTCAAAAGCACGGCAAAGAACCGGACCAGCCTATCTGAGCGATCGGCTGACAGACCAACGCAGCGAAAGACCAGCGCGTGCAATAAATGGTGACCGTATAGCTATCCCAGGGGTGAGAGGCCCGGCTGACAAAGACCCGACGGAGAGCCTTCTCTGTGGTGGCCCCTGTGATCTGGAATACACTTCCGCCTGCTCTCAGGGCCACATCGGCCCCAGCCAGATTCCTGTCCGACTTGAAAACTTGGCTCTTCTGCCAGGCGTTTGGGGATTGACTAGATCAGGGCTGTCCAACTGGCGGCCCTGGGGCCGGATCCGGCCCCCCAGCCTGTTGGGCACGGCCCCAGCTATGGCCCCAGCCGTCATTTTTAAATTTTAAAAAATTCTACATTTTTTTAAAAATGGCGGCCGGGGGAGGCAGGGCAGGGAGGAGGAAGACAGCTAGCTCCTCCTCCTGAACCGCCCCTCCGTCCCTCTCTCCGCGCCGAAAGGAGGAGTAGGCGGCGCCAAGGGCAGCGCGTCACGCCAGGCCTGTGACGCGCTGCCCTTGGCGCCGCCTTCTGCTGCCCGGCGGTTCCCCACCTAGGAAGTGCGGGGCCCGCCGAAAAGGAGGAGTAGGCGGCGCCAAGGGCAGCGCGCGTCACGCCAGGCCTGTGACACGCTGCCCTTGGCGCCGCCTTCTGCCTGTTTCGGCTCCCCCGCCCTAGGAAGGGCGGGGGGCGCCGAAAAGGAGGAGTAGGCGGCGCCAAGGGCAGCGCGTCACGCCAGGCCTGTGACGCGCTGCCCTTGGCACCGCCTTCTGCCCTTTTTACGGCTCCCCACCCTAGGAAGGCCGGGGTGGCCGCCGAAAAGGAGTAGGCGGCGCCAAGGGCAGCGCGTCACGCCAGGCCTGTGACGCGCTGCCCTTGGCGCCGCCTTCTGCCACCGGCGGCTCCCGCCCCTAGGAAGGCGGGGTGGCCGCTGAAAAGGAGGAGGCGGCGCCAAGGGCAGCGCGTCACGCCAGGCCTGTGACGCTGCCCGGGAGAATGACAGCTTTAGGAGAGGGCGGGGCCTGGCCTGGGGCGGGGCCTGGCCTGGGGGCGGGGCCGAGCGGCCCCCGAGGTCATCAGTGACCTCTATTCCGGCCCTGGACCCGGTAGAAGTTGGACAGCCCTGGACTAGATGACCAGGAGGCTGGGCCCTTTATGGTTCTCTGTACCTGTGTTTTTAATTGATGTACCTGTGTTTTTGTTTTAAATGATGTAAGTCGCCCGGAGCACCAGCGGTGGAGGGCGACTCACAAGAAATAAAGTTATTATTATTATTATTATTATTAACTACCCACCCACTCTCCTGATTAGAGTTGTAGTAGTCCTGCATTTGTGGGAGAGTCTCCTGAAAGGAGTAGGGACGCTGAGGAGTTGTAGTTCCTCCTCCCTTTTGGAAGAGGAGGGGGAGAGGGAGAGAGAGAAAGAGAGGGCTCTCTCTCTCTCGCTTTCCGCGGGAGATTAGAAAAGCTCCAAAGGCGGAGTAAGAGGAGGAGGAGGAGGAGGCGAGAAAGGCGAGCCGTGGGCCGGGCGTCTCTCTGTCTCCCTCTCCCTCTCTCTCGCTGAGACTCTTATTTGTGGCTCTGCGCGTTGCGAGGAAGCAAGGCAAGCAAGGCAAGCAAGGCAAGGAAGAGATCAATAAGCCTCTGCCCAAGACTGTAACCATCATGTCTGTGTCGGCGCGGCGAAGATGTCAAGGCTCCCGCTTCCGGAGCGGCTCCTCCTCCTCCTCGAGCCGCTCTCCTCCTCCTCGGGCGCCTTAGGCTCCTCGGCTCCGCTCTGGTGTAGCTGCTCCGGCTCGGGCTGGGCTCCGGAGATGCCGGCTGTCAAGCGGGAGCGTCCGGACCGCGAGGAGCTGCTGCCTTTGGCCGCCTTCAACCGCCCTTTGGAGGGCTACTTGGTGCCCCACTTCGCCGTCACCCCGCACCCTCCTCCGCCGCCCTACGAGCCGCTCTTCGGGCCCCCGCCCTTCCTGGACTTCCACCCGCCTCCTCCTCCGCCTCCGCCGCCGCCCCCTCCGCCAGAGGAGCTGCTCCTGGAGCGCTTCTCCTCCTCCTCCTCTTCCTCGTCCTCGTCCTGCTCTTCTTCCTCCTCGTCCTCGGCGTCGGACTTCCAGCCCTTCCTGGAGCGCGGGGAGCCCTGCCTGGAGGTGGAGTGCGGGGAGAACAAGGCGCTGCTCTACATCCACAAGCTGTGCCAGGGCAGCAAGGGGCCCTCCATCCGCCACCGCGGAGAGTGGCTCACCCCCAACGAGTTCCAGTTCGTCAGCGGCAGGGAGACCGCCAAAGACTGGAAGCGCAGCATCCGGCACAAAGGTGGGACGCCCCGGGACACCCACCCCCCACACCCCACACCCCAACACACCCCACACCCGGGCGCCCCCCGCCAGGCCCACAGGGAGAGGGAGGGAGGAAGGAAGGAAGGAAGGAAGGGAGATAGGAAGAGGAAGGAAAGAGAAGGAAAGAAGAGGGAGGAAGCCAGAGGGAGAGGGAGGGAGACCGCCAAGGACTGGAAGCGCAGCATCCGGCACAAAGGTGGGACCCGGGACCCCCACCCCCACCCCCACCCCCCAACACACCCCACACCCGGGCGCCCCCCGCCAGGCCCACAGGGAGGGAGAGGAAGGAAGGAAGGAAGGGAGACAGGAAGAAGGAGGAAAGAGAAGGAAAGAAGAGGGAGGGAGACCGCCAAGGACTGGAAGCGCAGCATCCGGCACAAAGGTGGGACCCGGGACCCCCCCCCCCCACCCCCACCCCCCCCAACACACCCCACACCCGGGCGCCCCCCGCCAGGCCCACAGGGAGGGAGAGAGGGGGGGAGAGGAAGGAAGGAAGGAAGGGAGATAGGAAGAGGAAGGAAAGAAAAGGAAAGAAGAGGGAGGGAGGAAGGAAGACAGGAAGAGGAAGGGAGACAGGAAGAAGGAGGAAAAAGAAGGAAAGAAGAGGGAGGGAGACCGCCAAGGACTGGAAGCGCAGCATCCGGCACAAAGGTGGGACCCGGGACCCCCACTCCCACACCCCCACCAACACACCCCACACCCGGGCGCCCCCCGTCAGGCCCACAGGGAGAGGGAGGGAGGGGGAGAGAGAGAGGAAGGAAGGGAGACAGGAAGAGGAAGGAAAGAGAAGGAAAGAAGAGGGAGGGAGACCGCCAAGGACTGGAAGCGCAGGATCCGGCACAAAGGTGGGACCCGGGACCCCCACCCCACACCCCCCTCAACACACCCCCACACCCGGGCGCCCCCCGCCAGGCCCACAGGGAGGGAGAGAGAGGAAGGAAGGAAGGAAGGAAGATAGAAAGAGGAAGGAAAGAAAAGGAAAGAAGAGGGAGGGAGGAAGGAAGACAGGAAGGGAGACAGGAAGAAGGAGGAAAAAGAAGGAAAGAAGAGGGAGGGAGACCGCCAAGGACTGGAAGTGCAGCATCCGGCACAAAGGTGGGACGCCCGGGACCCCCACTCCCCCACCCCCCAACACACCCCACACCCGGGCGCCCCCCGCCAGGCCCACAGGGAGGGAGAGAGGGGGAGAGAGGAAGGAAGGAAGGAAGATAGAAAGAGGAAGGAAAGAGAAGGAAAGAAGAGGGAGGGAGACAGAAAGGAAAGAAGGAAGGAAGAGAGAAAGGAAGGAAAGAGAAGGAGAGAAGAGGAAGGAAGACAGAAAGGAAAGAAGGAAGGAAGAGAGAAAGAGGAAGGAAAGAGAAGGAGAGAAGAGGGAGGAAGACAGAAAGGAAAGAAGGAAGGAAGAGAGAAAGGAAGGAAAGAGAAGGAAAGAAGAGGGAGAAGACAGAGAGAAAGGGAGGGAGGGAGGAAAGAAGGAAGACAGAGAAAGAGGGAGGGGGAGATGGAGGAAGGAAGTCTGAAAGAGGAAGGAGAGAGAAGAGGAAGGAAGACAGAGAGAAAGAGGGAGGGACGAATGAAGAGAAAGGAAAGAGGAGAGAGAAGGAAAGAAGAGGGAGGAAGACAGAGAAAGAGAGAGAGAGGGAGGGAGGAATGAAGAGAAAGGAAAGGGAAGGAAAGAATAGGGAGGGAGGAATGAAGACAGAGAAAGGAAGGAAACAGAAGGAAAGAAGAGGGAGGAAGACAGAGAAAGAGAGAGGGGGGAGGGAGGAAAGAAGGAAGACAGAGAAAGAGAGGGAGGGAGGAATGAAGAGAAAGGAAAGAGAAGGAAAGAAGAGGGAGGGAGGAATGAAGACAGAGAAAGGAAAGTTGGAAGGAAGGAGGAGAGTAGGAGAGGCAGAAAGGAAAGAAGGAAGGAAGACAGAAAGAGGAAGGAGAGAGAGAGAGAAGAGAAAGGAAGGAAGAGAGAAAGAGAGAGAAAGGAAGGAAGGAATGAGGAGAGCACGAGAGACAGAAAGGAAAGAAGGAAGGAAGACAGAAAGAGGAAGGAAAGAGAAGGAGAGAAGAAGAAGAAAGACAGGAAGAGAGAGGGAGGGAGGGGGAGAGAGAACGAGAGGAAGACAGGAAGGAAGAAATAGACAGGAAGGAAAGAAGGAAGGAAGACAGAAAGAAGAAGGGAAGGAAGACAGAGAGGGGAAGGAATGAAGGAAGGGAGAGAGGGGGAGGAATTGAGAGAAAGGAAAGAAGAGGGAGGAATGAAGACAGGAAGATAGAGAAAGAGGAAGGAAGGGTGAGAGAGAACGAGAGAGGAAGGAAAGAAGAAAGAGAGACAGACAGGAAGACAGAAAGAGGAAGGAAAGAGAGGAAGGAAGACAGAAAGACAGAGAAAGAGAGAGAGGAAAGAAAGAAAGAAGACAGAAAGAGGAAGGAAAGAAAAGGAAGGAAGACAGAAAGACAGAGAGAGGAAGGAAGGAAGAGAAGGAGAGGGAGAGAGGAAGGAAGGAAGAGGGAAAGAGAGGAAGGAAGATGGGAGAGGGAGGGAGGAACATAGAGAGAGGAAGGAAGAAAAAGAAGGAAAGAGAGAGAGGAAGGAAGGAAGGAACAGCCTCCCCCCGTTGCTTTGGCTGTCACTCTGCCCATGCTCAGAGGCGGCCCTCCTGCTCAGAGGGGAAAGAGGGGGGGAGCGTGGGCTGTGTCTGTGCCCACTCCCTCCCTCCCTTCTTTCTTCCTTCCTTCCTTCCTTCCCAAGGCAGAGGCGAAGGGAGAGGAAGGAAGGAGGGAAGGAAGGAAGGAAAAGAGGAAGGCAGCGGTGAGCATCGTGGGGATCTAAAGGGGAGAAAGAGCCAAAGGCATGCCTCAGTGTCTGAGGCAGGTATCAGGATGTGGCCCCTTGGGCTCTTTTCTCAGGCCCTCTTCTCTCTCCCCATCCTTCCTTCCTTCTCTCTTTCCTTCCTTCCCTTCCCTCCCTCTTCCTCCCTCTTCCCTTCCTTTCCACTCCTTCCCTCTTTCCTCCCTCCTTCTCTTTCTTCCTTTTAGTCTTTCCTTCTTCTCTTTCCTCCCTCACTCGTATCACTGCCATCTTTGCTTACATACTTCTCTTCCTCCCTCTCTCCCTTCCTCCCTTCTCTTTCCTTCCTCCTCTCCCTCTTTCTCCCTCCTTCTTGCCTTTCCACCCTTTTGTCCTTCCTTCCCTCTTTTTTCTCTTTTCCCTCTTTCTCCTTCCTTCCTTCCTTCCTTCCTTCCTTCCTTCCTTCCTTCCTTCCTTCCTTCCTTCCCTTTAGTCTTTCCTTCTTCTCTCATTCCTCCCTTCCCTTCCCTTCCACCCCCCCTTCCTTCTTTCCTCCCTCCCTTTCTTCTTTTCTTCCATCCTTCCTTCTTCCCTTCCTCCCTTTCTTCCTTCTTTCCTTCCTTCTCTCCCTCCCTCCCTTCCCACCCTTTTGCCTTTCCTTCTTCACGTATTCCTCCCTCCCTCTATTCCTTTCCACCCTTCCTTCATTCTCTCTTTCCTTTCCCCCTCTTTCCCCCTCCCTCCTTCCTTCCCTTCCACCCTTTCATCCTTCTTTCTTTCCCTTTTCCTCCCTCCCTCCTTCGCTCTCTCACTTTCTCCTTCCTTTCTTCCCTTTAGTCTTTTTTTCTTCTCTCATTCCTCCTTCCATTCCTTTCTTTCCTTCTTTCCTTCCTTCCTTCCTTCCTACCTTCTCTCTTTCCTTTCCCCCTCTTCCCCCTCCTTCCTTCCTTCCCTTCCACCTTTTCCTCCTTCTTTCTTTCCCTTTTTCCTCCCTCCTTCCCTCTCTCACTTTCTCCTTCTTTTCTTCCCTTTAGTCTTTCCTCCTTCTCTCATTCCTCCCTCCCTTACACCCTTCTTTCCTTCCACCTATCCTTCTCATTTTTCCTTCCTCCTGGGGGATGTTTAGCTGGGAGAAGAGAAGTAAGGAAGGAAGAGGAGAGAGGAAGGAAGGAAGGAAGAGAGGAAGGACGGAAGAGGGAAAGAGAGAGGAAGGAAGGCGAGAGAACCTGAGAACCATGTTTCAAGATTTCAAAGAGTGTCCCATTGAGGATGAGGAAGACAAGGAGGAAGAGGGGGAGGAAGAGGAGGAGGAGGAAGAGGAGGAAGAGGAGGAAGAGGAGGAAAACCGACTTTCTGCTGCTCTAGAGACCAGGGCGCAAGGGCCTGCTCCGGCCTGCCTTGCAGCCCCCAAGTTAGAAAGTTTGCCCATGTCCCCTCTTTGGTCCTCCGCTAATAACCCCCCTTTTGCTCTCTTGACCCTCTCTTCCCAAGAGAGAAGAGCCACCTTCCTCCTGTCGCTCTCTCTCATGGGGAATGGGCAAGGAGAGAGGTCACTCTCCAAAGGCCGCTGGGCCCAATACAGCACCTGCTGCACTGCTTTCCGAATGGGAGTTTGCCAAGCACCTTCCTTCCTTCCTTCCTTCCCGAAGAAGGAAGCGAGTGGCCTTGGATCGAGCTTGGCTTCCCTTTCCTCATTCTCCGGCTGGGGTTCTTTCAGGGAGAGGTGCTTCAAGGGGTACACTCCAAACAACAGCAATATCAATAATATTAATTAATATCAATTAATATTAATATTAATTAATATTATTATTAATAATAATACAAGGATTTCAAGATTGAACTGCACAATCTTTCAGGGAGAGGTGCTTCAAGGGGTACACTCCAAACAACAGCAATATTAATAATATTAATTAATATTAATTATTAAATAATATTAATTAATAATAATAATAATACAAGGATTTCAAGATTGAACTGCACAATCTTTCAGGGAGAGGTGCTTCAAGGGGTACACTCCAAACAACAGCAATATTAATAATATTAATTAATATTAATTATTAAATAATATTAATTAATAATAATAATACAAGGATTTCAAGATTGAACTGCACAATCTTTCAGGGAGAGGTGCTTCAAGGGGTACACTCCAAACAACAGCAATATTAATAATATTAATTGATATTAATTAATATTAATTAATATTAATTAATATTTATAATAATAATACAAGGATTTCAAGATTGAACTGCACACTCTTTCTGGGAGAGGTGCTTCAAGGGTTATTAATAATATTAATTGATATTAATTAATATTAATTAATATTAATTAATATTTATAATAATAATACAAGGATTTCAAGATTGAACTGCACAATCTTTCAGGGAGAGGTGCTTCAAGGGGTACACTCCAAACAACAGCAATATTATTATTATTAACGATATGAATATTAATAATATTAATAATATTATTATTAATAGTAATAATACAAGGATTTCAAGATTGAACTGCACAAGCCTAGGGGCGCAAGCCAAGGGGGACGCAATTCACACAGACCCCCCCCCCCGAAATGTTGAAACAAAACCGCAACGCGCGGCATGGAGATGACTCTCTTGGCGGAGGGCGGGGGGAGACCGCTGCGAGGTGCGGGGGAGGAGGGAATGGTGCCCCCCTCGCCATTGCCCCCGCCCCCTTGTCAAGGAAGGAGGGCGCGAGGAGGAGGAGGCAGAGGGAAGCCCCCGGGGCCGCTGCCGGACATGCGCGGCATCCAGGAACATGGCGGAGGAGGCAGAGGTGCTCGCACCCTCCTGCTGTGCATGCCCGGCAGCGGCCCCAGGCGGGGCTTCCCTCCGCCTCCTCCTCCTCGCACCCTCCTTCCTTGACTCAAGGAAGGAGGGTGCGTGGCGCCGCGAGGGAGGAGGAGGTGGGGGGGTGCAGTAGAGGTTGGTTTGGGGGGCGTAATTCCAAAGTGTGGTCTAGGGCGCCAAAAGGGGTTCATCCGGGCCTGTAGGGGTGCTTTGGTTGTGCTTTTCCTACATGGCAGGGAGTTGGACTGGATGGTCGATGTGGTCTCTTCCAACGCTATGATTCTATGACTCTAATAATAATAACAATAATAATAATAATGATAATAATAAAAGTTTTCAAAGTGTCCTTCCTTTTGGAAACTTTGAAAGAGAGGCTGGATGGCCATCTGTTAGGAGTGCTTTGGTTGTGCTTTTCCTGCATGGCAGGGAGTTGGACTGGATGGCTCTTCAAACTCTACGTGGTCTCTTTGGAAACCTGGATGGCCATCTGTCAAGGGTGATTCTACTAGAAGGCCCACGTGGTCTCTACCACCTCTATGATTCTATGACTCGAATAATAATAATATATTAAATATTAATATTTAATAATCATAGCAATTATTATTAAATGACCTCCTCTTGGAGCTCTGTTGCAAATGGGAGAAGGAGGGAGCCAAAAAGCTGGATGTCAACACAACATACGTACCTCCTTTCTGTCTATTCCATGAGTCACAAGCCGCAAACTTTCTCCGCTGGTGTGAGGCTGGGAGGGCAAGGGTCCGGTCAGGCCCGGATTAACACCTTTTTGCACCCTAGGCCACACTTTGGAATTACGCCCCCTTTAAGTCAACCTCTATCGTGTCCCCCCACATCACTCAGACCCACACTCAAAATAAAATCTTATCTTCTCCCTCCCTCCCCAGCGGGTCTGAGCTGATGCTGCCGCCGCCGGGCCCACTCCCTCGCCCAAGTGGAGGAGGTCTCCCTCTAGGGCAGGCGCCTGCAGCTGGGCGCGCTCTCCTCTGCCGGTGCCTGTCTTGGAAGGAGACCTCGCTGGAAGCCAGCCCCCCCCCCTTCCCTCCCCCGCAGCTTGGGCCTGGTCCCATGAGAAGGCTCTTGGTTGCCACCTGCCCCCGGCCCAGCCCTGCTGAGCACGGGCTGACACACGCCGCCGCCATGCCAGCAGAGAGCAAGCGGCCAACCCTCCCTCCCTTCCTCGCCAAGGCCGGGGCAAAGGTCCTGCTGAGGCCGGAGACCTGCCAGGAGGAGGGGGGGGGAGAGCCTCCGCCCCGGAAAGAGCGAGCGACCGAGGGATGGAGGGGGAAGCGGACCCAAGGGGCCACTCGCTCGGGCCCCAGCACACACGCACGCACACACCCCTCTTACCTTGCCCTCCCTTCCCCTCTCTCTCTCTTTCTCATTCGCCATAATGTGGTATGGTAGATTCCAACAGAGAAAAGGTCGCTGAGTAGTAATAGAGGTAATAATATCAAACAGCATCCAAAATAAATTAGAATATAATAATAACTCAGCGTGGTCGACGTTCTAGCCTTTTCGCCTATAGAGGCTTCATCGGGACCTTAATGGCCAATCTCCCGCAATCGAAGTATAGTTCCCCAAGATCCGGATCCAATCTATAACCAAAAATAATAGTCTATAAGTAATCTGTCACCAAAGTTACAAATAGTCATATTATACAGCGTTCAAAAGGAACTAGCAAACAGGAAGGCTGAATATATATACCACAAATATCATAGGAATATAATGAAGGACAATGCCAGGTGATCATCAGTATCGCGGACAAAGAGAAAAGAACTGACCCTGATGAAGCCTCTATAGGCGAAACGGCTAGACCGTCGACCACGCTGAGTTATTATTATATTCGAATTTATTTTGGATGCTGTTTGATATTATTACCTCCATAACTACTCAGCGACCTTTTCTCTGTTGGAATCTACCATACCGCATTATGGCGAATGATTTGTTGAATCTTATTTTTGATGCGAATGAATTTGTGGTTTCCCCCTAAGATTGGATCTATCATTTGATGCTTCATAAATATACAATTGATTATTTTCATTGAACTCTACCCGTGTTGGCGTTTTTGTTGATACATTGAATACGGGAACTATTTTTTGGCAGGACCGGATTACCCATAAGGCCACCCTAGGCCATGACCTAGGGCGGCAGCCATGGGAGGGCAGCAGATCCGGACCCCCCCAAAATATTTTTTTAAAAATTTAAAATTGATTTTTGGGTGCTCCTGCGCGGAGCGCCATAGGCCCTACGGCCTCTGACACGGCTTCCCGCTGGCCCCTCCTCACTCGCGCAGTCGGCCCCGCCCCTCAGTCCTTCACTGAAGGACTGAGGGGCGGGGACGACGCGACATGAGGGAGGAGGGGGTGGAGAGAAGCCCCGCTGCCCCCTCCTCGCTCGCGTTGTCGGCGTCGGGCCTTCCTTCAGTGAGGAGGAAGGAGCCCCCCCCCGGAAGCGTCCTCGCCCCCCCGCAAGTGGCCCCGGCCCCAGGGCGGGGGTCGCACTTCCAGAGTGTGGCCTAGGGTGCCACAATAACGTAATCCGGGCCTGCCTGAGGGGGGGTGGCGGAGAAGAGGATCCCTGCGGGGCCGCCCCCCTCCTCTTCTCCTCCACTGGCCACGGCCTCTTGCATGGGCGATTCCCTCCCCCCTCCTTCCCTGCATGGAAGGAAGGTCCTCCCGGGCGGCGGGGTCCCCCGGGGGGGGGGCAGAGTGCTCCCTGTGGCCGCCTGGCCCCGTTTCCTCCCAGAAGCACGCTCTCCTGACGTTTCGCCCTCAGGGGCTGTGACAACATTTTTTTTGGGTCCGTGATCTGCGCCCCCCTCGGCTTGCGCCCCTAGGCCATGGCCTAGTTTGGCCTAATGGGTAATCCGGGCCTGCCTTTCTGTCTATTCCATGAGTTGCAAACCGCAAACCTTCTCCGCTGGTGTGAGGCTGGGAGGGCAAGGGTCCAGTTGGCTTGGCGTGCCTCACTCTTCGACCAAGGCTCACCCGTTTCCCCTCCGTTTTTGTTTGTGTCTCTTTCCGCAGGGAAAAGTCTGAAGACGCTTATGTCCAAAGGCATCTTACAGGTACATCCTCCAATCTGTGATTGCCCTGGGTGTCGAATTTCGTCTCCAGTGGTAAGATGATCGCTCAAACCGGGGTGAAACCCACAAACGTTGTCTCTGTTCCAACCCCCCCAGCGTTCCGCTTTGGGTTATGTTCTATGCATGTGGATGTGTTTAGGTTGTTATGTTAAAGATTTCAGCAGGGATCACATCAGGTCCACTGGCATTGTTATTTTGTGTGTGTGTGTGCACAAAGGGCTTCCGGGGGCCATAGACTGGAGGGCTTCTTGGGCTGAAGATACAGTAGAGTCTCGCTTATCCGACCTTCGATGATCCGACATTCCGTCTTATCTGACGCCCCTCTTTTCCTCCAGCGTTTCCCGTTCAATTAACGGAGTGCTCCTCAACTCTCTCCCCATTCCCAATAAGGAGGAGGAGGGAGGAAATGAGGAAAAGAGGCAGGAAGCGGAAGCATCCTCCCTCCTCAGGCCCGGATTAACCACATTTGGCGCCCTAGGCCACACTTTGGAAGCCCTGCCCCCGGGCCGATGCTGGGCATGTGCAGTGGACGAGCGGGAAGGGGGCGGGGAGGAGGAGCAAGAGGCTTCCTCCTCGCGCCGGCCCCTCCTTCCTTGAGTCAAGGAAGGAGGGGTCTGTGAGGAGGAGGACCTTCGCTCACCGAAGTGGAAGTCCCGCCCGGGTTCGATGCTGGGCATGAGGCGGTAGTGGCCCTGGGGTGGGGCTTCCGGCGCGCCTCTTCCTCCTCGCGCCCGGCCCCTCCTTCCTTGACTCAAGGAAGGAGGGACCGGCACGAGGAGAAGGAGGAAGGAAGCCCTGCCCCTGGGCCGATGCTGGGCATGCGCAGCAGCGGCCCTGGGGGCGGGCTTCCTTCTGCCTCTTCCTCCTCGCGCCGGCCCCTCCTTCCTTGAGTCAAGGAAGGAGGGGTCGGCGTGAGGAGGAGGACGAAGGAAGGGAAGTCCCGCCCCCGGGTTCGATGCTGGGCATGCTTCCTTGAGTCAAGGAAGCGGGGCTCCGGGCGGGGAAGGAAGGAAGGAAGCCCTCCCCCTCTTCCTCACGCCCCCTCCTTCCTTGAGTTCCTGAGTTAAGGAGGGGGCCGGCACGAGGAGGAGGAAGGAAGGGAAGCCCCGCCCCCAGGCCAATGCTGAGCATGCGTGGCAGCGGCCCCGGGGGCAGGGCTTCCATCCGCCTCATCCTCCTCGCGCCCTCCTTCCTTGACAAGGGGGCGGGACGATGGTGAGGGGGGGCACCATTCCCTCCTCCCCCCCCCCCGCAGCACTCTCCCCCCCTCCCCAAAGAGAGAGAGAGAGAGAGAGAGAGAGAGAGTCATCATGCCGCACATTGCGGACGGTTTTGTTTGAACTTTCTTTTTGGTCCTTGATCTGGCGCCCCCCTAGGCCTGCGCTCATAGGCCATGGCCTAGTGTGACCTTATGGGTAATCCGGGCCTGTCCCTCCTTCCCTCAGTGATTTCCACGTTCCTCTTCCGCATCCGGGCACTTCCTGCTGGGCCACTCTAGCCCCGAGGCATTGCCTTGCCTTAACTCTTTGAGTCCCTGTTGTTGGTATTCTCGATGTCTAGCATTACGTCGGATGGGTAACGGTAGGAGATTCCGTATTATCTGACATTTTCGTCTATCCGACATTTTCGTTTATCCGATGTTCCGCTCGCCCATTTATGTCGAAAAAGAGATACTCTACTGTCTACAACAAGGTCAGGCTCAGAATGAGGAGGGATTCTAGGTGTCTAAGCCCCTCTAGCCCCGGGGCATTGCCTTACCTTGAAGTGCAAGAGGGAATTCCTATCTGAGGGTTTACGGAAACCTTTTACTTTAAGAGTGTTGTTATGGATGAAGACTGTTAAATCAAGAAAATTGACAGAAGAGTTGCTACTGGAGAGAGTAAAGTTGATGTCTCCATGCCAGGCATTCATCCACTGCTTAAAGCAGGCCAAATCGACTGTTCTATCCAAAATTAGGAACAAGTCGTCGATGTAACGCCAGTAACCCTATATACACCTAGCTGGAGATTTGGATTTGGAGGGATTAAGGTGCCTACTCTCCCAGGAGTCCATGAAAAGATTAGCAATACTGGGAGCAATTGCTGCTCCCATAGAAACTCCGTTACATTGTAAGTAGAAATTATTTTCAAAGGAAAAGTAGTTATAGCCTGTAACGCAATCCAGTAATTCAATTAAAAAATGAGTGGGGGGGATTTCTGTTGTCTAATAGATCGCTGATGATAGTCCTCGACTCAGCAGTGGGGACGTGTGTATAAAGGGCTTCAACGTCTGCAGTGGCGATGATGTCACCTGTGTTAATCACAAAGCCTTCTATATGGTTAATGAAGTCAGTGGTATCTTCGATGTAACTTCTGGTTTTAACTACAAATGGCTGCAAAATCGAATCCAAATATTTAGAGATGGGCTCTAATATGCTGTTGTTGGCCGAGATGATAGGTCGCCCAGGCGGGGGCCGGCGTGACTTATGAATTTTTGGCAGGTGGTAGAACAATGGGACACGTGGGAATGGATTGTATAGAAACTTGGCTAATTTAGCATCTATGTACCCCATTGTCTCAGCATGATATATGATGTCTTGAATGATCCTGGAGAATCTATTGGTGGGGTCACTAGGTAAAGGTGTATAGAATTTGGGGTTGTTTAGTTGAGAATAGGCCTCAGTGACATAGTCCACCTTATTTAAGCACACAGTGATGCCCCCTTTGTCTGCTTTCCGGAAAATAATATCTGGATGGTTGCCCAGTTTGAACAGTATACTGTTTTCTTCATAAGTCAAATTATGATGGGCTCTATCGTCTCTGTAGTTGATTTTATTTACTTCTTGTGTTATAGTCTGTTCAAAACATCTAAGATTACCGGAAATGGTGGGTGGTACGACTTTACTTTTAATGTAAAATCTAGAGGTGGAGGGTTGTTGAGTATGTGGGGTGTCAGTGAAAAATTCTATCAGCCTAATGTTTCTAAACAATTGAGCCCCTCTAGCCCCGGCGCATTGTCTTGCCTTAACTCTTTGAGACCCTGTTGTTAGTATTCTAGGTGTCTGAGCCCCTCTAGCCCCGGCGCATTGTCTTGCCTTAACTCTTTGAGACCCTGTTGTTAGTATTCTAGGTGTCTAAGCCCCTCTAGCCCCGGAGCATTGCCTTGCCTTATCTCTTTGAGTCCCTGTTGTTAATATTCTAAGCCCCTTTGATTGCCCTGCCTTAACTCTTTGAGTCCTTGTTGTTAGTATTCTAGATGTCTAAGCCCCTCTAGCCCCGGGGCATTGCCTTGCCTTAACTATTTGAGTCCCTGTTGTTAGTATTCTAGGTGTCTAAGCTCCTCTAGCCCCGGAGCATTGCCTTGCCTTATCTCTTTGAGTCCCTGTTGTTAATATTCTAAGCCCCTCTAGGCCCGCGGCATTGCCTTGCCTTAACTCTTTGAGTCCTTGTTGTTAGTATTCTAGATGTCTAAGCCCCTCTAGCCCCGGGGCATTGCCTTGCCTTAACTCTTTGAGTCCCTTTTGCTAATACTCTAGGTGTCTAAGCCCCTCTAGCCCCGGGGCATTGCCTTGCCTCAACTCTTTGAGTCCCTGTTGTTAGTATGCTAGGTGTCTAAGCCCCTCTCACCCCGGGGCATTACCTTGCCTTAACTCTTTGAGTCCCTGTTGTTAGTATTCTACGTGTCTAAGCCCCTCTCACCCTGGGGCATTGCCTTGCCTTAAGTCTTTGTGTCCCTGTTGTTAGTATTCTAGGTGTCTAAGCCCCTATAGCCCCGGGGCATTTCCTTGCCTTATCTCTTTGATTCACTGTTGTTAGTATTCTAGGTGCCTATGCCCATCTAACCCCGGGGCATTGCCTTGCCTTAACTCTTTGAGTCCCTGTTGTTAGTATTCTAGGTGTCTAAGCCCCTCTAGCCCCGGGGCATTGCCTTGCCTTAACTCTTTGAGTCCCTGTTGTTAGTATTCTAGGAGTCTAAGCCCCTCTAGCCCCGGGGCATTGCCTTGCCTTAACTCTTTGAGTCCCTGTTGTTAGTATTCTATGTGTCTAAGCCCCTCTAGCCCCGGGCAGTGCCCCCTCTCTTTGAGTCCCTGTTGTTAGTATTCTAGGAGTCTAAGCCCATCTAGCCCCGGGGCATTGCCTTTCCTTAACTCTTTGAGTCCCTGTTGTTAGTATTCTATGTGTCTAAGCCCCTCTAGCCCCGGGGCAGTGCCTTGCCTTAACTCTTTGAGTCCCTGTTGTTAGTATTCTAGGAGTCTAAGCCCCTCTAGCCCCGGGGCATTGCCTTGCCTTAACTCTTTGAGTCCCTGTTGTTAGTATTCTACCGTGTTTCCCCGATAGTATGACACCCCCGATAGTAAGACGTATCGGGGGTTTCAGGGGGGTCGGCTAATATAAGCCGTACCCCGAAAGTAAGCCGTACCCCGAAAGACGCGACGCCGCTTCACCCCGCCTCTTGCTCCTTCTCCTTTCCCCCTCCCTTCCTTCGTTCACTCAAATGGACGAAGGAAGGGAGGGGGAAAGGAGCAAGAGGCGGGGGAAGCGGTGTCGCATCAGAGGCCTGGCTGTGACGCGGCGCCCCTTAGCGCCGCGTCTTGCTCCTTCTTTCCCCCTCCCTTCCGTCGGTCACTCGAATGGACGAAGGAAGGAGGGGAAAGGAGAAGGAGCAAGAGGCGGGCGGCGGCGTCGCGTCAGAGGCCTGGCTGTGACGGCCGCTCCCGCGTTGCTCCTTCTTTCACCCTCCCTTCCTGTTCACTCGAGTGGATGAAGGAAGGGGAGGGAAGGAGAAGGAGCAGAGCGGGGCGCCGCCCGCGTCTTGGCCTCCTGTGATCTTTCCCCGCCTCTTGCCCTTCTTTCCCCATCCCTTCCTTCGTCCACTCGAGTAAACGAAGGAAGGGAGGGAAAGGAAGGAGCAAGAGGCGTGCTAAGGGCGCGCTCACAGCCAGGCCTCTGACGCGGCGGCGCCGCCCGCCTCTTGCTCTCTTCTCCTTTCCCCCCCTCCCTTCCTTCGTTCACTCGAATGGACGGACGAAGGAAGGAAAGGAAAAGATAAGACGTAGAGGCGTGTGGGGCTTTTGGGGGTAAAGAAAAGTAAGACGTCTTACTAAAGTATATAAATATAAGACGTACCCCGAAAGTAGGACGTAGTGGGGCTTTTGGGGGTAAAAAGAAAGTAAGACGCTGTCTTACTTTCGGGGAAACACGGTAGGTGTCTAAGCCCATCTAGCCCCGGGGCATTGCCTTGCCTTAACTTTTTGAGTCCCTGTTGTTAGTATTCTAGGTGTCTAAGCCCATCGAGCCCCGGGGCATTGCCTTGCCTTAACTTTTTGAGTCCCTGTTGTTAGTATTCTAAATGTCTAAGATCTGGGGCGAGTCTGCACAGTAGCGCCCGTACAGGTCACGTCTCCCTCCCCCCCTCCCCTCCTCGGATCAAAATGGCGGCAGAGTAGAAGAAAAAGTAAGTGTTGGGCAGGAGGGGGAAGAAAGGGCGCGAAGGGGAGGGGGAGGAAGAGGTCTCTGTCGAAAGCTGGCATGGGCAAACTTGGACCTTCCAGGTGTTTTGGACTCCAACTCCCACCATTCCTAGCAGCCTCTGGCCCTTTTCCTTTTCCCCCCTCAGCCACTTAAGCAGGAAAGGGCCTCAGGCTGTTAGGAATGGTGGGAGTTGAAGTCCAAAGCACCCAGAGGGCCAAAGTTTTCCCATGCCTGTTTTAGGGACCTTAAAGTGGTGAGCCTCCTTCCAACATTGTGATTCTGGATAGAAAACAAACAACATAATATTGTTTGAATCCACAGTGCTCTCTGGGTGTAGGTGAACTACAACTTCCAAACTCAAGGTCAATTCCCAAGCAAACCCTTTCAGTACATTCTGTTGGTAATGAGAGTTCAATATGCCAAGTTTGGTTCAATTGTTGAAAGAGTTCAGGATGCTCTTTGATTGTGTGTTAACTATAAATCCCAGAAACCGCAACTCCCAAATGTCAAGGTCTATTTTCCCCAAACTCCATCTGTGTTCTCATTTGGGCATATTGAGTATTCATGCCAAGTTTGGTCCTGATCCAACATTGTTTGAGTCCACAGTGCTCTCTGGATATAGGTGAACTACAACTCCAAAACCCAAGGTCAATGCCCACCAAACTCTTATAGTATTTTCTGTTGGTTATGGGAATTCTGTGTGGGAAGTTTGTGTCTTTCTGCCATTCCTGCCAGGATATCTCTGTTGTGTTCATCGAAACAGGCCCAGGTTTCACACTGAGTGTATAAATACATTTAAAAACATATTAACTGTATGTATGACTGTGTTAGAGTGTCATTTTGTGTCATTTTGGTCGGTGGTGTGCCCCAGGATTTTGTAAATGTCAAAAATGTGCCGCGGCTCAAAAAAGGTTGAAAAACACTGGCGTAGGCCAAGAGAGGGAAGCAAGGGAAGCGAGCTCTCCCAATCCTGGTCCTTGCGAAGACGAAATTGAATCCCTCCATTCCCTTCCCCGTCTTGCCGCTGCCCCCCCTCCCCTCCTCCCCTCGCCATCATTGTGCCAAATCAAATTTGTGGTGTCAGGGGCTTTAATCAACCTCCGCGAAGGGTTTGAGACCGCGTCAGCCACCCAGAAAGGCCGAGCGGGGACGGCGGCGGGGGCGGAATTGATTTGGAGAGGAAATTGCATCTGGCTGCGGACTGACTGTGGAGATTGGCGCGGCAGGAAACCGGCTTCCCGGCCACATCTTGTGCCTGGAGCGGCTTCCCGGCTGGATATTTGTGGTCCTCTGTGAAACCTCATTTGGAAAATGTGAGGATGGTTTCTGCCTCGGTGCCAATAGAGTCCCCGGCCTTTCTTGGATATGGAGGGCCGGGGAGTTGTGGGGAGAGTAACTTCAGACCTTCCTGACATGCTTTTGGCTGGGTTTGGTCCAAATTAACCCACATTTGTGTCAAATCCTTCCACATTTGTATTTACAGTGGGACATCGACTTAAGAGCCTCCCAACTTGGCCGTCTGCAAGGACATTGCCCAGGGGATGCCCGGACTGAAGTTTGACACTCTAACACAGTAATACATATAGTTAATATGTTTTTAAATGTATTTATACACTCGGTGTGAAACCTGGGCCTGTTTCGATGAACAGAACTTCGATATCCTGGCACAAAACATATTAATACTAACCCAAGGAGGGACCATCAGTCAAAATATTGATTTTATCATTTGGGAGTTGTAGTTGCTGGGAGTTATAGTTCACCCGCAATCAAAGAGCATTCTGAGCTCCACCAATGATGGAATGGAATCAAACTTCCCACACAGAACTCCCATAACCAAGAGAAAATGCTATAAGAGTTTGGTGGGCATTGACCTTGAGTTTTGGAGTTGTAGTTCACCTATATCCAGAGAGCACTGTGGACTCAAACAATGTTGGATCAGGACCAAACTTGGCATGAATACTCAATATGCCCAAATGTGAACACAGATGGCGTTTGGGAAAAATAGACCTTGACATTTGGGAGTTACAGTTTCTGGGATGTATAGTTAACACACAATCAAAGAGCATCCTGAACTCTTGCAACAATGGAATTGAACCAAACTTGGCATATTGAACTCTCACTACAAACAGAGAGTACTGAAAGGGTTTGCTTGGGAATTGACCTTGAGTTTGGAAGTTGTAGTTCACCTACACCCATATACCACTGTGGATTCAAACAATGATGGATCTGGACCAAACTTGGCACAAATACTCAATATGCCCAAATGTGAACACTGGTGGAGTTTGGGGATAATAGACCTTGACATTTGGGAGTTGTAATTGCGTTGTTGATTCTCTTCGAGACCCATTTGGCGTGTCTTCTCGAAAGAGGCCGCAGCATCGTGGATAGTGCATCTCTATGCTTCCCGATGTGAGGCCAGGGTGGACCACTGTTGGTGATCAATCTGGCCGAGCCTGAGATGTTGTCAGGGAGTCCTTATATCTCTTTTTGGGGTGCCTCTCTTGCGCTGACCCGTGGCGAGTTCACCGTAGAGTAGTATCTTGGGGAGGCGGTGGTTCTCCATCCTAGAGACGTGCCCTGCCCAGCGCAGCTGTGTTCTCAATAGCATGGCCTCAATGCTGGTGATCCCAAGGACAGCAACATTCGTCACATAGTCGGTCCAGTGTATATTTAGGATTGTGTGAAGACAGCGCTGATGAAAGCATTCGAGGAGTCGTAGGTGTTGGCGATAGGTGACCCATGTTTCAGACCCATAGAGGAGAATAGACCGTACGATAGCTCTGTACACACTGATTTTGGTGCTTTGCCTCAGGTGTTTGTTGCTCCAGACTCTTTTGTGAAGCCTTCCGAATGCACTCTATGCCTTTGCTAATCTGTGATCTATCTCTTTATCAATCTTGGCATCTGAAGAGATGATGCTTCCCAGGAAGGTGAACTGCTGAACGGATTTAAGCACAGATGTGCCTATGCTGACGTGGGGATGATGGTGTTCTTCCTGTGGTGCGGGCTGGTAGAGGACTTCCCTTTTCTTCAGGCTGACTTGCAGCGCAAACAGTTCTGCAGCTGTTTCAAAGCAGGATGTGAGGCGCTGCAGAGCTGCTTCTGAATGGGTGACAAGGGCAGCATCGTCAGCAAAAAGCAGCTCACGGACTAGAGAGGGGCGGTATACAGGCCCGGATGAAGGACGTTTGGCGCCCTAGGCCACCTTCCTCCTCCGCGCTCCGCCCTCCTACCTTCAGTCAAGTAAGGAGGGTGGGTCGAGGAGGAGAAAGAGGCGGAGGGACCTCTGCCGCGTATGCGCACGTGGCGGGAGGGCGCCTCTTTCTCCTCCGTGCCCCGCCCTCCTTCCTTCAATCAGGATGCTCTTTGTTTGTGTGTTAACTATAAATCCCAGAAACTGTAACTCCCAAATGTCAAGGTCTATTTTCCCCAAACTCCATCTGTGTTCACATTTGGGCATATTGAGTATTCATGCCAAGTTTGGTCCTGATCCAACACTGTTTGAGTCCACAGTGCTCTCTGGATATAGGTGAACTACAACTACAAAACTCAAGATCAATGTCCACCGTGGCACACTAGTGTGCCGTGAGCGATCATCAGGTGTGCCGTGGGAAATTGGAACCTCCAATACCCTTTCTTCCCCCTCCTGCCCACAGTGCTCTCTGGGTGTAGGTGAACTACAACTTCCAAACTCAAGCTCAATTCCCAAGCAAACCCTTTCAGTACTTTCTGTTGGTAATGGGAGTTCAATATGCCAAATTTGGTTCAATTCCATTGTTGCAAGAGTTCAGGATGCTCTTTGTTTGTGTGTTAACTATAAATCCCAGAAACTGTAACTCCCAAATGTCAAGGTCTATTTTCCCCAAACTCCATCTGTGTTCACATTGAGTATTCATGCCAAGTTTGGTCCTGATCCAACATTGTTTCAGTTCACAGTGCTCTCTGGATATAGGTGAACTACAACTCCAAAACCCAAGGTCAATGCCCACCAAACTCTTATAGCATTTTCTCTTTGTTATGGGAGTTCTGAGTGGGAAGTTTGTGTCTTTCTGCCATTCGATCTATGTTGTGTTCATCAAAATAGGCCCAGGTTTCACATTGAGTGTATAAATACATTCAAAAACATACTAACTGTATGTATTACTGTGTTAGAGTGTCCTTTTGTGTCATTTTGGTTGGTGGTGTGCCCTAGGATTTTGTAAATGTAAAAAGTGTGCCGCGGGCTCAAAAAAGGTTGGGAAACACTGGTTTATAGCGCCGTGGTTCCGCTCGAATTGCCCTGACTGCACCCGTAAGGCACACAGAGGCTCCCATTGTAGGCCGTGAGTGGGCTCCTTAGGACCGGGTGGCCTTTTGGCCTCACTTGCTGCCCTTTGACTGCGGTTCCTTCCCAGGAGGTGGGGAGAGTGGTTGGCAGCGTCAACTGGAAAAACAGTGCAGAGCGTGATGCCTTTCCCAGAACTGGGGGAAGAGGATTCTGGGAGGTATGGTAAAGCAATACAAGAAATCGCCTTTCTCAAAGTATGCGGCGGATGGCCTTGCAAGGGAGGCAGGCAGGGAGTAGTGCATTCCTTGCCTCTCCCTTCCCTCTGGCTAATGGGGCGGAAGGGCTGGCCGCCAGAGAGGTCAGGCTGGGGGCAGGCGGGGGTCCCGGGGAGGAGAGGCCAGGCGGGCACCCAGCCAAGCGGAGCTCCGCTTGGCTGGGTGCCCGCCTGGCCTCTCCTCCCCGCCGCCTGGCCAGCCATGGAGCACTGGTTCCCTTTCCCTTGAGTGGCTGCTGCTTTTCGCATCCCATCTCGGGTTGCCAACCGGGAAGGAGGCTCTCTCTTTCCCAGCTTGTGCACATTTCTGCCAGAAATAGGACTTGGCGGGTCCTTTCCCTGCTGCCTCGGTGCCTGGGCCGGGCCTACCAGCAAAGTATTTATTTATTTACTAGCTGTAAATATTTACCAGGCTGGCCAATCAGAGTCCTTTATGCAAATAATCCCATAGTGGCAACCTATCGAAACGCTGTCACATATTCCCCCGCACCTCCCGCCGCAAACACTGACTTTTATTATATACACTAGCTTGGGGACCCGGTGGTACCCAGGTTATTTGAGAAAGGCATTGTGTGCCAAGGTTGATCTTTGGTACTTCAAGTCCCATCATCCATGGTCCACCCTCCTCCAAGCTGCAGTAGAAGTTAGAGTGGGCCATAGGGGCTCTGTGTGCCAAGTTAGGTCTTTATTGTTCTTTGTTGGGGGCCATAGTGGTCTGTTGGAACAAAGTACTACAAATCCCATAATCCGTGGTTCACCTCCCCTAAACCTCTCCAGGATGTTAAGGGGGTAATGGGGGTTATGTGTGCCAAGTTTGGTCTTGAGTAGTCATTGGATGAGGGTCGCAGCACACTCGAGAAGTGAGTGGAGGTACTTCAAATCCCATCATCCATGGACCACCCTCCTCCAAACTGCAGTAGAAGTTAGAGTGGGTCATAGGGGCTCTGTGTGCTAAATTAGGTCTTTATTGTCCTTTGTTGGGGGCCACAGTGGTCTGTTGGAACAAAGTACTACAAATCCCATAATCCGTGGTCCACCTCCCCTAAACCTCTCCAGGATGTTAAGGGGGTAATGGGGGTTATGTGTGCCAAGTTTGGTTTTGAGCAGTCATTGGATGAGGGTCGCAGCACACTCGAGAAGTGAGTGGAGGTACTTCAAGTCCCATCATCCATGGTCCACCCTCCTCCAAACTGCAGTAGAAGTTAGAGTGGGTCATAGGGGCTCTGTGTACCAAGTATGGTCTTTATCGGTCTTTGTTGGGGGCTGCTGCGGTAATGGGGAATGAGTAGAGGTACTTCAAGTCCCATCATCCATGGTCCGCCCTCCTCTAAACTGCAGTAGGAGGGAGAGTGGGTCATTGTTTGGGAAGTGAACCAGGATGTAGGGTGCATCTTGGGGGGTCTGTGTGGCAAGTTTGGTCTTGTTCTGTCATTGTTGGGGGCCTAGTCAGGAAAATCAAGTTGAGGAAGCCTAACAATATCCCATGAGCTGAGGCCTAGTCAGGAAAATCAAGTTAAGGAAGCCTTGCTGTCAATTGTGGGCCTGGTCTGTGATTTATAGGGGCTACAGTGTTGTTTGGGAAGTGAACGAGGTGAAGGTACTGCAAATCCCATCATTCGTGGCCCATCCTAGCCCTAAACCACACCAGGTTGTGAAGTGGGCCGTTGGGCCCCTGTGTGCCAAGTTTGGTCCTGATCCGTCATTGCTGTGGGCCGCAGTGACTGACTGCCTGAGGCCGTTCCTTTTCCCTCTGCGTCACCTTAGAATGTTGGAATCTAGAAGCGGGCCAATCAGAGCCGGTTTTGCAAATTCTCCCTCAGTGGCAACCAATCATGCTGTTTGAATGAAGAGGCTTGGGTTCTTGGATGCTGGCCAAACAGAGTCCTATATGCAAATACTCCCTCAGTGGCAACCAATCCCCTCTGTCTGGGGCCTTAGAATGTTGGAGTTGTGAGGCTGGCCAATCAGAGTCCTTTATGGTATAAATACAGATTATTATTATTATTATTATAAAATAAATTAATAAATAAATAATAAAAAATAAATAATAAAATAAGTCTCACCAGAACTTTGTAAAGATGGCACAACAAGGAAATTGGTTGATCGCTTTTTGGATCATGACGGACTTCAACCCCCAGAAGCCTCCGCTGCCTTGGCATTCTGGGAGCAAGCATCCTGGGAGCTGAAATCCAAAACACCTGGAAGAGCAGAGTTTGGAAAACAGGTCAATACTTACCTCTAGTCTACGGGCTTACTGCTCTCTTCAACGGTTTGCATTCGGCATCTACTGGGCTTGGTGAGTCTTGAGTTTTTGGCAAGCAGACCTTTACTTTTTGGTACTTTGCAAACTTTGTGGATTCTTTCGAGTCCAATTCCTTTTGTGCCCCGATGGCGCCGTTTCCGTGCCCTCTGCAAATGGGGATTTGTTGATAAGTGCTGACCATTCAGTTCCCAGGCAGAATATCCGCAGGGCCCGAGACTGGTCGGTGACGGCACAACTCACAGAAAGATCACAAGAGAGCAATGTTTGTATGTGCAACTCTGCCTTTGTTTTTAAACAAACAAGAGTGTGTTTGGCCATTGTTCTTCATCAGATGGGTTGTGTCACTTATTTATACTAAACTAGCTGTACCCGGCACGCGTTGCTGTGCCCTATTTAGGAGATGTGAGAAAGTCTGAGTATGTAAGGGTTGGAATTGATGTGACTTATGGTCTTGGTGGGGTCATGGCTGTGTCGTTGTGGGTTGTTCTGGTGGGTGGGATGTTGGAGTCCTGGGGAGTTGTCGGTGTGTGGTGTTGCTGGCGTTCTGCATAGCTTGTGGATATACAATGTTTTTTGTCTTTCCGTCTGCTGTGTTGATGTAGAGGTTGATGCTTGTGTGGGTGGGGTACTTTGGAAGTGAGTGGAGGTACTTGAAATCCCATCATCCATGGTGTGCCCTCCTCTAAACTGCAGTTGGATGGAGTGTGGGTCATGGGGGGCACTGTGTGCCAAGTTGGGTCTTTATCGGTCTTGGTTCTGGGCCACAGTCTGTGGGGAATGAAGGGTTTGAAAGTACTACAAATCCCATCATCCATGGTCCACCCTCCTCCAAACTGCAGTAGAATGTAGCGTGGGTCATAGGGGCTCTGTGTGCCAAGGTAGGTTACTGCAAATTCAGGCCATACACAATGTCCCATGAGCTGAGGCCTAGTCAGGGAAATCAAGTTAATGAAGCCTTACTGTCAATTCAGGCCATACACAATGTCCCATGAGCTGAGGCCTAGTCAGGGAAATCAAGTTAATGAAGCCTTACTGTCAATTCAGACCATACACAATGTCCCATGAGCTGAGGCCTAGTCAGGGAAATCAAGTTAATGAAGCCTTACTGTCAATTCAGGCCATACACAAATGTCCCATGAGCTGAGGCCTAGTCGGGAGAATCAAGTTAATGAAGCCTTACTGTCAATTCAGAGCGTAAACAGCTTCCCAGTAGCTGAGGCCTAGTTAGGGAAATCAAGTTAATGAAGCCTTACTGTCAATTCAGACCATACACAATGTCCCATGAGCTGAGGCCTAGTCAGGGAAATCAAGTTAATGAAGCCTTACTGTCAATTCGGGCCATACACAATGTCCCATGAGCTGAGGCCTAGTCAGGGAAATCAAGTTAATGAAGCCTTACTGTCAATTCAGGCCATACACAATGTCCCATGAGCTGAGGCCTAGTCAGGGAAATCAAGTTAATGAAGCCTTACTGTCAATTCAGGCCATACACAATGTCCCATGAGCTGAGGCCTAGTCAGGGAAATCAAGTTAATGAAGCCTTACTGTCAATTCGGGCCATACACAATGTCCCATGAGCTGAGGCCTAGTCAGGGAAATCAAGCTAATGAAGCCTTACTGTCAATTCAGGCCATACACAATGTCCCATGAGCTGAGGCCTAGTCAGGAAATCAAGTTAATGAAGCCTTACTGTCAATTCAGAGTTTAAACAGCATCCCATTAAGTGAGGCCTAATCGGGAAAATCAAGTTAAGGAAGCCTTACTGTCAATTTTGGGCGTGGTCTGTGATTTGTAGGGGTTTAAATTTTCTGTGGGAAGTGAATTGGGTGTTTGTGTTGGCGACTGCCTCAGGCCTTTGCCTAATCCTCCTCTGCCAGTTTATTATGGGTCGGAATGTTCACGTTGGCTGGCCAATAGAGGCATTATGCAAATACTCCCTCATTGGCAGCCAATCATGTTGTCAGAATGTAGAGGCCGGGAGATTCGTTGGCAGCCGCGGAAGACGCTGGGAAATGTAGGGTTTTTTTGGTATCGTTGTTTTGGGGGCCTTCTAAGTTTTCTTTGCTAAAACCCTACCTTGCCTGAGGCCTATTTTTGTTGCCAAGTTTGGTGTCTCTGCCTTGTAAGGTTTCTCTGCCTAGGACGGTCGTTCCATGACGGGACCTCCTTTATATAATAGATTTCAGGGCGCTAGAGTCATGAGAGCTGGGGAAGCAAAGAAACAATGTCTCTCTGTGTGGCTGAAATGCATTTTAAGAGTGTTTTATCTCTTTGTTTTACTGTATATACTCAAATATAAGCCTAGTTTTTCAGCCCCCTTTTAAGGCTGAAAATGATCCCCTCGGCTTATACTCAAGCCAAGGTTATTTATTATTTTACTCTGCTATTAGTATTATATTTTATTACATTTATTTACTCTTATTTACATTTACATTATTTTATCCAATAATAATTATTTTTATTACATTTATTTACTCTATTACTACATTTGCATTATTTTACTCTATTATTATTTTTATTGCATTTATTTACTCTGTTTACTATTACATTTACATTATTTTACTCTATTATTTTTATTAAATTTATTTACTCTATTATTACATTTACATTATTTTACTTCATTATTTTTAACATTTATTATTTTACTCTATTTATTATTACATTTATTACTTCTCCCTATTTATTATTATTATTACATTTACATTATTTTATTATTTTTATTACATTTATTTACTCTATTATTACATTTACATTATTTTACTCTATTATTATTTACATTATTTTACTTTATTTTTCCCTCTATTTATTATTACATTTATTATTTCTCCCTATTTATTATTATTATTATGTTTACATTATTTTACTCTATTATTATTTTATTGCATTTATTTACTCTGTTTACTATTACATTTACATTATTTTACTCTATTATTATTTTTATTACATTTATTTACTCTATTATTTTAATACATTTGTGTATTCTGTTTATTATTACATTTACATTCTTTTACCCTATTATTTTTATTACATTTATTTACTCTATTATTACATTTACATTATTTTACTTCATTGTTTTTTTAACATTTATTATTTTACTCTATTTATTATTACATTTATTATTTCTCCCTATTTATTATTATTACATTTAAATTATTTTTTATTATTATTACATTTATTTACTCTATTATTTTATTACATTTCCATTATTTTACTCTATTATTACTTTTATTGCATTTATTTACTCTGTTATTACATTTACATTATTTTACTCTATTATTATTACATTTATTTACTCTATTATTACATTTCCATTATTTTACTTCATTATTTTTTTACATTTATTATTTTACTCTATTTATTATTACATTTATTATTTTTCCCTATTTTTATTATCATTATATTTCCATTATTCTACTACTATTATTATTATTACATTTATTATCTTACTACCCCACCTTAAATCCCCGTGTGCTAGATTTTGTTGCCTTATTATTATTATGTACAAGCAGAAAAATAACACAAGATGCTAACACTGGTGGGCAGTGGGGCGATCCAAGGGGGCGCTGGAAGGCTCAGGAGAATTTGGGGGGTGCTAAACCCCTGTAAGGGGGCGGTGCCGTAAGTCAGGCTTGCTTGCCACTTTCAGGGCTGCGCGCTTGTGAGGACGTCCCCGTTGGAAGAAAGAGGCGATACACAGGACTGCGCCGTGGGCGGGGTTGACGAGAGAGGAAGGAGGCGCGTGCTGCGGTTTCCACGGCAACGCCTGCCCGGGGATTCCAACTCGCAGGGACACAGTTGCAAGCACGTGATTCCCGGGCAGGCGTTGCTGTGGAAACCGCAGCGCACGCCTCCTTTTTCTCGTCAACCCCGCCCACGGCACAGTCCTGCGTATTGCCTCTTTCTTCCAATGGGGATGTCCTCGCAAGCGCCTTTTGCTGGGCGCAGGGCAAGCGGGAGGCGCTTTTCAAGGTGGGCCTCGTTTGTCTAGTGCCGCCCCCTTTTTTTCCAATGCCATAAAAATATTATTTAAATTAAAATTAAAACACATTAAAACATTTAATTTTACAAAAAATGCAATTAAAATATTATTTAAATTAAAATTAAAATGCATTAAAACATTTAATTTTATTACGAAAAATGCAATTAAAATATTATTTAAATTAAAATTAAAACACATTAAAACATTTAATTTTACGAAAAATGCAATTAAAATATTATTTAAATGAAAATTAAAACACATTAAAACATTTAATTTTACGAAAAAGGCAATTAAAATATTATTTAAATTAAAATTAAAACACATTAAAACATTTAATTTTACAAAAAAGGGAATTAAAATATTATTTAAATGAAAATCAAAACACATTAAAACATTTAATTTTACAAAAAAGGCAATTAAATATTATTAAAATTAAAATTAAAACGCATTAAAACATTTAATTTTATGAAAAAGGCAATTAAAATATTGTTAAAATTAAAATTAAAACACATTAAAAATTTAATTTTACGAAAAAGGCAATTAAAATATTATTTAAATTAAAATTAAAACACATTAAAACATTTAATTTTACGAAAAAGGCAATTAAATATTATTAAAATTAAAATCAAAACACATTAAAACATTTAATTTCATGAAAAATGCAATTAAATATTATTAAAATTAAAATTATAACACAGTAAAAGAGTTAAGTTTACGAAAAATGCAATTAAAATATTATTTAAATTAAAATCAAAACGCATTAAAACATTTAATTTTACGAAAAAAAGGTAGAAACATTAATACATATATCTTTCTGTTAAATTGCTGTTTAATTGCTATTATTATTATTACATTGCTATTATTATTATTACATTTATTATCTTACTACCCCACCTTAAATCCCCGTGTGCTAGATTTTGTTGCCTTATTATTATTATGTACAAGCATATATGTATGAATATCAATATGCCCAAATTTGGACAGTGGTGGAGTTTGGGGAAAATAGACTTGACATTTGGGAGTTGTAGTTGCTGGGATTTATAGTTCACCTACAATCAAAGATTTTTTTAAAAAAAATTTCGGGGCGGTGAGTAAATTTTTTTCTGGAAAGGGGTGGTAGGCCAAAAAAGTTTGGGAACCACCGCCGTAAACAATATTAAGATAGATTGAGGAACAGGCTGAGTAAAGCAGCGACATATAATCCTAGGCAAGAAGCAATACATCTCCAGCGTTGATCAGATAATTTCAAATGAGGTCACACTCGGCAGGCCCGGTGGCACACGTGCGGCGAGAGCAATGCCTGGCCAAAGTTGCGCAGAAAGGCATGGTCCTTGCGCAAGGAGGCACGGGGAGCGGAGACGGGAAGGGAGGAAAGAGGTGGCTCTGCCAAGGAAGCCTCGGCACCGACATCTGTTGTGTAGCAAGCCTCCTGCCAAGTCGCTAGATGTAGGAAACAGACTGCGCGGTAGCAGAAAACACCAACTGACGGCCCAGGGAATTCGGTAATACAGGGAGAGGAGAGGCAAAAAAACGTAAATAATAGGCGTGCATATATCCACTGTTCCTGTTGTGAACCTTCAAAACTGCGGCAAGGAAGTGAAGAGGCAGAAGCATCCTTTTCTAATAATAATAATAATAATAATAATAATAATCTATCTATCTATGTCAGGGGTGCTCACACTTTTTCAGCATGGGAGCTACTGATTAAAGAACCAAGTCCCAAAGATCACCGACCCAGAAATGTAAAACGCATAACTATTTTCTTATTTATTTATATTTATTATCCATTTTTATGTACCGCTCCTTCCAGCAGGCTCGGGGCAGTTGACATAAAATGAAGTTATAAAACATCAACATTTCAATTTAATAACAACAATATAAAACAGAGCATAAAAATACATCCAACCACCCCATTTCTCCCACACTGCCATATTATCACACATATTATCAGCCAGAAAGTAAGAAGAGAGGCTTTTGAACTGCAAGGCCATTTAATACTCAGCAAGGTAAACAAAGGGACATGCAGGAATACATCCAACCACCCCATTTCTCCCACACTGCCATATTATCACACATATGATCAGCCAGAAAGTAAGAAGAGAGGCTTTTGAACTGCAAGGCCATTTAATACTCAGCAAGGTAAACAAAGGGGCATGCATAAATAATCCAACCACCCCATTTCTCCCACACTGCCATATTATCACACATATTATCAGCCAGAAAGTAAGAAGAGAGGCTTTTGAACTGCAAGGCCATTTAATACTCAGCAAGGTAAACAAAGGGACATGCAGGAATACATCCAACCACCCCATTTCTCCCACACTGCCATATTATCACACATATTATCAGCCAGAAAGTAAGAAGAGAGGCTTTTGAACTGCAAGGCCATTTAATACTCAGCAAGGTAAACAAAGGGACATGCAGGAATACATCCAACCACCCCATTTCTCCCACACTGCCATATTATCACACATATTATCAGCCAGAAAGTAAGAAGAGAGGCTTTTGAACTGCAAGGCCATTTAATACTCAGTAAAGTAAACAAAGGGACATGCAGGAATACATCCAACCACCCCATTTCTCCCACACTGCCATATTATCACACATATTATCAGCCAGAAAGTAAGAAGAGAGGCTTTTGAACTGCAAGGCCATTTAATACTCAGTAAAGTAAACAAAGGGACATGCAGGAATACATCCAACCACCCCATTTCTCCCACTTTTCCATATTCCCCAACATATATTTCTCAAGGAACAAAGCAAGCAGAGAGGCTTTGGAGCTAAAAGGCCATTTTTAAACATTAAAAATAAACAAAGAGACATGCCACAGAACAATCAAGCACCCACCCCAAAGTAAAAAGACCGACCTTTGAGATGCGGTAAGGAAATGACCCCAAAGCGTCCTTCTTCTCCTCCTCCATCATTGCTCCTATTTCCACGCCGCCAGCATGCGTGCCGCCTCCAAGAGCTCACGAGACGTCTGAGAGGCAGAATGGGCGTTTCTGCGCATGCGCTGCGGGCCAGGCATGCATCGCATCATCCAGGCCCGCCCCTTTGGTCTCCTACGACTCTGAGTGGCTGGAGAAGGACGGAGGGAGGAGGAGGAATCCAAAAGAGGGGGGGCCATTCTGCCTCTTGGACTCTGGAGCTTTTGGAGGCAGCGCACGAGCAGGGAAAAGCAACGACGGAGGACTTCTTTGCAGCGTGCAGGGGCGCGTGAAGAGGACAAACTGCAAAAAACCTGGTCAGGGGCCTCAA
Source organism: Anolis apletophallus (assembly GCA_030556195.1). NCBI lineage: Eukaryota > Metazoa > Chordata > Lepidosauria > Squamata > Anolidae > Anolis > Anolis apletophallus. The sequence continues at coordinate 2,738,283 of JARBWK010000017.1, read as the reverse complement.
GATCACCAGGATGAGGCCCAAAGATCACCCTGGTGATCCTGATCACCATTCTGAGCACCCCTGCTCTATGTATATAATAAAAGTCAGTGTTTGCGGCAGGAGGCGCAGAGGAATATGTGGCAGCGTTTCGATTGGTTGCCACTGTGGGATTATTTGCATAAAGGACTCTGATTGGCCAGCCTCGGAACTCCAACATTCTAAGGCAGTGTTTCTCAACCTTCCTAATGCTGTGACCCCTTAATACAGTTCCTCATGTTGTAGTGACCCCCAATCATATAATTATTTCAATGCTACTTCACAACTGTTATTTTGCTATTGTTATGAAGCGTAATGTAATAATCTGATATGCAGGAGGTATTTTCATTCACTGGACCAAATTTGGCACATATACCCAATATGCCCACATTTGAATACTGGTGGGATTGGAGGGAGTTGTAGTTGCTGGGATTTATAGTTCACCTCCAATCAAATAGCATTCTGAACCCCACCAATGGAGGAATTGAACCAAACTTGGGACACAGAATTCCTATGACCAACAGAAAATACTGGAAGGGTTTGGTGGGCATTGACCTTAAGTTTTGGAGTTGTAGTTCACCTACATCCCGAGGGCACTGTCAACTCAAAACAATGATGGATCTGGACTAAACTTGGCATGAATATCAATATGCCCAAATTTGGACAGTGGTGGAGTTTGGGGAAAATAGACTTGACATTTGGGAGTTGTAGTTGCTGGGATTTATAGTTCACCTACAATCAAAGAGCCTTTTGAACTCCACCAAAGATAGAATTGGGCCAAACTTCCCACACACACACACTTCATGATCGAGATAAAATGCTGTGTTTTGTGATGATCTTTGGCGACCCCTCTGACACTCCCTCGTGACCCCTCCAGGGGTCCCGACCCCCAGGTTGAGAAACACTGGAATAGAGCATGGGTAGGAGGACTTCTCTGGATCCAGACACTATAGAGGCCAAAATCCCGTTGGCTCTTTTTGCCGCCGCATCACATTATAGAGCAAGGCCGGATCCCAGCTCCCCGAACTCTCCTGCCATTGGCAGAAGGAAGCTGCCACAGAGCCCAAGGCAGGGCGGAAAGCGGCGGACAGGCGGAGGATGGAGAGGCACCCGCAAATTAAAAACAGTCGTTCATGCCCTGAAGCAATGGAGACAGCCCCGAGCAGTTTTAATGACATCTCTAAATAATTTTGACAGCGAAATTACTTATCGGAGCTCACCTTTACACTGCCCTTGACACATCGCTAACAAGATGAGGCCTCATTCTGCCCTCCCCATCCATCTATTTGCATTCCTGTTCCGCTTCCTTGCCACCCGGGGTTCTGTTGGAGTTGCAGGCTCACCTGAACCTCCGTCACGGAGCCCCGGCTTTCGCCAGCCGACAGAAATCAAGCCAAATAGGCACCAACTGGGTATATAGGGAGGGTCACCATTCCCCACTGTGGCATCGTTTTTATTTATCCCCCGGGTTATTTGAGAAAGGCATTGTGTGCAGGGGCGGTCTCACCTCTCCCGGGGGGGTAAGCGAGGCTTATTTTTGCGGCCCCCCCATGGCTGTTGGACGCCGCGGCGGCCCACGCAACGACGTCACGCGTAGCTGTGCGGCTGCGTCACGCGCGGTTGCGCATGCGCGGTGATGTCATGCGCAGCTGCGCGGCTGCGTCTGTCAGCGCCGCTTGGCCCGTTTGTTGACCTAACGCAGTGCTGTCCAACTTCTGGCGGGTCCAGGGCCAGATAAGAGGTCACTGATGAGGAGGCGGTTCCAAGAGCAGCGCGTCACGCCAGGCCCCTCTCCCAGGCCCCGCCCCCAGCCCAGGCCCCGCCCCTCCTAAAGCCGCCGAAAAACGGAGGAGGCCTGGCGTGGCGCGCTGCTCTCTTGGAACCGCCTACTCCTCCTTTCGCCCCCCCTCCCTTCCTAGGCCGGGGGAGCCGCCGAAAAGGAGGAGGCGGCGCCAAGAGCAGCGCACGCCACGCCAGGCTGACGCTGCTCTTGGCGCCGCCTTCTGCCCCTTTTCGTCGGCTCCCCTGCCCTAGGAAGGGAGGGGGGCGCCGAAAAAGGGCAGAAGGCAGCGCCAACGGCAGCGCGTCACAGGCCTGGCGGGTCGCGCTGCCCCTTGGCACCGCCTACTCCTCCTTTTTCGGCCCCTCCCTTCCCTGGCCGGGGCCGCCGAAAGGAGGAGTAGGCGGTGCCAAGGGGCAGCGCGTCACGCCAGGCCTGTGACGCGCTGCTCTTGGCGCCGCCTTCTGCCCTTTTTCGGCGGCTCCCCTGCCCTAGGTAGGGAGGGGGGGCGCCGAAAAGGAGGAGCTAGCTCGCTTCCTCCTCCCTGCCCCGCCTCCCCCTCCCCCCGGCCGCCATTTTTTAAAAATTTAAAAATGCCAACTGAGGGCATAGGTGGGGCCGTGTCCAACAGGCTACGGGGCCGGATCCGGCCCCGGGGCCGCCAGTTGGACAGCCCTGACCTAACGGACCAAGCCCCGCGCGCCATCAGATAAGAGCAACATCTGGCGGGCTTTGAACTGGAACTGGCGGGCTTTGAACTGGAACCGCCCTTTGATGTGCCAGGCACCTTTCCTGAACTTTGATATGCGGAGAGCCGGATGGTCAGCCCTGAGGAAGGAGGGGCCCAGCAGGGGGCCGGGCCGGGGAGGGCTTTTGAAGAGACTCTTGCGCGGGGAAAAGTTAGTCTATCTTTGCTTGCCCGGGCAGGAGGTGCGGCGGAGGGGCGGGGGCGGGGTTGCCAGCGTGGCGGCGCCCCTCCCAGGTGGCGGCGCCCCCAGGACCCGGGCAGCACGCCCCGGGCAGGAGGGGCGGCACGGCTGGACTTAGTCGGCGGAATGGCAAAGGCCGGCACTGATTGTGTGCCAAGTTTGGTCCCTATCAGTTGTTTATTTGGCTTGCAGTGGTCTCGGGAAGTGAGTGAAGGTACTTCAAGTCCCATAGTCCATGGCCCATCCTCCTCCAAATTGCACCAGGATGTAAAGTGGGTCATGGGGACTCGGTGTGCCAAGTTTGGTCTTGATCAGTCATTGGATGAGTGTCGCAGCAGTCTTGGGAAATGAGTGAAGGTACCTCAAGTCCCATCATCTGTGGTCCACCCTCCTCCGAACTGCACCAGGATGTAAAGTGGGTCATGGGGGCTTTGGGTGCGAAGTGTGGTCTTCCTCAGTCACTGGATGATGTTTGGGAAGTGAATCGGGTGAAGGTACTGCAAATCCCATCATATGTGGGCCATCCTGCCATAAACCGCACCAGGTTTGTAAAGTGGGCCATTGGGCCTCTGTGTGCCAAGTTTGGTCCTGATTCGTCATTGGTGTGGGCCACAGTGCTCTAAGGAAGTGAATTAAAGTACTGCAAGTTCCATCGTCCATGGTGCTTCCTCCCTCAAACTGCACCAGGATGTAGGGTGCATCTTGGGGGGTCTGTGTGGCAAGTTTGGTCTTGTTCTGTCATTGTTGGGGGCCTAGTCAGGAAAATCAAGTTGAGGAAGCCTAACAATATCCCATGAGCTGAGGCCTAGTCAGGAAAATCAAGTTAAGGAAGCCTTGCTGTCAATTGTGGGCCTGGTCTGTGATGTATAGGGGCTACAGTGTTGTTTGGGAAGTGAATGATGTGAAGGTACTGCAAATCCCATCATTCGTGGCCCATCCTGCCCTAAACCACACCAGGTTGTGAAGTGGGCCATTGGGCCCCTGTGTGCCAAGTTTGGTCCTGATCCGTCATTGCTGTGGGCCGCAGTGACTGCCTGCCTGAGGCCTTTCCTTTTCCCTCTGCGTCACCTTAGAATGTTGGAATGTAGATGGCCAATCAGAGTGATTCATGGAAATACTCCCTCAGGGGGAACCAATCCCCTCTGTCTGCTGCCTTAGAATGTTGAAGTGCTGAGCTTGGCCAATCAGAGTCCTTTATGCAAATAATCCCACAGTGGCAACCAATCGAAACGCTGCCACATATTCCTCCGCACCTCCTGCCACAAACACTGACTTTTATTATATACACTAGCTTGGGGTCCCGGCGCTGCCCGGGTTATTTGAGACAGGCATTTTGTGCCAAGGTTGGTCCTTATCTTTTGTTTATGTGGCTTGCAGTGGTCTCGGGAAGTGAGGGAAGGTGCTGGGAGTCCCATCGTCCATGGTCCATCCTCCTCCAAAGTGCACCAGGATGTAGAGTGGGTCATGGGGATTCTGTGTGGTAAATTTTGTCTTGCTCAGTTATTGGATGAGGGTTACAGCAGTCTTTGGAAGTGAGTGGAGGTACTTCAAGTCCCATCATCCGTGGTCCATCCTCCTCAATACTATACCAGGATGTAGAATGAGTCATGGGGGCTCTGTGTGCCAAGATTGGTCTTGATCAGTCTTTGGATGAGGTTGGCAACGGTCTTGTGAAGTGAGTGGAGGTACTTCAAGTCCCATCATCCGTGGTCCACCCTCCTCCGAACTGCACCAGGATGTAAAGTGGATCATGGGGGCTTTGTGTGCCAAGTGTGGTCATGATCATGCCCTGGATGAGGGTCGCAGCGGGATCTGTCTTGACACAGTATCACAGTAACTGAGGCCTAGTCAGAAAAAGCAAGTTTAGGAAGCCTTACTGTTATTTCAGTCGTTACACAGTATCCCAGTAACTTTGGCCTAGTCGTGATAATCTAGTTGAGGAAGCGTTACTGTCAATTCAGGCCATGCACAGGATCCCATGATTGGCGGCCTAATCTGGAGTATCAAGTTAAGGCAGCCTTACTGTTAACTCAGTCCTTGCATAGTAGCCCAGTAACTGAGGCCTAGTCCAGAAAATGAAGTTTAGGAAGCCTGACTGTTAATGCAGTCAGGCCCTTTATGGAGTAACTTATGCCTAGTCCAGGAAAATCTTGTGTTAATTCAGTCAGGCCCTTTCTTTTACCCTCTCTGGCAGCGTTCTCAGGAGGTGGGTGGAGGTACTTCAAGTCCCATCATCCATGGTTCGCCCTATTTGAAACTGCACCAGGATGTAGAATGGGTCAGGTGGGCTCTGTGTGTGTGCCTCAGGCCCTTTCCCTTCCTTTCTCTGCTGCCTAGGATTGTTGGAATGTTGAGAGGCTGGCCAATCAGAGCCGTTATGCAAATAATCCCACACTGGTAACCAATCGAAATGCTGCCACGTATTCCTCCGCACCTCCTGCTGCCCGCACCGCCTGCACCTCCTGCCCTCTGCACCTCCTGCCGCAAACACTGACTTTTAATATATAGATAGATAGAGAGATAGATGTCAGAAGCATATTGCAAATACAATTATAATATACCGTATATCAGTGTTTTTCAACCTTTTTTCAGCCGCGGCACACTTTTTACGTTTACAAAATCCTGGGGCACACCACCAACCAAAATGACACAAAACGACACTCTTAACACAGTAATACATATAGTTAATATGTTTTTAAATGTATTTATACACTCAGTGTGAAAACTGAGCCTGTTTCGATGAACACAACATAGATATCCTGGCAGGAATGGCAGAAAGACACAAACTTCCCACACAGAACTCCCACAACCAAGAGAAAATACTATAAGAGTTTGGTGGGCATTGACCTTGGGTTTTGGAGTTTATTTTATTTTATTTTATTTATTATTCGGGCTTCTATGCCGCCGACTCCCTGAGGCTCGCGGCGGCTTACAGGAGCCGAAGGGCACAGTAAAATACAGGCAATAAGCAGTTAAAAACAATTAAAAACAACAGCAGTACAGTAATTAATAACACAGTTAAAACAATGAACAGCACATCATCCTCAGAAGAACGAACAGATGGCGGGGCATGGGCAGGACTTACTCACCAAAGGCCTGCTTCAACAGGTATGTTTTACAGGCCCGTCTAAACGGGAGCAAGTCCTTCATAGCCCGAGTTCCGGCCGGGAGGGCGTTCCACAGCGTCGGTGCTATGACAGAGAACGCCCTCCGGCGGGTAGCAGTCAGCCTTGCGAGTTTAGCTGAAGGTATCTCCAGGAGATTGGAGTCCTCAGACCGAAGTGATCTCGGAGGGCAATATGGGGTGAGACGGTCCCTCAAATACGCTGGCCCCAGGCCGTGTAAGGCCTTAAAGGTGAGGACCAACACTTTGAAGGTGATCCGGTGCTCAATTGGCAGCCAGTGCAGATCCTGCCAAACAGGTGTTATGTGGGCGCCAGCTGGCGTGCCAGACAGGAGCCGGGCGGCAGTGTTCTGCACTAGCCTGAGCTTCCGGGTCACCGACAGAGGAAGGCCAACGTAGAGCGCGTTGCAGTAGTCCAGCCTTGAGATGACTGTGGCTTGGATCACCGTGGCCAGATCGTTCGGGGAGAGATAGGGGGCCAGCCTCCTTGCCTGTCGCAGATGAAAAGCGATCTTGCTGACCGCAGAGACCTGGGCCTCCATGGTCAGCTGGGAGTCCAAATGGACCCCAGGCTCTTTACGGAAGGCGATGGGCATAACACCGCACCGTCCAGGCTCGGAAGCTGGACATTAACATCACCCGGGCGACCCAGCCACAAGATCTCCGTCTTCGCCGGATTCACCCTCAACCTACTGGCTCGCAGCCATCCAGTAACGGCTTCGAGGCAGTGTTGGAAATTGGCAGTTGTTGGCAGTTGTAGTACACCTATATCCAGAGAGCTCTGTGGACTGAAACAATCTTGGATCAGGACCAAACTTGGCATGAATACTCAATATGGCCAAATGTGAACAGAGATGGAGTTTGGGGAAAATAGACCTTGACATTTGGGAGTTACAGTTTCTGAGATTTATAGTTGACACACAATCCAAGAGCATCCTGAACTCTTGCAACAATGGAATTGAACCAAACTTGGCATATTGAACTCTCATTACCAATAGAAAGTACTGAAAGGGTTTGCTTGGGAATTGACCTTGAGTTTGGAAGTTGTTGTTCACCTACACCCAGAGAGCACTGTGGGCAGGAGGGGGAAGAAAGGGTATTGGAGGTTCCAATTTCCCACGGCACACCTGATGATCGCTCACGGCACACTAGTGTGCCACGGCACACTGGTTCAGAAACACTGCTGTATACAAACAGAGGCTGGATGGCCATCTGTGGGGGGTGCTTTGAATGCGATTTTCCTGCTTCTCGGCAGAATGGGGTTGGACTGGATGGCCCACGAGGTCTCTTCCAACTCTATGATTCTTTATGGCTCAAACTGTCCCATTTCAAGTGGTTGGGTCTGCCTTTTTTCCAGCCTTGTTTTGCTTTCCCGAATTTAGCCAGGGCCGAAAGGAAATTGCACCTTCCCTTGGGTCGGGAATATAATCCACGGCAGGATTTCCTTGCGACGTGTCGGCGGGAGGAGGCGGAAGGGTGGGAATCCCCATCCCAGTGGAGGAGAGACTTTGGAGGCGGGTTCTGGTTCTGGTTCTGGTTAGAGCTGAAGTTTTAATTGCGCTTGATGCCTTTTGCACATGGTCTGGAAGGGAGGACACCCTGGAACATTCCCTTTCCAATCGCCGTTGCCAAATTGGCCGGCGTTTCCACCAGACCCGCCTCGGTATTTTAATTTTCTGGATCGAGTTATGATTATTGGAAATGAAACCATCCTTTTCCAACGGGCAAGGGCTTTGTTGACAGGACTGTCTGTATCCCGGCCTTCCAAAAGTTGGCTTCCCAAAGCTCTGCATAGACGGGGGCGGGCCGATAAGTCCGTGACTTTCTGAATGAAACACAGGTTTTTGGATTATTTTTTTTAAAAAAATCATTTTATTTTCCAACGTCGTCTCCTTTGAGCTCTATACACTTTGTCCAACGTTTCTCCAATTTTTTTTATCCCTTCCCCAAAATAATATTTTTTTCGAGGTCATCAAAATATTTATATGTTTGTGAGATGATGTCAGTGTTGGGGTCAAATCTCTTTCCGCCGAGCCATTTCTTCAGGTTTGGAAACAAGAAATAGTCACTCGGGGCTAAATCCGGAGAATAGGGCGGATGAGGGAGCAATTCGTATCCCAATTCATGGGTTGTTGCCAGGCCTGGATTAACACTTTTTTGCGCCCTAGGCCACAGTTTGGAATTACGCCCCCTTTAAGCCAACCTCCCGCCACCTCTAAGGTCCCCATTCCCACCGGCTGGAAAGCTCCGCTGTGCTCTGAAGGTCTCCTCGGGAGTCGGGAAGCTTGGGGAGAGCGCAGTGGGTGCAAAATTGCTCCAAAGGCGCGCACAAGAGAGAGAGCGAGAGAGCGTGAGAGAGCATGAGCGCACGAGAGAGAGAGAGAGTGCGCGTGAGAGCAAGAGGGAGAGTGCGCACATGCGAAAGAGAGCAAGAGCGAGAGAGCAAGAGCGAGAGAGAGCACGAGAGTGAGCAAAAAAGAGAGCACGAGAGACAGAGAGCGCGTGAGAGAGAACGAGAGAGAGAGAGTGCAAGAGAGAGCGAGAGAGAGAGCACGAGAGAGAGCACGAGAGAGAGTGAGCGTGCGAGAGAGAGCGAGAGGGAGTGAGCGTGCGGGAGGGAGCGAGAGAGTGAACGTGCGAGAGAGAGCGAGAGTGAACGTGCGAGAGAGAGAGAGAAAGAGAGTGCGAGAGAGAGAGCGCACGAGAGAACGAGAGAGCGCGCGAGAGAGAACGAGAGAAAAAGTGCGCAAGAGAGAGAGAGCAAGAGAGAGAGCATGAGAGAGAGAGCGCGAGAGCGCGCGCACAAGAGAGCGAGAGACAGCGTGTGAGAAAGAGAGAGAGCGCGCATGCGCGAAAGAGAGCGCGTGCGTGAGAGAGAGAGACAGAGAGTGTGAGAGAGCGAGAAAGAGAGAGCGTGCGAGAGAGAGAGAGACAGCGAGAGAGAGCGTGAGAGAGAGAGAAAGAGAGAGCGTGCGAGAGAGAGAGAGAGAGAGAGAGAGAGCGAGAGAGAGCGAGAAAGAGAGAGCGTGCGTGAGAGAGAGAGAGAGCGTGAGAGAGCGAGAAAGAGAGAGCGTGCGAGAGAGAGAGAAAGAGGGAGTGCGAGAGAGAGCGCACGAGAGAACGAGAGAGCGCGCGAGAGAGAACGAGAGAAAAAGTGCGCAAGAGAGAGTGAGAGAGAGAGAGCAAGAGAGAGAGCATGAGAGAGAGAGCGCGAGAGCGCGCGCACAAGAGAGAGCGAGAGAGAGCGTGTGAGAAAGAGAGAGAGAGACAGAGAGAGAGCGTGAGAGAGCGAGAAAGAGAGAGCGTGCGAGAGAGAGAGAGACAGAGAGAGAGAGCGTGAGAGCGAGAGAGAGAGAGAGAGCGAGAGAGAGAGAGAAAGACAGAGAGAGAGTGAGAGAGAGCGAGAAAGAGAGCGTGCGTGAGAGAGAGAGAGACAGAGAGAGAGAGCGTGAAAGAGCGAGAAAGAGAGAGCGTGCGTGAGAGAGAGAGAGAGTGAGAGAGAGAGAGAGAGAGAGCGTGAGAGAGAGAGACAGAGAGAGAGAGCGTGAGAGAGCGAGAGAGAGAGCGTGAGAGAGAGAGAGAGAGTGAGAGAGCGAGAAAGAGAGAGCGTGCGAGAGAGAGAGAGAGACAGAGAGAGAGAGTGTGAGAGAGCGAGAAAGAGAGAGCGTGCGTGAGAGAGAGAGAGAGCGTGAGAGCGAGAAAGAGAGAGCGTGCGAGAGAGAGAGAGAAAGAGGGAGTGCGAGAGAGAGCGCACGAGAGAACGAGGAGCGCCGCGAGAGAGATCGAGAGAAAAAGTGCGCAAGAGAGAGTGAGAGAGAGACAGAGAGAGAGAGCGTGGAGAGAGCGCGAGAGCGCGCGCACAAGAGAGAGCGAGAGAGAGCGTGTGAGAAAGAGAGAGAGAGACAGAGAGAGAGCGTGAGAGAGCGAGAAAGAGAGAGCGTGAGAGAGAGAGAGAGACAGAGAGAGAGAGAGAGCGTGAGAGAGCGAGAAAGAGAGAGCGTGCGAGAGAGAGAGAGAGAGCGTGAGAGAGAGAGAAAGAGAGAGCGTGCGAGAGAGAGAAGGAGAGAGTGCGAGAGAGAGAGCGCACGAGAGAACGAGAGAGCGCGCGAGAGAGAACGAGAGAAAAAGTGCGCAAGAGAGAGTGAGAGAGAGAGCAAGAGAGAGAGAGCATGAGAGAGAGAGCGCGAGAGCGCGCACACAAGATAGAGCGAGAGAGAGCGTGTGAGATAGAGAGAGAGCGCGCATGCGCGAAAGAGAGCGCGTGCGTGAGAGAGAGAGACAGAGAGAGAGAGTGAGAGAGCGAGAAAGAGAGAGCGTGAGAGAGAGAGAGACAGAGAGAGAGAGCGTGAGAGAGCGAGAAAGAGAGCGCGTGCGTGAGAGAGAGAGAGAGCAAGAAAGAGAGAGCGTGCGAGAGAGAGAGAGAGAGAGAGAGAGTGTGAGAGAGAGAGAAAGAGAGAGCGTGCGTGAGAGAGAGAGAGAGACAGAGAGAGAGAGAGCGTGAGAGAGCGAGAAAGAGAGAGCGTGAGAGAGAGAGAGAGAGAGAGAGAGAGAGCGTGAGAGAGCGAGAAAGAGAGAGAGAGAGAGAGAGAGAGAGAGAGAGAGCGAGAGAGAGCGAGAGAAGAGAGAGAGCGCGTGCGTGAGAGAGAGAGACAGAGAGAGAGAGCGTGAGAGAGCGAGAAAGAGAGAGCGAGAGAGAGAGAGAGAGAGTGGGAGAGAGCAAGTAAGCGAGAGAGCGCGTGCGCACGTGAAAGCGAGAGAGCGAGAGTGCAAGAGAGAGAGAGAGAGCGCGAGAGACGGAGGGGGCGAAGCAGAGACTTTGCCGGAGAAGGAGCGAAGAGGGGCATGAGAAAGGGGAAAGAGGGGCGCTGTCCAGTTTTGGGTTTTTTTGGTCCGTTATCTGACGACCCCCGGCTTGCACCCCTAGACCATGGCCTCGTTGGCCTTATGGGTAATCCGGGCATGATTGTTGCCATGGAAACTGCACATGTGTCCACCCTTGCATTGTCCTGGTGCAAAAGAACTTTTTTCTTTTGCACCAAATGCGGTCGTGTTTTTTTTCTCAAATCCTCATTAAATCGACCCAATAAGTTGGCATAATATCCGCCATTGATTGTTTTACCCTTTTGAAGGGAGTCAATGTGGGTTATACTGCGTGCATCCCAAAAAACGGTCGCCATGACTTTATTGGCTGACAAACCCACCTTGCCCTTCTTTGGCACCGATTCACCCCGAGAAACCCAGTGTTTTGACCACTGTTTGGTCTCTGGTGTGTTGTGGTGGATCCACGTTTCGTCCACGGTTACGAAACGGCGCAAAAACACGTCCATATTGCGGTTGAACGACACCAAACACTCCTGCAAAATTGTCACTTGCGCTTGTGATCGATTGCGAGCAAACGCTGCACCAATTTTGCGGAAAGTTTTCTCATACCCAAGTGGTCATTGAAGATTGAGACCGCTGAGCCACGTGAGATGCCTTTGGCTTCCGCAATCTCTCGCACTTTCAATCTCCAATCGGCCAAAACCATATCATGATTTTTTTTCAATTGTTTCGGGTGTAGAGACCTCAACTGGGCGTCCAGAACGTTTGGCATCTTCCGTGCTTGTACGGCCACAACAAAATTCAGTAAACCACTTTTTTTACCCTTGAAATGGATGGTGCAGAGTCCTCATCGTATTTATCCAGCTTAGCCTTGGTTTGAGGGATGTTTTTTTCCATAATGCTTAATGAGCAGACGGAATTCACTTCTTTCCATTTTCTCCTCAAATCACGCGGTAGTCTGCTATCAATGGCGGTCAAACACAAACTAAATGACGCAGCGTGTTCAAATTGTGACAGAAGTCAACTGACAGATGCCTCTTGACAGGAGCAGTGTTGCCATCTCAAAAAGTCACGGATTTATTGATCCGCCCTCGTATAAATCCCAAGGCATCTCGCTCGGGGCCTTTGGACACATCTGCAAAGCTTGGCTTAAGCCTTTGGGGAAAGTTTTGCAGATGGTTTGAAAGTCATGCAATTGAGGGAAGTACCGGGTTGCTGTGATGGCCATAGTCCAGAAGCATTCTCTCCTGACGTTTCACCCACATCTATGCCAGGCATCCTCGGAGGTTGTGAGGTCTGTTGGAAACTAGGCAAGTGGGGTTTATATACCTGTTTAATGTCCAGGGAGGGAGAAAGCACTCTTGTCTGTTGGGGGTAGGTGTGAATGTTTCAATTGGCCACCTTGAGTAGCGTTTGATGGTGGCACTATTTACAAGAAAAAGGTTTCCATGCATGCCCGGATTACCCATAAGGCCAACGAGGCCATTGGCTAGGGGCGTAAGCCAGGGGAGGGCGCAGATCACGGACCAAAAAAAACCTGGCCCGCGCACCTCCTTCCCCCTTTCTCATGCCCCTCTTCGTTCCTTCTCCCGGCAAAGTCTCTGCTCCCTCCACTCCGGGAGCGCACTCCAAGCGGACATCTCTCTCTCTCACGCGCTCTCTCTCGCTCTCTCGTGCGCTCTTGCTCTCTCTTGCGCGCACCCTCTCTCTCGCGCCCTCCCTCTCTCTCGCACGTCCTCTCTCTCTCATGCACTCTCTCTCTCGCACTCTTGCGCACTCTCTCTTGTGCAAGCTCTCTCTCGCTCTCTTTCTCTCTCGCTCTCTTGCACGCTCTCTCTCTCGCTCTCTTTCTCGCTCCCTCTTGCGCTCTCCCCCTCTCTCTCTCTCTCTCTCTCTCTCTCCCTCTCTCGCGCTCTCTCGTGCTCTCTTTCTCTCTCGCTCTCTTGCACGCTCTCTCTCTCTCTCACTCGCACTCTCTTGCGCTCTCCCGCGCTCTCCCTCTCGCGCTCTCTCACTCTCTCACGCTCTCTCTCGCTCTCTTGCACGCTCTCTCTCTCGCGCAGTCTCTCTCTTGCACTCTCTCTCTCTTGTGCTCTCTCTCTCTCGCTCTCTCTCTCTCTCTCTCTCTCTCTCTCTCTCTCGCTCTCTTGCTCTCTCTCTCTCTCTCTCTCTCTCTCTCTCTCTCTCTCTCTCTCTCTCTCTCTCTCTCTCGCTGTCTCTCTCTCGTGCTCTCTCACTCTCGCGCTCTCTCTCTCTCTCTTGTGCAAGCTCTCTCGCGCTCTCTTTCTCTCTCGCTCTCTTGCATGCTCTCTCTCTCGGGCTCTCTTTCGCGCTCTCTCTTGCGCTCTCCCCCTCTCTCGCGCTCTCTCTCCCCCTCTCTCGCGCTCTCTTTCTCTCTCGCTCTCTTGCACGCTCTCTCGCTCTCTCTCTCGCACTCTTGCACTCTTGCGCTCTCTCTCGCTCTCTCTCTTGCACTCTCTCTCTCGCACTCTCCCTCTCTTGTGCTCTCCCTCTCTCTCGCTCTCTCTCTCCCTCTCTCGCTCTCTCTCTCTCTTTCTCTCTCTCGCTCTCTTGCACGCTCTCTCTCTCTCTCGCTCTCTCTCGCACTCTCTTGTGCTCTCCCGCGCTCTCCCTCTCGCGCTCTCTCTCTCTCACTCTCTCACGCTCTCTCTCGCTCTCTTGCACGCTCTCTCTCGCGCGCAGTCTCTCTCTCGCACTCTCCCTCTCTTGTGCTCTCCCTCTCTCTCTCTCCTCCTCTCTCTCTCTGCTCTCTCTCTCTCTCTCTCTTGTGCTCTCCCGCTCGTGCTCTCTTTCTCTTGCACTCTCTCTCGCTCTCTTCTCGCACGTGCTCTCTCTCTCTCCTTCTCTCTTGCACTCTCTCTCGCACTCTCTTGTGCTCTCTCTCTCGCACGCTCTCTCTCTCTCTCTCTCACGCTCTATCTCGCTCTCTTGCATGCTCTCTCTCGCGCGCAGTCTCTCTCTCTCTCTCCTGCTCTCTTGTGCTCTCCCTCTCTCTCTCTCGCTCGCACGCTCTCTCTCGCACGCTCTCTCTCTTGTACGCACTCTCTCTCGCGCTCTCTCTCGTGTGCTCTCTCTCTCTCGTGCTCTCTCACTCTCGCGCTCTCTCTCTCGTACTCTCTCTTGTGCAAGCTCTCTCGTGCGCGCCTTTGGAGCGAGTTTGCACCCGCTGCGCTCTCCCCAAGCCTCCTGACTCCCGAGGAGACCTTCGGAGCACAGAGGAGTTTTCGAGCCGGTGGGAATGCATGGGGACCTTGGAGGTGGCGGGATGGTGCCTACTCGCCTTTCTCTTCTGCTCCGGAGGCACCATGGCCAAAGCCAGCCAAGTGTGGGTCTGAGTGGTGTGTGTGTGTGGGGGGGGGGGGGTAGAGATTGGCTGGGGGCGTAATTCCAAAATGGGTTAATCCGGGCCTGTTTCCATGACACAACATTCAACCATCACACGGGAGCTTCACACACACGAGTCCGTCTCATAACGATGAACATGGCCATATAGCCTGAAAAACGTACAACAACCCAGACTACGAAATGTTGTGGAGAGCCAGATGTTGCCGTCTTTCCTATCAGTGTGTCTGTGCTTTCCCCTGTCCATTAATGATGAATAGATGGCAGAATTGCACAGTGCCTTTGGACTGGAAGGACTCGGAGCCTTTGATCTGGAAGCACTTTTATCTCTTTTGGCGGCGAGCTGAGACTCTTTTCCCTCCCGTCGTCATTGACTTTGCTTCCCTGGCATCCTCTGCCTCAGCCTCTCGCCGGCTTTTGAATGTCCTCTTCCTCACTGCTGGGGCAAACAATGCCATGATGCTCTGGCACGTCTTGGAAACGGAAAGGAGTTTTAGGAAGTTGTGATCGTGAGCAGAGGAAATGGATTTTTCACCTTATCCTACCATCCGTTTACCCCTTGATTTTCCCCACCTTGGCTTCTATTCGCTCCCTCAAGTTGCAGATTACTTGGGTTTGGATGGGAATATTTTAATAAATCAAACGCAGAAATAATCCTTAGTGAATCAGGTACTGCAAATCCCATCATCCGTGGTCCACCCTGCCCTAAACCACACCAGGTTGTGAAGTGGGCCATTGGGCCCCTGTGTGCCAAGTTTGGGTCCTGATCCGTCATTGCTGTGGGCCGCAGTGACTGACTGCCTGAGGCCTTTCCTTTTCCCTCTGCGTCACCTTAGAATGTTGGAATCTAGAAGCTGGCCAATCAGAGCCGGTTTTGCAAATTCTCCCTCAGTGGCAAACCAATCCTCTCTGCCTGGTGCCTTAGAATGTTGGAGTTCTTAGGCTGGCCAATTAGAGTCCTTTATGCAAATAATCCCACAATGGCAACCAATCGAAACGCTGCCACATATTCCTCCACACCTCCCGCCCTCTGCAAACACTGACTTTTATTATATACTAGCTTGGGGACCCGGCGCTGCCTGGGTTATTTGAGGAAGGCATTGTGTGTCAAGGTTGGTCCGTATCAGTTGTTCATTTGGCTCACAGTGGTTTTGGGAAGTGAGTGAAGGTACTTCAAGTCCCATAATCCATGGTCCATCCTCCTCCAAATTGCACCAGGATGTAGAGGGTTCTGTGTGCCAAATTTGGTCTTGATCAGTCATTGGTTGAGGGTCGCAGCGGTCTCGGAAAGTGAGTGGAGGTACTTCAAGCCCCATCATCCAGGCTCTGCTCTTCTCCAAACTGTACCAGGACATAGAGTGGGTCATGGGGGCTCTGCGTGCCAAGTTTGATATTTATCGGTCTTTGTTGGGGGCGACAGTGGTCTCTGAGAAGCAAAGCACTTGGAAGTACTACAAATCCCATAATCCGTGGTCCATCTTTCCCAAACTGCACCAGGACGTAAAGGGCATCATGGGGGTTATGTGTGCCAAGTTTGTTCCAGGTCTGTCACCCGTGCTGGTCAGAGTAAGTGAGTGAAGGTACAGCAAGTCCCATCCTCCATGGTCCACCCTCCTTCAAACTGCACCAGGATGTAGAGTGGGTCTTGGGGGGGTCTGTGTGCCAACTGTAGTCTTGCTCTGTCATTGTTGGGGGCCTAGTCTCGAAAATCAAGTTGAGGAAGCCTTACTGTCAATTCAGGCTCAGGCCTAGTATCAAAAATCAAGTTGAGGAAGCCTTACTGTCAATTCAGGCTGAGGCCTAGTCAGGAGAATCAAGTTGAGGAAGCCTTACTGTCAATTCAGGCTGAGGCCTAGTCAGGAGAATCAAGTTGAGGAAGCCTTAATGTCAATTCAGGCTGAGGCCTAGTCAGGAAAAATCAAGTTGAGGAAGCCTTACTGTCAATTCAGGCTGAGGCCTAGTCAGGAGAATCAAGTTGAGGAAGCCTTACTGTCAATTCAGGCTGAGGCCTAGTCAGGAGAATCAAGTTGAGGAAGCCTTAATGTCAATTCAGGCTGAGGCCTAGTCTCAAAAATCAAGTTGAGGAAGATTACTGTCAATTCAGGCTGAGGCCTAGTCAGGAGAATCAAGTGGAGGAAGCCTTACTGTCAATTCAGGCTGAGGCCTAGTCAGGAGAATCAAGTGGAGGAAACCTTACTGTCAATTCAGGCTGAGGCCTAGTCAGGAGAATCAAGTTGAGGAAGCCTTACTGTCAATTCAGGCTGAGGCCTAGTCTCGAAAATCAAGTTGAGGAAACCTTACTGTCAATTCAGGCTGAGGCCTAGTCAGGAGAATCAAGTTGAGGAAGCCTTACTGTAAATTCAGGCTGAGGCCTAGTCAGGAGAATCAAGTTGAGGAAGCCTTACTGTCAATTCAGGCTGAGGCCTAGTCTCAAAAATCAAGTTGAGGAAGCCTTACTGTCAATTCAGGCTGAGGCCTAGTCAGGAGAATCAAGTTGAGGAAGCCTTACTGTCAATTCAGGCTGAGGCCTCGTCAGGAGAATCAAGTTGAGGAAGCCTTACTGTCAATTCAGGCTGAGGCCTAGTCTCGAAAATCAAGTTGAGGAAACCTTACTGTCAATTCAGGCTGAGGCCTAGTCTCGAAAATCAAGTTGAGGAAGCCTTACTGTCAATTCAGGCTGAGGCCTAGTCTCGAAAATCAAGTTGAGGAAGCCTTACTGTCAATTCAGGCTGAGGCCTAGTCTCGAAAATCAAGTTGAGGAAGCCTTACTGTCAATTCAGGCTGAGGCCTAGTCAGGAGAATCAAGTGGAGGAAGCCTTACTGTCAATTCAGGCTGAGGCCTAGTCAGGAGAATCAAGTGGAGGAAGCCTTACTGTCAATTCAGGCTGAGGCCTAGTCAGGAGAATCAAGTGGAGGAAGCCTTACTGTCAATTCAGGCTGAGGCCTAGTCAGGAGAATCAAGTGGAGGAAACCTTACTGTCAATTCAGGCTGAGGCCTAGTCAGGAGAATCAAGTTGAGGAAGCCTTACTGTCAATTCAGGCTGAGGCCTAGTCTCGAAAATCAAGTTGAGGAAACCTTACTGTCAATTCAGGCTGAGGCCTAGTCAGGAGAATCAAGTTGAGGAAGCCTTACTGTCAATTCAGGCTGAGGCCTAGTCAGGAAAAATCAAGTTGGGGAACCCTTACTGTCAATTCAGGCTGAGGCCTAGTCTCGAAAATCAAGTTGAGGAAGCCTTACTGTCAATTCAGGCTGAGGCCTAGTCTCAAAAATCAAGTTGAGGAAGCCTTACTGTCAATTCAGGCTGAGGCCTAGTCTCGAAAACCAAGTTGAGGAAGCCTTACTGTCAATTCAGGCTGAGGCCTAGTCAGGAGAATCAAGTGGAGGAAGCCTTACTGTCAATTCAGGCTGAGGCCTAGTCAGGAGAATCAAGTGGAGGAAGCCTTACTGTCAATTCAGGCTGAGGCCTAGTCAGGAGAATCAAGTGGAGGAAGCCTTACTGTCAATTCAGGCTGAGGCCTAGTCAGAAGAATCAAGTGGAGGAAACCTGACTGTCAATTCAGGCTGAGGGCCTAGTCAGGAGAATCAAGTTGAGGCAGCCTTACTGTCAATTCAGGCTGAGGCCTAGTCTCGAAAAATCAAGTTGAGGAAACCTTACTGTCAATTCAGGCTGAGGCCTCGTCAGGAGAATCAAGTTGAGGAAGCCTTACTGTAAATTCAGGCTGAGGCCTAGTATCAAACATCAGCTTAAAAAAAGCCTTTTTGCTAAGAACTCTGTCTGGCACCTTTGAGATTCGGGATGTTGGAATGCTGGCCTATCCATGGTCCATCCTCCCCCAAACTGCACCAAGACGTAAAGTGGGTCTTGGGGGTTCTGTGTGCCAAGTTTGGTTTTGTTGTCTCATTGTTGGGGGCTGCAAAGTGTTTTGGACTTAAACTCCCACCATGCCTGACTGCCTCAGGCCTTTTCCTTACCCCCCCACTGGTACTTTAGAGCAGTGTTTCTCAACCAGTGTGCCGGGGCACACTAGTGTGCCGTGAGCGATCATCAGGTGTGCCGTGGGAAATTGGAACCTCCGGGGGAGAGTCTAGGGTGTTGAAGTATAAAAACCCTAAGAAACCTACCTCGATAAAGGCACAAAATTACACACACACCCTCCCCACCCGTTGTCTACTTGGTCTCTCCCTCTCCATGCATTGGGAAGGCCCGCCTCCCTTTCCCCAAGTTGAGACCTCCTCTTGCCTCCTGGGGGTTCTGTATGGGAAGTTTGGCCCAGTTCTAATATTGGTGGGGTTCAGAATGCTCTTTGATTGTAGGGAACCATAAATCCCAGCAACTACAACTCCCAAATGTCAAGGCCTATTTCCCCTGAACTCCATCTGCATTCATATTTGGGCATATTGAGTATTCATGCCAAGTTTGGTCCTGATCCATCATTGTTTGAGTCCACAGCGCTCTCTGGATATAGGTGAACTACAACTCCAAAACTCAAGGTCAATGCCCACCAAACTCTTATAGTATTTTCTCTTGGTTATGGGAGTTCTGTGTGGGAAGTTTGTGTCTTCTTGCCATTCCTTCCAGGATATCTATGTTGTGTTCATCGAAACAGGCCCAGGTTTCACACTGAGTGTATAAATACATTTATAAACATATTAACAATATGTATCACTGTGTTAGAGTGTCATTTTGTGTCATTTTTGGTTAGTAATAGTATGTTTTGTGTGCGTGTGTCTTTCTGCCATTCCTGTCAGGATATCTATGTTGCGTTCATCGAAACAGGCCCAGGTTTCACACTGAGTGTATAAATACATTCAAAAACATATTAACTATATGTATTACTGTGTTAGAGTGTCATTTTGTGTCATTTTGGTTGGTGGTGTGCCCCAGGATTTTGTAAATGTAAAAAGTGTGCCGCGGCTCAGAAAAGGTTGAAAAACACTGCTTTAGAGCGTCGGAATGTTCGTGTTGGCTGGCCAATGGGAGTCCTTTATGCAAATGATCCCACAGTGGGAGCCAATCAGAAAGCTGCCACATATCCCTCCGGACACATACATACAAACCTTCCGCTTTATTAAGGTATACAGATACAGATAGATAGAGGATGTATTTTGTCTGTGGGCACTTGTTGCCGTTTGTTCACCGCCTCGAGTCGCCTTCGGGCTGAGAGGGAAGGTATAGAAGCATAGTAAATAAATAAATAAGTAAATAAATAAGAGCAACAACAAACCATAGGTCTCTTGTCATTGTGTGTGTGTGACTCTTTGCACACTAATTCTGGGCAGTGCGGTAGAATCGATTGCATCTTCTGCCACCTTTGTCACTGTTGGATGCAAATGGCTTGCGTTCTCGGAGATCCAGACTCTCTGGCAGACGAGCATGGGAGCTCATGTTACACCCAGATGCACAGCTTGCGCGTATGGGGATTTCCCCGTCTTTGCAAGAAGGGGAATTCAGGCAACTTTTCAGCAGCTTCCATTTTCAGTTGAGTTATTTATTTATGTATCGTGTCAGAAGCAAATTAAGAATACAATTATAATGTATTCAAACAACAACAATAATAACTTTTTTTTTACGGTCAATAGACCCATCAATAAAATCAACCGTCATTATAAATTCTCCCACAAACAAAGTTAAAAAACTTGGCATTATGCTAAATGTCCTACAACCAGAAGCCGGACACTTGGAGTGCCTCTGGTGTCGCCGCGAGAAGGTCCTCCATTGTGCGCGTGGCAGGGCTCAGACTGCATTGTAGTACTAGTCAGTGGTCTGATCTTCTCTGCACTCGCATGTCGTGGACTCCACTTTGTGGCCCCATTTCTTAAGGTTGGCTCTGAGCCTCGTGGTGTCTGTTCAGTGTCTTCCAAGTCTTCTGTGTGCCCAGGAAGGAGTTTCTCATCTGGTCTCAGCCACTGATTGAGGATCCGGATTTTAGCCTGCCACTTTTGGACTCTCACTTGCTGAGGAGTTCCTGCGAGTATCTCTTTAGATCAGGGGTGCCCACACTTTTTCGGCATGCGAGCAACTTATGATAAAACCAAATCAGAAAGATCTACCTACCTCCTCAAGGCTGGAGGGGTGGGGGGGGGGGGGGCTTGGTGCAGCCTGGCTCCGCGCGCTCGGGCGTCTGCTCTACCAGCAGCGTCTCCAGGCTTGAGGATGGCAGTGCCTAGCCAGCCTTGTGCTAGCTATGCCACCACTAGCTATGCCATCCTCAAGCCTGGAGAAGCTGCTGGTAGAGCGGAAGCCAGAGGGGATGGAGCCAGGCCGCGCCAAGCCCCACCCCTCCCCTTTGGCTTTGGAGCTCCCAGCAGCTTCTCCAGGCTTGACGGTGGCAGTGCCAAGCCAGCCTTGTGATAGCTATGCCACCACTGGCTTGGCACCGCCATCCTCAAGCCTGGAGAAGCTGCTGGTAGAGCGGAAGCCACAGGGGGGTGGAGCCAGGCCGCGCCAAGCCCCCCCCCCTCCCCTCTGGCTTTGGAGCTCCCAGCAGCTTCTCCAGGCTTGACGATGGCAGGGCCAATCCAGTGGTGGCATAGCCAGCACAAGGCTGGCCTGGCACTGCCATCCTCAAGCCTGGAGAAGCTGCTGGTAGAGCGGAAGCCAGAGGAGGTGGAGCCAGGCTGTGCCAAGCCCCGCCTCCCTTTGGCTTTGGAGCTCCCAGCAGCTTCTCCAGGCTTGACGATGGCAGTGCCAAGCCAGTGCTGGCATAGCTATCACAAGGCTGGCTTGGCACTGCCATCCTGACTTGGCACTGCCATCCTCAAGCCTGGAGAAGCTGCTGGTAGAGCGGAAGCCAGAGGAGGTGGAGCCAGGCTGTGCCAAGCCCCGCCCCTCCCCTTTGGCTTTGGAGCTCCCAGCAGCTTCTCCAGGCTTGACGATGGCAGTGCCAAGCCAGTGGTGGCATAGCTATCACAAGGCTGGCTTGGCACTGCCATCCTGACTTGGCACTGCCATCCTCAAGCCTGGAGAAGCTGCTGGTAGAGCGGAAGCCAGAGGAGGTGGAGCCAGGCCGTGCCAAGCCCCGCCCCTCCCCTTTGGCTTTGGAGCTCCCAGCAGCTTCTCCAGGCTGTGCCAAGCCAGTGGTCGCATAGCTAGCACAAGGCTGGCTTGGCCCTGCTCTCCTCAAGGCTGGAGAAGCTGCTCTCCTTAAGGCTGTAGTGCTGAAGCCGGGGAGGGGGCGGGGCTTGGCACAGCCTGGCTCCACCCCCTCTGGCTTCAGCTCTACCAGCAGCTTCTCCAGGCTTTAGGATGGCAGGGCCAATCCAGTGGTGGCATAGCTAGCACAAGGCTGGCTTGGCACTGCCATCCTCAAGCCTGGAGAAGCTGCTGGGAGTGCCAAAGCCAGGGAGGGGACGGGGCTTGGCGCAGCCTGGCTCCGCCCCCTCTGAGAAGCGCCACATCCGGCTGCGATCGACCTCCTTCGGTCCCGCGATTGACTGGTCGACCGTGATCGACTTCCTGGGCGCATCTGCTTTAGATCTTAGGAAGCTGTTTCTTGATTTAGGTCATTGGCATGCTGGCTGATATCCGAACAGAGGATGGGCCGGAGATGTCACTGCCTTGGTCCTTTCATTGCAGGCTGCTACTTCAGGTGGTGCAAACAGTATAATTTCTCCAGCGGTGTTGGGTGTAGACCAGTGTTTCCCAACCTTTTTTGATCCGCGGCACACTTTTTACATTTACAAAATCCCGAGGCACACCACCAACCAAAATGACACAAAATGACACTCTAACACAGTAATACATATAGTTAATATGTTTTTTAATGTATTTATACACTCAGTGTGAAACCTGGGCCAGTTTCGATGAACAAAACATAGATATCCTGGCACAAAACATACTAATACTAACCCAAGGAGGGACCATCAGTCAAAAAATTGATTTTATCATTTGGGAGTTGTAGTTGCTGGGAGTTATAGTTCACCCGCAATCAAAGAGCACTCTGAACTCAACCAATGATGGAATGGAATCAAACTTCCCACACACAACTCTCATAACCAAGAGAAAATGCTATAAGAGTTTGGTGGGCATTGACCTTGAGTTTTGGAGTTGTAGTTCACCGACATCCAGAGAGCACTCTGGACTCAAACAGTGTTGGATCAGGACCAAACTTGGCATAAATACTCAATATGCTCAATTGTGAACCCAGATGGAGTTTGGGGAAAATAGACCTTGACATTTGGGAGTTACAGTTTCTGGGAGTTATAGTTAACACACTATCAAAGAGCATCCTGAACTCTTGCAACAATGGAATTGAACCAAACTTGGCATATTGAACTCTCATTACAAACAGAGAGTACTGAAAGGGTTTGCTTGGGAACTGACCTTGAGTTTGGAAGTTGTAGTTCACCTACACCCATATACCACTGTGGATACAAACAATGATGGATCTGGACCAAACTTGGCACAAATACTCAATATGCCCAAATGTGAACACTGGTGGAGTTTGGGGATAATAGACCTTGAATTATTCCACCCTGCTGCTTTCGGACTCTAACACTAAAATAACTTACAGTGTTGCTAAGTTTTGTGCTGCTGCTCTTAATATCAGATGGATGATGATTGACATCGTAAGGCAACAATATCCTGTCTTTTGAAATATATTTTATACTGATTTGTAATCTAATTTTAAATAACTGTTTACTGGGGAGTTGTCCTTCTCTTCTTAGGGCGCTTGCGCCCGCTTTGTGCTGGTCAGTAATAAAGTTTTGTTGTTGTTGAATTGAACCAAACTTGGCATATTGAACTCTCATTACCAACAGAAAGTACTGAAAGGGTTTGTTTGGGAATTGACCTTGAGTTTGCCGCCATTTTGATCTGAAGGGGCAGCGTGAGCGTGTTCAGTAGGGGAGGGGGGAGGGGAGGGAGTAAGACGTGGGGCGGGTTTGCGCAGTAGCGCCCTCACGGGTCACGTGGCAGCGTGAGCAAAGTGAGGCAAAGCGAGCAGAGCGAGGCTGGGAAGAAGGGAGCCCGAGTGGAGAAGAAAAGGTGTTCGGCAGGAAGGGGAAGGAAGGGGATTGGAGGTTCCAATTTCCCACGGCACACCTGACGATTGCTCACGGCACACTAGTGTGCCAAGGCACACTGGTTGGGAAACACTGCTTTAGGATAATCAGTACATCTATAGGTCGATCTCCTCCTCTTCTTGGCTTCAGAGAACTCTTTCTGTCTGTATCCATTAAGTATCAAACCCCCTCCCTCAATTTCTCCCTTTGGTGTTTTGAATGGTGTAGGTCAGGGGTGCTCAGAATGGTGATCGGGATCACCAGGGTGATCTTTGGGCCTCATCCTGGTGATCTTCAGGCCCCTGACCAGGTTTTTTGCTGTTGGTCCTCTTCACGCGCCCCTGCACGCTGCAAAGAAGTCCTCCGTTGTTGCTCCTCCCCGCTCCCTGCTCGCGCGCCACCTCCAAAAGCTCCAGAGTCCAAGAGGCAGAATGGGCCCCCTCTTTTGGATTCCTCCTCCTCCCTCCGTCCTTCTCCAGCTACTTAGAGTTGTAGGAGACCAAAGGGGGCGGGCCTGGATGACGCGATGCATGGCTGGCCCCGCACTCATGCGCAGAAGCGCCCATTCTGCCTCTCGGACTTCCCGTGAGCTTTTGGAGGCGGCATGCATGCTGGCGGCGTGGAAATAGGAGCAATGACGGAGGAGGAGAAGAAGAAGGACGCTTTGGGGTCATTTCCTTACCGCATCTCAAAGGTCGGTCTTTTTACTTGGGGGTGGGTGCTTGATTGTTCTGTGGCATGTCTCTTTGTTTTTTTTAATGTTTAAAAATAGCCTTTTAGCTCCAAAGCCTCTCTGCTTGCTTTGTTCCTTGAGAAATATATGCTGGGGAATATGGAAATGGGGGAGAAATGGGGTGGTTGGATGTATTTATGCATGCCCCTTTGTTTACCTTGCTGAATATTAAATGGCCTTGCAGTTCTAAAGCCCCTCTTCTTACTTTCTGGCTGATAATATGTGTGGTAATATGGCAGTGTGGGAGAAATGGGGTGGTTGGATTATTTATGCATGCCCCTTTGTTTACCTTGCTGAATATTAAATGGCCTTGCAGTTCAAAAGCCCCTCTTCTTACTTTCTGGCTGATAATATGTGTGGTAATATGGCAGTGTGGGAGAAATGGGGTGGTTGGATTATTTATGCATGCCCCTTTGTTTACCTTGCTGAATATTAAATGGCCTTGCAGTTCAAAAGCCCCTCTTCTTACTTTCCGGCTGATAATATGTGTGGTAATATGGCAGTGTGGGAGAAATGGGGTGGTTGGATTATTTATGCATGCCCCTTTGTTTACCTTGCTGAATATTAAATGGCCTTGCAGTTCAAAAGCCCCTCTTCTTACTTTCTGTCTGATAATATGTGTGGTAATATGGCAGTGTGGGAGAAATGGGGTGGTTGGATTATTTATGCATGCCCCTTTGTTTACCTTGCTGAGTATTAAATGGCCTTGCAGTTCAAAAGCCCCTCTTCTTACTTTCTGGCTGATAATATGTGTGGTAATATGGCAGTGTGGGAGAAATGGGGTGGTTGGATTATTTATGCATGCCCCTTTGTTTACCTTGCTGAGTATTAAATGGCCTTGCAGTTCAAAAGCCCCTCTTCTTACTTTCTGGCTGATAATATGTGTGGTAATATGGCAGTGTGGGAGAAATGGGGTGGTTGGATGTATTTATGCATGCCCCTTTGTTTACCTTGCTGAATATTAAATGGCCTTGCAGTTCAAAAGCCCCTCTTCTTACTTTCTGGCTGATAATATGTGTGGTAATATGGCAGTGTGGGAGAAATGGGGTGGTTGGATGTATTTTTATGCTCTGTTTTATATTGTTGTTATTAAATTGAAATGTTGATGTTTTATAACTTCATTTTATGTAAGCTGCCCCGAGCCTGCTGGAAGGAGCGGCACATAAAAATGAATAATAAATATAAATAAATAAATAAGAAAATAGTTATACGTTTTACATTTCTGGGTAGGTGATCTTTGGGACTTGGTTTTTTAATCAGTAGCTCCCATGCTGAAAAAGTCTGAGCACCCCTGGTGTAGGTGGTATTTTGCTTTTGCGGAAATAGCTTTGGCCATGTTGCTAAGGCAACGGGAGACGGCACCTAAGGAACAGGCAGGTCTTACTCTTTGCCACGGCACAGCATTGGTGGCGGATCAAGATCAGGCGGAATTAGGCCAGGATATCCCAAACCTGGGGTGTGTGTGTGTGTGTGTGTTGCGATGGCTATGTGGTAGGCCGGGGTAGCTTCGTCGGAATGCTCGTCAAATCGGAACGAATTAGGATTAAATTCACTTTTGCACACGGCTTTCACCCCAGTTCTGACGCGGATGCAAGCACATCCGCGTCCAAACTGGGCGTTTAACCCAGTTTGGATGCGGACGTGCTTCCCTCCGCGTTAGACCTGGGGCGAGAAGCACATCCGTGTCCAAACTGGGTGTTTAACCCTTCTTCCAATCCGGGGAATGGGGTGAGCCTCCCGCTGTTATCCCCAGCTACTGCCAACCTAGCAGTTTCAAAAACATGCAAATTTATTATTTATTTATTTATTTACTATTTTTATATGCCACCCTTCTCAACCCCGAAGGGGACTCAGAGTGGCTTACAGCAAACAACAATACTGCCAGAGTGGCTTACAGTGTA
Organism: Anolis apletophallus; assembly: GCA_030556195.1. Taxonomy (NCBI): domain Eukaryota; kingdom Metazoa; phylum Chordata; class Lepidosauria; order Squamata; family Anolidae; genus Anolis; species Anolis apletophallus. The sequence continues at coordinate 2,712,613 of JARBWK010000017.1, read as the reverse complement.
CATATAACAATCTTGCCGGAGCGGCTTACAACAAACTGAAAAAACAACAATTAACATTACAACAGATCGCAATATTGTTAGCAATATTGCATGTAATACAAATATATAAATTATAATATCACGATATAATTATTGTATCACATTATCATTGGCAGTATTATACTGTGTTACAATACAACACCACCAATACCAAATGCATATACCACATACCATACCGTAATCATACTATTATTATTATTATTACATTACAATTATTATACTATAACATAATACAATATATTGACATTATATTATATTATATCAAATTGCAATGCAATGTAACACTATATTATTTATTATTATATTATATTATCTTTAAAATAATAAATAACTGTTCCGTCCTCCAGACGTTTCATATGCATAGCCCCATAGTTTTGTTTTAAAAGGCAGCATTTTTTTCTTTTGCATTTTTTACTGGGACTGTTCCAGACACACTGGCACCTTGCCTGTTAATTATTAGCAAGGTTGCAGCCTGGTGCAGAATTTGCCACCTAAAGCTCTGCAAATGTATCTTTTTAGTTGGTGTCCGCCCGTTTTCTTCCTGGGGATTGGCCTCCATTTTAGAAAGTGTTTTAGTTCCTTTCAGAGAGGGAAGGAAGCCAGATGTGTGTTTGGCCAGCCAGGATTGGCTCAAAGGGTCACCGTAAGTACTGGGTGCTTACTGGGTGCTAACCTGTATGCTAACCTGCATGCTGACCTGCTGATTGCTACCGTGTTTCCCTCGAAAATAAGACACCCCGATTGTGTCGTATCGGGTGTCAGAGGGGTCGCTTATATAAGCCGTACCCGAGTAAAAGTGGCACTGGCGGCAGCGGGGCATGGGCGGCAGCAGGTCTCGGCGGCAGCGGGCCTCGGCGGGCGGCGGGGCGGCAGCGCGTCTTCCATCCTCTTCCTCCTCTTCCTCCCAGCGGCGCCTTCTCCCTCTCGCCAGTTCCGCCCCTCCTTCACTGAAGGGAGGAGGGGCGAGCGCCGGGCGGCGAGAGGGAAGAGCTGGCGGAGTCCGCCCCATGGCGATTCAGGCGCGCTGCCGCCGGCGCCCGCCTGCCCGCGCTCCAAACACGAGCGGGCGGCGCGAAAAAGAGCCTGAGTCGCCATGGGGCGGGACTTCCGCCGGCACCTTCCCTCTCGCCGGTTCCGCCCCTCCCTTCACTCCGCTTCTGCCGCTGCCTGGATGCCTCCGAGAGACCCCTTTCCTGGCAAACCCAGGCAGGGGCTGAAGCTGGCGCTACCTTCAGCCGCTGCCCAGGGTGCTTTGCCAGGGAAAGGGGTCTCTCGGAGGCGCCCCTTTCCCTGGCAGAAGCACCCAGGCAGCGGCTAAAGGCAGCGCCAGCTTCAGCCCCTGCCTGGGTGCTTTGCCAGGAAGGGTCTCTCGGAGGCGCCCTTTCCCTGGCAAAGCACCCAGGCAGCGGCTAAAGGCAGCGCCAGCTTCAGCCCCTGCCTGGGTGCTTTGCCAGAGAAAGGGGTCTCTCGGAGGCGCCCCTTTCCCTGGCAAAGCACCCAGGCAGCGGCTAAAGGCAGCGCCAGCTTCAGCCCCTGCCTGGGTGCTTTTCCAGAGAAAGGGGTCTCTCGGAGGCGCCCCTTTCCCTGGCAAAGCACCCAGGCAGCGGCTGAAGGCAGCGCCAGCTTCAGCCCCTGCCTGGGTGCTTTTTCAGAGAAAGGGGTCTCGGGAGGCGCCCCTTTCCTGGCAAAGCACCCAGGCAGCGGCTAAAGGCAGCGCCAGCTTCAGCCCCTGCCTGGGTGCTTTTCCAGAGAAAGGGGTCTCTCGGAGGCATCAAAGCTGGCAAAAGCACCCAGGCAGCGGCTGAAGGCAGCGCCAGCTTCAGCCCCTGCCTGGGTGCTTTGCCAGGGAAAGGGCGGAGGCCCAGGCGAGAGGACCCAGGCAGCGGCTGAAGGCGAGCGCCAGCCCCAGGGCCTGGAGTGCTCCAGGGCTCTTCGCCGGCATCCCGCAGAAGCGTGTTTGGGGGAGCGCGGAACCGGCGAGCGGGGCGGCGGCGGGGAAAGAGGCTGCCTGTGTTGCCATGGGGCGGGGGGAAAGATGCCTGGCGCCATCTTCCCCTGCTGGCGTTTCCTCCGGCGGCAACTCCGCCCCTCCTCCTCCCTTCAGTGAAGGGAGGGGGCGGAACCGGCGAGGGGAGAAGGCGCCGCTGGGAGGAAGAGGAGGAAGAGGAGGAAGAGGAGGGAGGATTCTGGGCCCCTTTTGAGCCCCTTTGGGAGCCCAGCCAGGAAGCCACGCCATGCCGCCCCAGTAAGTCTTGCTTTCTTCTTACTTTCGGGTACCGTCGCCCAATGTAAGCCATACCCCGAAAGTAAGCCGTAGTGGGATTTTGGGGGTCAAAAGAAAGTAAGACGCTGTCTTACTTTCGGGAAACACACGGTATTTGCTTGACCATTGGCTGGGGACTGCTGGAACCAGATGAGTTTATGGTACCTTGCAGAGACTGGCTTTGCATGCTGTATAGGATAGACATCTGGTTACCAGCCCAGCTTTAGGTCACCTTTTGGACTGAGCTTAGGTTTAGAGGGGGGAAGGAGTGGTTCCTTCTACCAAACACCTAGGACCAGGGTGGGAAATATCGGGTTTCCTGCCATCCAAAAAGAAGCAGTAGGAATCTTTTGAGCAACAACCCAAGGCATTTCCACTCTGTTTTTTGTTGCAACCATTAAGAAGCTGTGCCAAGTCCTGCAAAGACTTTGTTATTGAATAAACTGTTTGATTTTCAACTTTATTTTGGAGTGTTTTTTTGGGTTGCTAGACCACCTAGCTTTTCAGCAAGCGCTCTGCAGTCCACCAGGTAGAAAGGACAACACATCTGCCAGTTTTAATTTTAAACAGACCTGGTGTGACGGCATAATAACATTATTTATTTAAACAAAATAAAATTACTTATTTAAATAAATAATTTTATAGAATCATTTTAAACAATTATTTTAAATTATAATGCAATGTAACACTACATTATATCATATATTATTACATTACGCCATACTTTCTATCAAATAATACGTAACATTATTTATTTAAACAAATAAAATTACTTATCTAAATAAATAATTTTATAGAATTATTTTAAACACAGCAGGGGGGGCCCTGTGAGTAGATCAATAGATACCGCTCCAGGTAAGGGCGCTCCATGCTGGCCACACGACCTTGGAGGTGTCTATGGACAACGCCGGCTCTTCGGCTTAGAAATAGGGATGAGCACCAGCCCCCAGAGACGGACACCACTGGACTTAACCTGGATACACCGTTTTCCCCGCTTCATAAGATGGATCCGCTTATGGGAGAAGCAGGAAAACGGGCACATCGCTGCAAGCTGTTTCACAAGGCCATTTCCAACCCAGCAGGGGACGATTTCCCCCCTTCCAGACCACCCACTGCTGCAGGCGGGTCTTTGGGCAGCCATGAGGGACAAAAGAGCTTTTGAGGTTTTCCTTCCCTCTCCCTTTTCCGTCCCCTTCCTGTCCTCTTTTTTTTTTCCCTGAGAGGCTTGGCAGTTTCTTGGGAACGTGCCATGAAATGCTTTCCTAGCAGGTGAAGCCTTGTTGTCCAGAATCCAGGGCAAGGATGCCTATCGTCTGGTGGTCAGGAATTCAGAACTATTCCAGGTTTGGAGCGTTGCCTGGCACGAAGCAGGATATCAATGTGTACACAAGCTTGTGATGTGTGTTTGTGTATATTTCTAGCAAGCTGAGATTCTCCTGGTCCAATCTGCTTGTAGAATCATAGAGTTTGAAGAGACCCCAGTGGCCATCCATGTTGGAAATAGCAACCTTCTTCAAGCCTCCATTAGTTATTTGTTATGTATATAATTCAGATTGCTTACTGTATTGTTTATGTTTGTATTGGTATGCAGTTTTCCTTAACTCTATGTTGTGGGAAGGGCTGCATACCATGTGATCAGATCTGGGATTGTTCAGGACTCAGACTCCATTTCAGAAATAGTATGGTATGCAGGTCCGGATTAAGCCCTTTTGGCGCCCTAGGCCAAAGGCTCCTAAAGCCACCACGCTGCCCTGAGAAAAAACCGACAATCTTCAGTCGCCTCTGCGCCTGCGCGCGGGGCGCCATAGACTCTAAGAGGCAGCGGAAAAGCCCCTGACAGTCTATGACGCCCCGTGCGCAGGCGCAAATACGGCCGAAGATTGACTTTTTTTGAAATTTTTTTGGGGGGTATCTGGATCTGGCGCCCCCTCATGGCTGCGCCCCTAGGCCGTGGCCTATTGTGGCCTTATGGATAATCCGGGCCTGATGGTATGCAGTTTTCCTTAACTCTATGTTGTGGGAAAGCTTAGAGATCATGTGATCAGACCTGGGATTGTTCAGGACTCAGACTCCATTTTAGAAACAGTATGCTATGCAGTTTTCCTTAACTCTGTGTTGTTGTGATCAGATCTGGGATTGTTCAGTACTCGGACTCCATTTCAGAAACAGTATGGTATGCAGTTTTCCTTAACTCTGTGTTGTTGTGATCAGATCTGGGATTGTTCAGGACTCAGACTCCATTTCAGAAACAGTATGGCATGCAGTTTTCCTTAACTCTGTGTTGTTGTGATCAGATCTGGGATTGTTCAGGACTCAGACTCCATTTCAGAAACAGTATGACATGCAGTTTTCCTTAACTCTGTGTTGTTGTGATCAGATCTGGGATTGTTCAGTACTCAGACTCCATTTCAGAAACAGTATGCTATGCAGTTTTCCTTAACTCTGTGTTGTTGTGATCAGATCTGGGATTGTTCAGGACTCAGACTCCATTTCAGAAACAGTATGGTATGCAGTTTTCCTTAACTCTGTGTTGTTGTGATCAGATCTGGGATTGTTCAGGACTCAGACTCCATTTCAGAAACAGTATGGCATGCAGTTTTCCTTAACTCTGTGTTGTTGTGATCAGATCTGGGATTGTTCAGGACTCAGACTCCATTTCAGAAACAGTATGGCATGCAGTTTTCCTTAACTCTGTGTTGTTGTGATCAGATCTGGGATTGTTCAGGACTCAGACTCCATTTCAGAAATAGTATGGTATGTAGTATTCCTTAACTCTGTGTTGTTGTGATCAGATCTGGGATTGTTCAGGACTCAGACTCCATTTCAGAAACAGTATGGTATGCAGTTTTCCTTAACTCTTATGTTGTTGTGATCAGATCTGGGATTGTTCAGGACTCAGACTCCATTTCAGAAACAGTATGGTGTGCAGTTTTCCTTAGCCCTTTGTTGTTGTGATTGTTGGGATTGTTCAGGACTCAGGCTCCATTTCAGAAACAGTATGGTATGCAGTTTTCCTTAACCCTTTGTTGTTGTTGTGATTGTTGGGATTGTTCAGGACTCAGATTCCATTTCAGAAACAGTATGGTATGCAGTTTTCCTTAACTCTGTGTTGTTGTGATCAGATCTGGTCAGAATCATAGATTCTATGAGTTGGAAGAGACTCTCGGGGCCATCCAATCCAACTCCCTTCTGCCATGCAGGAAGACACAATCAAAGCACTCCTTACAGATGGCTGTCTAGCCTCTGCTTTAAAAACACCATCACTGAATTCCTGGGAGAAATAAATAGCACGCAATAGTATCAATTCACTTACTGAGTTGTTTTAATGTATATCCCACTGGTGGCGCAGTGGGTTAAATCGCTGATCTGCTGACCAAAAGGTAGGTGATTCGAATTCGGGGAGTGGGGTGAGCTCCTGCTGTTGGCCCCAGCTTCTGCCAACCTAGCAGTTTAAAAACATGCAAATGTGAATAGACCAGGCCCGGATCAACACTTTTTTGCGCTCTAGGCCACACTTTGGAATTACGCCCCCTTTAAGCCAACCTCCCGCCACCTCCAAGGTCCCCATTCCCACCGACTGGAAAGCCCCGCTGTGCTCTGAAGGTCTCCTCGGGAGTCGGGAGTCGGGAGGCTTGGGGAGAGCGCAGTGGGTGCAAACAAGAGAGAGAGAGAGAGCGTGTGAGAGAGAGAGAGAGAGAGAGAGAAAGAGAGAGAAAGAGAGAGAAAGAGAGAGAGAGCATGTGCGCAAGAGAGCGAGAGACAGAGAGAGAGAGAGAATGAGCACGCGTAAGAGAGAGAGAGCACACGCGCACGCAAAAGAGAGAGAGTGAGAGAGAGAGCGCGTGAGAGAGAGCGCGAGAGAGAGTGCGAGAGAGAGAAAGAGCGCGCGCGAAAGAGAGAGCGCAAGAGAGAGCGCGCGCATGAGAGAGAGAGAGAGAGAGAGAACACGCATGAGAGAGAGCACACGCGCGCGCAAGAGAGAGCAAGAGAGAGAGCGCGAGCGCGAGAGAGAAAGAGAGAGAGAAAGAGAGAGAAAGAGAGAGAGAGCACGCGCACAAGAGAGAGAGAGACAGAGAGAGAGAAAGAGCACGCGTAAGAGAGAGAGCGCACACGCGCACGCAAAAGAAAGAGAGCAGAGAGAGAGAGCACGTGAGAGAGAGCGCGCAAGAGAGAAAGAGCACGCGCACGCAAGAGAGAGCGCAAGAGAGAGCGCGTGCGCATGAGAGAGAGCGAGAGCAAGAACACGCACAAGAGAGAGCACACGCGCGCGCAAGAGAGAGCAAGAGAGAGAGCGTGCACGCGTGAGAGAGCGCGCGAGAGGGAGAGAGAGAGAGAGAGAGAGCACGTGTGAGGGAGTGTGCGCGCAAGAGAGAGAGACCACACGCGCGCAAGAGAGAGAGAGAGAGAGTGAGAGACGGAGGGGACGGAGCAGAGACTTTGCCGGGAGAAGGAGCGAGGAGGGGCATGAGAAAGGGGGAAAGAGGGGGGGTTTTTTTGGCCCGTGATCTGTGCCTCCCCCCCCTCTCAACTTACGCTCCTAGGCCATGGCCTCGTTGGCCTTATGGGTAATCCGGGCATGGAGTAGACCAATAGGTACTGCTGCAGCGGGAAGGTAAATGGGCCTGGGAGGGTTTGCATGCCGTTTACCTTCCCGCCGGAGCGGTACCTATTGATCTACTCACATTTGCACGTTTTCGAACGGGGATTTGTCAGAAGGGATTTGGCCAGGCTTTCCTTGCTGTGCCTTCTCTCCTCCGCCGCTCCGAACAATGGCTCTTCTGTATCTTCCGCCTGTGAGCCAACCTTTCTTTCCGCACCTGGGTGCTATTTGAGCCCTTCCTCTGACTTTGTTTTTCCTCTCCCCGGCCTTTTCCTGTTTGGTCCCGGCCACATTTCAATTACCCAAATAACCGATTAGACTCTGTTTTGTCAGGACTTGCACCTTCTTAAGCAAACAAATCCTCCCCTTCCTCGGTGTTTGCTTTAACGATCCTGGAAGGATGTCAATGGCGGGAGGAGGAAGCTCATTGGGATGTAATGCATCGCTAACCACACGGCACGGTACAGCGACTGTCGGGAAATACGACGGGAGGCTGCCCTGCCTCCTTCCCTCCCTTGCATTTTGCTGGTAATGAGAGGCGTTCTCTTGAGTTGAGCTTGGAGGCAAGCGAGAGGCATGTTGCGCCAGTTTTTGTATGCTTGGAAGCAGTATTCACTAGGTTTGGGCCCGAATCGATTTGTTTATTTATTTCTGGTATTTGTACCCCGTCACTTCTGAGACTCAAGGCGGCTCGCATCAGTAACGATACAAGGCTGCTACATCACAATTACAATAATATAATCACAATCACATACATAAACATTAAAAGAATTACCGTATTTTTCGCACCATAAGGCGCACCTGCTGATAAGACGCGCCTAGATTTTAGGAGGACAATTGGGAAAAAATGGGGCTGGCTACTATATGAGACACTAATATGGGGGGGAGGCGCTGGAGCAGAGGGGCGGCGATAAACTCACGCCATATTCGCGCGCCCCCGGCAGCTCCCGGCGGCTCCCGGCTGCGCCCGCGCATGCCCAGACTCCCGCCGCCCTGTCGCCGCAGCCAGCCGGCGGCGCGGAGGAACGGAGCGGAAGAGGGACTCACGGGGCGGGCTCGCCGCTCACGGACCCGGAGGAGGGGGGAGGCACCGAGGCGGCCCCACGGAGACGCGGCAGCAGCCGCAGCAGCGGAAGGGCCCGAAGCCAGAGGCGCATCTTCGTGATGTCACTTCGTCGCGCTTCTGCCGAGGAGGAAGGGGAGAAAGGCCGCGCGCTGTAAGGAGGCCCGGAAGAGAGGCCGGAGGGAGGGAGGGAAGGAGGAAGAGTTCCCTCCTCCCTCCGGCCTCTTCCGGGCCTCCTTACAGCGCGCGGCCGGCGCGAGGCCCCCCTTCCTCCTCGGCAGAGGCGCGAGGAAGTGACGTCACGAAGATGCGCCTCTGGCTTTCGGGCCCTTCCGCTGCTGCTGCTGCGGCTGCTGCTGCTGCTGCGTCTCCGTGGGGCCGCCCTCGTGGCCTCCCTCCCTCCTCGGTCCGTGAGCGGCGAGCCCGCCCGTGAGTCCTCTTCTTCCGCCCCGTTCCTCCGCATTGCAGGCTGGCTGCGGCGACACGGCGGCGAGTCCGGGCATCTTGGGCGCAGCCGGGAGCTGCTGGGAGCCGCCGGGGGGGGGGGCCAATAAAGCGTGTGTATATCGCCGCCCCTCTGCTCCAGTGCCTCCCCCCTGCCTGCATCTTCGCTCCATAAGACGCAGCTGATTTTTCTTCCTACTTTGGGAGGAAAAAAACTGCGTCTTATGGTGCGAAAAATACGGTACATAAATCAGGGCTGCCCAACTGGCGGCCCGGGCCCCGCATACGGCCCCTCAGCCCCTTCCCTACGGCCCCCTAAGCTTTTTAATGAAAAATAAAAATTGAAAAATAAAATAAAATTATTTTTTTTTAAAAAAAACCCTACTTCCGGTTCGAGCAAGTATCGCAAGAATACGCAATCCACACAGGATTTCGCTGTCAACGCGAGATCACGCCGGCGTTGACAGCGAAATCCCGTGTGGATTGCGTATTCTCGCGATACTCTTCGGCTACTCTACTACTGGATCGCTGAGGCCCACAGACGCAATTAGGACATTCTTCGACTCAGTCGGTCGTCGCCTCTCGTCGTCCGGGTACTCCTGGATCCTGCGCGTTTGGAAAAGGTAGGCTGAAGCAGGGGGGCTCCTCAGGGGCTCCTCATTCCCTCCCCATCTCCCTCATGTATTAAATATATAATTAAATATATTTAAAGATGAAATAAGGGGAGATGGGATACATTAAAATAAGGGGGAGGGAGGGTGGAATTAAATATATTTAATATTAAATTAAAATAAGGGGAGAGGGCGCCGGGGAGAAGGCGGAGCCGGGGGCGGGGCAGGGGCGGAGCCGGGGGCAGGGGCAGACCCTACGGCCCCCCAGGTCATTCAGGCCCCTGGGCCGGTAGACGTTGGACAGCCCTGACATAAATCATTAAAAACCAGTACATGTCTCTCGGCGTTACTTCGCGAACCAAGATTCTTTAGGAAGGACTCATCCCACGCTTTTCACAAGCGCGTCGATGATTAAAAAGACCAATCTGAGATAGGCAAGTCCGGTTGCAGAAAGCACAGCAGAAAGTCTCCTTGGGTGATGTCGTTTCCAAGTTGCGGTTCTTTCTGCGTTGTCGAGACCCGTTTGGCGTGTCTTCTCGAAAGAGGCCGCAGCATTGTGGATAGTGCGCCTCCATGCCTCCCGATGTGATGCCAGGGTGGACCATTGTTGGTGATCAATCTGGCCGAGCCTGAGGTGTTGTTTCAGGGAGTCCTTGTATCTCTTTTTGGGGGCGCCTCTCTTGCGAGTTCACCATAGAGTAGTATCTTTGGGAGGCGGTGGTCCTCCATCCTAGAGACGTGCCCTGCCCAGCGCAGCTGTGTTCTCAATAGCATGGCCTCAACGCTGGTGATCCCTGCTCGCTCAAGGACAGCAACATTCGTCACATAGTTGGTCCAGTGCAGGGCTGTCCAACTGGCAGCCCCGGGGCCGGATCCGGCCCCGTAGCCTGTTGGACACGGCCCCACCTATGCCCTCAGCCGCCATTTTTAATTTTTTTTTAAAAAAAAAAAATCGATTTTTTTTTAAAAAATGGCGGCCGGGTGGGAGGGGGAGGCGGGGCAGGGAGGAGGAAGAGAGCTAGCTCCTCCTTTTTGGCGCCCCCTCCCTACCTAGGAAGGGACGGGCGCCGAGAAAAGGCAGAAGGCGGCGCCAGCGACGCGCGTCACAGGCCTGGTGTGACGCGCTGCCCTTGGCACCGCCTACTCCTCCTTTTCGGCGCCCCCCCTTCCTAGGCCGGGAGCCGCCGAGAAAGAGGGCAGAAGGTGGCGCCAAGAGCAGCGCGTCACAGGCCTGGCGTGACGCTGCTCTTGGCACCGCCTACTCCTCCTTTTTGGCGGCTCCCCTGGCCTAGGAAGGGAGGGGCGCCCGGAGGAGGTAGGCGGTGCCAAGGGCAGCGCGTCACGCCAGGCCTGTGACGCGCTGCTCTTGGCGCCGCCTCTCCTCCTTTTTCGGCGGCTTTAGGAGGGGGAGGGGCCTGGGCTGGGGGAGGGGGCTGGGCTGGGGAGGGCCTGGGGCGGGGCCGGCGGCCCGCAGGTCATCAGTGACCTCTTATCCGGCCCTGGACCCTAGAAGTTGGACAGCACTGGTCCAGTGTATATTTAGGATTGTGCTGATGAAAGCGTTCGAGGAGTCATAGGTGCTGGCGATAGGTGACCCATGTTTCAGACCCTATAGAGGAGAATAGACAGTACGATAGCTCTGTACACACTGATTTTGGTGCTTTGCCTCAGGTGTTTGTTACTCCATACTCTTTTGGGAAGCCTTCGGAATGCACTCTATGCCTTTGCTAATCTGTGATCTATCTCTTTGTCAATCTTGGCGTCTGAAGAGATGATGCTTCCCAGGTAGGTGAACTGCTGAACGGACTTAAGCACAGATTTGCCTATGGTGACGTGGGGATAATGGTGTTCTTCCTGTGGTGCGGGCTGGTAGAGGACTTCCGTTTCCTTCTGGCTGACTTCCAGCCCAAACAGCTCTGCAGCTGCTGCAAAGCAGGATGTGAGGCGCTGCAGGGCTGCTTCTGAATGGGCGACAATGGCAGCATCGTCAGCAAAAAGCAGCTCACGGACTACATAGTTTAGACAGAGCAGTGTTTTTCAACCTTTTTTGAGCCGCGGCACATTTTTTACATGTACAAAATCCTGGGGCACACCACCAACCCAATGACACAAAACGACACTCTAACACAGTCATACATATAGTTAATATGTTTTAAAATGTATTTATACACTCAGTGTGAAACCTGGGCCTGTTTTGATGAACACAACATAGATATCATGGCAGGAATGGCAGAAAGACACAAACTTCCCACACAGAACTCCCATAACCAGGAGAAAATACTATAAGAGTTTGGTGGGCATTGACCTTGAGTTTTGGAATTGTAGTTCACCAGAAAGCACTGTGGACTCAAACAATGTTGGATCAGGACCAAACTTGGCATGAATACTCAATATGCCCAAATGTGAACACAGATGGAGTTTGGGGAAAATAGACCTTGACATTTGGGAGTTACAGTTTCTGGGATTTATAGTTAACACACAAACAAAGAGCATCCTGAACTCTTGCAACAATGGAATTGAACCAAACTTGGCATATTGAACTCTCATGACCAACGGAAAGTACTGAAAGGGTTTGCTTGGGAATTGACCTTGAGTTTGGAAGTTGTAGTTCACCTACACCCAGAGAGCACTGTGGACTCAAACAATGTTCTGTTATGTTGTTGTTTGTTTTCTATCCAGAATCACAATGTTGGAAGGAGGCTCACCACTTTAAGGTCCCTAAAACAGGCATGGGAAAACTTGGGCCCTCTGGGTGCTTTGGACTCCAACTCCCACCATTCCTAACACCCTGAGGCCCTTTCCTGCTTAAGGGGGGGAAAGGAAAAGGGCCTCAGGCTGTTAGGAATGGTGGGAGTTGGAGTCCAAAGCACCTGGAAGGTCCAAGTTTGCCCATGCCAGCTTCCGACAGAGACCTCTTCCTCCCCCTTCCCCTTCACACCCTTTCTTCCCCCTCCTGCTGAACACTTACTTTTTCTTCTCCACTGCCGCTTCTGCCGCCATTTTGATCCGAGGGGGCAGCGTGAGCGTGTTCAGGAGGGGAGGGGGGATGGAGGAAGACCCGCCCCAGAGCAAAGCGAGCAGAGCGAGGCTGGGAAGAAGGGAGCTCGAGTGGAGAAGAAAAAGTGTTCGGCAGGAGGGGGAAGAAAGGGGATTGGAGGCTCCAATTTCCCACGGCACACCTGATCATCGCTCACGGCACACTAGTGTGACACGGCACACTGGTTGGGAAACACTGGTTTACAGTCTTAGTGTGAGCCCTCAGACGGCTTAAGTTGAACAAGCTACCATCAGTACGATAGCATATCTATATATATAAAAATCGAATGGTCGTGCAACTCGGTATATAGACAGCAAAACTATAACCCCAAAACCACCAAACACCCCAAACACATTCAAGCATACCACGGGGTATGTCTAGGGCACAAAAAAACCGCACTACATACCAGGCTACCCCCCGAAACACGGCCCCCAAAAAACGCCCATTGGAAATAGCAGCGCATGGAGAATTACTATGGTCTCCTTCCAACGCGAGGAAGGGAGAAAAGCACTGCTTTCAATGCTGGCAGCGCACTCCACATCCCACCCCACCCCAAACCCAGCCCCTCCCCTCAGCCCACGCTCACCACATCCTCCTTCTCCATGCCGCCGTAACAAACGGGGATCATCGCTCACGGCAGCGCCGGCGCCGTGCCCGCCTCTTCCGCGCCTCCTCGACCTACTTCACCACCTCCATGCCGCTCCCGGAAGGGGGGGGGCAAAGGAGACGTTCACCACCTCGACGGCCGCACCTCCTCTGCTACCTCCTCGGCCTCCGCCACAGCCTCCCAGCTGTTTCCTGTCCCTGCCCGTGCGCTCTCTCCCCCCCCCCTCTCTTGATCTGCATGTGTCTCGCATTCTCCTGGAACACACAGACCCTAGAGAAAAACAGAGACCTCTTCCTCCCCGGCACAGGCAAGAGGATTCTGCCCCCCTCCTGCCCAACATCTCTTTTCCTTCTCCATGCCCTCCTGCCTACATTCAATCCGAGGGGCAGGGTGGCGTGTTCAGGAGGGATGAGGGCCCGGAAAAGAAGGCACCATCCCCCCCGCCTCAGACGGGCACTACTGCTGACCCGTCCCCCAGAGACACATGCAGATCAAGAAATAGAGGCTGGGAAGAGACCGCCCGCCCCGAGAAGAAACAGCTGGGAGGCGGCGGAGGGGGAAGAAGGGTAGTGGAGGTTCCCATTTCCCACGGCACACCTGAGGATCGCTCACGTCACACTAGTGTGACACGGCCCCTGGTTGGAAACACTGGAGGAGTGAGCCCTCAGACAGAGCGGCACCACAACAAACTACCATCAGTACGATAGCGTATATATATATATATATATATTTATATATATATGCCGTCTTCTTCTTCTTTGTGAAATGTGAGCATATCACAAAGGATATTAACCAAGATGAGGCTGCAGCAGTTTTCTTTTGCCGGAGTCTGACGGGAATGTCAAGCTCCTCACGACTCTTGTGTTTTGAACTCAATTTGCAGCCGTTGAAGTAAATGGAGGACAAAGGCGGGCAAGTGGTAGGAGGAGAGAGAAGCCGGGACACTTTTAATGCAGCTCAGACAGCGGACAGCAAAGGATTAAACCAGGGGGGCCCACACTTTTTCAGCCTGCGAGCTACTTAAAAAAAAAAACCAAAGTCTAAAGATCACCTGTTGTCGCCGGCGCGCGCATTGCTCCCAGCGCCGCCTTCCTTTTGGGACCGCTTTGAGCGTTGGCGCTGAGCCCTCCAAGGGGGAAAAGAGCCAGGCCCGGCTCGGCCTCGGAGGGCTCAGCCTCCTGAGGGGTGATGCGATTGACAGCCGGCGAATAAGGAAGAAGCCTCGCTGGCGGAAAAAGGTTGCGGTGGGAGAGTGCGCGGGGCCTCCACCCTGCCTCTCGTCTGGAAGCTGCGGTGAGAGAGGCCGGAAGCCCCGCGCGCTCTCCCGCCGCAGCCTTCTTCCGCCAGCGCGGCTTCTTCCTTTTTCGCCGGCTGTCAATCGCATCACCCTCAGGAGGCTGAGCCCCCGAGGCAGGCCCTGGCCTGGGCTCTTCTTCCCCCTCGGGCTGCTTCAGCCTCCTCCTCCTCTGTCACCGCCCTGCCCTTCCCAGCCCGCACCTCAAGCCTCCATCTGCTTCCGCCCAGCGCGCATGCGCCAATACTCGAAGCAGTCTCCAAAACCGCGCGAACGGAGGAAGGCGGCGCTGGGAGTGTGCGCGCGCAGGAGCGACAAGTAAATTGACCTGGTCAGGGCCTGAAGATCACCCGGATGAGGCCCGAAGATCACCCTGGTGATCGCGATCACCGTTCTGAGCACCCCTGGATTAAACAGTGCTGGTGATCCCTGACTTATTTTTCCACCACTGATTTATAGATCAACACACAAGATACGGTTGGCCAGCCAATGTCAAAACATTCCTGTTCCATCAGGTTTCAATAATAGTTGTGGAGGTTTCGGGACTGCATTTTCTCCTGCTTTTCTGGGCGAGAGGCCCTTTTTGCTTCAGCCGCAAAGCTTTTCCGCAGGCGGAGGCGTTTTGACAAGGCTGCCTTTGGGTCCCTCCTCGTCCTGCTGTTGTCGGCTGCTATTGCGTGACTCGTGCTAGATTCCCGGCAGGCCAGAGGGCAGGATCGATAGGGACGTTGATCAGGAATTCATTCGGCTGTGATCAGAAAACCAGACTAATTACCACCAGGAAAGAAACACTGATTTTTCGTCAAGGTGCTTTGCAGCAGCCACCGTCCATGCCGGCCTCTCTTGCTGACCTTCGGCCCTTCTTGACTTGTGGATTCGGTGTCCAACCCAGACACAACTCCGAAAACTATTAGCATTAAAACATTCATGTTAACCTTTCTGTGGCTACAATATGTTGTTGGTCCAGAGCAGGGGTGCTCACACTTTTTCAGCATGGGAGCTACTGATTAAAAAACCAAGTCCCAAAGATCACCTACCCAGAAATGTAAAACGTATAACTATTTTCTTATTTATTTATTTATTTATTTATTTATATTATTCATTTTTATGTACCGCTCCTTCCAGCAGGCTCAGGGGCAGTTTACATAAAATGAAGTTATAAAGCATCAACATTTCAATTTAATAACAACAATATAAAACAGAGCATAAAAATACATCCAACCACCCCATTTCTCCCACACTGCCATATTACCACACATATTATCAGCCAGAAAGTAAGAAGAGGGGCTTTTGAACTGCAAGGCCATTTAATACTCAGCAAGGTAAACAAAGGGGCATGCAAAAATACATCCAACCACCCCATTTCTCCCACACTGCTATACTACCACACATATTATCAGCCAGAAAGTAAGAAGAGAGGCTTTTGAACTGCAAGGCCATTTAATACTCAGCAAGGTAAACAAAGGGCATGCAAAAATACATCCAACCACCCCATTTCTCCCACACTGCCATATTACCACACATATTATCAGCCAGAAAGTAAGAAGAGAGGCTGTTGAACTGCACGGCCATTTAATACTCAGCAAGGTAAACAAAGGGGCATGCAAAAATACATCCAACCACCCCATTTCTCCCACACTGCTATACTACCACACATATTATCAGCCAGAAAGTAAGAAGAGAGGCTTTTGAACTGCAAGGCCATTTAATACTCAGCAAGGTAAACAAAGGGGCATGCAAAAATACATCCAACCACCCCATTTCTCCCACACTGCCATATTACCACACATATTATCAGCCAGAAAGTAAGAAGAGAGGCTTTTGAACTGCAAGGCCATTTAATACTCAGCAAGGTAAACAAAGGGACATGCAAAAATACATCCAACCACCCCATTTCTCCCACACTGCCATATTACCACACATATTATCAGCCAGAAAGTAAGAAGAGAGACTTTTGAACTGCAAGGCCATTTAATACTCAGCAAGGTAAACAAAGGGGCATGCAAAAATACATCCAACCACCCCATTTCTCCCACATTTCCATATTCCCCAACATATATTTCTCAAGGAACAAAGCAAGCAGAGAGGCTTTGGAGCTAAAAGGCCATTTTTAAACATTAAAAACAAACAAAGAGACATGCCACAGAACAATCAAGCACCCACCCCAAAGTAAAAAGACCGACCTTTGAGATGCGTTAAGGAAATGATCCCCAAGCGTCCTTCTCCTCCTCCTCCGTCATTGCTCCTATTTCCACGCCGCCAGCATGCATGCCGCCTCCAAGAGCTCACGAAGTCCGAGAGGCAGAATGGGCGCTTCTGCATGCGCAGGGCCAGCCATGTATCGCGTCATCCAGGCCTGCCCCCTTTGGTCTCCTACGACTCTGAGTGGCTGGAGAAGGACGGAGGGAGGAGGAGGAATCCAAAAGAGGGGGCCCTTTCTGCCTCTTGGAGCTTTTGGAGCTTTTGGAGGTGGCACGCGAGCAGGGAGCGGGAAGGAGCAACGACGGAGGACTTCTTTGCAGCATGCAGGAGCGCATGAAGAGGACCAACAGAAAAAAACCTGGTCAGGGGCCTGAAGATCACCAGGATGAGGCCCGAAGATCACCCAGGTGATCCCGATCACCATTCTGAGCACCCCTGGTCCAGAGTCTAGAACGGCGTTTCTCAACTTGGGGGTCGGGACCCCCAGGGGGGTCACGAGAGCGTTTCAGAGGGGTCGCCAAAGACCATCAGAAAACATATATTTCTGATGGTCTTAGGAAGCCCTTTGGCAGAGAAGGTTGAAGATCTCTCCGCCTCTCTTTCTTTTTGGGAACAGAGGACGAATTTTCCCATCTAAAGTTCTCCTCTACTGTGATTGGCAGGCCTCCCTGCCAAGGGGAAGGCTGTTTCTGAGACTCCAAGTGGGGAGGGGAGAGCAGGCGTGCTCGGCGCATGGCAGCATGATGCGCATGTGTGGGTAAGGGAGAGTGTGTGATGTGGGATGGAGGCTCATGCCAGCTAGTCCCTTCAAGGCATGAGGGTTTTGTGTAGAAAGTTTGACCCAATTCTATCATTGGTGGGGTGCAAGGGGCTCTTTGATTGTAGGTAAACTATACATCCCAGTAACTACAACTCCCAAATGTCAAGATCTATTTCCCCCAAACTCTACCACTGTTCACATTTGGGTATATTGCAGATTCGTGTCAAGTGTGGTCCAGATCCATCATTGTTGAGTCTATAGTGCTATCTGGATGTAGGTGAACTACAACTCCCAAACTCAAGGTCAATGCCCACCAAAACCTTCCAGTATTTGCTGTTGGTCATGGGAGTTTTGCGTACCAAGTTTGGTTCAATGCAATTGTTGGTGAGTTCAGAATGCTCTTTGATTGTAGGTGAACTATAAATCCCAGCAACTACAATTTCCAATTGACAAAATCAACCTCCCATCCCCCAAAAAATGCAGTTATGAAGTAGCAATGAAAATAATGTTATGGTTAGGGGCCTCCACAACATGAGGAACTGTATTAAGGGGTCGCAGCATTCGGAAGGTTGAGAAACACTGGTCTAGAACAGCATTTATCAACCTTGGGTCCGAGACCCTTGGGAGGGGCGAAGGTTGAGAAACACTGGCCTAGTAAGAGCCAAGGCCTCAAACGTGTGGCCCATGTGCATGGCATGCCCACCCATCGCCAGATTCTTGACATTCTGCCTGTGTTTTTCTAACCCTGGGAGGCCGCCGCTTGGAGTCTGCATCTGGTCGTCTGTCAAGCTCCCAGGGCCGCTTCCTCTTTATTTATTTGTCCGTTCCTAACCCAATTTTTCAGCTGGAACGGCAGGCGACTGCAAAGCGACGGCGCCCCAGGCAAGATGCGTATTACGTCTCGGCTGAATCAGTAAGGCTTTATTACCCCCACCCACTTCAGAGAACTGGCCTGGACCCAGACGGCTTCTTCTTGGAATGACTTTTCTTCCCCTTTCATAAAGTAAATGATCCTAGATGATCTGGTTTCTCTCTTTCTCCAGAATGGACATCCCAGGGTTCCTGTCTCTCTCCAAATTCGCATGACCCCGTCCACTGCCTCTCCTTAACCCTTTCCTCTATCTATCCATTATCTATCTATCCACGTTTTCATACGGGGACAATTCCATCCTAGATTATCTGTTTGTTCTCTCCAGAATGGACATCCCAGGGTTCCTGTCTCTCTCCAAGTTCGCATGACCCGCCTACTGCCTCTCCTTAACCCTTTCCTCTATCTATCCACGTTTTCATAGGCGGACAATTCCATCCTAGATTATCTGTATTTTCTCTCCCGAATGGACATCCCAGGGTTCCTGTCTCTCTCCAAGTTCGCATGACCCACCCACTGCCTACTGCCCTTTCCTCTCTCTATCCTCTAACCCTTTCCTCTATCTATCTATCTATCCACGTTTTCATACAGGACAATTCCATCCTAGATTATCTGTATTTTCTCTCCCGAATGGACATCCCAGGGTTCCTGTCTCTCTCCAAATTCGCATGACCCGCCCATTGCCTCTCCTTAACCCTTTCCTCTATCTATCCATCCATCCATCCATCCATCCATCCATCCATCCATCCATCCATGTTTTCATACGGGGACAATTTCATCCTAGATTATCTGTTTTTTTCTCTCCCGAATGGACATCCCAGGGTTCCTGTCTCTCTCCCAATTCGCATGACCCGTCCTCTGCCTCTCCTTAACCCTTTCCTCTATATCTATCTATCTATCCACGTTTTCATGGACATCCCAGGGACAATTTCATCCTAGATTATCTGTTTGTTCTCTCCAGAATGGACATCCCAGGGTTCCTGTGTCTCTCCAAGTTCGCATGACCCCACCCACTGCCTCTCCTTAACCCTTTCCTCTATCTATCTATCTATCTATCCACGTTTTCATACGGGGACAATTTCATCCTAGATTATCTGTTTTTTCTCTCCCGAATGGACATCCCAGGGTTCCTGTCTCTCTCCAAATTCGCATGACCCCACCCACTGCCTCTCCTTAACCCTTTCCTCTATCTATCTATCTATCTATCTATCCACGTTTTCATACAGGGACAATTTCATCCTAGATTATCTGTTTTTTCTCTCCCGAATGGACATCCCAGGGTTCCTGTCTCTCTCCAAATTCGCATGACCCGCCCACTGCCTCTCCTTAACCCTTTCCTCTATCTATCTATCCACGTTTTCATACGGGGACAATTTCATCCTAGATTATCTGTTTTTTCTCTCCAGAATGGACATCCCAGGGTTCCTGTCTCTCTCCAAATTCGCATGACCCCACCCACTGCCTCTCCTTAACCCTTTCCTCTATCTATTTATCTATCTATCTATCTAACTATCTATCTAACTATCTATCTACCGTGTTTCCCCGATAGTAAGACACCCCGATTGTAAGACGTATCGGGAGTTTCAGAGGGGTCGGCTAATATAAGCCATACCCATCCAGTAAGACGTCTCTCTCATCGGGAAACACGGGGGTAATTTATCAGGGCAGGCCTTACCTTTTCCGGGGTCACTCGGTCCCGCCTCCGCCGGGCTCTCTTACCTTTTCCGAGGGCAGCCGCCCGACCCGCCACCGGCCGCGGCACGCCTCTCAAAGAACTGGCATTTCTGCGCCTGCGCCAGGCGCGCTCAGGACCTAGTGCCCAGTGACCTAGTACCCATGTGCGGACATTCGCGCATGCGCAGAAACGGCCGCTTCTGCACATGCGCGAGCGTCCGTGCATGGGCACTAGTCCCGAGCGCCTGGCGCAGGCGCAGAAATGCCAGTTCTTTGGGAGCGTGCTGCAGCCAGCCCGTGGGGCCGGCTGGGCGGCGGGCGGCGGTGGCCGGCGGCACCCCTCGCAGGTACCGTCGCCCCTCCCAGGTACCGTCGCCCTACTGGGTGAAGAATTCTTTCGGGGTATGTCCAATATAAGACATACCCCGAAAGTAAGACGTAGTGGGGCTTTTGGGGGTAAAAAGAAAGTAAGACACTGTCTTACTTTCGGGGAAACACGGGTATCTATCTATCCACGTTTTCATACGGGGACAATTTCATCCTAGATTATCTGTTTTTCTCTCCAGAATGGACATCCCAGGGTTCCTTTCTCTCTCCAAATTCGCATGACTCCACCCACTGCCTCTCCTTAACCCTGTCCTCTATCTATCTATCTATCTATCTTTTCATATGGGGACAATTTCATCCTAGATTATCTGGTTTTTTTCTCCAGAATGGACATCCCAGGGTTCCTGTCTCTCTCCAAATTCACATGACCGTACCCATTGCCTCTCCTTAACTCTTTCCTCTATCTATCTATCTATCTATCTATCTATCTATCTATCTATCCACATTTTCATACGGAGACAATTTCATCCTACATTATCTGTTTTTTCTCTCCAGAATGGACATCCCAGGGTTCCCTTCTCTCTCCAAATTCGCATGACCCCGCCCACTGCCTCTCCTTAACTCTTTCCTGCCTGTATCTATCCACATTTTCATACGGAGACAATTTCATCCTAAATTATCTGTTTTTTCTCTCCAGAATAGACATCCCAGGGTTCCCTTCTCTCTCCAAATTCGCATGACCCTCCTTAACCCTTTCCTAACAGGAATTGATCAGCAACTGAACACGAGCTTTGGGAAGACTTCACCATGATTTAGAGTAGTTGTAGTTCACCTATATTCTGTGTGCCAAGTTAGGTTCAATTCCATCGTTGGTGGAGTTCAGAATGCTCTTTGATTGTAGTAGAACTACAACTCCCAAATTTCATCGTCTATTTTCCCCACACTCCCACCTGTGTCCACATTTGGGCATATTGAGTATTTGTGCCAAGTTTGGTCCAGATCCATCGTTGTTTGAGTCCACAGTGCTCTCTGGATGTAAGTGAACTACAACTCCAAAACTCAAGGTCAATACCCACCAAACCCTTCCAGTATTTTTTGTTGGTCATGGGAGTTCTATGTGTCAAGATTGGTTCAATTCCATCATTGGTGTGGTTCGGAATGCTCTTTGATATAGGTTAACTCAGTGTTTCCCAACTGGTGTTCCGCGGCACACTAGTGTGCCGTGAGCGATTACCTGGTGTGCCGTGGAAAAACCTCTCTTCCCCCTGCTCTTCCCCCTCCTGCTGCTGCTGCTTGGCAGAGGAAGAAGAGGAAGGGTCGAGTGGCGGCGAAGAAGAAAAAGAAGGGGCCGGGGCACCTCTTCCTTCGGCCGTTTCTCCTCCGCACGCGCCAGCCAGCCTCCAATCGAGGAAGAGGCGGTGAACAGAAGCGGAAGGAAGGAAGGCAACCGCGGGCCGAGTGAGTGCCTTCCCTTCTGTTTGGAACCGGGGAGGAGGAGGAGGCCAAGCGGACGGAGTTGGATCCGGGCCTAGCGGGTGAGACCGGCTCTGAGTCCTTGTGTCTGTGTGTGTATTTTGTGCTCTTGCTTCCCTGCCATTCCTGCCAGGATATCTATGTTGTGTTCATCGAAACAGGCCCAGATTTCACACTGAGTGTATAAATACATTTACAAACATATTAACTATATGTATGACTGTGTTAGAGGGTCATTTTGTGTCATTTTGGTTGGTGGTGTGCCCGAGGAGTCCACAGGTGAACTACAACTCCAAAACTCAAGGTCAATTCCCAAGCAAACCCTTTCAGTACTTTCTGTTGGTAATGAGAGTTCAATATGCCAAGTTTGGTTCAATTCCATTGTTGCAAGCGTTCAGGATGCTCTTTGTTTGTGTGTTAACTATAAGTCCCAGAAACTGTAACTCCCAAATGTCAAGGTCTATTTTCCCCAAACTCCATCTGCGTTCACATTTGGGCATATTGAGTATTCATGCCAAGTTTGGTCCTGATCCAACATTGTTTGAGTCCACAGTGCTCTCTGGGTATAGGTGAACTACAACTCCAAAACCCAAGGTCAATGCCCACCAAACTCTTATAGTATTTTCTCTTGGTTATGGGAGTTCTGTGTGGGAAGTTTGTGTCTTTCTGCCATTCCTGCCAGGATATCTATGTTGTGTTCATCGAAACAGGCCCAGGTTTCACACCAAGTGTATAAATACATTTAAAAACATATTAACTATGTGTATTACTGTGTTAGAGGGTCATTTTGTGTCATTTTGGTTGGTGGGGGAATACTGTGTCCCATTCTGGGCACCACAACTGACGGGAGATGTTGACATGCTGGAATGTGTCCAGAGGAGGGATGACTCAAATGATTAAGAGTCTGGAGAACAAGCCCTATGAGGAGCGGCTTAAAGAGCTGGTCATGTTTAGCCTGAAGAGGAGAAGGCCGAGAAGAGATATGATGAAGGACATGTAGGAATTAGGTTTGGGTAGATTCGTCAGAATGCTCGTAAAATTGGAAGTACAACTGCAAAACTCAAAGTCAATTCCCAAGCAAACCCTTTCAGTACTTTCTGTTGGTAATGAGAGTTCAATATGCTAAGTTTGGTTCAAATCCATTGTTGCAAGAGTTCAGGATGCTCTTTGTTTGTGTGTTAACTATAAATTGAGCAAGACCTTTGTGTGTGTCTTTCTGCCATTCCTGCCAGGATATCTATGTTGTGTTCATCGAAACAGGCCCAGGTTTCACACTGAGTGTATAAATACATTTAAAAACATATTAACGATATGTATTACTGTGTTAGAGTGTCACTTTGTGTCATTTTGGTTGGTGGTGTGCCCCAGGATTTTGTCAATGTAAAAAATGTGCCGCGGCTCAAAAAAGGTTGGGAAACACTGGGTTAACTATATATCCCAGGAACTACAACTCCCAAATGACAAAATCAATCTCCCCTGTCCAACTTCACCAGTATTCAAATTTGAGCATATCGGGTATTTGTGCCAAATTTGGTCCAGTGAATGAAAATACATCCTGCCTATCTGATATGTACATTTTGATTCATAACAGTAGCACCATTACAGTTATGAAGTAACAATGAAAATAATGTTATGGTTGGGGGTCACCATAACATAAGGAACTTTGCCCTTCCTTTCGGTGCCTAGTGGACCCGGCGTGTGTGGGGCTTGTGGGTCACCAGGCAGTGCGCTTGCCAGAGGAATCGATCCTGTCAGGGGCTTGATGTTGCGTGGTCGGGAATGAATTCTTGGGAGGCCCCAGATTTATTCAGCTCCATATTGATCGGCTGAGCTGAGCTCTGGCCTTGGGCTGTGGCTCGGGGTTACACCCAGAGCAGCTGTGCGTGTGGTGAAATTCGGCAGGCGCATAGAGGTTGCACGGTGGTGCAGAGCACGCATATCCTTAAGCAATTCCGATGGCAGACCTTGGCGGTGGCAAAGTTGTTTGGAACTTTGTTGGCACCACTTGATCGGACGTGAACATGACAGAGCACTCACTGTACGTGATCAGGTTTAATATAATTAATATGTTATTGTACACAATTCTTATTGTTGTTGTTGCTAGACTTATAGGGTTGGGAGGGACCCCCAAGGGACATCTAGTCCAGCCCCCTTTCCAAGTAGGAATTAATATATTATTATACATTATTATTGTTGTTATTATTGCTATCATTATTATTGCTATTATTAGATTCCTAGAGTTGGAAGGGGCTGCAAGGGCCATTTAGTCCAAACCCCTAATGCAGAGGTGGGCAATTATTTTTTTTCCCAAGGGGCCACACGAGAGCCAAAAAATATTATGGAGGGCCGCACCTAAAGGCTGGACTACATTCTAATCATTATTTATTTATTTATTTACTATATTTACTATATACCGTGTTTCCCCGATAGTAAGACACCCCCGATTGTAAGACGTATCGGGGGTTTCAGAGGATGGGGTGCATAGATAGAAGGTGTTATATGTGTTCCTAAGCATCCCACCATTGTTAAGCTAACACACAGGTGAGTAGACTTAGCAACTGTGTCTTACCTTTTCCTGGCCTCACTCCCGGAGGTGGCAGGGCAGCTGTCGTCCTTCTCCGGCCCTGCACCTAAGGCCAAGCTCGAGCTAAAAAGAGAGCCCGCTCAGCCCGGGAAGGTGGAAGGTCCCAGCAGGGAGGAGGCACCCTGGATGGGAGTTTGCCCTGAGTAGGCAGCAGCAGGCCAGGGAGGCAGGCCCTCCCCACGGCATTGGGGCCTCTGGCGGCCTGCATCCGGAGCGCCTCCAGCCCTCGGGGCTGGCGAGTTGCGGCTCCGCCCGCGCCACACTAGCCGAACGGGCCTGTAGCAATGGCGCTGCATGTGCTGCACCTGGCGGCTGCGGCCAAATGCGCCCTTAGCCATGGCCAGATACGCCCCCAGATAAGTGGCGCCCTGAGGCAGCCGCCTCCCTTGGCCTCCAGTAAGATCCGCCTCTGCGTACCCCGAAAGTAAGACGTATCGGGGAAACACGGGGGTATTGCTGCCAGGGCCGGCCTTACCTTTTCCGGGAGGGTCACTCGGTCCCGCCTCCTCCTCCGCCACCGCCGCCTCCGCCACCGCCGCACAGCCAGCCCCACGGGCCGGCCACGGCACGCCTCCCAAAGCACGGCACGCCTCCCAAAGCACGGACGTTTCTGCGCCTGCGCCAGGCGCGCTCGGGACCTAGTGCCCATGCGCGGACATTCATGCAGGCACAGAAACGTCCGTGCTTTGGGAGTCCCAAAGCATGGACATTTCTGCGCCTGCGCGAATGTCCGCGCATGGGCACTAGGTCCCGAGCGCACCTGGTGCAGGCGCAGAAACGGCCGTTCTTTGGGAGGCGTGCTGCGGCCGGCCCATGGGACAGGCTGTGCGGCGGCGGCGGCGCAGCGGCGAGGTGGGGTGGGGTGGCGGCGCGGCTCCCAGGTACCGTCGCCCCTCCCAGGTACCGTCGCCCTACTGGTGAAGAATTCTTTCGGGTATGTCCAATATAAGACATACCCCAAAAGTAAGACGAGTGGGGCTTTTGGGGGTAAAAGAAAGTAAGACACTGTCTTACTTTTGGGGAAACACGGTATTACACATCATTAATATTAACATATTAATATATGAAGAAATATTCATATATTATTAATATTAATATCATTATAGTATATATATATATATAGACATTATAATATATTGAAATTATAATATAATATGACATTCAGAAGCAGCCCTGTAGTGCCTAACAGCTACAGAGCTGTTTGGGCTGGAAGTCAGCCTGAAGAAAAGGGAAGTCCTCTACCAGCCCGCACCACAGGAAGAACACCATCACCCCCACGTCAGCCTAAGCACATCTGTGCTTATGTCCGTTCAGCAGTTCACCTACCTGGGAAGCATCATCTCTTCAGAAGCCAAGATTGATAAAGAGATAGATCACAGATTAGCAAAGGCATATAGTGCATTGGGAAGGCTTCACAAAAGAGTCTGGAGCAACAAGCACCTGAGGCCAAGCACCAAAATCAGTGTGTACAGAACTATCGTACTGTCTATCCTCCTCTATGGGTCTGAAACATGGGTCACCTATCGCCAACACCTACGACTCCTCGAATGCTTTCCTCAGCGCTGTCTTTGCACAATCCTAAATATACACTGGACAGACTATGTGACAAATGTTGCTGTCCTTGAGCAAGCAGGGATCACCAGCATTGAGGCCATGCTATTGAGAACACAGCTGCACTGGGCAGGGCACGTATCTAGGATGGAGGACCACCTCCTCCCAAAGATACTACTCTAGGGTGAACTCGCCACGGGTCAGCGCAAGAAAGGCGCCCCCAAAAAGAGATATAAGGACTCCCTGAAACAACATCTCAGGCTCGGCCAGATTGATCACCAACAATGGTCCACTCTGGCCTCACATCGGGAGGCATGGAGACGCACTATCCACAATGCTGCGCCGTCTTTCGAGAAACGACAACGCAGAAAGCACCGCAACTTGGAAACAACATCACCCAAGGAGACTTTCTGCTGTGCTTTCTGCAACTTGCCTATCTCAGATTGGCCTTTTTAGTCATCAACGCGCTTGTAAAAAGCGTGGAATGAGTCCTTCCTAAGAATCTTCGTTTGTGAAGCCTTCCGAATGCACCATATGCCTTTGCTAATCTGTGATCTATCTCTTTGTCAATCTTGGCGCCTGAAGAGATGATGCTTCCCAAGTAGGTGAACTGCTGAATGGACTTAAGCACAGATTTGCCTATGCTGACGTGGGGATGATGGTGTTCTTCCTGTGGTGCGGGCTGGTAGAGGACTTCCGTTTCCTTCTGGCTGACTTCCAGCCCAAACAGCTCTGCAGCTGCTGCAAAGCAGGATGTAAGGCGCTGCAGGGCTGCTTCTGAATGGGCGACAAGGGCATAGATATAGGCATTATAATATATTGAAGTTATAATATAATATATACTATAATAATGATGATATTAATACTAATAATATATGAATATTTCTTGATATATTAATATGTTAATATTAATGATGTGTAATATATAGTAAACTAGCTGTACCCGGCACGCGTTGCTGTGCCCTATTTAGGAGATGCGAGAAAAATGAGTATGTAAGGGTTGGAATTGTTGTTAGTTATTGTGTTGTTGGGGCCATGGCTGTGTCGTTGTGGGTTGTTCTGGTGGGTGGGTTGTTGAAGTCCTGGGGAGTTGTCGGTGTGTGGTGTTGCTGGCGTTCTGCATAGCTTGTGGATATACAATGTTTTTTGTCTTTCCGTCTGCTGTGTTGATGTAGAGGTTGATGCTTGTGTGGGTGGGGTACTTTGGAAGTGAGTGGAGGTACTTGAAATCCCATTATCCATGGTGTGTCCTCCTCTGAACTGCAGTCGGATGGAGTGTGGGTCATGGGGGGCATTGTGTACCAAGTTGGGTCTTTATCGGTCTTGGTTCTGGGCCACAGTGGTCTGTGGGGAATGATGGGTTTTGAAGTAGTACAAATCCCATTATCCATGGAGGTACTTCAAGTCCCATTATCCATGGTCCACCCTCCTCCAAACTGTAGTAGAATGTAGCGTGGGTCATAGGGGCTCTGTGTGCCAAGGTAGGTTAATGTAAATTCAGGCCATACACAATGTCCCATGAGCTGAGGCCTAGTCAGGAACAGCAAGTTAATGAAGCCTTACTGTCAATTCAGGCCATACACAATGTCCAATGAGCTGAGGCGTAGTCGGGAGAATCAAGTTAATGAAGCCTTACTGTCAATTCAGAGCGTAAACAGCATTCCATTAAGTGAGGCCTAGTCAGGGAAATTAAGTTAATGAAGCCTTACTGTCAATTTTGGGCGTGGTCTGTGATTTGTAGGGGTGTAAATTTTCTGTGGGAAGTGAATTGGGTGTTTGTGTTTGTGCCTCAGCCCTTTGCCTTATCCTCCTCTGACAGTTTATTATGGGTCGGAATGTTCATGTTAGCTGGCCAGTACAGGAGTTATGCAAATCCGCCCTTATTGGCAGCCAATTATATTGTCAGAATGTAGAGGCTGGGAGAGTCGTTGGCAGCCCCGGAGGATGCTGGGAAATGTAGGGTTTTGGGGGGGCCTTTTAGGTTTTGGGGAGGAAAGTTTCTTTGCTACAAACCTACCCTGCTTGAGGCCTATTTCTGTTGGCAAGTTTGGTGTTTCTGCATTGTAAGGTTTCTCTGTTTGGGACGGTCGTTCCATGACGGGAACCCCTTTATATAATAGATATAGTAAATAAATAAATAAATAATGTAGATTAGAATGTAGTTCAGCCTAGGTGCGGCCCTCCATAATATTTTTTGGCTCTCGTGTGGCCCCTTGGAAAAAATAATTGCCCACCCTTGATCTGGAGCAAACTTGCCCAACAACAACAACAGTAGTAATAGTATGACCACATGACAAATTTTAAGTTAACCTGGCACGATGGGAGTTGTAGTCCACCCACAACCTTTTTTCAAATAACCCGAGCAACGCCAGGTACCCAAGCTAGTATATGTGTATATCCCAAGGTCATGCAGCTGGCTGTCCTGCTTCTGCGTCTCCCAAGAATTCGATTGTTCACCCTCCATGACGCGATGCATAATGCCGTACTCTTCCTAGAAACATGCAAATGCTACACCAAGTCCCCCAAGACTTGCGAGATGCAGGCAAACCGAGCTTTCCATTTGCAACTCGCTTGACAATTTGTCCACCACACTGAGGGAGGGGGGGAGAGAGAGGGAGAGATTTGCCAGCAAATTACATTACTTTGTTTGGTCAATTGCCCTACCAATTGATTTTCCTGTACAAATAATGAACATTTATGGTTATTTTCCCTATAGGTTTGCTTTATTTGCCATATAACTAAGAGTGATTTTCCTGCATTTCTTTTTTTTTTTTTTAGAGTTGAGCTCATTGCTGTCAGTTAGCGATGGCACGTGGGAATAGACCCTGAGACACAGATCACAATGTCTTCTTCATCATAGTGGCAGATGCTGGTGGGGAGTGAGGAGTGAACTATAAACCCCAGCAAATACAACTCCCAAATGGCAAGGTCTATTTTCCCAAAACACCACCACTGTTCACATTTGGGCATAGGGAGGATTCGTGCCAAGTTTGGTGCAGATCCATCATTGTTTGAGTCCACAGTGCTCTCTGGATGTAGGTGAACTACAACTCCAAATCTCAAGGTCAATGCCCACCAAACCCTTCCGGTATTTTCTATTGGTCGTGGGAGTTCTATGTGCTACTATAGAACTATTTTTTATTTATTTACTAGTTTTGGGACCCGGTGCTGCCCGGGTTATTTGAAACAGGCTGAGGCCTAGGAAGCCTTAACGTCCATTTAGGCTGAGGCCTAGGAAGCCTTATTTAGGAAGCTTAATGTCTATTCAGGCTGAGGCCCAGGAAGCCTTATTCAGGCTGAGGCCTAGGCTGAAGCCTTAATAATGTCATTCAGGGCTGAGGCCTAGGAAGCCTTACTGTAAATGCAGGCTGAGGCCTAGGAAGCTGTACTGTCCATTCAGGCTGAGGCCTAGGAACCCTTACTGTCAAATCAGGCTGAGGCCTAGGAAGCTTTAATGTCTATTCAGGCTGAGGCCTAGGAAGCCTTACTGTCAACTCAGGCTGAGGCCTAGGAAGCCTTAATGTCCATTCAGGCTGAGGCCTAGGAAGCCTTACTGTCAATTCAGGCTGAGGCCTAGGAAGCCTTACTGTCAATTCAGGCTGAGGCCTAGGAAGCCTTACTGTCAATACAGGCTGAGGCCTAGGAAGTCCCATTTAGTCTGAGGCCTTAGGAAGCCTTACTGTCAATGCAGGCTGAGGCCTAGGAAGCCTTACTGTCAATGCAGGCTGAGGTCTAGGAAGCCTTACTGTCAATTCAGGCTGAGGCCTAGGAAGCTTTAATGTCCATTCAGACTGAGGCCTAGGAAGCCTTACTGTTAATGAGGCCTAGGAAGCCGTACTGTCCATTCAGATTGAGGCGTAGGAACCCTTACTGTCAATTCAGGCTGAGGCCTAGGGAGCCTGTTAATTTAAGCTGAGGCCTAGGAAGCCTTACTGTTAATTTAGGCTGAGGCCTAGGAAACCTTACTGTCAATGCAGGCTGAGGCCTAGGAAGCCTTACTGTCAATTCAGGCTAAGGCCTGTTGGGAAAAGTGGTGTTTTCACCTTTGGCTGGAAGGATGTATGTCTATTTTGGGCCTAGCTTGTAATGTTAGTAGTGCTCTCAGTACATCAGGAAACCCTCTCTTTGTAGTGAAATCCTGTTAGGAAATTAACATTCCATTTCCAACGG
The DNA here is from genome assembly GCA_030556195.1 of Anolis apletophallus. Classification (NCBI taxonomy): domain Eukaryota; kingdom Metazoa; phylum Chordata; class Lepidosauria; order Squamata; family Anolidae; genus Anolis; species Anolis apletophallus. Next base: position 2,683,046 of record JARBWK010000017.1, on the reverse strand, counting down.
AAAAACTGTCTGGTGCCTTAGCGTGTTGGAGTTTTGTGGCTGGCCAATGAGAGTCCTTTATGCAAATAATCCCACAGTGGCAACCAATTGAAAAGCTGCCACATATTCCTCCACACTTCCCGCCCTCTGCACCTCCCGCTGCAAACACTGACTTTTATTATATACATAGATAGATAGATAGATAGATAGATAGATAGATAGATGCATTTATTATTTTGATTTATATGCCACCTTTCCCAAAAAGGCTCAGGGTGGTTCACAACAATGAATACACAACACAACGTAGTTAAAAACAGAATAAAAACAGATTTGGACCAGAATGGAAAGCACAACCTTGGAGATTAAACGCCTGGTGGAACAGGGTGGTCTTACAAGCCCTCCTGAAGGCCTGTCACTCTGTTATTGCTCGTGCCTCTGCCGTGAGGGCGTTCCACAGGATAGGCGCTACTACAGAAAAGGTGCGTTGCCGAGTTGGTGGCAATCGGCAAATCTTGAGTGATGGAACCTCCAATAGGTTTTGATCCATGGACCGTAGTGGTCTCTGGGGAACGTGCAGGGAGAGGCGGTCCTTCAGGTACACTGGCCCCAGACCATGCAAGGTCTTAAAGGTTAACACCAGCACTTTGAAGGCAATCCGATACTTGATGGGAAGCCAGTGCAAACACTGGAGCACTGGTGTGATGTGGCATATTAGTCAGGGGCGGTCCTACTGGTAGGCAAGGGACGCCGCTGCGTGGGGCGCCATCTGGGTAAAGGGTGAATTCCCACGCCCGCCAGACAGTGTCTGGCCGATGTTCCGCTTTTGGGCCTTGTGTGCTCCGACGCCGCGCCCCGCTCCCTGCTGTGTCTGCTGGTTCTGCTGGCCTTGGAGGTGGGCGCCGGCGAGAAGGCAAAGGCGGCCTCCTCCTCCTTGCCGGTCCCGGCCCCGTCTTCCACGAGCACGGAAGGGGAGTCCGGCTCAGGCTGCCAGGGCGTGCCTGTGGTGGCAGCACAGCAAGGAGCTCCGGCTGGAGAGCATCAAATCCCAGATCCTGAGCAAGCTGCAGCTGAAGGAGGTGCCCAACATCACATGCGAGGTGGTCAACCAGCTGCTGCCCACATGCGCGGAGGGGGGGGGGGGGCCCAAAATAATGTTTTGGGGCGGGGCGCCAAAATAATGTCCGCTTACCATTTAAAATTACCTTAGACCGCCCCTGAAGTTAGTGTCACTCCAGCCAGCAGTCGAGCCGCAGCGTTTTGCACCATCTTCAGTTTCCGGATGACCAACAAAGGAAGGCCCATGTAAAGGGCGTTACAGTAGCCCAGTCTCGAGATTATTTATTTATTATTTATTTATTTATTTATTTATTATTTCGCATTTGTCTGTCGCCCCCCCACGGCTCGGGCGACTTACAACAGTTCGTAAAATACAATTGTCAGATAACTCATAATAACTCACAGTAATACCATTAAGATGGAATTACAATTAGAACAGTTGAAACAACAAATGGAGTCGCAGTGGGCTGACAGCTAGGCGGTGCGAGCTACAGTTTAGCTAACTCCGAAGGCTTGTTGGAACAGCAATGTCTTAACTGCTCTCCTGAACGGGAGGAGGCCCTGGGTGGCACGGATGCCGGCAGGCAGTGCGTTCCACGGGGCTGGGGCTGCAACAGAGAAAGCCCGGCGGCGGGTTGCGGACAGATGGTAGGTCCTCACATTTGGGATGACCAGGAGGTTTAGCTCTTCGGAGCGCAGTGATCTGGTGGGATGATATGGGACAAGGCGGTCCCGCAGGTACACTGGCCCCAGACCATGTAAGGCCTTAAAAGTCAGGACTAACACTTTGAAGGCAATCCGGCATTCAATTGGGAGCCAGTGCAGTTCGCGTAGGATTGGCGTGATGTGGTGGCCAATCGGGAGTCGCGCTGCAGTGTTCTGCACCAGCTTGAGTCTCCGGATTACCGACAGAGGAAGGCCAATGTAAAGAGCGTTACAGTAGTCCAGCCTCGAGATGACCGTGGCTTGGATCACTGTGGCTAAGTCGCGCCGGGACAAATAGGGGCCAGCTTCCTCGCCTGGCGAAGATGGAAAAATGCTACCCTGCTGACGCTGGAGACGTGGGCTTCTATCGACAACAGGAGGTCCAAGGTTACTCCTAAGTTCTTAACAGAGGGCGACGGACATAATCTCACGCCGTCCAGGGTTGGAAGCTGAACATCCCTACAGCCCGGAGGACCCAGCCACAGGATCTCCGTCTTTGCCGGATTCACCTTCAACCTACTGGCTCGCAGCCATCCAGATTAGAATGTAGATCAGCCTTTTTTTGGCTCTTGTGTGGCCCCTTAGAAAAAATAATTGCCCACCTCTGGCTTAGAAGAACCCAATTGCATGGAAATTGATCAGCTTTGAAAAGCATCCCGATTTGCCCAACTGCAACGAGTTCGTTTTGGTTCCAGAGACATCAGTTTTCCGATCTGGGAGTGCTTTGCCAGACACTTGTGTGCCGCAGATGGGGAAACGCTGGCGGAAACACGGGCTGCCATGACGTAGCCAGGGTCACATATGGAACTGGGAATGCTCCTCTCGCTTTGATCCCTTCTGCTCTCCTTCTCTTGACGGGTGCAGGTGCCTGGGTTATTTCTGGCCTCCCCCCCCCACAGCCTGACATCCAAAGCGAATTCTGGAGAGTGCCTTCTTGACTTTCTGTCTGGAAGCAAGTGCCACTTTGACCTCTCCGAATGATCCGCTCTGTCACGAACAGCTGGGGATCAAAGATCCTCAAGATGCAAAGAATTTACAGTCTTCATTTATTGGCACCTCCGGTAAATACTAGGCCTGTATGATCAAATTAAAAAATGGTTCAAAACTCGTTGCGGATGTAGGGGGCGCTGGCGGTACGAATCCCTGGAGGGATTACGTGACCCTCTGTTGAATATAATCAACAGCTCCCTTGAGCAAGGAGTCTTTCCAGAGGGCTTAAAAGAGGCAGTGGTCTCCCCGCTGCTGAAGAAACCTAATTTAGATCGATCGGTTCCCGCCAATTACCGCCCAGTGTCGAACCTTCCATTCCTGGGCAAGGTGGTTGAGAGGGCGGTAGCGAGGCAACTGCAGCAATTCCTTGAGGACACAGCCGGCTTAGATCCCTTCCAGTCCGGCTTCCGCTTGGGGCACGGGACAGAGACTGTGTTGGTCGCCATTTCAGATCAGCATCGATGCCAACTGGACAAGGACGGCTCAGCGCTGCTTGTGTTATTGGACCTCACGGCAGCTTTTGATACGGTCGATTACAATCTTTTGGCCCACCGCCTTGCCGTTGCTGGAGTCAGGGGAATAGCCTTGAAATGGCTGTTGTCCTTTCTCCACAGTCGGGGACAGCGAGTAGAAAGGGGTGGTTTGGTTTCTATCGCTCTCTGAGGCCTTGGCAACCTGACCCCCCTGGATAAACCACACAGCAGCTGAGGTACAACGGGTTTTATTGATTATAGGTAAGTATAGGAAAAAGGTTGGAGGCAATCCTTATAGTGCCTCCAGCTAGCAGCAATCAGGAATCAGCAAGGGTGTGAGTGCTCCGCAGTAAAAAGAAGCACAAGCGGGAAAACTGGATCACAAGCCGGATGCGAGAGTCTCTTGGAATCCCAGCCGAAGCAAGCGAGGCTGGGACGCGTTGGTTATAAGGCAAAGAGTTCAAAAGGTAAAAGAGTCTTTCCAGGATCAAAAGACTTTTCTGCTTCGGCGGCGCAGCCGGTGTGGCGGCGCCCATCCATGATGGCTGCCCACGCGGTCGCGTAGGTTGCTTACATGGACGGACCGCCCCTGGACGCGGAGGTCCAAGTGGCGCGAGAGTCATGTGCAGCTCTCGCCCCAGGTCTAACGCGGCGGGAAGGCATCCGCATGCAAACTGGGTTAAACACCCAATTTGGATGCGGAGGTCCTTCCCTCCACGTCAGAACTGGTGCGAGAGCCGCACATGGAAGGGATAGCCAGGGAAGGGAAACCCGACGATTCCTTTCCGAAAACGACAGCGGTGGCTTCGAAATGGCAAATTCACTTGCTTACATTGCTTCAAAACCGCCTCAAAAGTGAATTTAATCCGAATTCATTCCGCTTTTACAAGCATTCCGACGAACCTAACTAGGCGTAGTAAATGCTAGCAGATTATCCGCTTCTCTTTGCGCTCTCCTTCCAACCTGCCTTTCCCAAACAGAGCCTGCAGAAACGGCACCTAGAAGAACCAAATAGTAATTTAGACTGAATCTCAGCCTGATGGGACGAAATTGTTCAGGGACTCCCTTGACAAAGCTATTAAGGAAAATTTCTAGATCTCGACAAATTGGAATAGTTCGTCCTTGGATTGAACTAGAGGGGGGTCCTCCTGGGTTCGGCACTGACGCTTGATGCGCAGGTGTCGGCGGTGGCCGGGAGGGCCTTTGCACAGTTAAAACTCATGCGCCAACTGCGACCATACCTCGTGAAGTCTGACTTGACCATGGTGGTCCACACCTTGGTTACTAGGGGTGGATATCTCCAATTTAAATACTTTGAAACCCGTTAATATTTCGTATTTGAAATTATTTTGACCCTATATCAGGGGTGGGCAATTATTTTTTCCAAGGGGCCACACGAGAGCCAAAAAATACTATGGAGGGCCGCACCTAAAGGCGGAACTACATGCTAATCTACATAATTTATTTATTCACTTACTATATTTACTATATATTACACATCATTAATATTAACATATTAATATATCAAGAAATATTCATATATTATTAGTATTAATATCATAATTATTATATTATAGTGTGTATATATAGACATTATAATATATTGAAATTATAATATATAATATAACATTATATTATATTATTTATTATATTATTTTATTATTATAAAATTATTATACAATAATAATAAAAACCACTAAAATAAAATAATGCTTCCTTGTAGTCCCCTTCTCCGGAGAGTTTTATGCAGAGGCCAGGGAGGGGAGGCAAGCCAGGGGTCATTAGGAGGGCCGGATAGAATCGGCCAAAGGGCCGCATCCGGCCCCCGGGCCGCAGTTTGCCTGCCCCTGCCCTATATTGACCCTCGGCATCCAACCAGGAAGTGAAGTTTCAAAACCGAACCCGGGATCGCCATTTTTTTTGTAAAGGGCACGTTATTAGGTCGCTTTTCCCCCTCCTCAGTTCTCAACTCGCGAGAGGAGACTAGGAGGGCAGCAGCACCCTCCTTTCTCCTCTCGCCAGCTGAGAGCTGAGGCGGGCGCTTTGGAAGCAGCCCAGCCGAGCTTTCCTCCTGTTTCCCACGTTCTCCCTCACAAGTGGAGGGAGAGCGTGGTAAACAGGAGGAAATTCCTCCGAATTTCGGAGTTAGTTCTCAACACGGAAGGAGGACGCGAGGGGATGCCCTCCGCCCCTCCTTCACTGCCAAGAACTAAAGCGCGTCAAACCTTGACGTGGTTTAGGTCTTAGCAGAGAAAGAGGAGCGTCCGCACCTCCTTCCCTGCTAAGAACGGAACCGCATCAAGCTTGCTCTCCCTTCTTCCCTCCCTGCCCCACCCCCAGCTGAGAGGCATCGCGCATTAAATATAATGCACGATGCTTCTGAGCTCGGGGGGGGGGGAGGAGAGAGGAGAGCAAGCCCTCCATTCTAGCCTCCCAGCTGGCGTAACGAATAAAAACGAAAATTCATTAGTAATTATGTTTCAATTACGAAATTTATTTAAAAATTTTCGGAATAATTTCTATAATGACCCAGCAAGGGAAATCCACCTCCCGCCCCACGAGTTTAGAATGATTTTTTAATGGATCAACCACCCCTATTAGTTATCTCTAGACTGGATTACTGCAATGCACTCTACGTGGGGCTACCCTTGGAGACGGCCCAGAAACTTCGACTTGTCCAACAATCAGCAGCCAGATTAATAACTGGGGCAAGTTACAGGGAGCGGTCAACCCCGCTGTTTAAAGAGATTCATTGGCTGCGGTTTATTTTCCGGTCCCAATTCAAGGTGCAGGTGATCACCTATAAAGCCCTAAATGGTTCGGGACCCACCTACCTCTGTGAATCAGATCGAACCCTTCGCTCCTCGGGGGGAGGTCCTCCTTTCGCCCCTGCCAGTCTCACAGACTCTTCTGGTGGGCTCAAGGGAGAGAGCCTTCTCCTCTGTGCCCCCAGTTCTGGACTCTGGAACTCCTTGCCTGGAGAGATTAGGAAAGCCTCCACTTTGGAGACCTTAAAAAAACACCTTTTCCGCTGTGCCTTAATTTCTAAACCCCCCAATGTTTATATGTGATCTCCTTCGCAAAAAAGCTACTCCTCTTATCTCACCCTAAGTTTTTAATATTTTATATTCGTGCATGCGGCCTGCCTTGTCACTTGTCATTTGTGATTTTAGACATCTATTTGTATCTTGTTCTTTTATTTATGTGTATGTATTTTAATTGTTTATTTATTTATTTATTATTGAGGCTTCTATGCCGCCGACTCCCGGGGGCTCGCGGCGGCTCACAAGAGCCAGGGGCATAAAAACAAAGATTAAAAACATAAAACAATTGAACAATTAGAGCAATAGCAGAACAGGCAATAAAACAAATGGAGCAGCAACAGGAGCCACAACACAGTACCCAGAGCACGCGGGCCTACTCTCCGAAGGCCTGCCTATACAGATGAGTTTTGCAAGCCCGCCTGAATGGGAGTAAATCCCTCAGGACTCTGGTTTCGGCCGGGAGGGCGTTCCACAGCGTGGGGGCTATGACGGAGAACGCCCTCCGGCGGGTAGATGTCAGGTGTGCCGACTTTGCTGATGGTATTTCCAGGAAGTTGGCATCCTCAGACCGTAGTGATCTCGATGGGCAATAGGGAGTGAGGCGGTCCCTCAGATACGCTGGCCCCAGGCCGTACAAGGCCTTGAAGGTAAGAACCAACACTTTGAAGGCGATCCGGTGCTCAATAGTCAGCCAGTGCAGATCCTGCAAGACGGGTGTTATACGGCAACCTGCTGGCGTGCCAGACAGGAGCCGGGCGGCAGTGTTCTGCACCAGCTTGAGCTTCCGGATCGACGACAGAGGAAGGCCAACGTAGAGCGCGTTACAGTAATCTAGCCTTGAGATGACCGTGGCTTGGATCACCGTGGCCAGGTCGTTCCGGGAGAGGTAGGGGCCAGCCTCCTTGCCTGGCGGAGGTGGAAAAAAGCAGCCTTGCTGACCGCAGAGACCTGGGCCTCCATGGTCAGCTGGGAGTCCAGGTGGACCCCCCAGGCTCTTCACAGACGGCGCTGGGCACAGCGCCGCACCGTCCAGGGTCGGAAGCCGGGCACCCACCCCGCCCGGGCGACCCAGCCACAAGATCTCTGTCTTCGCTGGATTCACCCTCAACCTACTGGCTCGCAGCCATCCAGTAACGGCTTCGAGGCAGTGCTGGAAATTATCGGGGATGGGCTCCGGCCTGCCCTCCATCCTCAGAATGAGCTGGGTGTCGTCAGCGTACTGGTGACAGACCAGCCCATAACTCCGCACCAGCTGAGTTTATTGTGTTTATTGTTGATGTTTTTATTTTTATTTTAATGTAACTTGTTGTTTGGGCTTGGCCTCACGTGAGCCGCCCCGAGTCCCCATCAGGGAGATGGTGGCGGGGTATAAATACAAATTATTATTATTATTATTATTATTATTATTATTAAAGGGGGTTTCATGGGATTCGGAGCAAGAAGGGACACAAGGCATCAACACCATGGATGTCGCACACCAGGGCTGGGAAAATACATCTGAACCAATGTCACAGGTGGAACAAGTGCAGGCGGAACAACGACAATGGCCAAGGTCGGAAGAATTGGCTGCTTCAGCTTTTCCATCTCATGTGAGATAATATTTACTGTTTGTTGGCTGCAAGGACAAGGACAGGCGTGATTCATACTGTAGATACTTTGATGCTGTTGTTCTGTGCGTGGAGGTCAGCTGTTGCCAGTGGTGCTATGGATTTTGAAGAGGCACAAACACAGGGTGAAAGGAAGGGACATGCCAAGAGGAAGGCAGGCCACGCAAACCCTTGTCGTGACCGCCTTCCATCTGGAAATCTTATCTTCTCAATGTGAAAGACCATGCGGATCAAGAATGATTTGAGAGGGCAGCAGCGGTCCAGCTGCAGCAGTTCCTAAATGACACAGCCGGATTAGATCCCTTCCAGTCCGGCTTCTGTATTGGGCATGGGTCAGAGACTGTGTTGGTCACCATCACAGACCAGCTTCACTGCCAATTGGATCAAGGAGGATCAGCGCTGCTCGTGTTATTGAACCACACGGCAGCTTTTGATACGGTAGACCAGGGCTGACCCAACTGGCGGCCTGAGGGCCGTATACACCCCCCCCAGCCCCTTCCCTACAGCCCCCTAAGCTTTTTAATAAAAATAAAAATTGAAAAATAAAATAAATAATATTTTTTTTTAAAAAATACCTACTTCGGGTTCGAGCAAGTATAGCGAGAATACGCAATCCACACGGGATTTCGCTGTCAACGCAAGATCACGCCGGCGTTGACAGCGAAATTCCATGTGGATTGCATATTCTCGCGATACTCTTCGGCTACTCTACTACTGGATCGCTGAGGCCCACAGACGCGATTAGGACCTTCTTTGACTCAGTCGGTCGTCGCCTCTCTCGTCGTCCGGGTACTCCTGGATCCTGCGCGTTTGGAAAAGGTAGGCCGAAGCAGGGGGCTCCTCAGGGGACTCCTCATTCCCTCCCCCCCATCTCCCCTCATGTATTAAATATAAAATTAAATATATTTAAAGATGAAATAAGGGGAGATGGGATACATTAGAATAAGGGGAGAGGGAGGATGGAATTAAATATATTTAATATTAAATTAAAATAAGGGGAGAGGGGAGGATGGAATTAAATATATTTAATATTAAATTAAAATAAGGGGAGAGGGCGGAGCCGGGGGCAGACCCTACAGCCCCCCAGGTCATCAGTGACCGGAATTCAGGCCCGTGGGCCGGTAGAAGTTGGACAGCCCTGCGGTAGACCACGCATTATTAACCCACCGCTTAGCCGTGACAGGGGACAGGGGGACTGCTCTTAAATAGGTGTCCTCTTTTCTCCTAGATCGGGGACAGCGAGTGGAGAGGGGAGGTATGGTTTTCGAGAGGCTCCCTTTAAATTGTGGGGTCCCCTCAGGGAGCCATTTTCTCCCCTTTATTATTTAACATCTATATGCGTCCACTTGCCAAACTGGTGCGGAGCTTTGGTCTGGAGTGTCATGAGTACGCTGATGACACCCAGCTAGTGCTGAGGATGGATGGCCGGCCGGACTCTGTACCCGATCGTTTCCAGCTATGCCTTGAAGCTGTGACTGGTTGGCTACGAGCTAGTCAATTGAGAGTGGATCCATCGAAGACTGAGATCCTTTGGCTGGGTTGCCCTGGTGGGTGTGGGCCCCGGCTGCCTACTCTGGTCAGCGAGGCATTACGCCAGCCATCGTTAGTAAAGAACCTAGGGGTCCAATTGGACCCGCTGCTGACAATGGAGGCTCAGGTCTCGGCTGTCAGCAGATCCACCTTTTTTCATCTGCGGCAGGCTAGGCGGCTGGCTCCCTACCTCACCGGAAGCGATCTAGCCACGGTAATCCAGGCAACGGTCATCTCAAGGCTAGACTACTGTAACGCCCTTTATATCGGTCTTCCTTTGTCGGTCATCCGGAAGCTTAAACTGGCGCAGAACGCTGCAGCGAGACTTGTGGCTGGAGTACCAGCCAGGGCTCATATCACTCCAACCCTACGGCAGCTGCACTGGTTGCCAATTGAGCACCGGATCACCTTCAAAGTGTTGGTTTTGACCTTTAAGGCCTTGCATGGTCTGGGGCCGGTGTACTTGAGGGACCGTCTACTCCCATATGTTCCCCAGAGATCTCTTCGATCTGAGGACCACAACCTCTTACAGATCCCTTCCTTACGGACTATCCATCTGTCCTCAACTAGGCAGAGGGCCTTCTCTGTTGTTGCTCCGAGCCTATGGAACACCCCGCCACCTGAAGTTCGAGCAATCACTGATCTGCTGGCATTTCGGAAAGCCTGCAAAACAGTCTAGTTATGTCTAGTTATTCCTTGGTTATGGCCTAACTTTTATGGGTTATGGCAGTCTTTCTCAACCAGTGTGCCGTGGCACACTAGTGTGCCGTGACGGACCTCCTGCTGTGCCGCGAGAAAAGCTCTCTGCCCCCTTCCTCCCCCACTCCTGCAGAACTCCTGCTGCTTGGGGGAGGAGGAAGGGCCGGGCAGTGGCGAAGAAAAAGAAGGGGCCGGGGCGCCGCCTCCTTCGGCCGTTTCCCCAGCCAGCCTCCAATCCGCCATGACTCCCACCATGACTCTCGCCCCTCGCTCGCTGAAGCCGCGTGGAGAAGCCCCGCCCACAGAAGCCCATCCACCGCTCATGCTCCTCTGTAGGAGAGCTGAAGCTGGGGGGAGGGTTGGGGCATGGTGCGGCCTGTAGGAGAGCTGAAGCTGGGGGGAGGGGCGGGGCATGGCGCGACCTGGCTCTGCCCCCCTCCCTGGCCGGCACTCCCAGCAGCTGCTCCAGCCTTGAGGGGACAGTGCCAAGCCAGCATTGTGCTGGCTCTGGCACCGCTGGCTTGGCACTGCCCCCTCAAGGCTGGAGCAGCTGCTGGGAGAGGTGAAGCCGGGGGTAGGGGTGGGGCATGGTGCAGCCTGGCTCCGCCCCCCTCCCCGGCTTCGGCACTCCCAGCAGCTGCTCCCAGCCTCTGTTAGACCACTTTCTTCTCCTTCAAAATATTTTTCTGCTCAGCCTCCTGGCTGGCTAACTTTAGACTTTTAGTCACTCTCTTCCATCAATATTCTGATTTTGATAATATGTTGATTTTATCGTTCATGTTTTAATGTTTTGGTCGATGCACTGTAAACCGTCCTGAGCCAAATCGGAAGGACAGTACACAAATCGAAACAATAAATAAATAAAAGAATAGGTCACCGCTGTCAATTACGGATCCACCACCAAGGCAATCATATTTGGCCACAAGTTATCATTTATGATAGCATTTCTCAACCTGTAGGGTTCATGAGGGGGTTTCAGAAGGGTTGCTAAAGACCCTCAGAAAACATATATTTCTGATGGTCGTAGGAACCCCTTTGGCAGAGAAGGCTGAAGATCTCTCCGCCTGTCCGTCTCTTCCTTTGTGGAAACAAAACATTAACCCTCCAACCAAAAGCCCTCCTCCGCTGTGATTGGCCAGCCTCCCAGCCAAGGGGAGAGCTGCTTCTGAGACTCATCGTTGGCGGAAATGTATCCGATTGTCTGGTGATTATGTGGAAAAGTGAATAGTGGTAGTTATTAAAGAGCACACTCTAGACCAGTGTTTCTCAACCTGGGGGTCGGGACCCCTGGGGGGGCCGCGAGGGGATGTCAGAGGGGTCACCAAAGACCATCAGAAAAGACAGTATTTTCTGTTGTTCATGGGGGTTCTGTGTGAGAAATTTGGCCCAATTTTATCATTGGTGGGGTTCAGAATGCTCTTTGATTGTATGTGAACTATAAATCCCAGCAACTACAACTCCCAAATATCAAGTCTCTTTTTCCAAACTGTACCAGTGTTCATATTTGGGCATATTTCCCTGTTTGGTCTAAATCCATCATTGTTTGAGTTCACAGTGCTTTCAGGATTTATGAGAACTACAACTCCAAATCTCTAGGCCAATGCCCTCCAAACCCTTCCAGCATTTTCTATTGGTCATGGGAGTTCTGTGTGCCAAATTTGGTTCAATTCCATCATTGGTGAAGTTCAGAATGCTCTTTGATTGTAGGTAAACTATAAATTCCATCAACTACAACTCCCAAAGAACATGATCCCCCCCCCACACACACACACACACACACCAATATTCAAATGTGGGCACATTGGGTATTTGTGCCAAATTTGGTCCAGTGAGTGAAAATACATCTGGCATATCAGATATTTACATTACTATTCATAACAGTGGCAAAATTTAGTTATAAAGTAGCAATGAAAATAATTTCATGGTTGGGGGTCACCGCAACATGAGGAACTGTACTAAGGGGTCACCGCATTAGGAAGGTTGAGAACCACTGCTCTAGACCAGTGTTTCCCAACCTTTTTTGAGCCGCGGCACACTTTTAACATTAAAAAAATCCGGGGGCACACCACCAACCAAAATGACACAAAATGACACTCTAACACAGTAAAGAACGGCTGGGGCTTGGTGGCCTGCTGGGAGCAGCTGCTGGGAGTGCCGAAGCCAGGGAGGGGGCGGAGCCAGGCTACCCCCGGCTTCACCTCTCCCAGCAGCTGCCACCCCCGGCTTCACCTCTCCCAGCAGCTGCCCCAGCCTTGAGGGGGCAGTGCCAAGCCAGCGGTGCCAGAAGCCAGCACAATGCTGGCTTGGCACTGTCCCCTCAAGGCTGGAGCAGCTGCTGGGTGCGAGCCGGGAGGGGGCAGCGCCAGGCCACGCCATGCCCCGCCCCCTCCCCTGGCTTCAGCTCTCCCACAGCTTCTCCAGCCCGGAGGAGGAGCATGAGCGGTGGGCGAGCTTCAGTGGGCGGGCTCCTCCTCCGCGGGCTTCAGCGAGCGAGGCGAGAGTCATGGTGGGAGTCATGGTGGATTGGAGGCTGGCTGGGGAAACGGCCGAAGGAGGCGGCGCCCCGGTCCCTTCTTCTTTTTCTTTGCCACTGCCCGGCCCTTCCTCCTCCCCCAAGCAGCAGGAGTTCGGCAGGAGGGGGGAGGAAGGGGGGCAGAGAGCTTTTCTCGCGGCACAGCAGGAGGTCCGTCACGGCACACTAGTGTGCCACGGCACACTGGTTGAGAAAGACTGCTCTAGACAGAAAGGAGGTACGTATGTTGTGTCGACATCCAGCTTTTTGGCTCCCTCCTTCTCCCGCCTTCCTCATTTGCAACAGAGCTCCAAGAGGAGGTCATTTAATAATAATTGCTATGATTATTAAATATTAATATTTAATATTATTATTATTATTCAAGTCATAGAATCATAGAGGTGGAAGAGACCACATGGGCCTTCTAGTCCAAACAGGACTAGTCATGCAGGAAAAGCACGACCAAAGCACCCTTGACAGATGGCTATCCAAGCCCCTCTTTCAAAGTTTCCAAAGAAGGAAACTTGGAAATTAATTATTAAGAGTCACAGAATCGTAGAGTTGGAAGAGATCACGTGGGCCATTCAGTCCAATTCCGTGCCATGCAGGAAAAGCACAACCAAAGCACCCCTAACAGATGGCCATCCAGCCTCTCTTTCAAAGTTTCCAAAAGGAAGGACACTTTGAAAATTATTATTATTATTATTGTCATAGAATCATAGAGTTGGAAGAGACCACATGGGCCATCCGGTCCAATTGGAAAAAATAATTGCCCACCCCTACTCTAAGGATAATTTATGCGTTTGATTAATTAAAATATTCCCATCGAAATAATGGGAATATTTGGTAGATGATCTACGCCGGGAACTTGACAGGGGGAGTGTGTCCCTGTTGGTTCTGCTGGACCTCTCAGCGGCTTTCGATACCGTTGACCACGGTATCCTTCTGGGTCGCCTTGCAGACATGGGGCTTGGCGGTACTGCTCTGCAGTGGCTCCAATCCTTCCTGGAAGGGCGTACCCAGAAGGTGTCATTGGGTGACACCTGTTCGGCTCCACAGCCGTTGTCCTGTGGAGTCCCTCAGGGTTCAGTTCTGTCCCCGATGTTGTTTAACATCTACATGAAACCGCTGGGAGAGATCATTCGGAGTTTCAGAGTCAGGTGTTATCTGTACGCAGATGACGTCCAGATCTGTCACTCCTTTCCATCTGTCACCAAGGAGGCTGTCCAGACTTTGAAGCGGTGCTTGGCCGCTGTGTCGGACTGGATGAGGGCTAGCAAATTGAAACTAAATCCAGACAAGACAGAGGTCCTCCTGGTCAGTCGAAAGGCCGAACATGGCATAGGGTTACAGCCTGTGTTGGATGGGGTTACACTCCCCTGAAGACGCAGGTTCGCAGCTTGGGAGTGATCCTGGATTCATCGCTGAGCCTGGGACCCCAGGTCTCAGCGGTGGCCGGGGGAGCTTTTGCACAGTTGAGACTCGTGCGCCAGCTGCGCCCGTACCTTGGGAAGTCTGATCTGGCTACGGTCGTCCACGCTCTGGTCACATCCCAAATAGATTACTGCAACGCACTCTACGTGGGGCTGCCTTTGAAGACAGTTCGGAAATTACAACTAGTCCAGCGGGCGGCAGCCAGATTACTAACGGGAGCTACATACAGGGAGAATACCACCCCCCTGTTGTGTCAGCTCCACTGGCTGCCAGTCCAATTCCGGGCTCAATTCAAAGTGCTGGTTTTGACCTTTAAAGCTCTATACGGTTCTGGCCCAGCTTACTTGTCCGAACGCATCGGCCGCTACGTCCCACCCCGGTTTTATACTGTATGATGTGGCATCGAATTGTGCCGTACTGTAAGCCGCTCTGAGTCCCCCCTCGGGGGTTGAGAAGAGCGGGGTAAAATCCTGAAATAAATAAATAAATAAATAATGAAGGTGAAGGCATTATTTTTTATTCATCCCTCGTAGGACCCATTTTTTGGGACTTTTTAGCAGCTCATAATATCCCTAGAACTCTTTCCGAGCATCACATCCTTTCTGATTTCCATCTGCGCTGCCTCTCTCTGTGCCTCAGGTAGCATGTATCTTTGGCTGACCCTCTTTCCTGGTGGTCCCGGAGGTCCTACAGCCCTGTGGGGTAGCCGTTGGCCGGCGAGGCTCCCGCCGCATGAGCAATGACTGGCATTAGGAAACGGGTGAGGAACTAGGCCACTTGTGACAGGTGATGGGGGTAAGCCTGTCGAGAGAGAAAGAGAGAGAGCTGCGCCGGCTGTTCTTTTATTCATCCGCTCATTACGCTTCCGCCGGAGCCGGAGAGGTTTTATCAGCGGCCTGTGTTTTAATAGCGGAGCTAGTTAAGCGCTGGGACGTGAGCCGGCGGTTGCCCCAGCCCTGGATTTGTTATGGAAACAACCGCCTTTGTCGGGATGCATAATGAAGGCCTGTGGGAGAGATGGGGGGCTCATTGTGGACCCCGGCATGGCAGTCGTGGCTCACTTGAAAACCTCCTTCCCTATTTCTTGCTGAGAGGAGTCTCGAGCGTTATGGTCTCTACAGCCTCCTAATTAAAAACCCACTGGCCTAAGGCTGGGATTTCCTTTGCATATGGTGCTCGTTTGCGGGGTCTCTTCCCCCAACTTTTCCTTTGCCGGGAATGCAGATCCGCTAACTCTCCTCGCATTGGTGGCTCAGCCATGCAGTGCCGTGGCTGTTGCAGATGCCAAAGTGGGTGGGCTGTTGGGGCAGAACTGGGAAACAATGATGATGATGATGATTATTACTCTCTTTCTCTCTCTCGGCATTACTTCACGAACAAAGAGTCTTAGGAAGGACTCACCCCACGCTTTTTACAAGCGTGTTGATGACTAAAAAGGCCAATCAGAGATAGGCAAGTCCGGTTGCAGAAAGCACAGCAGAAAGTTTCCTTGGGAGATGTTGTTTCCAAGTTGCGGTTCTTTCTGCGTTGTCGTTTCTCTTCGAGACCCGTGTCTTCTCGAAAGAGGCCGCAGCATTGTGGATAGTGCGTCTCCACGCCTCTCGATGTGAGGCCAGGGTGGACCCAGGGGCGGTCTAAGGTAATTTTAAATGGTAAGCGAACATTATTTTGCCCCCCCCCCCCGCATGCCCAGAAGCTCCTGTGCGCAGGCGGAGAAGCCTGTAAACACAACACTCTCTATTTGGCACGCGCCCCCCTCCGTGGAAGCCCGGAAGCTCCTGTGCACAGGCACAGAAGCCTGTAAACACAGCACTCCCTATTCAGCACACGCGCCCCCCTCCGTGCATGCTCAGAAGCTCCTGTGCGCAGGCGCAGAAGCCTGTAATCATAGCACTCCCTATTCGCACCCCCCTCAGTGCATGCCCAGAAGCTCCTGTGCGCAGGCGCAGAAGCCTGTAAACACAGCACTCCCTATTCGGCACGCGCCCCCCCCCCTGCATGCCCAGAAGCTCCTGTGCGCAGGCGCAGAAGCCTGTAAACACAGCACTCCCTATTCGTCACGCCCCCCCTCCGTGCATGCCCAGAAGCTCCTGTGCGCAGACGCCTGTAAACACAGCACTCCCTATTCGCACGCCCCCTCCGTGCATGCCCAGAAGCTCCTGTGCGCAGGCGCAGAAGCCTGTAAACACAGCACTCCTATTCGGCACGCCCTCCGTGCATGCTCAGAAGCTCCTGTGCGCAGGCGCAGAAGCCTGTAAACACAGCACTCCCTATTCGTCACGCCCCCTCCGTGCATGCCCAGAAGCTCCTGTGCGCAGGCGCAGAAGCCTGTAAACACAGCACTCCCTATTCGGCACGCCCCCCTCCGTGCATGCCCAGAAGCTCCTGTGCGCAGGCGCAGAAGCCTGTAAACACAGCACTCCCTATTCGGCACGCCCTCAGTGCATGCCCAGAAGCTCCTGTGCGCAGGCGCAGAAGCCTGTAAACACAGCACTCCCTATTCGTCACGCCCCCTTCCGTGCATGCCCAGAAGCTCCTGTGCACGCACCCCTCTCCAAGCATGCCCAGAACCTCCTGTGCGCAAGCCTGTAAACACAGCACACGCCCCCCCTCCGTGCATGCCCAGAAGCTCCTGTGCGCAGGCGCAGAAGCCTGTAAACACAGCACTCCCTATTTGGCACGCCCCCCCCTCCGTGCATGCCCAGAAGCTCCTGTGCGCAGGCGCAGAAGCCTGTAAACACAGCACTCCCTATTTGGCACGCAGGGAGGTTTGCTTCATCGCGGCGTCGGAGCACGCAAGGCCCAAAAGCGGAACATCGGCCAGACGCTGGCTGGCTGGCGGGGGAATGCGCCCTTTACCCAGATGGCGCCCCACGCAGCGGCGTCCTTTGCCTACCGGTAGGACTGCCCCTGGGTGGACCATTGTTGGTGATCAATCTGGCCGAGCCTGAGATGTTGTTTCAGGGAGTCCTTATATCTCTTTTGGAGGGCGCCTCTCTTGCGCTGACCCCTGGCGAGTTCACCATAGAGTAGTATCTTTGGGAAGCGGTGGTCCTCCATCCTAGAGACGTGCCCTGTCCAGCGCAGCTGTGTTCTCAATAGCACGGCCTCAACGCTGGTGATCCCTGCTTGCTCAAGGACAGCGACATTCGCCACATAGTTAGTCCAGTGTATTTGTAGGATTGTGCGAAGACAGCGCTGATGAAAGCGTTTGAGGAGTCGTAGGTGTTGGCGATAGGTGACCCATGTTTCAGACCCATAGAGGAGAACAGACAGTACGATAGCTCTGTACACACTGATTTTGGTGATTTGCCTCAGGTGCTTGTTGCTCCAGACTCTTTTGTGAAGCCTTCCGAATGCACTCTATGCCTTTGCTAATCTGTGATCTATCTCTTTCTCAATCTTGGTGTCTGAAGAGATGATGCTTCCCAGGTAGGTGAACTGCTGAACGGACTTAAGCACAGATATGCCTATGCTGACGTGGAGATGATGGTGTTCTTCCTGTGGTGCGGGCTGGTAGAGGACTTCTCTTTTCTTCAGGCTGACTTCCAGCCCAAACATCTCTGCAGCTGTAGCAAAGCAGAATGTCAGGCGCTGCAGGGCTGCTTCTGAATGGGCGACAAGGGCAGCATCGTCAGCAAAAAGCGTCTCACGGAGTAGGGGTGCCCACACTTTTTCAACATGCGAGCTACTTATAATAAAACCAAGTCCGAAAGATCTACCTACCTCCTCAAGGCTGGAGAGGGGAGGGCCGGGGGCAGGGCTTGATGTGGCCTGGCTCCACCCCCCTCTAGCTTCCGCTCTACCAGCAGCTTCTCCAGGCTTGAGGATGGCAATGCCAAGCCAGTGGTGACATAGCTAGCACAAGACTGGCTTGGCATTGCCATCCTCAAGCCTGGAGAAGCAGCTGGGAGCTCCAAAGCCAGAGGGGAGAGGCGGGGCTTGGCGTGGCCTGGCTCCGCCCCCTCTGGCTTCCGCTCTACCAGCAGCTTCTCCAGGCTTGAGGATGGCAATGCCAAGCCAGTGGTGACATAGCTAGCACAAGACTGGCTTGGCATTGCCATCCTCAAGCCTGGAGAAGGCGCTGGGTGCTCCCACGGCAGAGGGGAGAGGCGGGGCTTGGCGTGGCCTGGCTCCGCCCCCTCTGGCTTCCGCTATACCAGCAGCTTCTCCAGGCTTGAAGATGGCAATGCCAAGCCAGTGGTGACATAGCTAGCACAAGACTGGCTTGGCATTGCCATCCTCAAGCCTGGAGAAGCTGCTAGGAGCTCCAAAGCCAGAGGGGAGGGTGTGGCTTGGTGTGGTCTGGCTCCGCACCCCTCTGGCTTCCGCTCTACCAGCAGCTTCTCCAGGCTTGAGGATGGCAATGCCAAGTCAGTGGTGACATAGCTAGCACAAGGCTGGCTTGGCACTGCCATCCTCAAGCCTGGAGAAGCAGCTGGGAGCTCCAAAGCCAGAGGGGAGGGGGTGGGGCTTGGCGCGGCCTGGCTCCGCCCCCTCTGGCTTCCGCTCTACCAGCAGCTTCTCCAGGCTTGAGGATGGCAATGCCAAGCCAGTGGTGACATAGCTAGCACAAGGCTGGCTTGGCATTGCCATCCTCAAGCCTGGAGAAGCAGCTGGGAGCTCCAAAGCCAGAGGGGAGGGGGCGGGGCTTGGCGTGGCCTGGCTCCGCCCCTCTGGCTGGAGCTCTACCAGCAGCTTCTCCAGGCTTGAGGATGGCAATACCAAGTCAGTGGTGACATTGCTAGCACAAGGTTGGCTTGGCACTGCCATCCTCAAGCCTGGAGAAGCTGCTGGTAGAGCGGAAGCCAGGGGGCGGAGCCAGGCCAGGCCAAGCCCCGCCTCTCCCCTCTGGCTTTGGAGCTCCCAGCAGCTTATTACTACAAGCTCAACAACTCCCAGACACCCTCTACCAGTAGGGCTGCTGGATGGAGGATTATAGGAGTTGTTATTCCAATGCATGTCTATCTTACCATTCCCCCCAATGAATTTGAAACAAATAGTGATTGAAATACATACAAAATAGTCAATTAAGCATATGGATGTTACATTTAACATGCAAACAGCCTGGAGCTGTAGGCCCAAGCAGGCCCGGATTACCCATAAGGCCACACTAGGCCATGGCCTATGGGCGCAGGCCTAGGGGGGCGCCAGATCAAGGACCAAAAAAAAAAGTTCAAACAAAACTGCAACGTGCGGCATGATGACTCTCTCTCTCTCTCTCTCTCTCCCTCAGGAGAGCGGGGGGAGAGCGCTGTGAGGGGATGGGGGAGAAGGGAATAGCGCCCCCCCTCACCATCGCCCCTGCCCCCTTGTCAAGGAAGGAGGGCGCGAGGAGGGGGAGGGAAGCCCCCAGGGCCGTTGCCAGGCATGTGCGGCACCCAGGAACATGGCGGAGGAGGTGAGGGCGCGGCAATCGCGCCCTACCTTCTGCCGCGCATGCCCGGCAGTGGCCCCGGGGGCAGGGCTTTCCTCCGCCTCTTTGTCCTTCTCGCCGCGCCCTCCTTTCTTGAGTCAAGGAGAAGGAGGAAGGCAGGGAAGCCCCGCCCCCCTTGGCCGCTTCCGGGCATGCGCGACAGGAGGGAGGGCGCGAGTGCCATGGCCTCTGCCTCCTCCGCCATGTTCCTAGGTGCCGCAGCGGCCCCAGGGGTTTCCCTTCCTTCCCCTCCTCCTCCAAGAAGGAGGAAGGAAGGAAAGCCCCCGGGGCCGCTGCCGCGCATGTGCGGTGCCCAGGAACATTGGGGAGGAGGCCGCGGTGGTCGCACCCTCCCTTCTGCTGCGCATACGCGGCAGCTGCCACGGGGGCGGGGCTTCCCTTCCTTCCTCCTTCTCCTTGACTCAAAGTGTGGCGTAGGGCAGTGTTTCCCAACTGCTGTGCCGTGGCACACTACTGTGCCACGGCCGATCATCAGGTGTGCCTTGGGAGAAGGAAGTTTGGTTCAATTCCATTGTTGCAAGAGTTCAGGATGCTCTTTGTTTGTGTGTTAACTGTAAATCCCAGAAACTGTAACTCCCAAATGTCAAGGTCTATTTTTTCCAAACTCCATCTGTGTTCACATTTGGGCATATAGAGTATTCATGCCAAGTTTGGTCCTGATCCAACTTTGTTTGAGTCCAGAGTACTCTCTGGATGGAGATGAACTACAACTCCAAAATTCAAGGTCAATGCCCACCAAACTCTTATAGCATTTTCTCTTGGTTATGGGAGTTCTGTGTGGGAAGTTTGTGTCTTTCTGCCATTCCTGCCACGATTTCTATGTTGTGTTCATCGAAACAGGCCCAGGTTTCACACTGAGGGTATAAATACATTTAAAAACATATTAACTATACGTATTAGTGTGTTAGAGTGTCATTTTGGTTGGTGGTGTGCCCCAGGATTTTGGAAATGTAAAAAGTGTGCTGCGGCTCAAAAAAGGTTGGGAAACACTGGCCTAGGGCACCAAATGGGCTTAATCCGGGCCTGGGCCAAAGTCTGGCTTTTCTTTGGTTATGGGACTGCAGCAGAACGGTGACCCATCTATAAGAGCTGACCCTATTGTCGTTTGGTATTTCTTTTGAAGTTGTTGTCTTCTGTTGTGGAGTTGGACTCACCCTGACTTAATCTAATCACCTAATAGTTTTTTTTCTTGTTCTTTTCCTTCTACCACCTTGAACCTCTACCCCAACCCAACTGGCCCTCTCCTTGGGTTCCCGCTTCCTCCCCTTCTCCAGAATCGGGGCCGCCTGGCGGAGAAGAGGACGATCCCTTTGCCTCCCACCAGGACACCGAAGAAAGAGTTGCCTTCCATTTTCTCGCACAGCGAGGACAGCGAGGAGGGTGACAAGCTCAACGGCCACCACTCTGATGTCAAGCAAGAAGAGGATTTGCATATTAGTATCATGAAAAGAAGGTACTTTCCAACTCCTCTTGAATTATCGCAGGGAAAGTGGGATTTTAGCCAATCCTTTTGTAGATTGGGGCTGCCTTCCTACAAGAGGCAAGGTAAACAGCAGCTCCCTCCACAATCCCTTTTTGGAAGCAACTTTCTGGTGGTTTCTTTACTTGGTTGAAACAATACACATATTGTTAGCTTGGGGTGAAAAGTCGAAACATGTCGAACTCCTCTTCCCTTTTGTCGGATGGGAAATTATCTCTATTGTTTCCATGTAATTTCCGCCTCTGGTAGCAAAGTTTCTGTTGATGTTGTAATGGCCAAAAACACGAGCGGGCTGGTAAACAACACAGTTCTACAACAGTGTGAAAATGAATCATACACTGCGTGGTGTGCTTAAGGAATTGGGAGTAGGGTAAGTTATGCCTGAGGGAATGATTATGATAGCTGTTGTAGTGTAAATATGTATTCTTGTTAGTGGGTTTGGAGTAGTTCTTGATTTTGAGTAGACCATGTTCATTGTAAACTCAGATACAGGAAGTTCACATTCATAGTATTATATTGAGCAGTGAAAGATATAGAAGCATGCCATTGGTTCATCCAGGATATTAATTCTGATGGTTTTATGGATTTGTTTATGATGAGAAAAACATCATCAATATATCTGGTGTACAATTTAATAGACTGGGAAAACCTATTGGGCATGCTGGGAAAGATGTACTGGAGTTCTAAACTATTCATGAATATGTTAGCGAGTGAGGGGGCTGCAGGGGTGCCCATGGAGATGCCATGAACTTGGAGGTAGAAATCATTAAGAAAGGTGAAGTAATTATAATCAAGAATAATATCAGGTAGGCTTAGAAGAAAGTCTGTGGGGGGTGTTTGGTCCTTTGTTCTGGAATCAAAGGCCAAGCCTACTGCTTCTCTAAGTTCAGGGACACAACGCAGTGTATGATTCATTTTCACACCGTTGTAGAACGATGTTGTAATGGCCACTCACTTATTTCGTGAACTGAGGTATACCTGTAATCGTATACTGTATGCCATGGGTTGGGGACTCTGTAAAGCAGGCATGGGCAAACTTCGGCCCTCCAGGTGTTTTGGACTTCCACAATTCCTTCAGTACGTGGACGACATACTCATAGTACAAGCATGGGGCAACTTGGGCCCTCCCAGGTGTTTTGGATTTCAACTCCCACAATGTCTTTAGTACATGGACAACATCCTTCAGTATGTGGATGACATACTCATAGCACAGGCATGGGCCAACTTGGGCCCGCCCTCCAGGTATTTTGGCTTCCACAATGTCTTCAGTATGTGGACAACATCCTTCAGTATGTGGATGATATACTCATAGTACAAGCATATGCCAACTTGGGCCCTCCCAGGTGTTTTTGACTTCAACTCCCACAATTCCTTCAGTACATGGACAACATCCTTCAGTATGTGGATGACATATTCATAGTACAAGCATGGGCCAACTTGGGCCCTCCCAGGTGTTTTGGACTTCAACTCCCACAATTCCTTCAGTACGTGGATGACATACTCATAGTACAAGCATGGGCCAACTTGGGCCCTCCCAGGTGTTTTGGACTTCAACTCCCACAATTCCTTCAATATATGGACAACATCATACAGTATATGGATGACATACTCATAGTACAAGCATGGGCCAACTTGGGCCCTCCCAGGTGTTTTGGACTTCAACTCCCACAATTCCTTCAGTACGTGGATGACATACTCATAGTACAAGCATGGGCCAACTTGGGCCCTCCCAGGTGTTTTGGACTTCAACTCCACAATTCCTTCAGTACGTGGACGACATACTCATAGTACAAGCATGGGCCAACTTGGGCCCTCCCAGGTGTTTTGGACTTCAACTCCCACAATTCCTTCAGTACGTGGATGACATACTCATAGTACAAGCATGGGCCAACTTGGGCCCTCCCAGTACAAACATGGGACATACAAGTACAAGCATGGGCCAACTGGGCCCTCCCAGGTGTTTTGGACTTCAACTCCCAGGTGTTTTGGACTACTCAACAAGCATCCACCCTCCCAGGTGTTTTTGGACTTCAACTTCCTTCAGTCCCTCCAGGTGTTTTGGACGTCCCACAATTTCTTCAGTACGTGAGCATCCTTCAGTATGTGGATGACATACTCATAGTACAAGCATGGGCCAACTTGGGCCCTCCCAGGTGTTTTGGACTTCAACTCCCACAATTCCTTCAGTACGTGGATGACATACTCATAGTACAAGCATGGGCCAACTTGGGCCCTCCCAGGTGTTTTGGACTTCAACTCCCACAATTCCTTCAGTACGTGGATGACATACTCATAGTACAAGCATGGGCCAACTTGGGCCCTCCCAGGTGTTTTGGACTTCAACGCCCACAATTCCTTCAATATGTGGATGACATACTCATAGTACAACCATGGGCCAACTTGGGCCCTCCCTCCAGGTGTTTTGGACTTCAACTCCCACGATTTCTTCAGTACGTGGACAGCATCCTTCAGTATGTGGATGACATACTCATAGTACAAGCATGGGCCAACTTGGGCCCTCCCAGGTGTTTTGGACTTCAACTCCCATAATTCCTTCAGTACGTGGATGACATACTCATAGTACAAGCATGGGCCAACTTGGGCCCTCCCAGGTGTTTTGGACTTCAACTCCCACAATTCCTTCAGTATGTGGATGACATACTCATAGTACAAGCATGGGCCAACTTGGGCCCTCCCAGGTGTTTTGGACTTCAACGCCCACAATTCCTTCAGTACGTGGACGACATACTCATAGTACAAGCATGGGCCAACTTGGGCCCTCCCAGGTGTTTTGGAATTCAACTCCCACAATTCCTTCAGTACGTGGACGACATACTCATAGTACAACCATGGGCCAACTTGGGCCCTCCCTCCAGGTGTTTTGGACTTCAACTCCCACAATTCCTTCAGTACGTGAACAGCATCCTTCAGTATCTGGATGACATACTCATAGTACAACCATGGGCCGACTTGGGCCCTCCCTCCAGGTGTTTTGGACTTCAACTCCCACGATTTCTTCAGTACGTGAACAGCATCCTTCAGTATGTGGATGACATACTCATAGTACAAGCATGGGCCAACTTGGGCCCTCCCAGGTGTTTTGGACTTCAACTCCCACAATTCCTTCAGTACGTGGATGACATACTCATAGTACAAGCATGGGCCAACTTGGGCCCTCCCAGGTGTTTTGGACTTCAACTCCCACAATTCCTTCAGTATGTGGATGACATACTCATAGTACAAGCATGGGCCAACTTGGGCCCTCCCAGGTGTTTTGGACTTCAACGCCCACAATTCCTTCAGTACGTGGACGACATACTCATAGTACAAGCATGGGCCAACTTGGGCCCTCCCAGGTGTTTTGGAATTCAACTCCCACAATTCCTTCAGTACGTGGACGACATACTCATAGTACAACCATGGGCCAACTTGGGCCCTCCTCCAGGTGTTTTGGACTTCAACTCCCACAATTCCTTCAGTACGTGAACAGCATCCTTCAGTATGTGGATGACATACTCATAGTACAACCATGGGCCAACTTGGGCCCTCCCTCCAGGTGTTTTGGACTTCAACTCCCACAATTCCTTCAGTACGTGAACAGCATCCTTCAGTATGTGGATGACATACTCATAGTACAAGCATGGGCCAACTTGGGCCCTCCCAGGTGTTTTGGACTTCAACGCCCACCATTCCTTCAGTATGTGGATGACATACTCATAGTACAACCATTGGCAAACTTGGGCCCTCCCTCCAGGTGTTTTGGACTTCAACTCCCACAATTCCTTCAGTACGTGAACAGCATCCTTCAGTATGTGGATGACATACTCATAGTACAACCATGGGCCAACTTGGGCCCTCCCTCCAGGTATTTTGGACTTCAACTCCCACAATTCCAAACTGCAGTAGAATGTAGCGTGGGTCATAGGGGCTCTGTGTGCCAAGGTAGGTTACTGTCAATGCAGGCCATACACAATGTCCCATGAGCTGAGGCCTAGTCAGGAAAATCAAGTGAATGAAGCCTTACTGTCAATTCAGACCTTAAACAGCATCCCATTAAGTGAGGCCTAGTCAGGAAAGTCAAGTTAATGAAGACTTACTGTCAATTTTGGGCTTGGTCTGTGATTTATAGGGGCTACAGTGTTGTTTGAGAAGTGAATCGGGTGAAGTTACTGCAAATCCCATCATTCGTGGCCCATCCTGCCCTAAACCACACCAGGTTGTGAAGTGGGCCAAGTGTGGTCCTGATCCGTCATTGCTGTGGGCCGCAGTGACTGACTGCCTGAGGCCTTTCCTGTTCCCTCTCCGTCACCTTAGAATGTTGGAATGTAGATGGCCAATCAGAGTCCTTTATGCAAATACTCCCTCAGTGGAAACCAATCCCCTCTGTCCGCTGCCTTAGAATGTTGGAGTTCTGAGGCTGGCCAATCAGAGTCCTTTATGCAAATGCTCCCTCAGTGGCAACCAATCCCCTCTATCTGGTGCCTTAGAATGTTGGTGTTCTGAGGCTGGCCAATCAGAGTCCTTTATGCAAATACTCCCTCAGTGGCAACCAATCCCCTCTGTCTGCTGTCTTAGAATGTTGAAGTGCTGAGCCTGGCCAATCAGAGTCCTTTATGCAAATACTCCCTCAGTGGCAACCAATCCCCTCTGTCTGGTGCCTTAGAATGTTGGTGTTCTGAGGCTGGCCAATCAGAGTCCTTTATGCAAATACTCCCTCAGTGGCAACCAATCCCCTCTGTCTGCTGCCTTAGAATGTTGGAGTGCTGAGCCTGGCCAATCAGAGTCCTTTATGCAAATACTCCCTCAGTGGCAACCAATCCCCTCTGTCTGGTGCCTTAGAATGTTGGAGTGCTGAGGCTGGCCAATCAGAGTCCTTTATGCAAATACTCCCTCAGTGGCAACCAATCCCCTCTGTCTGGTGCCTTAGAATGTTGGTGTTCTGAGGCTGGCCAATCAGAGTCCTTTATGCAAATAATCCCACAGT
This sequence comes from Anolis apletophallus, assembly GCA_030556195.1. Lineage (NCBI taxonomy): Eukaryota > Metazoa > Chordata > Lepidosauria > Squamata > Anolidae > Anolis > Anolis apletophallus. The sequence continues at coordinate 2,657,116 of JARBWK010000017.1, read as the reverse complement.
GGCAACCAATCGAAATGCTGCCACATATTCCTCCGCACCTCCTGCCGCAAACACTGACTTTTATTATATACTGTACATAGATAGACAGATAGATTATTATTATTTTATTATTATTATTCCCAACTCTACCTCATTGAAAGCCCCAGGAATTCACTGGGGAGACCCTAACGCACTGGGATGTCGCATAATACACATTAACAGGAGCAAAGAGCTGGTTAGCGCCACTGGAAATATATGTAGCTTTGGATTCCTCCGAGCAAACGCGGCGTATGTAAGATCTTGTAATAGCAAGGCAATAAAAACGTAATGCAGCCGCGTCTCGTAGCCCTCCCCTTCCCCGGTGCGTGTCGTTACAGCTATTTTTGCTCAACATTGCCATCATCGTCGCCGCTAATGCACGAAGTTGCGTGGATGGTAGAAACGAGCCTTATAAAAACAAAGGAGTGGAAAGCAAAGGCATGTAATTGCTTTCTATGTATGTGTGTGTGTGTTGCTTGAGAGCCATTTGCCTGGAATGGGATGGGTTCCAAGACCTGGGCTTCTCTCCTCCATCTTTCCCCCCACCAACTCTCGGCATTACTTCGCGAACGAAGATTCTTAGGAAGGACTCACCCCACGCTTTTTACAAGCACGTTGATGACTAAAAAGGCCAATCTGAGATAGGCAAGTCCGGTTGCAGAAAGCACAGCAGAAAGTCTCCTTGGGAGACGTTGTTTCCAAGTTGCGGTTCTTTCTGCGCTGTCGTTTCTCTTTGAGACCCGTTCGGCGTGCCTTCTCGAAAGAGGCCGCAGCACTGTGGATAGTGCGTCTCCATGCCTCCCGAAGTGAGGCCAAGGTGGACCATTGTTGGTGATCAATCTGGCCGAGCCTGAGATGTTGTTTCAGGGAGTCCTTATATCTCTTTTTGGGGGCACCTCTCTTGCGAGTTCACCATAGAGTAGTATCTTTGGGCGGCGGTGGTCCTCCATCCTAGAGACATGCTCTGCCCAGCGCAGCTGTGTTCTCAATAGCATGGCCTCAACGCTGGTGATCCCTGCTTGCTTAAGGACAGCGACATTAGTCACATAGTCGGTCCAGTGTATATTTAGGATTGTGCGAAGACAGCGCTGATGAAAGCGTTCGAGGAGTCGTAGGTGTTGGCGATAGGTGACCCATGTTTCAGGAGAATAGACAGTACGATAGCTCTGTACACACTGATTTTGGTGCTTTGTCTCAGGTGCTTGTTGCTCCAGACTCTTTTGTGAAGCCTTCCGAATGCACTCAATGCCTTTGCTAATCTGTGATCTATCTCTTTGTCAATCTTGGCGTCTGAAGAGATGATGCTTCCCAGGGAGGTGAACTGCTGAACGGACTTAAGCACAGATGTGCCTGTGCTGACGTGGGGATGATGGTGTTCTTCCTGTGGTGCGGGCAGGTAGAGGACTTCCCTTTTCTTCAGGCTGACTTCCAGACCAAACAGCTCTGCAGCTGCTGCAAAGCAGGATGTCAGGCGCTGCAGGGCTGCTTCTGAATGGGCCACAACTAATCAATCAATCATCAATCAAAAGACATGCCTAATTTGAACTGGAGAATAACCATCTTCCTATGCCATGGTCCACATTGAACAATTGGCTGTTTTGTGTGTGCATCTGTACCTTTAAGTCGATGTGAAGTCATGACCCATCCTTCCTCTTGCCCATTTTGCCCATTCGAATGCCAATGAGATTTATTTTATTTACTAGCTTGGGGACCCGGCGGTGCCCGGGTAATTTCAGAAAGGTATTAGTTGGTCTTTAGCAGTTATTTATGTGGCTCGCAGTGGTGTCAGGAAGTTAGTGAAGGCACTGCGAGTCCCATCGTCCATGGTCCACCCTCCTCCAAACAGCACAAGGATGTAGAGTGGGCCATGGGGGCTCTGTCTGCCAAGTTTGGCCGTGATCCATCATTATTGGGAGTTGCAGTGGTATCATGAAATTACTGAAGGTACTGCAAGTCCCATCATCTGTGGTCTGTCCTCCTCTCAACTGCACCAGGATGTAGAGTGGGTCATGGGGGCTATGTGTGGCAAGTTTGGCCTTGATCCATCATTTTTGGGAGTTGCAGTGGTGTCATGAGTACTTATTTATAGCGGCCAGGCATGTAGCCGGGGGGGGGGGGCTTAGGGGGCTTCAGCCCCCCCCCTCCCCGAAAATCTCAGTGTGGTGCGTGAGAAGGCCTTACTGGTACATTATTTAAACTGTTATGTTTATTCATATCATGATCTGATCACCATGCTCATTATATCCCACATTCATGGGGTTATTGGAGTAACAATACAAAAGGTTTGCTAGGGTAGACCCTCTTCCATCCAGTCTCAGCCCCCCCCTCCCCGAACCAAAATCCTGGCTACGGCCCTGGTACTCCTTCAACCTGCAGCAGGATGTAGAGTGGGTCATGGGGGCTCTGTGTGCCAAGTTTGGTCTTTATTGGTCATTGGATGAAGGTCGCATTGTTTTCATGAAGTGAGTGAAGGTACTGCAAGTCTCATCATCCATGGCCCATCCTCCTTCAAACTGCAGCAGGATGTAGAGTGGGTCATGAGTATTCTGTGTGCCAAGTTTGGGCCTGGTCTGTGATTTGTAGGGGCTACAATGCTCTGTGGGAAATGAATCGGGTGAAGGTACTGCAAATCCCATCATTGGTTGCCCATCCTGCCCTAAACCGCACCAGGTTTTAAAGTGGTCCATTGGGCCTCTGTGTGCAAGGTTTGGTCCTGATCCGTCATTGATGTGGGCCGCAATGCTCTAAGGAATTGAGTTAAAGTACTGCAAGTCCCGTCATCCATGTTCCATCCTCCCCTCAAACTGCACCAGGTTGTGGAGTGGGTCTTGGGGGTTCTGTGTGCCAAATTTGGTCTTGTTCTGTCATTGTTGGGGGCCGCAAAGTGTTTTGGCCTTAATCTCCCACCATGCCTGACTGCCTCGGACTTTTTCCTTACCCCCCCCCCCTGCCACTTTAGAGTGTCGGAATGTTGGTGGTGCTGGCCAATCAGAGGCGTTATGCAAATAATCCCACAGTGGCAACCAATCAAAAAGCAGGCACCTCCGCACACATACAAACATTATCTTTTATTATATGTATAGATAGATAGATTGTGTCAGAAGTGAATTGAGAATACAATAGTAATGTATAGAAAAACCACAAACAAAGTTAAAAGCTTGCCATTATATTAAGTTTCCTTTGACCACTTTGGAGTGCCTCTGGTGTTCCCATAAGAAGGTCCTCTGTTGTGCATGTGGCAGGGCTCAGGTTGCATTGTAATAGGTGGTTTGTGGTCAGGTGCAGGCCCGGATTACCCATAAGGCCACCCGAGGCCATGGCCTCCGGCGGCAGATTTGGGGGGCGGCCTTTCCGGGCCTGAAGGAAGGGGTGAAGGAAGGAGTGGCGCCCGCCCACGGGACAAGGAGCCGGGGGGAAGTCCCGCTGCCCCTAGGGCGATTGACGCGGCTTCCACCGCCGCCGCCCCACTCGCGCGGGGGGCGGGCGCCACTCCTTCCCTCAGTGAAGGGAGGAGGGGCGCTGGTGCGAGCGCGGCGGCAGTGGGGGAAGACGCGTGAGTCTCCCTAGGGGCGGAACTTCCGGCGGTGCCTTGTCCGTCAGCTTGGCCCCGCCCCTGCAAGAGGCCCCGCCCACAGGGGGCGGCATTTAGACAAGGGGGCCTTGGGTGGCACAGTCCACTAATCCGGCCTTATCAGGTGTGCCGTGGGAAAACCTCCAATATACCCTTTCTTCCCCCTCCTGCTGAACTCCTGCTGCTGCTGCTTGCGGGGGGAGGAGGAGGAGGAAGGGCCGGGGCGCCGCATCCTTCGGCCGTTTCCCCTCCGCGCGCCCAGCCAGCCAGTCTCCAATCAAGGAAGGGAGGAGGGAAGGGTGATGTCACTCAGGCCCCGCCCCCTTCCCAGCAGTCGCCATTTGAGGAGGGGGAAAGGCCGGCAGGGAGGCTGAGGTGAGTGGAGGGAGGGTCAGAAAGAGGAGGAGTGTCCCCCCTCCCCATGAGGAAGAGGCCCGCCCATCATTATTTGAGTCCACAGTGCTCTCTGGATGTAGGTGAACTACAGCTCCCAGACGTCAAGGTCTATTTCCCCCAAACTCCACGTGTGTCCATAGTTGGGCATATTGAGTATTTATGCCAAGTGTGGTCCAGATCCATCATTATTTGAGTCCACAGTGCTCCCTGGGTGTAGGTGAACTACAGCTCTCAGACGTCAAGGTCTATTTCCCCCAAACTCCACGTGTGTCCATAGTTGGGCATATTGAGTATTTATGCCAAGTGTGGTCCAGATCCATCATTATTTGAGTCCACAGTGCTCTCTGGATGTAGGTGAACTACAGCTCCCAGACGTCAAGGTCTATTTCTCCCAAACTCCACGTGTGTTCATAGTTGGGCATATTGAGTATTCATGCCAAGTGTGGTCCAGATCCATCATTATTTGAGTCCACAGTGCTCTCTGGCTGTAGGTGAACTACAACTTCCAAACTCAAGGTCAATTCCCAAGCAAACCCTTTCAGTACTTTCTGTTGGTAACGAGAGTTCAATATGCCAGGTTTGGTTCAATTCCATTGTTGCAAGAGTTCAGGATGCTCTTTGATTGCGGGTGAACTATAAATCCCAGAAACTGTAACTCCCAAACGTCAAGGTCTATTTTCCCCAAACTCCATCTGTGTTCACATTTGGGCATATTGAGTACTCATACCAAGTGTGGTCCAGATCCATCATTATTTGAGTCCACAGTGCTCTCTGGATGTAGGTGAACTACAACTCCCAAACGTCAAGGTCTATTTCTCCCAAACTCCACGTGTGTCCATAGTTGGGCATATTGAGTACTCATACCAAGTGTGGTCCAGATCCATCATTATTTGAGTCCACAGTGCTCTCTGGATGTAGGTGAACTACAACTCCCAAACGTCAAGGTCTATTTCCCCCAAACTCCACGTGTGTTCATAGTTGGGCATATTGAGTATTTATGCCAAGTGTGGTCCAGATCCATCATTATTTGAGTCCACAGTGCTCTCTGGGTGTAGGTGAACTACAACTTCCAAACTCAAGGTCAATTCCCAAGCAAACCCTTTCAGTACTTTCTGTTGGTAACGAGAGTTCAATATGCCAAGTGTGGTTCAATTCCATTGTTGCAAGAGTTCAGGATGCTCTTTGATTGCGGGTGAACTATAAATCCCAGAAACTGTAACTCCCAAATGTCAAGGTCTATTTTCCCCAAACTCCACGTGTGTTCATAGTTGGGCATATTGAGTATTCGTGCCAAGTGTGGTCCAGATCCATCATTATTTGAGTCCACAGTGCTCTCTGGGTGTAGGTGAACTACAACTTCCAAACTCAAGGTCAATTCCCAAGCAAACCCTTTCAGTACTTTCTGTTGGTAACGAGAGTTCAATATGCCAAGTTTGGTTCAATTCCATTGTTGCAAGAGTTCAGGATGCTCTTTGATTGCGGGTGAACTATAACTCCCAGCAACTACAACGCCCAAATGACAAAATCAATTTTTTGACTGGTGGTCCCTCCTTGGGTTAGTATTAGTATGTTTTGTGCCAGGATATCTGTGTTGTGTTCATCGAAACAGGCCCAGGTTTCACACTGAGTGTCTAAATACATTTAAAAACATATTAACTATATGTATGACTGTGTTCGAGTGTCATTTGGTGTCATTTTGGTTGGTGGTGTGCCCCAGGATGTTGTAAATGGAAAAAATGTGCCGCGGCTCGGAAAAGGTTGGGAAACACTGATCTAGAAGGTCTCTCTTTCATAAAATTGCCGTCAATCAAAGATGACTCCACCGCAACTAACAACAACACCGTTTGTGACTAACAGTGTGTAGGTCTTAATATTTTATTCTCGTATATAAATCCATTTTAATTAACTGGGAGTGATTTCACGCACTCTGGTTTCTAATAATAATTTGATACCCACCATCGTTTTGCCTGTTGGGCTTTGGATGAAGGAACGCCTGGAAGTTGTCCTACTTGCGCTCACCCAAAATAGATTTGAAGTCAGATGGCGCTGCCTTCGTCTTCTATCTGCGGCTGCACCCACTCATCAAGGAATACGCATTTAGAAGCATCTACAAGCGCCGGTCCCCTGAAGACGCAGTGGCACCCAAATGCATTTTAAGAACCAGCAGCCATTCTTTGGTCTATTCCCAAAGGCTTTCATGGTTGTTGTGTGTTTTCTGGGCTCTCTGGCCATGTTCCAGAAGCACTGTTACTGCCTGGGGGACAAGAGTTATTTCTCCCACCCTGGACATTCCCAACAAAGGATTCCCCCAGGCAGTAACAAGCCAGACCTTGAAACTGCCAGGTCATTAAATGCTAATCAAGGTGGCCAATGGAAACATTCACACCTACCTCCAACAGACAAGAGTTCTTTCTCCCACCCTGGACATTCCCAACAAAGGATTCCCCCAGGCAGTAACAAGCCACACCTTGAAACTGCCAGGTCATTAAATGCTAATCAAGGTGGCCAATGGAAACATTCACACCTACCCCCAACAGACAAGAGTTCTTTCTCCCACCCTGGACATTCCCAACAAAGGATTCCCCCAGGCAGTAACAAGCCACACCTTGAAACTGCCAGGTCATTAAATGCTAATCAAGGTGGCCAATGGAAACATTCACACCTACCCCCAACAGACAAGAGTTCTTTCTCCCACCCTGGACATTCCCAACAAAGGATTCCCCCAGGCAGTAACAAGCCACACCTTGAAACTGCCAGGTCATTGAATGCTAATCAAGGTGGCCAATGGAAACATTCACACCTACCCCCAACAGACAAGAGTTCTTTCTCCCACCCTGGACATTCCCAACAAAGGATTCCCCCCCCGCGACAATCCCAACAAAGGATTCCCCCAGGCAGTAACAAGCCACTCCCACCTTGAAACTGCCTGGTCATTAAATGCTAATCAAGGTGGCCAATGGAAACATTCACACCTACCTCCAACAGACAAGAGTTCTTTCTCCCACCCTGGACATTCCCAACAAAGGCATTCAAGCCCCAGGCAGTAAAAGGATTCCCCCAAGCCACATTCCAAGGTGGCCAATTGAAACTGCCAGGTCATTAAATGCTAATCAAGGTGGCCAATTAAAAACATAATCACACCAATACATTCACACCTACCAACAGACAAGAGTTCTTTCTCCCACCCTGGACATTCCCAACAAAGGATTCCCCCAGGCAGTAACAAGCCACACCTTGAAACTGCCAGGTCATTAAATGCTAATCAAGGTGGCCAATGGAAACATTCACACCTACCCCAACAGACAAGAGTTCTTTCTCCCACCCTGGACATTCCCAACAAAGGATTCCCCCAGGCAGTAACAAGCCACACCTTGAAACTGCCAGGTCATTAAATGCTAATCAAGGTGGCCAATGGAAACATTCACACCTACCCCCAACAGACAAGAGTTCTTTCTCCCACCCTGGACATTCCCAACAAAGGATTCCCCTTAGGCAGTAACAAGCCACGCCTTGAAACTGCCAGGTCATTAAATGCTAATCAAGGTGGCCAATGGAAACATTCACACCTACCCCCAACAGACAAGAGTTCTTTCTCCCACCCTGGACATTCCCAACAAAGGATTCCCCTTAGGCAGTAACAAGCCACGCCTTGAAACTGCCAGGTCATTAAATGCTAATCAAGGTGGCCAATGGAAACATTCACACCTACCCCCAACAGACAAGAGTTCTTCCTCCCACCCTGGACATTCCCAACAAAGGATTCCCCCAGGTCAGGCAGTAACAAGCCACACCTTGAAACTGCCAGGTCATTAAATGCTAATCAAGGTGGCCAATGGAAACATTCACACCCTACCCCCAACAGACAAGAGTTCTTTCTCCCACCCTGGACATTCCCAAACAACGGATCCCCCAGGCAGTAACAAGCCACACCTTGAAACTGCCAGGTCATTAAATGCTAATCAAGGTGGCCAATGGAAACATTCACACCTACCCCCAACAGACAAGAGTTCTTTCTCCCACCCTGGACATTCCCCAACAAAGGATTCCCCAGGCAGTAACAAGCCAGACCTTGAAACTGCCAGGTCATTAAATGCTAATCAAGGTGGCCAATGGAAACATTCACACCTACCCCCAACAGACAAGAGTTCTTTCTCCCACCCTGGACATTCCCAACAAAGGATTCCCCCAGGCAGTAACAAGCCACACCTTGAAACTGCCAGGTCATTAAATGCTAATCAAGGTGGCCAATGGAAACATTCACACCTACCCCCAACAGACAAGAGTTCTTTCTCCCACCCTGGACATTCCCAACAAAGGATTCCCCTTAGGCAGTAACAAGCCACGCCTTGAAACTGCCAGGTCATTAAATGCTAATCAAGGTGGCCAATGGAAACATTCACACCTACCCCAACAGACAAGAGTTCTTTCTCCCACCCTGGACATTCCCAACAAAGGATTCCCCCAGGCAGTAACAAGCCACACCTTGAAACTGCCAGGTCATTAAATGCTAATCAAGGTGGCCAATGGAAACATTCACACCTACCCCCAACAGACAAGAGTTCTTTCTCCCACCCTGGACATTCCCAACAAAGGATTCCCCCAGGCAGTAACAAGCCACACCTTGAAACTGCCAGGTCATTAAATGCTAATCAAGGTGGCCAATGGAAACATTCACACCTACCCCCAACAGACAAGAGTTCTTTCTCCCACCCTGGACATTCCCAACAAAGGATTCCCCTTAGGCAGTAACAAGCCACGCCTTGAAACTGCCAGGTCATTAAATGCTAATCAAGGTGGCCAATGGAAACATTCACACCTACCCCAACAGACAAGAGTTCTTTCTCCCACCCTGGACATTCTGTGCTCTCTCTCTCGCGTGCTCTTTCTCGCACGTGCTCTCTCGCTCTCTCTCTCTCTCTCTTGCTCTCTCTCTCTCTCTCTCTCTCTCACTCTCGCGCATTCTCTCGTGCACTCTCTCACGCTCGCTCTCACGTGCTCTCTTTCGCTCTCGCGCTCTCTCTCTTGCTCTCTCTCTCGCACTCTCACGTTCTCTCTCTCTCTCTCACTCTCTCTCTCTCGCCCTCCCTCTCGCCCTCTCTCTCTCTCTCTCTGTCTCTCTCTTGCTCTCACTCGCACGCGCACTCTCTCTCTCATGCTCTCTTGCTCTCTCTCGCGCTCCCTCTCGTGCTCTCTCTCACTCTCGTGTGCTCTCTCGCTCTCTCACTCTCGCGCACACTCTCTCTCATGCGCTCTCTCTCGCTCTCACACTCTCTCTCGCGCTCTGTCTCTCGCGCTCTTCTATCTCTCACTCTCTCACGCTCTCTCTCACTCTCTCTCGCACGCTCTTTCTCTCTCTCACCCTCTCTCGCACTCTCTCTCTCGCGCTCTCTCTCGCTCTCTCTCTTGCTCTCTCTCTTGCTCTCTTGCTCTCTCTCTCTCTTGTCTCTCTCTCTCGCTCGCTCTCTCTCTCGCTCTCTCTCTTGCATGATCTCTCTCTCTCTCTTATGTGCTCTCTCTCTCGTGCGCGCCTTTGGAGCGAGTTTGCACCCGCTGCGCTCTCCCCAAGCTTCCCGACACCGGAGGAGACCTTCAGAGCACAGCGGAGGACCTTGGAGGTGACGGGAGGTTGGCTTAAAGGGGGCGTAATTCCAAACTGTGGCCTAGGGCGCAAAAAAGTGTTAATCCGGGCCTGTATAAACCCCATTTTCCTAGTTTCCCACGGACCTCACAACCTCTGAGGATGCCTGCCATAGATGCGGGCGAAACGTCAGGAGAGAATGCTTCTGGAACATGGCCAAGCAGCCCGGAAAACGCACAACAACCCATTCTTTGGTCCGCATTTTTCTGGAAGACGGAAATGCTTCACTGGTGCTGAAAGAGGAGAGGAAGGAGAGCCTAGGGACCCTTTAGGACAGGCTCGGAAAGATTGACAGATGTGGTTACGATAGGGTTGGATGTACATTTTGAGATGTTTGAGACGCCCCTTCGTTTTGCCACTGGGTTTTGACTGAGCGCCTTTGCAGTTTGCCTCCTCCTCGACGCTTTCCTCTCTCCTCTGTTCTAATTCCTTGCCTTCTCCCCCCTTCTTCCCTTCCCACTTTGCCTCCAGCGAACCGGGTCAGTGCGCCGCTCTTCCCAAGCCTTCCATCTTCTAATAGCAAAATTGCCAGTCTTGGCGAAGGCTTTAATGGTTCGTGGCTGTCAGTCTGTCAGGCGCATCCCGGCGCTCTTAAGTGGAAAGCCATTTCTGACATCCCTGAAGGCGCCTGCTCTTTGACTCTTTAATTGATTGGAGTTCAAACCAAAGCGCACCCCCCCTCCCATTATTTCCCACCCACCGGAGCATTTCGTGACACCTGTGAGATGCAGCTGGGTGCTCGGGGAGCTCTGCGCATGCGAGAAAAAGGTGCTTTTTTAGGGATCCCTCCTTTCTATTTCCATGGGGTGCTCTATACAGTGTTCCCTCACTTATTATTGTGGGGGTTACGTTCCAGGACTTCCCGCAATATGTGAAAAACCACACTGTATTTATTTTAATACTAGCTGTACCCGGCACGCGTTGCTGTGCCCTATTTTGGAGATGCGAGAAAGTCTGAGTATGTAAGTTGGCGTTGTTGGGGTCATGGCTGTGTTGTTGTGGATTGTTTTGGTGGGTGGGATGTTGGAGTCCTGGGGAGTTGTTGGTGTGTGGTGTTGCTGGCGTTCTGCATTGCTTGTGGATATACAATGTTTTTTGTCTTTCCGTCTGCTGTGTTGATGTAGAGGTTGATGCGTGTGTGGGTGGGGTACTTTGGAAGTGAGTGGAGGTACTTGAAATCCCATTATCCATGGTGTGTCCTCTAATCTACAGTCGGATGGAGTGTGGGTCTTGGGGGGCATTGTTTGCCAAGTTTGGTCTTTATCGGTCTTGGTTCTGGCACATAGTGGTCTGTGGGGAATGATGGGTTTTGAAGTAGTAGAAATCCCATTATCCATGGAGGTACTTCAAGTCCCATCATCCATGGTCCACCCTCCTCCAAACTGTAGTATAATGTAGCGTGGGTCATAGGGGCTCTGTATGCCAAGGTAGGTTACTGTAAATTCAGGCCATACACAATGTCCCATGAGCTGAGGCCTAGTCAGGAACAGCAAGTTAATGAAACCTTACTGTCAATTCAGGCCATACGCAATGTCCAATGAGCTGAGGGCTAGTCGGGAGAATCAAGTTAATGAAGCCTTACTGTCAATTCAGAGCGTAAACAGCATTCCATTAAGTGAGGCCTAGTCAGGGAAATTAAGTTAATGAAGCCTTACTGTCAATTTTGGGCGTGGTCTGTGGTTTGTAGGGGTGTAAATTTTCTGTGGGAAGTGAATTGGGTGTTTGTGTTTGTGCCTCAGCCCTTTGCCTTATCCTCCTCTGACAGTTTATTATGGGTCGGAATGTTCATGTTGGCTGGCCAGTACAGGAGTTATGCAAATCCGCCCTTATTGACAGCCAATCATGTTGTCAGAATGTAGAGGCTGGGAGAGTCGTTGGCAGCCCCAGAGGATGCTGGGAAATGTAGTTTTTTTACTAGGTTTTTTTGGGGGGGGGGAGTTTCTTTGCTACAAACGTACCTTGTCTGAGGCCTATTTCTGTTGGCAAGTTTGGTGTCTCTGCGTTGTAAGGTTTCTCTGTTTGGGACGGTCTTTCCATGACGACTCTTCCTTTATATATATAGACTAGCTTGGGGACCCGGCCCTGCCCGGGTTATTTGAGAAAGACATTGTGTGCCACGTTTGGTCCTTATCAGTTGTTTATTTGGCTTGCAGTGGTCTCGGGAAGTGAGTGAAGGTACTTCAAGTCCCATCATCCATGGTCCATCCTCCTCCAAAGGGGCCCCGCTGGGAGAGAGGAAAAGCGGGGCCTCCATACACATCACCATGACGATGACGACGGCACACCAGGCCCCTCCCCTCCCTCTGCTCGGAGAGGCTCTCAACACTGCCGCCTCCTTCCTGCCGTCTTCCCACTTGAGTCAAAAATGGCGGAGGGAGACGCTCGGCTCTGAGCCACCGAACAAGCCCCGCCCCTCGCCCACTGGCCCCGGCCCAGTGTTTCCCAACCGCTGTGACCGATGGGCCGGGGCGCCGCCTCCTTCGGCCGTTTCCCCAGCCAGCCTCCGATCCGCCATGACTCCCGCTCCTCGCTTGCTGAAGCTGGACGGAGGAAGAGCCACGCCCACTGAAGCCCGTCCACCGCTCATGTTCCTCCTCATCATCCGCGCGGCTTCAGCGAGTCATGGCGGAGACCGGTGCCGGGGACGAGGGCCATGACTCCTGCCCCTCGCTCGCACTTCCCCCTCAAGGCTGGAGAAGCTGTGGGAGAGCTAAAGCCGGGGGGAGGGGGCGGGGCATGGCGCGGCCTGGCTCCACCCCCTCCTCCCGGCTTCAGCTCTCCCACAGCATCTCCAGCCTTGAGGGGGCAGTGCCAAGCCAGCATTGTGCTGGGTCTGCCACTGCCGGCTTGGCACTGCCCCCTCAAGGCTGGAGAAGCTGTGAGAGCATGAAGGCCATGAAGAAGGGGAGGGGCATGGCATGGCCTGGCTCCTCCCTCTCCCCCTCGGCTTCCGCTCTCCCACAGCTTGTCCAGCCTTGAGGGGGCAGTGCCAAGCCAGCATTGTGCTGGCTCTGCCACCGCTGGCTTGGCACTGCCCCCTCAAGGCCAGAGAAGCTGTGGGAGAGCTGAAGCCGGAGGGAGTGGGCGGGGCATGGCATGGCCTGGCTCCTCCCCCCTCCCTGGCTTCAGCAGTCCCAGCAGCTGCTCCCAGCAGGCCACCATCCCCCAGCCGTTCTTTACTGTGTTAGAGTGTCATTTTGTGTCATTGTGGTTGGTGCTGTGCCCCCGGATTTATTTAATGTTAAAAGTATGCGGCTCAAAAAAGGTTGGGAAACACTGCTTTAGCCTCCCTTCGCCCTCCCATTGGCTGGGTTCGTGAAGCCCCGCCCGGCGGAGGCTCCCATTGGCCACCAGCCTTGATTGACAGATGGCAAGCCTATCTGCGAGCCAGATGCAATCAACAAAAGAGCCACACCTGGCTCGAGAGCCATAGGTTCCCGACCCCTGCTTTAGTCAAACCAGGGGAATGCAGGCGAAGCAGAAGAGTCAAAACAGTCTAATAATAATAATAATAATAATAATATCTTTATTTATAACTCACTACAAAAATAGCAAACATTCAATGTCATAACCAGCTGGTGCGTAGTTTTGGGCTGGTGTGCCATCAGTACGCTGATGACACCCAGCTTATCTTGAAGATGGAGGGCAGCCTCGAATCCGTACCCGATAATTTCCATCGTTGCCTTGAGGCCGTCACTGGATGGCTGCGAGCCAGTAGGTTGAAGGTGAATCCGGCAAAGACGGAGATCCTGTGGCTGGGTCCTCCGGGCTGTAGGGATGTTCAGCTTCCAACCCTGGACGGCGTGACATTACGTCCGTCGCCCTCTGTTAAGAGCTTAGGAGTAACCTTGGACCCCCTGTTGTCGATGGAGGCCCACGTCTCCAGCGTCAGCAGGGTAGCATTTTTCCACCTTCGCCAGGCGAGGAAGCTGGCCCCCCATTTGTCCCGGCGCGACTTAGCCACAGTGATCCAAGCCACGGTCATCTCGAGGCTGGACTACTGTAACGCTCTTTACATTGGCCAAACCTCCTGGTCATCCCAAATGTGAGGACCTACCATCTGTCCGCAACCCGCCGCCGGGCTTTCTCTGTTGCAGCCCCTACCCTGTGGAACGCTCTGCCCGCCGGCATCCGTGCCACCCAGGGCCTCCTCCCGTTCAGGAGAGCAGTTAAGACATTGCTGTTCCAGCAAGCCTTCGGAGTTAGCTAAACTGTAGCTTGCACCGCCTAGCTGTCAGCCCACTGCGACTCCATTGGTTGCTTCAACTGTTCTAATTGTAATTCCATCTTAATGGTATTACTGTGAGTTATTATGAGTTATCTGACAATTGTATTTTACGAACTGTTGTAAGTCGCCCCGAGCCGTTGGGGGGGTGAATTGAGTCAGGCCCGGATTAACACCTTTTTGCGCCCTAGGCCACACTTTGGAATTACGCCCCCTTTAAGCCAACCTCTACCACATGCTCCCCCTCCCCCCCCGGAAAGGGCCGGGCCCTCTCCTTACCCGCCGGGCAGCAGAGCAGGAAGGCCAAGGCCACCAGGAGTCTCCGGCAGGCACTTCTCATGGCCAGGCGGAAGGAGGAGTGTCTCGGGCAGCCAAGAGCCAGGGCCCGGGCCGGGCCGCCTCGAGCAAAGCACTTAAAAGGCCAGCCTCTGAAGCGCGGAGGGAGAAGAAAGAACCAAAGGGAGGGAAGCGGGGAGGACGGGGTGGGGAAGGGAGGAGGGAGGGGGCAAGAGGAGAAGGAGGAAAAGGGGGCGGGGCAATAGCGGGAGGACACGGGGGAGGAGAGGGAGGAGCCAGGCCATGCCATGCCCCTCCCCTTCCTCATGGCTTCAGCTCTCCCACAGCTTCTCCAGCCTTGAGGGGGCAGTGCCAAGCCGGCAGTGGCAGACCCAGCACAATGCTGGCTTGGCACTGCCCCCTCAAGGCTGGAGATGCTGTGGGAGAGCTGAAGCCGGGAGGAGGGGGTGGAGCCAGGCCGCGCCATGCCCCGCCCCTCCCCTCCCCCCGGCTTTAGCTCTCCCACAGCTTCTCCAGCCTTGAGGGGGCAGTGCGAGCGAGCGGCAGGAGTCATGGCCCTCGTCCCCGGCACCGCTCTCCGCCCACGGCCCCTCCTCTCTTTCTCTCTCTCCGTCAGCGCTGCAAGGGAAACTGAGGCAACCGAAAAGGGACCCTCCTGAATGGCTAGGAAGCTAACTCACCCACCCACCCATCCACCCGTTTTGGGGCAGAAAAAAAGGCTATTTCTGGCTCCGCAATAAAAGGGGGAGAGAGGCAGAGGCGTGGGGAAGCACGCAGGAGGGAACGGGGGGTGCGCACGGGTCTCGCACTCGCACTCGCTCACTCTCTCACTCACTTGCCAGCTCGGAAGGCAGGCTCCTGCGGAAGGGAAGGATCATAGGGAGGGAGGGAGGGAAACAGGCGTGTGCAGAGCAGCCGGGGGCATCCCTGGGGGGCGCGTGCCACGGCGTTTTTATTTGTTTCAACATTTTTTAAAAAAAATTGGTCTGCGATTCTGCGCCCCCCTCGGCTTGCGCCCCTAGGCCAAGGCCTAAGTTACCTTATGGGTTATCCGGGCCTGAGTTGAGTTGCTAATAACGGGAACATTCCAGAGTTTCCCATTCCTACCAACTTTTCAAAAAGTAAATGTAGGAGAAAGGAAAACGGTCTGATTCTTTGGGAAGGCGGAAACAGGAATAACAAAACTTCCCGGGAAAACCGTGCTGCCCCGAATTTTCCTTTCCTTCCGTCCCCGTTTTTCTGTGCCCGGAGATGTCTTCTGCTGCTGTCGCCGCTTCGTAATAATGACTGTCACCCTAATATATAAAATGCATTTAAGATCTGTCTGGGAAATGAGCGCTGGATGTGATCCAGAGTGCCAGGAAGCGGCAGCCGGCCTAATGAGGACTTAGATTTGATAGCGAGCGGAAATGGCTGCTTTCTTGTGCCGTGGAAAAGGATGGGCAGGAGAAAGCGGGGCCGGGGGTGGCGGCGGGGGAGGAGGGCTCGCGGAAGAAGAAGCCCTTTCTCTTGAAGCTTGGCTGGGCAGCGCGTGAGAGAAAGAAAGAGGCCACACACACAAACACAGGGAGGAAGGGTGGAAGGAAAGGACGGAAGAAGAATGAGGAAGAGAGGGAAGGAAAGAGGAAAGGAAGGATGGAAGGAAGAGGCAGAGAAGGAGGTAGGAAGGGAGGAAGCAAGGACGAAAGGGTAGAAGGGAAGGATGGAAGGAGAATGAGGAAGAGAGGGAAGGAAAGACAAAAGGAAGAATGGAAGGAAGGAAGAGGCAGAGAAGGAGGAAGCAAGGACGAAAGGGTGGAAGGGAAGGATGGAAGAAGAATGAGGAAGAGAGGGAAGGAAAGACGAAAGGAAGGATGGAAGGAAGAGGCAGAGAAGGAAGGAGGGAAGCAAGAAAAGGGTGGAGAAGGAAAGGATGAGGAAGAGAGGGAAGGAAAGACAAAGGAAGAATGGAAGGAAGGAGAGGCAGAGAAGGAGGAAGCAAGGACGAAAGGGTGGAAGGGAAGGATGGAAGAAGAATGAGGAAGAGAGGGAAGGAAAGACGAAAGGAAGGATGGAAGGAAGAGGCAGAGAAAGAGGGCGGGAGGGAGGAAGCAAGGACGAAAGGGTGGAAGGGAAGGATGGAAGGAGAATGAGGAAGAGAGGGAAGGAAAGACAAAAGGAAGAATGGAAGGAAGGAAGAGGCAGAGAAGGAGGAAGCAAGGACGAAAGGGTGGAAGGGAAGGATGGAAGAAGAATGAGGAAGAGAGGGAAGGAAAGACAAAAGGAAAGGAAGGATGGAAGGAGAAAGGCAGAGAAGGAGGGAAAGACGAAAGGAAGGATGGAAGGAAGGAAGAGGCAGAGAAGGAGGGAGGGAGAAAGGAAGGAAAGAGGAAAGGGTGGAAGGGTGGAAAAAGGAAGGAGAAAGAGGAAGAGAGGGAACGGACAAAAAGGGGAAAGGAAGGATGGAAGGGTGGAAGAGAAGGATGGAAGAAATGAGGAAGAGGGAGGATGGAAGGAAAGAGAGAAGAAGGAGGGAAAGGAAGCAAGGTCGAAAGTGTGGAAGAGGAAGAGAGGGAAGGAGGAAAGAGGGAAGGAAGGAAAGATGAAAGGGAAGGATGGAAGGAGAATGAGGAAGAGAGGGAAGGAAAGGCAAAGGGAAAGGAAGGATGGAAGGAGAAAGAGGCAGAGAAGGAGGGAGGGAGGAAGCAAGGACGAAAGGGTGGAAGGAGAATGAGGAAGAGAGGGAAGGAGGGAGGAAAGAGGGAAGGAAGGAAAGATGAAAGGGAAGGAAGGAGGATGAGGAAGAGAGGGAAGGAAAGGCAAAGGGAAAGGAAGGATGGAAGGAGAAAGAGGCAGAGAGGGAGGGAAGAAGGAAAAGGGTGGAAGGGAAGGATGGAAGGAGAATGAGGAAGAGAGGGAAGGAGAGAGAAAATAGGGAAGGAAAGACAAAAGAGAAGGAAGGAGGAAGAGAGAGAGAGGGATAAAAGAAGGAAGCAAGGATGAAAGGGTGGATGGGAAGGATGGAAGGAGAAGGAGGAAGAGAGTGAAGGAGGGAGGAAAGAGAAAAGAAAGGAAAAATGAAAGGAAGGAAGGAGAAAGATGGAGAGAGGGAGGAAGAAAGGATGAAAGGGTGGAATGGAAGGATGGAAGGAGAATGAGGAAGAGAGGGAAGGAAAGACAAAAGGAAAGGAAGGATGGAAGGAGAAAGAGGCAGAGAAGGAGGGAGGGAGGAAGCAAGGACAAAGGGTGGAAGGGAAGGATGAAAGAAGAATGAGGAAGAGAGGGGAAGAAAGATGAAAGGGAAGGAAGGAGGAAGATGGAGGGAGGGAGGAAGGAAGGATGAAAGGGTGGAACGAAGGGAGGAGGAAGAGAGGGAAGGAAAGACGAAATGGGAAGGATGGAAGGAGAATGAGGAAGAGAGGGAAGGAAAGGCAAAGGGAAAGGAAGGATGGAAGGTGAAAGAGGCCGAGAAGGAGGGAGGGAGAAAGGATGGAAGGAAGGGTGGAACGATGGAAGAAGAATGAGAAAGAGGGAAGGAGGGAGGAAAAAAGCGAAGGAAAGTCAAAAGGAAAGGATGGAAGGAGAATGGGGAAGAGAGGGAAGGAGGGAAGGAAAGAAAGACAAAAGAGAAAGAAGGAGAAAGAGGGAGAGGGAAAAAAGAAGGAAGCAAGGACGAAAGGGTGGAAGGGAAGGATGGAAGAAGAATGAGGAAGAGGGGGAAGGAGGGAGGGAAGGAAAGAAAGATAAAAGGGAAGGAAGGAAGGAAGGAGAAAGATGGAGAGAGGGAGGAAGGAAGGACGAAAGGATGGAAGGGAACGATAGACGGAGAATTTGGAGGAGAGGAAGGAGAAAAGAGGGAAGGAAGGAAGGGGAAAAGGGGAGAGAGGGGGAAAGAAGGAAGGACGAAAGGGGGAAAGGGAAGGATGAAAGGAGAAACGGCGGGAAGGAAGGGTGGAAGGGAATGGAGGGAGGGAGAAAGAGGGGGAGGAAGGAAAGAGAAGGAAGAAAAGACAAAAGGGAATGAAGGAAGAGAGAGAAAAAGGGGGAGAGGGAAGGAAGGACGATAGGATGGAAGGAGAAAGAGGGAAGGATAGGATGATGAGAGATAATAATAACAAGAAAGGAGATCATTGATGTCTTGTCATGTGTGTGTGTGTGTGTGTGTGCGTCTATTTTTTTTCCTTTTTGCAACCAGTTACTGCCTCAGGTAAAACCACTTTTTGCAGGTTCTTTGAACAATACCAAAGCCAGCCAAATCCGTTTGGCCTGGAGGCAAAGAGTGGAACCGGTCCAGACACGAGCCCCCTACCAGCGGTACAAATGACTCTAAATCGGTGGATTCAGAGAGAAGGTTGCGGCTGCAATGGATTGGCTCTAGTCCTTTCCTAATGCAGAATGGCAGCCGTATAGTTCGCCTTTGACTGCCACGGCTGAACTACAAATCCCAGAATAGAGCCATGATTTATTTATTTATCGTGTCAGAAGGTCCCGGGTTTTAGCCTGCCACTTTTGGACTCTCGCTTGCTGAGGTGTTCCTGCAAGTATCTCTGTAGATCAGGGGTGCCCACACTTTTTCAGCACGCGAGCTACTTATAATAAAATGCCAGTGGTGACATAGCTAGCACAAGGCTGGCTTGGCACTGCCATCCTCAAGCCTGGAGAAGCTTCTGGTAGAGTGAAAGCCAGAGGGGGGCGGAGCCAGGCCGTTCCAAGCCCCTCTCCCTCCCTCTGGCTTTGAGCTTCAGCAGCTTCTCCAGGCTTGAGGATGGCAATGCCAAGCCAGTGGTGACATAGCTAGCAAAGGCTGGCTTGGCATTGCCATCCTCAAGCCTGGAGAAGCTGCTGGTAGAGCGGAAGCCAGAGGGGGCGGAGCCAGGCCAGGCCAAGCCCTCTCTGGCTTTGGCGCCCAGCAGCTTCTCAGGCTTGAGGATGGCAATGCCAAGCCAATGGTGACATAGCTAGCACAAGGCTGGCTTGGCACTGTCACCACTGGCTTGGCATTGCCATCCTCAAGCCTGGAGAAGCTGCTGGGAGCTCCAAAGCCAGAGGGGAGGGGAGGGGAGGGGCTTGGTGCAGCTTGGCTCCTCCCCCTCTAGCTTCTGCTCTACCAGCAGCTTTTCCAGGCTTGAGGATGGCAGTGCCAAGCCAGCCTTGTGCTAGCTATGCCACCACTGGCTTGCCATTGCCATCCTCAAACCTGGAGAAGCTGCTGGTAGAGCTGAAGCCGGGGGAGGGGGTGGGGCTTGGCGTGGCCTGGCTCTACCCCCCTCTGAGAAGCGCCCCATCCAGCTGGGATCCACCCCCTTCGGTCCCGGGATCAACTGGTCGATCGCGATAGACTTCCTGGTCAGCCCTGCTGTAAATCTTAAAAATCCATTTCTTGATTTAACATGTTGGCACACAGTAAGAGTACCTAAAGCTTTGTTGAGCATCTCTTCAGCCATTTCAAAGCTCCCTGCTTGAGTGGTGATGGCATGATCATCAGCATAGATGAGACTCTCTGACCCTTCTGGCAGTGGCTGGTCATTTGTGTATATGTTAAACATTGATGGTGGAATCTGGTTTTCCCTGTAATAGAAGTAAGAGCACCTAAAGCTTCAGAGAGCTTCTGTTCAGCCATTTCAAAGCTCCCTGCTTGAGCGGTGATGGCACGATCGTCAGCATAGATGAAACTCTCTGTCCCCTCTGGCAGTGAGTAGTCGTTTGTGTAAATGTTAAACATTGATGGAGCACATTCCCCTGAGGCAGGCCGTTCTTCTGTTTTTGCCATCTGCTTCTCTGGCCCTGGAACTCAACAAACAAACTCCTGTTTTGTAGCAGATTCCCTATAAAGTGGGTGAGGTGGTCGTACATTGTAGTAGCTGGGATTTATAGTTCACCTACAATTAAGGAGCATTCTGAACTTCACCAACAATGGAGCCCCAACTTACTTTCCTGGTTGAATTTCCCTCTTCTTTTTCCTAAACAAGTAAGTCAGTGGAGAGAGCAGAACAAAGGACTCTATGTAACATTTGTCGACCTCACCAAAGCCTTCGACACTGTGAGCAGAAAAGGTCTGTGGCAGATCCTGGAACGTCTAGGACAGGGGTGCTCACACTTTTTCAGCATGCGAGCTACTCTTAAAGCGCCTTTCCCTCTCGCCGGTTCGCCCCCCTCCCTTCACTGAAGGGAGGAGGGGCGGAGCCGCCGCCGGCAGAGGGAAGAAAGCGGCGATGGAAGTCCCGCCCGCAGGGCAACTCAGGCGTCTTTCCCCGCCGCTGCCCCGCCACCCGCGCGCCAAAACACGAGCAGGGGCAGCGGTGCGGCGGCAAAGCGCCTGAGTCGCCCTGGGGCGGGATTCGCCGGCGCCTCTTCCTCTCGCTGGCGGCGGCTCTGCCCCCTCCTCCCTTCAGTGAAGGGAGGGGGCGGAACCGGCGAGAGGGAGAAGGCGCCGGCGGAAGTCCCGCCCCCAGGGTGACTCAGGCGCTTTTCGCCGCCGCCCCGCTCGTGTTTGGAGCGCGGGCGAGCGGGGCGGGCGGCGGGGAAAAACGCCTGAGTCGCCGTGCGGGCGGGACTTCGGCGGCGCTTTCTTCCCTCTCCGCCGGCGGTTCCTCCTCCCTTCAGTGAAGGGAGGGGGCGGAACCGGCGAGAGGGAAGAAGGCGCCGCTGGGAGGAAGAGGAAGAGGATGGAAGGCGCCGCTGGAAGGAAGAGGAGGAAGAGGAGGAGGATTCCGGGCCCCTTTGAGCCCTCTGGGAGCCTCTCGTCGCCCAGCCAGGAAGCCACGCCATGCCGCCCGCAGTACGTCTTACTTTCGTCTTACTTTCGGGGTACCATCGCCCAATATAAGACGTACCCCGAAAGTAAGCCGTAGTGGGGATTTTGGGGGTCAAAAGAAAGTAAGACGCTGTCTTACTTTCGGGGAAACACGGGTAGTAGCTCCCAAGCTACCTAATGAGCACCCCTGGTCTAGAATGTCCCCCCAAATTCCTCAAAATGATTATCCTGTTACATGAGGGCCAGCGGGGTCAAGTCAGATACGGCAATGCTCTCTCGGAGCCCTTTCTCATAACTAATGGAGTGAAACAAGGTTGTGTTCTTGCACCAACCCTATTTACAATCTTCTTCAGCATGATGCTCCAAAGGGCTACGGCAGACCTCGAAGAAGAAGACGGCATATATATACGCTATCGTACTGATGGTAGCTTGCTCAACTTAAGCCGTCTGAGGGCTCGCACTAAGACTCTAAACTATCTAGTCCGTGAGCTGCTTTGTGCCAACAATGCTGCCCTTGTCGCCCATTCAGAAGCAGCCCTGCGGCGCCTCACATCCTGCTTTGCAACAGCCTGAAGAAAACGGAAGTCCTCTACTAGCCCGCGCCACAGGAAGAACACCATCATCCCCACGTCAGCATAGGCACACCTGTGCTTAAGTCCGTCCGTTCAGCAGTTCACCTACCTGGGAAGCATCATCTCTTCAGATGCCAAGATTGACAAAGAGATAGATCACAGATTAGCAAAGGTATGGAGTGCATTTGGAAGGCTTCACAAAAGAGTCTGGAGCAACAAGCACCTGAGGCAAAGCACCAAAATCAGTGTGTACAGAGCTATCGTACTGTCTATTCTCCTCTATGGGTCTGAAACATGGGTCACCTATCGCCAACACCTACGACTCCTCGAACGCTTTCATCAGTGCTGTCTTCGCACAATCCTAAATATACACTGGACCAACTATGTGGCGAATGTCGCTGTCCTTGAGCAAGCAGGGATCACCAGCATTGAGGCCATGCTATTGAGAACGCAGCTGTGCTGGGCAGGGCACGTCTCTAGGATGGAGGACCACCGCCTCCCAAAGATACTACTCTATGGTGAACTCGCCACGGGTCAGCGCAAGAGAGGCGGCCCAAAAAGGAGATACAAGGACTCCCTGAAACAACACCTCAGGCTCGGCCAGATTGATCACCTACAATGGTCCACCCTGGCCTCACATCGGGAGGCGTGGAGACGCACTCTCCACAATAGAAGACGCCGAACGGGTCTCGAAGAGAAACGACAATGCAGAAAGAACCGCAACGTGGAAACAACAAGAAAGGTGCCCCCAAAAAGAGATACAAGGACTCCCTGAAACAACATCTCAGGCTCGGCCAGATTGATCACCAACAATGGTCCACCCTGGCCTCACATCGGGAGGCATGGAGATGCACTATCCACAATGCTGCGGCCTCTTTCGAGAAGACACGCCAAATGGGTCTCAACAACGCAAAAAGAACCGCAACTTGAAAACGACATCACCCAAGGAGACTTTCTGCTGTGCTTTCTGCAACCGGACTTGCCTATCTCAGATTGGCCTTTTTAGTCATCAACACGCTTGTAAAAAGCGTGGGATGAGTCCTTCCTAAGAATCTTTGTTCGCGAAGCCAGTGGGAACCTTCTTCCGATGCCGCAGTTTCCAAACTGTGCTCGGTCGCACTCCCGTCGCACCACATGCGAATGCCTCCCGCCGGCACAGACAAATGCTCCCATCTGGTCTGTGCGGGACCCATCTGGGTGTCCTTATTAAACTCTTTGTAACTGATTGCCAAATGCAAGAAAGAGCAGAGGGGAGAGAGACACCGCGCCGCCCCTGTTGCTGCCGTTTGCGTGGCGTCTCCGTCCTCTGCCTCCCGCCTCCCCTTTCTTTTTTAATTATTAGTAATTTATAAGGGACCGTCTTGGCTCCTCCATCCCGCCCAAACGACGCCGCTCGTGCGCCTTGATAGCTTGCAAATTATTAGTAATTTGATTTCAATTGAACGAGTAACCCGCTAAAGGGAAGCACACATTAGCCCCAGAAATCTAATTGGAGATAACACCGTCGGAACTAGGGAAACGTGGAGCGGGTGCTTGGTTAAGCCGCTCAGAAAACGAGGGAGGGGAAAGCGGCGCGGTGGGGGCGAGAGATGGGAGATAATTGGGATTTAATTTCATTTCTTACCTATTCATTTGTTTAAATATGGGTGTTTAATTATCCAGCGCCACAGATAGCTATGGTTGCCAAGCTCTGGATGTGCAGTCTTCCCTGTGGCAGAAAAAGCCTCTGATGCTAACCTGTCAGGCTTTGATGTCACGGCATTGGAAAAATGGCGCCAGTGAGGCACTCGGGGTATGACCAGGCCCGGATTAAGCGATTGTGGCGCCCTAGGCCACACTCTGGAAGCGCCGCCCCTGCTACAGGGGCGGCGCTGGGGGGGGGGCCGCTTGTGGGGTGGGGCCGCTTGTGGGGGTGGGGCTGCGGGCGGGCCGCCCGCTTGCAGGGGCGGGGCCGCTTGTGGGGGGGCCGCTGCGGGGGCGGGGCCGCTTGTGGGGGTGGGGCCGCTTGCGGGGGCGGGGCCGCTCTGGGGTGGGGCCGCTTGTGGGGGGCGGGGCTGCTTGGGGGCACTTGTGGGGTGGGGCCACTTGTGGGGCGGGCGCTGCGGGGGCTCTCCCTCCTCGCTGCTCACGCCGGCCCCACCCCTCTTCCTTCACTGGGAGGGCGGCGGGACTTCCCTCCGCCCCTCTTCTCTCTCAGGTCAGGAGGGGGCGGAGGGGAAGTCCTCCCCCTCTCTCCCCACCCCTCTTCCTTCACTGACTGAAGGAAGGGGGCGGAGGGCGAGGGAGGCGGCGGGACTCCGCCCCTCCTCGGTCAGGAGGGGCGGAGGAAGTCCTAGGCCCCTCCTCGCTGCTCGCTGGCCCCGCCCCTCTTCCTTCACTGACTGAAGGAAGAGGGTCGGGGCTGGCGAGCAGCGAGGAGGGGCGGCGGGTCTTCCCTCTGCCCCCCTCTCTCTCTCTTGCGTCAGGAGGGGCGGAGGGAAGTCCTAGGCCCCTCCCTCGCTGCTCACGCCGGCCCCACCCCTCTTCCTTCACCGAAAAAAGAGGGGCGGGGCTGGTGCGAGCATCGAGGAGGGGGCTGGAGGACTCCCTCCGCCTCCTCTCTCTCGCGTCAGGAGGGGGTGGAGGGAAGTCCTAGGTCCCTCCTCGCTGCTCACGCTGGCCCCACCCTCTTCCTTCACTGAAAAAGAGCGGGGGGGCCAGCACGAGCAGCGAGGAGGGGGCCTAGGACTTCCCACCGCCCCCTCCTCTCTCTCTCTCGCGTCAGGAGGGGGCGGAGGGAAGTCCTAGGCCCCCTCCTGCTCTCCCCGCCCCTCTTCCTTCACTGACTGAAGGAAGAGGAGCGGGCCGGCGCGAGCAGCAGCAGGAGGGGCGGGACTTCCTCCGCCCCTCCTCTCTCTCCGGTCCGGAGGGGGCGGAGGGAAGTCCTAGGCCCCCTCCTTGCTGCTCGCGCTGGCCCCGCCCCTCTTCCGTCACTGACTGAAGGAAGAGGGGCGGGGCCGGCGCGGGCAGCGAGGAGGGGCGGCGGGACTTCCCTCCGCCCCTCCTCTCTCTCAGGTCAGGAGGGGGGCGGAGGAAGTCCTAGGCCCCCTCCTGCTGCTGCACGCTGGCCCCGCCCCTCTTCCTTTACTGACTGAAGGAAGAGAGGTGGGGCCGGCGTGAGCAGCGAGGAGGGACGGCGGGACTTCCCTCCGCCCCTCCTCTCTCTCAGGTCAGGAGGGGGCGGAGGGAAGTCCTAGGCCCCCTCCCTGCTGCTCGCGCCGGCCCCGCCCCTCTTCCTTTAGTCAGTGAAGGAAGAGGGGCGGGCCGCGCGGCAGCGAGGAGGGGCGGGCGGGACTTCCCGCCCCTCCTCTCTCTCTCAGGTCAGGAGGGGCGGACGGAAGTCCTAGGCCCCCTCCTTGCTGCTCGCGCCATGCCCGTCCTCTTCCTTCACTGACTGAAGGAAGAGGGGCGGGGCGGGCGCGAGCAGCGAGGAGGGGCGGCGGGACTCCCTCCGCCCCTCCTCTCTCAGGTCAGGAGGGGCGGAGGGAAGTCCTAGGCCCCTCCTTGCTGCTGCGCCGGCCCCGCCCTCTTCCTTCACTGACTGAAGGAAGAGGGGCGGGCCGGCGCGAGCAGCAGCAGGAGGCGGCGGGGACTTCCTCCGCCCCTCCTCTCTCTCAGGTCAGGAGGGGCGGAGGGAGTCCTAGGCCCCCTCCTTGCTGCTCGCGCTGGCCCCGCCCCTCTTCCGTCACTGACTGAAGGAAGAGGGGGGGGCGGCAGCGAGCAGCGAGGGAGGGGCGGGACTTCTCCTCCGCCCCTCCTCTCTCAGGTCAGGAGGGGGCGGAGGGAAGTCCTAGGCGCCCCTCCTGGCTGCTCCAAGCTGGCCGCCCTCTTCCTTCACTGACTGAAGGAAGAGGGCGGGGCCGGCGCGAGCAGCGAGGGGCGGCGGGACTTCCTCCACCCCTCCTCGCTCTCGTGTCAGGAGGGGGTGGAGGGAAGTCCTAGGCCCCTCCCTGCTGCTCAGCGCTGGCCCCCTCCCCTCTTCCATCACTGACTGAAGGAAGAGGGGCGCGCGCAGCAGCGAGGAGGGGCGGCGGGACTTCCTCCGCCCCTCCTCTCTCTCAGGTCAGGAGGGGGAGGGAAGTCCTAGGCCCCCTCCTTGCTGCTCGCGCCGGCCCCGCCCCTCTTCCTTCAGTTAGTAAAGGAAGAGGGTCGGGGCCGGCGGAGAAGCAGCGAGGAGGGGGCGCTTCCGCCGCCGTGCGCATGCGCACTTTCCCCCCGATTTAAAAAAAAATATTTTTAGAAATTTTTGTGGGGGTCCGGACTTGCTGCCCCCCCATGGGTGCCGCCCTAGGCCATGGCCTAGAGTGGCCTTATGGGTAATCCGGGCCTGGGTATGACGGTGTGCACATGGATGCATGAATGACCTAGTGCGGTGCTTCCGGACCTTCTTAATGTCACGAACCCTTAATACAGTCCCTCATGTTGTCGTGACCCCCCAACCATATAATTATTTTCATTGCTACTTCATAGCTGTAATTCTGCTCCTGTTACGAATCGCAACCCCTTAAGACAGTTTAATCTATGCTGACGATCATGCCATCACCACTCAAGCCAGGGGTCTTTGAAAGAATCAAAGAGAAGGATTCGTGGCCCATCCTGTTCTAAATTGCACCAGGTTGTGAAGTGGGGCATTGGGCCCCTGTGTGCCAAGTTGGGTCCTGATCCGTCATTGCTGTGGGCCGCAGTGACTGACTGCTTGAGGCCTTTCCTTTTCCCTCTGCGTCACCTTAGAATGTTGGAATGTAGATGGCCAATCAGAGTCCTTTATGCAAATACTCCCTCAGTGGCAACCAATCCCCTCTGTCTGCTGCCTTAGATTTATTTACTACTAGCTTGGGGACCCGGCCCTGCCCGGGTTATTTGAGAAAGGCATTGTGTGCCAAAGTTGGTCCTTATCAGATGTTTATGTGGCTTGCAGTGGTCTCAGGAAGTTAGTGAAGGTACTGCAAGTCCCATCGGCCATGGTCCACCCCCCTCCCAACAGCACCAGGATGTAGAGTGGGTCATGAGGGCTCTGTGTGCCACGTTTGGTCTTGATCATTCATTGGATTAGGTTTGCAGCAGTCTTGGAAAGTGAGTGAAGGTACTTCAAGTCCCATCATGCATGGTCTGCCCTCCTCCAAACCGCACCAGGATGTAAAGTGGGTCATGGGGGCTCTGTGTGCCACGTTTGGTCTTGATCATTCATTGGATGAGGGTAGCAGTGGTCTGGGGAAGTGATTGGAGGTACTTCAAGTCCCATCATCCATGGTCCATCCTCCTTCAACCAGCACCAGGATGTAGAGTGGGTCATGAGGGCTCTGTGTGCCACGTTTGGTCTTGATCATTCATTGGATTAGGTTTGCAGCAGTCTTGGAAAGTGAGTGAAGGTACTTCAAGTCCCATCATGCATGGTCTGCCCTCCTCCAAACTGCACCAGGATGTATAGTGGGTCATGAGGGCTCTGTGTGCCAAGTTTGGTCTTGATCAGCCAGTGGATATGGGTTGCAGCAGTCTCAGGAAGTGAGTGAAGGTACTTCAAGTCCCATCATGCATGGTCTGCCCTCCTCCAAACTGCACCAGGATGTATAGTGGGTCATGGGGGCTCTGTGTACCAAGTTTGCTCTTGATCAGTCAGTGGTTGAGGGTTGCAGCGGTCTGGGAAAGTGATTGGAGGTACTGCAAGTCCCATCATCCATAGTCTGCCCTCCTCCAAACTGCACCAGGATGTATAGTGGGTCATGGGGGCTCTGTGTACCAAGTTTGGTCTTGATCAGTCAGTGGTTGAGGGTTGCAGCGGTCTGGGGAAGTGATTGGAGGTACTTCAAGTCCCATCATGCATGGTCTGCCCTCCTCCAAACTGCACCAGGATGTATAGTGGGTCATGGGGGCTCTGTGTACCAAGTTTGGTCTTGATCAGTCAGTGGTTGAGGGTTGCAGCGGTCTGGGGAAGTGATTGGAGGTACTTCAAGTCCCATCATGCATGGTCTGCCCTCCTCCAAACTGCACCAGGATGTATAGTGGGTCATGGGGGCTCTGTGTACCAAGTTTGGTCTTGATCAGTCAGTGGTTGAGGGTTGCAGCGGTCTGGGGAAGTGATTGGAGGTACTTCAAGTCCCATCATGCATGGTCTGCCCTCCTCCAAACTGCACCAGGATGTATAGTGGGTCATGGGGGCTCTGTGTACCAAGTTTGGTCTTGATCAGTCAGTGGTTGAGGGTTGCAGCGGTCTGGGGAAGTGATTGGAGGTACTTCAAGTCCCATCATGCATGGTCTGCCCTCCTCCAAACTGCACCAGGATGTATAGTGGGTCATGGGGGCTCTGTGTACCAAGTTTGGTCTTGATCAGTCAGTGGTTGAGGGTTGCAGCGGTCTGGGGAAGTGATTGGAGGTACTTCAAGTCCCATCATCCATGGTC
Organism: Anolis apletophallus; assembly: GCA_030556195.1. Lineage (NCBI taxonomy): Eukaryota > Metazoa > Chordata > Lepidosauria > Squamata > Anolidae > Anolis > Anolis apletophallus. Next base: position 2,629,230 of record JARBWK010000017.1, on the reverse strand, counting down.
TGCCTTCCTTCAAACTGCACCAGGATGTAGAGTGGGTCTTGGGGGTTTTGGTCTTGTTCTGTCATTGTTGGGGAAAATAGACCTCCTGTATATTGACATTTGGAAGTTGTAGTTGCTGGGATTCATAGTTCACCTACAGTCAAAGAACGTTCCAACGATGGAATTGAACCCAACTTGGCGCACAGGACTCCCATGACCAAGAGAAAATACCGGAAAGGTTTGGTGGGCATTGACCAAGTCTGAAGTGTTTCTGTCTCACGGCTTTAAGAGAGAGATCCGCATGTGCTGGAAGCACATGGCATGCAGCCACATTAAAAGGGAGAAAGGAGGCTGGTGGAGGTGAGAGATTATGCCTCGGAGTAATTGGATGCGCTGGCAGGAAGCACAAGTCGCCGAGGGACGGCATACATACAGGAAACCCAACGGCTGCCACGGCAGTGCGGCTCCCTCATCCCCATCCCGCCTGCCTCCCTCCAGCTGTAAATAAATCATTAGCCCTTTCCGCACCTCTGAAATTAATTCAGCCTGTTCTGCCCGCGAGCGAGCGGCAGAGACAAGATTCCAGACAAGCGGCTGCCTAAATGTAGATACGGGCAAGCAGCAGGGGCACGGGTGAGGTTATTTTCCCCTCCAGGTAACAGGTAGGCCCCGTCCCATGCCTCCTCTCCTCGTACGGATGGAGTGATTCGATATTTCGCCAGTCTAAAAGGGTTCACGCAAGTCCTCTGCTATTTGGGAACCGAGATCTAATCCCAGCCTGGAAGACATGTGCTTTAATACCTCAACCCTGATCCAGAAGAGGTGCTTGTCTCTTCATAACAGGGGTGCTCACACTTTTTCAGCATGGGAGCTACTGATTAAAAAACCAAGTCCCAAAGATCACCTGCCCAGAAATGTAAAACGTATAACTATTTTCTTATTTATTTATTTATATTTATTATTCATTTTTATGTACCGCTCCTTCCAGCAGGCTCGAGGCAGTTTACATAAAATGAAGTTATAAAACATCAACATTTCAATTTAATAACAACAATATAAAACAGAGCATAAAAATACATCCAACCACCCCATTTCTCCCACACTGCCATATTACCACACATATTATCAGCCAGAAAGTAAGAAGAGAGGCTGTTGAACTGCAAGGCCATTTAATACTCAGCAAGGTAAACAAAGGGGCATGCATAAATACATCCAACCACCCCATTTCTCCCACATTTCCATATTCCCTAACATATATTTCTCAAGGAACAAAGCAAGCAGAGAGGCTTTGGAGCTAAAAGGCCATTTTTAAACATTAAAAATAAACAAAGAGACATGCCACAGAACAATCAAGCACCCACCCCAAAGTAAAAAGACCGACCTTTGAGATGCGGTAAGGAAATGACCCCAAAGCGTCCTCCTTCTTCTCCTCTGTCGTTGCTCCTATTTCCATGCCGCCAGCATGCGTGCCGCCTCCAAGAGCTCACGAGAAGTCCGAGAGGCAGAATGGGCCCTTCTGCGCATGTGTGCGGGACCAGCCATGCATCGCGTCATCCAGGCCCGCCCCCTTTGGTCTCCTATGACCCTGAGTGGCTGGAGAAGGACGGAGGGAGGAGGAGGAATCCAAAAGAGGGGGCCCATTCTGCCTCTTGGACTCGAGCTTTTGGAGCGGCGCGAGCAGGGAGCGGGAGGAGCAACGACGGAGGACTTCTTTGCAGCGTGCAGGGGCGCGTGAAGAGGACCAACAGCAAAAAACCTGGTCAGGGGTCTGAAGATCACCAGGATGAGGTCCGAAGATCACCCTGGTGATCGAGATCACCATTCTGAGCACCCCTGCTTCATAAGATGGAAAGCACACACCTGCATTTTAGATTGATCAGGAATCAGCTTGTTTTCCCTGTAATAAGCAGTAAGACCACCTAAACCAGTGTTTCTCAACCTTCCTAATGCTGCGACCCCTTAATACCGTTTCTCATGTTGTGGTGACCCCTAACCATAACATTATTTTCATTGCTACTTCATAACTGTATTTTTTGTATGTGTGTGTGTGTGGAGGGGGGGGTTGGGTTGATGTTGTCATTTGGAAGTTGTAGTTGCTGGGATTTATAGTTCACCTACAATCAAAGAGCACTCTGAACTCACCAACAATGGAATTGAAACAAACTTGGCACTCAAAATTCCCATGACCAACAGCAAATACTGGAAGGGTTTGGTGGGCATTGACCTTGAGTTTGGGAGTTGTAGTTCACCTACATCCAGAGAGCACTATAGACTCAACAAGGATGGATCTGGACCACACTTGAAACGAATCCTCAATATACCCAAATATGAACACTGGTGGAGTTTGGGGAAAATAGATCTTGACATTTGGGAGTTGTAGTTGCTGGAATTTATAGCTCACCTACAATCAAAGAGCCCCTTGCACCCCACCAATGATAGAATTGGGTCAAACTACCTACACAGAACCCTCATGCCTTGAAGGGACTAGCTGGTGTGAGTCTCCATCCCACCTCTCACACTCTCCCTCACCCACACATGCACATCATGCTGCCATGCGCCAAGCACACCTGCTCTCCCCTCCTTGCTTGGAGTCTCCGAAACAGCCCTCCCCTTGGCTGGTAGGCCTGCCAACCACAGCAAAGGAGAGCTTTAGGTGGGAGAATTCGCAGTCTGTTTCCAAAAAGAAAGAGAGACAAGCAGAGAGATCTTCAATCTTCTCTGCCAAAGGGCTTCCTAAGACCATCAGAAATATATGTTTTCTGATGGCCTTTGGCGACCCCTCTGAAACCCTCTCGCGGCCCCCCTGAGGGTCCCGACCCCCAGGTTGAGAAACACTGACCTAAACGTTCGGAGAGCTTCTGTTTGCCCATTTCAGGGCTGTCCAACTTCTACAGGCCCAAGGGCCGGAACTCCGGTCACTGATCACCTGGGGGGCCGAAGGGTTTGCCTCCGCCCCCTCCCCTGGCTCCACCCCCACCCCTCCCCGGCTCCGCCCCCTTCCCGGCTCCAATTTACGTGCAAGTGACCTTGAGTTGTGGAGTTGTAGTTCACCTCCATCCAGAGAGCACTGTGGGCTCAAATAATGATGGATCTGGACCAAACTTGGCATGAATACTCAATATACCCAAATGGGTACACTGGTGGATTTGGGGAATATTTCCTCATACCTTTGAGTTATTTGAGTCCACACTCAAATTGGGACACACCAAAAAAAACCCAAACACCTCAATGCCGTCGCAGGGCTTGATGGGGCCTCCTTTCCCAGAGGCGGGTGGAGGAGGCCCAAAGAGCTCCCTCCCTCCCTGAAGGGAAAACAAGCCACGGGGGCAGGCGCAAAGGAAGCTACGTTGCGCCCTGCATGTGGGGGAAGGCAGCACAACAAGGGGGAGGGGCGCGGAGGAGGGGAAGGAAACTTTCCCCCCCCAAAACCTAAAAGGCCCCCAAAACAACGAGTAAAAATAAAACTACATTTACCAGCATCCTCCGGGCAGCCAAAGACTCACCCAGCCTCTACATTCTGAACAACATGATTGGCTGCCAATAAGGGCGGATTTGCATAACTGCTGTAACCATAGCAACGCTGGCAAGAGCCATCCAAGGCTAGGATAGAATGCTGAGAGATTTCAGTTGGTGTTTGAGGGTTAAACTGCCAAAACCAAACTGTCGCCAAGGAATCCACCGCTGAGGGACCCCTCCCCCCCTCACCCAATGTCCCACTGTTTTTAGATTGATTGATTTGAGCCAGGCCCTTCCTTATCCATACTGCGGGAGCCCCGCCACAGGGCCAAAGCTCCAACGCCGCCACTGTCCCCGAAGAGCCCCGCTGGATCCGAGGCCAAGCTCAGGCTGGGCGCGGCAGCTCTCCCATCCACGGGGCAGAAAGCAAGGGCCCTCCACAGGAAGAGGACGGAGCCAGGAGGGGCTTTCCCTGCCTCGCTCCCCTCCTCAATCTCTCTGAGGGAATGGGGGCTGGCCTGGAAGCAGCCGCGAGGGAGGAGGAGGCGCACGCCCAGGCCAGCCGCAAATCCCGCGGGACCGAGATTTCGGCAGCTATCGTGAGACTACGCAGCCACAGACGGGATTTCGACCTCCCTCGAAATCGCGTCTGTGGCTGGTGTAGTCTCACGATGCTTGCCTAAACCCAGAAGTAGGTTTTTTTTAAAAAAAATTATTTTATTTTTAATTTTTAATTTGTATTTTATTAAATTTATCACAGATCAACTCCGCTGCCAGCTCGACCAAGGCGGGTCTGCGCTGCTCGTGTTATTGGACCTCACGGCAGCGTTTGACACGGTCGACCACAATCTACTGATCCACCGCCTGGCCATGGCTGGAGTGAGGGGGACAGTTCTTAAATGGCTGACCTCCTTCCTCCACCAGCGGTCTCAGCGTGTGAGGAGGGGCGAGTGGTCTCCGAGGGCTCCTCATTAGTTTGTGGAGTTCCGCAAGGGGCCATTCTCTCCCCTCTGTTATTCAACATCTACATGCAGCCGCTTGCACAGCTGGTGCGGAGTTATGGGCTGGAGTGCCACCAGTACGCTGACGACACCCAGCTCATTCTGAGGATGGAGGACAGGCCGGGATCCATCCCCGATAATTTCCAACACTGCCTCGAGGCCGTTACTGGATGGCTGCGTGCCAGTAGGTTGAGGGTGAATCCGGCGAAGACGGAGATCTTGTGGTCGGGCCGCTCGGGTGGTGTAGATGTCCAGCTTCCGACCCTGGACGGTGTGGCGCTATGCCCATCGCCTTCCGTTAAGAGCCTGGGGTCCATCTGGACTCCCAGCTGACCATGGAGGCCCAGGTCTCCGCGGTCAGCAAGGTTGCTTTTTTCATCTGCGACAGGCTCGGAGGCTGGCCCCTATATCTCCGGAATGACCTGGCCACGGTGATCCAAGCTACGGTCATCTCAAGGCTGGATTACTGTAACGCGCTTTACGTTGGCCTTCCTTTGTCGGCGACCCGGAAGCTCAAGTTGGTGCAGAACACTGCCGCCCGGCTCCTGTCTGGAACCCCAGCAGGCCGCCACATCACACCTGTTTTGCAGGATCTGCACTGGCTCCCAATCGAGCACGGATCTCCTTCAAGGTGTTGGTTCTTACCTTTAAGGCCTTGCATGGCCTGGGGCCAGCGTACTTGAGGGACCGACTCACCCCACACTGTCCCCGAGATCGCTACGCTCCGAGGATGCTAATTTGTTAGAGATACCCTCGGCAAATCGGCTAAACTGACATCTACTCGCCGGAGGGCGTTCTCCGTTATAGCTCCTACGCTGTGGAACGCCCTCCCGGCTGGAACGCTGGCTATAAAGGACCTGCTCCCGTTTAGACGCGCCTGCAAAACTTATTTGTTTAAGCAGGCCTTCGGTGAGTAGGTCCTGCCCATGTTCCTTTAGCCGCTGTCCTGGGGTGTCACGCTATCTAATTTCTGAACTGTACCTGGGGGTTTGTATTTTGCTGTTTTAACTGTTTAATTGTCTTAGATGTTTTATCGCATTGCTTGTGTGTAGTTGTACCTTCGGTTCCTGTGAGCCGCCGCGAGCCTCAGGGAGTCGGCGGCATAGAAACCCGAATAATAAATAAATAAATAAATAATAAAACAAGTTAGGGGGCCATAGGGAAGGGGCTCAGGGGCCGTGTATGGCCCCAGGGCCGCCAGTTGGACAGCCCTGGCCTATTTCAAAGCTCCCTGCTTGAGTGGTGATGGCACGATCATCAGCATAGATGAAACTCTCTGTCCCTTCTGGCAGTGACTGGTCATTTGTGTAAATCTATTATATAAATGGGTTCACGTCATGTGATGTATACCTCAAACAAAGAAACCATACAACGCAGAAACACAATACTTGCCAACAGAAATAGGCCTCAAGCAAGGTACGTTTGTAGCAAAGAAACTTTCCCCCCCAAAACCTAAAAGGCCCCCAAAACAACGAGTAAAAATAAAACTACATTTACCAGCATCCTCCGGGGCAGCCAAAGACTCACCCAGCCTCTACATTCTGAACAACATGATTGGCTGCCAATAAGGGCGGATTTGCATAACTGCTGTAACCATAGCAACGCTGGCAAGAGCCATCCAAGGCTAGGATAGAATGCTGAGAGATTTCAGTTGGTGTTTGAGGGTTAAAACCAAAACCAAACTCTGAGGGAGCAATTCTCCAGCAAATTCCTACCCACACAACACATCATTTCCAACCCTTACATACTCAGACTTTCTCGCATCTCCTAAATAGGGCACAGCAACGCGTGCCGGGTACAGCTAGTGTTAAACATTGATGGTGCAAGCTGGTTTCCCCTGTAATAGGCAGTAAGAGCACCTAAAGCTTCAGAGAGCTTCTGTTCAACCATTTCAAAACTCCCTGATTGAGCGGTGATGGCATGATCGTCGGCATAGATAAGCCTAATGCCAAGCTTTTAACTTTGTGCTTTTTCCAATACATTATAACTATATTCTAAATTCGCTTCTGACACGAAAAATGAAACCAATTATTCTATTGTTCTTTATTTATTTATTTATTCGTTTATTTACGACATTTATATGCCGCCCGTCTCACCCTGAAGGGAACTCAGAGCGGCTTACAAGTCACATGTACATACAGCATATTACATTATTAGCATAGTACTAATACACAAGTCATAATATATTGTTACTAGGGGGCGGGGCTCTGATGGTACAGGAGACCTGTATAATATATTATATTTTTAGCATAACCCAATATCAGTATTATATATTACTACAGGGCTGTCCAACTTCTACCGGACCTGTGGCCGGAATTCCGGTCACTGATCACCTGGGGGGCCAAAAGGTCTGCCTCCGCCCCAGGCTCCGCCCCCTCCCAGCTCTGCCCCCTCCCAGCTCCGCCCCCTCCCTGGCTCTAGGGAGGGAATATAAATACATTAATAAAATATAATTAATGCTTCCTGCCTGGGGGAACCCTCCCAACCCCTGAGGCTGTGGGTTCATTACCTGGGGAGGTGTAGGCAGAGGTGGCGATGGCGTCGCAGGCCTGCCTCTGTGCGGGCGGGAAGGGGTCCCGGAGGCCGGCGCGGAAGGCGGCGGAGGCCTCGGGCAGGAAGGGAACCAGGGCCGGGCCCTCGCTGGCGCCGAGCAGGGCGGCCAGGAGCTGGAGCAGGCCCAGGCAGAGCTCCTCGCAGGCCCAGGCGGAGCTCCTCGCAGGCCTTGCCTTGGCCTTGTATGGCCTCACCCTGGCATAGCCGCGGAATCCTGAGATTTCGGCAACTGTATTAACTATCGCGAGACTACGCCAGGTACACGGGATTTCGCTCTCAACACGTGATCCCGCGTGGCTGGCGTTGTCTCGCGAGACTTCCTCCGGAACCCGGAAGTGGGTAATTTATTTTATTTATTTTATTTAATTTATTTTCCTATTTTAATTTTTTATTAAAAAGTTGAGGGGGCCGCAGGAAAGGGGCTGGGGGGCCGTGTGCGGCCTCAGGGCCGCCAGTTGGACAGCCCTGTATTACTATATTGTACTTTCTAATAACTACTGGAGTGAAACAAGGTTGTGTCCTTGCACCAACCCTATTTACAGTCTTCTTCAGCATGAGGCTCCAAAGGGCTACGGCAGACCTCGAAGAAGAAGAAGACGGCATATATATACGCTATCGTACTGATGGCAGCTTGTTCAACTTAAGCCGCCTGAGTGCTCTAACTAAGACTCTAAACTATCTAGGCCGTGAGCTGCTTTTTGCAGACGATGCTGCCCTTGTCGCCCATTCAGAAGCAGCCCTGCAGCGCCTCACATCCTGCTTTGCAACAGCTGCAGAGCTGTTTGGGCTGGAAGTCAGCCTGAAGAACACGGAAGTCCTCTACCAGCCCGCACCACAGGAAGAACACCATCACCCCCACGTCAGCATAGGCACATCTGTGCTTAAGTCCGTTCACTCTCTGTCCCTTCTGGCAATGGCTGATCCCTATGACTATTTATTTATTTATTTATTTTTTCGATTTATATACGACCCTTCAGAAAAAGGCTCAGGGTGGTTCACAACAATGAATACACAACACAACGTAGTTAAAAACAGAATAAAAACAGATTAGGACCAGAATGGAAAGCACAACCTTAGAGATAAAACGCCTGGCGGAACAGGGTGGTCTTACAGGCCCTCCTGAAGGCCTCTAACTCAGTTATTGCTCGTGCCTCTGCCGGGAGGGCGTTCCACAGGGTTGGCGCTACTATAGAAAAGGTGCGCTGCCGGGTCGATGACAATCGTTTTTGGTCCATGGACCGTAGTGGTCTCTGGGGAATGTGCAGGGAGAGGCGGTCCTTCAGGCACACTAGCCCCAGGCCATGCAAGGCCTTAAAGGTTAGCATCAGCACTTTGAAGGCAACCCGGTACTCGATGGGAAGCCAGTGCAAACGCTGGAGGACTGGTGTGATGTGGCATGTTAGTGTCACTCCAGCCAGCAGTCGAGCCGTAGCGTTTTGCACCATCTTCAGTTTCCGGATTACCGACAAAGGAAGGCCAATGTAAAGGGCGTTACAGTAGTCCAGTCTCGAGATGACCATGACCTGGATTACCGCGGCTAGGTCATCACCGGAAAGGTAGGGTGCCAGCCACCTCGCCTGGCGCAGATGGAAAAGCGCCGCTCTGCTCACGGTGGAGACCTGAGCCTCCATCGTCAGCAGAGGGTCCAGTTGGACCCCCAGGCTTTTAACCAGCGGCGACGGACTAACCACCTCGCCGTCCATTATTGGCAGCCGGAGTTCCCCCCACCCCCCCCCGGGACGACCCAGCCACAGGACCTCCGTCTTCGACGGGTTCACGTTCAACCTGCTGGCCCGTAGCCACCCAGTCATGGCTTCCAGGCACTGATGGAAATAATCGGGTACAGAGTCCGGCCAGCCTTCCATCCTCAGCACCAGCTGGGTGTCATCAGACCGAAACACTACAGACCAAACTACGCAAGTGGGCAAGTGGACGCATATACGTATTTTTTTCACCCATAAGACGCAGTTTTTTTCCTCCCAAAGTAGGAAGAAAAATCAGCTGCGTCTTATGGAGCGAAGATGCAGGCAGGGAGGGGGGGGGAGGCGCTGGAGCAGAGGGGGGGCGGCGATGTACTCACGCTATATTCGCCCGGGCGGCTCCCCGGCGGCCCCCGCATGCCCAGACTCTCGCCTGTCGCCGCAGTCAGCCGGCGGCACGGAGGAACGGGGCGGAAGAGGGGACTCACGCCGCCACGGACCCGAGGAGGAGCAGGAGGGGGGGCCACGAGGGTGGCCCCACGGAGCGGCAGCAGCAGCAGCAGCCGCAGCAGCGGAAGGGCCCGAGCAGAGGCGCATCTTCGTGGCGTCACGAAGATGCGCCTGCCGAGGAGGAAAGCCTCGCCGGCCGCGCGTTGTAAGGAGGCCCGAAGAGAGGAGGGAGGGAGGGAGAGGAAGGAGGAATAGTTCCCTCCCTCCTCCTCTCTTCCGGGCGTTTACAGCGCGCGGCGAGGCTCCTCGGGCAGAGGCGCATCTTCGTGACGTCACGAAGATGCGCCTCTGGCTTCGGGCCCTTCCGCTGCTGCGGCTGCGCTGCGGCTGCTGCTGCTGCTGCTGCGGCGTCTCCGTGGGGCTAGGTGTTAAATAATAGAGGAGAGAGAATAGCCCCTTGGGGGACCCCACAATTAAGGGGGACACTTTCCGAGACCATCCCTCCCCTCTCCACCCATTGTCCCCGATCTTGGGGAAAGGAGACCACCCATTTAAGAGCCGACCCCCTCACTCCCGTCATGGCTAAACGGTGGATCAATAGAGAACGGTCAACTGTGTCAAATGCTGCCGTGAGGTCCAATAACACGAGCAGCGCTGACCCGCCTTGGTGCAGTAGGCAGCTTGGTCCAGCTGGCATACTTAAAAGGTGTGAAAATGTTGCCCTTCCCTTGGTCTGAGGCGTTGTTTCTCTGCGTCCGCAATGTCATGTTGGGGCCCTGCGACTGACGGCTCGTTCCTCTGCCTCTCTTTCTCTTTCTGTCATCTTTCTCTCTTCCTTTCTCAACAGGATCCACGCACATTGGGATCTGAACATCTCTTTCCACGAGACCTCTTGCAGGTACCCTTCTCCTTTGTATGGTAGGCCACGGCTTTCTTTGATCATGCAATTTGGGAGTACGGCGAGAAAGACTGGGAACCCGTTCAGAGGGGCTGTGTGGTCGTTGCGCGATTGTGGTGTCTTGTTTTCATTTTCCTCCCTTGTGGGACATTCAAAATGGGGGGAAAGAGCGCTTTGTTCAAAATCTATCCTGTGCAAGGATAAGGAAATGCATGGCAAGTCAGTGAAGGAGGTAAAGGATACGAATCATATAAATCTTTTGGGCTGTATGGCCATGCTCTAGAACAGGGGTGCTCAGAATGGTGATCGGGATCACCAGGGTGATCTTTGGGCCTCATCCTGGTGATCTTCAGGCCCCTGACCAGGTTTTTTGCTGTTTGTCCTCTTCACACGCCCCTGCACGCTGCAAAGAAGTCCTCCGTCGTTGCTCCTCCCTGCTCGCGCGCCGCCTCCAAAATCTGCAGAGTCCAAGAGACAGAATGGGCCCCCTCTTTTGGATTCCTCCTCCCCCCTCCGTCCTTCTCCAGCCACTCAGAGTCGTAGGAGACCAAAGGGGGCGGGCCTGGATGACGCGATGCATGGCTGGCCCCGTGCGCATGCGCAGAAGCGCCCATTCTGCCTCTCGGACTTCTTGTGAGCTCTTGGAGGCAGCACGCATGCTGGCGGCGTGGAAATAGGAGCAATGACGGAGGAGGAGGACACTTTGGGGTCATTTCTTACCGCATCTCAAAGGTCGGTCTTTTACTTTGGGGTGGGTGATTGTTCTGTGGCATGTCTCTTTGTTTATTTTTAATGTTTAAAATGGCCTTTTAGCTCCAAAGCCTCTCTGCTTGCTTTGTTCCTTGAGAAATATATGTTGGGGAATATGGCAATGTGGGAGAAATGGGGTGGTTGGATGTATTTTTGCATGCCCCTTTGTTTACCTTGCTGAGTATTAAATGGCCTTGCAGTTCAAAAGCCTCTCTTCTTACTTTCTGGCTGATAATATGTGTGGTAATATGGCAGTGTGGGAGAAATGGGGTGGTTGGATGTATTCCTGCATGTCCCTTTGTTTACTTTACTATTAAATGGCCTTGCAGTTCAAAAGCCTCTCTTCTTACTTTCTGGCTGATAATATGTGTGGTAATATGGCAGTGTGGGAGAAATGGGGTGGTTGGATGTATTCCTGCATGTCCCTTTGTTTACTTTACTATTAAATGGCCTTGCAGTTCAAAAGCCTCTCTTCTTACTTTCTGGCTGATAATATGTGTGGTAATATGGCAGTGTGGGAGAAATGGGGTGGTTGGATGTATTCCTGCATGTCCCTTTGTTTACTTTACTATTAAATGGCCTTGCAGTTCAAAAGCCTCTCTTCTTACTTTCTGGCTGATAATATGTGTGGTAATATGGCAGTGTGGGAGAAATGGGGTGGTTGGATGTATTTTTATGCTCTGTTTTATATTGTTGTTATTAAATTGAAATGTTGATGTTTTATAACTTCATTTTACGTAAACTGCCCCGAGCCTGCTGGAAGGAGCGGTACATAAAAATAAATAATAAATATAAATAAATAAATAAGAAAATAGTTATACGTTTTACATTTCTGGGCAGGTGATCTTTGGGACTTGGTTTTTTAATCAGTAGCTCCCATGCTGAAAAAGTGTGAGCACCCCTGCTCTAGAAGCATTCTCTCCTGACGTTTTGCCTGCATCTGTGGCAGGCATCCTCAGAGGTTGTGAGCAGGGGCGGTCCGAGCTCTCCCGGGGGGGGGGGTAGGCAAACATTATTTCCCCCCCCCCCCCGCGGCTCTCGGCTGCGCCTGCGCATGCGCGGAAATTCACGCATGCGCACTGGCTCCCGAGCGCGCTGGCGCGGAGGAACGGGGGGGAAAGAGGGGACCCACGGGGCGGGCGCCCGGACCCAAGGAGGAGCAGGAGGAGGGGGGAGGCCACGAGGGCGGCCCCCACGGAGACTCCCCCAGCAGCGGCAGCAGCAGCAGCGCCCCCGGGAGGGCCCGGAGCCAGAGGCGCATCTTCCTCTTCCCCGCTGAATGAATGTAGGCAGGGAGGGGGAGGGGCCACAGGACGCATGAAGCCAGCCCCTTGCCCCCTCTGCGTGACGTCACTTCCGCCGCCTCTGCCGAGGAGGAGGAAGGTGAGGAAGGCCTCTGCCGCCAAGCGATGCAGCAAGGACGCCCGGAAGGAGAGACGCCGGAGGGGGGGGGGGCAGGAGGAGGCGCGGCCTCTTGCTCCTTCTCTCCCTCCGCGTCTCCTTCCGGGCGTCCTTGCTGCATCGCGCGGCCTCCTTGGCAGAGGCGGCGAGGAAGTGACGTCACGCAGGGGAGGGCGAGGGGGGCCGCCCTCCTGGCCTCCCCCCTCCTCCTGCTCCTCCTCGGGTCCGGGCGCCCGCCCCGGGAGTCGCCGCTCCCCCCCCTCCGCCGCCGGCTTTGGAAGCGTGGCGTGGGCCGCACTGGCTCCCGAGCACGCCTCTAGTCCGGCTGGCTGCGGCGGCGGGGCGGCGCCCCTCCCAAGTTGGCGACGCCCCTCTCCAGGGACGTCGCCCTACGCGGCCGCGTGGTCGGCGTAATGGGCGGGGCCGGCCCTGGTTGTGAGATATGTTGGAAACTAGGAAATTTGTGGCATCTATATAGTTTTAAACAGAGCTCACAGCCTCTGAGGATGCATGCATCTAGGGCAGACCTGGGCATCTTGCGGCCTGTGGGCTGCATGCGGCCCGGCAGCCGAAGCTGTCCGGCCCGGGGCTCCCTCAAGGCTTCGTCTTGAAGAGAGGGAAGCGAACTCCCATTGGGACGGCTACAAGCAGAGCATGCCTTCGCCCTCGCTCTCACCCTCCTCCTCCCTTCACTTCCTCCTCGTGCTCTCCCCCTCCTGAACTACAACTCCCAAACTCAAGGTCAATGCCCAGCAAACCCTTTCAGTACTTTCTGTTGGTCTCATGAGAGTTCAGTGTGCCAAGTTTGGTTCAAGATGGCTGAATGGCCATCTGTGAGGAATGCTTTGATTGTGTTTTTCCCTTATGGCAGAAGGAGGTTGGACTGGATGACCCCTGGAGGTCTCCTCTTTAACAACCTGATGTTGTTGTTGTTGTTGTTGTTGTTAGCAGAGGCTGAATGAATATTATGCCTTAATGTTCAGGGATATAGGCCTGTGTGGAAAGTCCCTGGGTTATCAGAGTTCCTTTCCACACATCTGAATAAAATCCCATGTTATCTGCTTTAAACCAGAATATATGAGTGTGGACTCTAAAAACCCAGTTCAAAGCAGATATTGTGGGATTTTCTGCCTTAATATCCTCGGTTATAGGCCTGTGTGGAAGGGTGGAAGGGCCCTGGCAGAAGGAGGTTGGACTGGATGGCCCTTGGAGGTCTCCTCCTACTCTAGGAACCTGTTGCCTTGATTGTGTTTTTCCCTTATGGCAGAAGGAGGTTGGACTGGATGGCCCTTGGAGGTCTCCTCTTTAACAACCTGTTGTTGTTGTTATTATTCTTATTGGCTGATTCTGTGAGGAGTTTGATTGTGTTTTTCCCTTATGGCAGAAGGAGGTTGAATGGCCATCTGTGAATATCCATTTGTGAGGAGTGCCTTGATTGTGTTTTTCCTTATGGCAGAAGGAGGTTGGACTGGATGGCCCTTGTGTTGTTGTTGTTGTTATTATTATTGGCTGAATGGCCATCTGTGAGGAGTCCTTTACTGTGTTTTTTCCCTTATTTAGGTTGGACTGGATGGCCCTGGTTGTTGTTGCTGTTGAGTTATTATTGGCTGAATATCCATTTGTGAGGAGTGCCTTGATTGTGTTTTTCCCTTATGGCAGAAGGAGGTTGGACTGGATGGCCCTTGGAGGTCTCCTCTTTAACAACCTGTTGTTGTTGTTGTTATTATTATTGGCTGAATGGCCATCTGTGAGGAGTGCCTTGATTGTGTTTTTCCCTTATGGCAGAAGGAGGTTGGACTGGATGGCCCTTGGAGGTCTCCTCTTTAACAACCTGTTGTTGTTGTTATTGTTATTATTATTATTATTGGCTGAATGGCCATCTGTGAGGAGTGCCTTGATTGTGTTTTTCCCTTATGGCAGAAGGAGGTTGGACTGGATGGCCCTTGGAGGTCTCCTCTTTAACAACCTGTTGTTGTTGTTATTATTATTATTATTATTATTGGCTGAATGGCCATCTGTGAGGAGTGCCTTGATTGTGTTTTTCCCTTATGGCAGAAGGAGGTTGGACTGGATGGCCCTTGGAGGTCTCCTCTTTAACAACCTGTTGTTGTTGTTATTATATTATTATTATTGGCTGAATGGCCATCTGTGAGGAGTGCCTTGATTGTGTTTTTCCCTTATGGCAGAAGGAGGTTGGACTGGATGGCCCTTGGAGGTCTCCTCTTTAACAACCTGTTGTTGTTGTTGTTGTTATTATTGGCTGAATATCCATTTGTGAGGAGTGCCTTGATTGTGTTTTTCCCTTATGGCAGAAGGAGGTTGGACTGGATGGCCCTTGGAGGTCTCCTACTCTAGGAACCTGTTGTTGTTGTTATTATTATTATTATTATTGGCTGAATGGCCATCTGTGAGGAGTGCCTGGATTGTGTTTTTCCCTTATGGCAGAAGGAGGTTGGACTGGATGGCCCTTGGAGGTCTCCTCTTTAACAACCTGTTGTTGTTATTGTTATTATTATTATTGGCTGAATAGCCATTTGTGAGGAGTGCCTTGATTGTGTTTTTCCCTTATGGCAGAAGGAGGTTGGACTGGATGGCCCTTGGAGGTCTCCTCTTTAACAACCTGTTGTTGTTGTTGTTATTATTATTGGCTGAATATCCATTTGTGAGGAGTGCCTTGATTGTGTTTTTCCCTTATGGCAGAAGGAGGTTGGACTGGATGGCCCTTGGAGGTCTTCTACTCTAGGAACCTGTTGTTGTTGTCGTCATTATTATTAGCAGAGACTGAATGAATATTATCATCATCATTATTATTATGAATACATTCAGGGGCTTATGATACTCACGTTTAGTTGAATTCAGACTTAAAATATATTATATGTCTCTCACTGAAATAAATTTCCAAATATTTTGCTTTTATAGCTCTCTGAGTCAAAAAGGTTCCCGACCCCTGAGATCATGAATCACAAATGACACAAATGTTCACATTTTGTTAACCATTGTTTCGTAAACTTTGAGTGAATCAATGTCATCTTTCCTATGACAACCTCTCTTTTTCATTGCTCATAACATATACTCTTATCAGTCTTATTAATAGATCAAAAATGCAATTTAGTGCCTTTTAAAATTATTATTAAAGAAATTCAATTGATATTATGTAGAATGTAGTTCAGCCTTTAGGTGCGGCCCTCCATTATATTTTTTGGCTCTCGTGTGGCCCTTGGAAAAAATAATTACCCACCCCTGTAGTAGAGCAGTGTTTCCCAACCAGTGTGCCGTGGCACACTAGTGTGCCGTGAGCGATCATCAGGTGTGCCATGGGAAATTGGAACCTCCGATACCCTTTCTTCCCCCTCCTGCCCACAGTGCTCTCTGGGTGTAGGTGAACTACAACTTCCAAACTCAAGGTCAATTCCCAAGCAAACCCTTTTAGTACTTTCTGTTAGTAGCGCCCCCACGGGTCACGTCTTCCTCCCTCCCTCCTCCTGAACACGCTCACCCTGCCCCCTCGGATCAAAATGGCGGCAGAAGCGGCAGGGTAGAAGAAAAAGTAAGTGTTCAGCAGTAGGGGGAAGAAATGGCGCGAAGGGGGAAGAAGAGGTCTCTGTCGAAAGCTGGCATGGGCAAACTTGGACCTTCCAGGTGTTTTGGACTCCAACTCCCACCATTCCTAGCAGCCTCAGGCCCTTTTCCTCCCCCCCAGCCACTTAAGCAGGAAAGGGCCTCAGGCTGTTAGGAATGGTGGGAGTTGGAGTCCAAAGCACCCAGAGGGCCGAAGTTTTCCCATGCCTGCTTTAGGGACCTTGAAGTGGTGAGCCTCCTTCCAACATTGTGATTCTGGATAGAAAACAAACAACAACATAACATAACATTGTTTGAGTCCACAGTGTTCTCTGGGTGTAGGTGAACTACAATTCCAAACTCAAGGTCAATTCCCAAGCAAACCCTTTCAGTGCTTTCTGTTGGTAATGAGAGTTCAATATGCCAAGTTTGGTTCAATTCCATTGTTGCAAGAGTTCAGGATGCTCTTTGATTGTGTGTTAACTATAAATCCCAGAAACTGTAACTCCCAAATGTCAAGGTCTATTTTCCCCAAACTCCATCTGTGTTCACATTTGGGCATATTGAGTATTCATGCCAAGTTTGGTCCTGATCCAACATTGTTTCAGTCCACAGTGCTCTCTGGATATAGGTGAACTACAACTCCAAAACCCAAGGTCAATGCCCACCAGACTCTTATAGTATTTTCTCTTGGTTACGGGAGTTCTGTCTGGGAAGTTTGTGTCTTTCTGCCATTCCTGCCAGGTTATCTACGTTGAGTTCATCGAAACAGGCCCAGGTTTCACACTGAGTGTATAAATACATTTAAAAACATATTAACTATATGTATTACTGTGTTAGAGTGTCGTTTTGTGTCATTTTGGTTGGTGGTGTGCCCCAGGATTTTGTAAATGTAAAAAATGTGTCGTGGCTCAAAAAAGGTTGAGAAACACTGCCCTAGAGAACCCTATGAAATTCACGGGGTTGCCATGAGCCAATCGCATCTTGAAGGCTTATCCGCTCACAGAGAGCACGGTGCAGAGTTCAGGCGCAAGGGTCAGGTTCAATGATGGGAACAAGAGACCTTTTCTATTCTACAGAAGGGCTCTTTCTTCCCAGCGTTTCTGAAGGACTCCCCCCCCTTCCTCCCCACCCCTCGCTGTCGATCTCCATCGGCTTGCCCTACACGCCACCGGTGCCTATAAATCTTCCCTCTCCACATCCATCAAGCACCTGCGCTATCGATCATCCCCTGACCACAGCACGACGTGGCTATTAATACAAAGGCTCGCTGGCAGCAAGACAAGAGGCGCACGGCGCACGGCCCTAATGGGGCGCCGACCGCGCCGGGTCTCAAGCTGCGTCCCACCGATCTTCTCCCCCGCCGCACGCCTCAAATTATGGGGGAAATTATGATGAGGCAATTTGCGATAATGGGTCAAGCGTCCCTGGAAAACAAGCTTGCCCACGACGTCTCCTCCTCCCATCATGCAGACTGGCTGTAGGAAGCGTCTCACAAAAGATTTCCTGTTCCAAAAGGCCGGGGCTGATCCGAGGTGTGGATTTACGACACCGTCTTTACGCCAAGTCGACATGAAAGAAATTTGAAATCTTCTATTGTACTGTCGAAGGCTTTCATGGCTGGAATCACGGGGTTGTTGTAGTCGGAATTTCCGTAATTCGGATTAAATTCGGATCAAATTCCTTTTTGAAGTGATTTTGAAGTGATTTGGGCACCCGGAAGTATCCTTGCCACTTCGAAACCACTGTTGCCATCTTTGTTCCGACTCAGGAAGTGATTCGGAAAAGACCCATTGTTTGGAGGCAAGCAGCAGCTTGCATGCTGGGATGCTTGCCTCCAACCAATGAGGGGAAACCATGTGGGAAGGGGTGGGGTTTCATTTTTGAAGCGATTTCGAAGCGATTTGGGCACTCGGAAGTATCCTTGCCACTTCGAAACCACTGTTGCCATCTTCGTTCCGACTCAGGAAGTGATTCGGAAAAGACCCATTGTTTGGAGGCAAGCAGCAGCTTGCATGCTGGGATGCTTGCTTCCAACCAATGAGAGGAAACCATGTGGGAAGGGGCGGGGTTTCATTTTTGAAGCGATTTCGAAGTGATTTGGGCACCCGGAAGTATCCTTTTGCCATTTTGAAACCACTGTTGCCATCTTTGTTCCGACTCAGGAAGTGATTCGGAAAAGACCCATTGTTTGGAGGCAAGCAGCAGCTTGCATGCTGGGATGCTTGCCTCCAACCAATGAGGGGAAACCATGTGGGAAGGTGCGGGGTTTCCTTTTTGAAGCGATTTCGAAGCGATTTGGGCACTTGGAAGTATCCGTGCCATTTCGAAACCACTGTTGCCATCTTTGTTCCGACTTAGGAAGTGATTCGGAAAAGACCCATTGTTTGGAGGCAAGCAGAAGCTTGCATGCTGGGATGCTTGCCTCCAAACAATGAGGGGAAACCATGTGGGAAGGGGCGGGGTTTCATTTTTGAAGCGATTTCGAAGTGATTTGGGCACCCGGAAGTATCCTATTGCCATATCGAAACCACTGTTGCCATCTTTGTTCCGACTCAGGAAGTGATTCGGAAAAGACCCAGCGTTTGGAGGCAAGCAGCAGCTTGCATGCTGGGATGCTTGCCTCCAACCAATGAGGGGAAACCATGTGGGAAGGGGCGGGGTTTCCTTTTGAAGCAATTTTGAAGCGATTTGGGCACCCGGAAGTATCCTTTTGCCATTTCGAAACCACTGTTGCCATCTTTGTCCCGACTCTGGAAGTGATTCGGAAAAGACCCATTGTTTGGAGGCAAGCAGCAGCTTGCATGCTGGGATGCTTGCCTCTAGCCAATGAGGGGGAAACCATGTGGGAAGGGGCGGGGTTTCACGTTGTACTTTTGGAAACTAGACATTTTCCCCAAGTTCCGTTTGCAGCTTTTCACGTATTGCGCAATCACGTTCGCCATTAACGAAGCAATTCCGAAATTTCGGAAATTTCAGAAAATTCTGACTTTTTTTGAGAGAACATTTCAGAAATCGCTTTGGAATCGAACTGGCAGCGCCCCCTACATCCGAAACGAGTTTTGAACCAATTAATCCTTGATCAACAAGCCTACTGTATGGCCAGTGTGAAACCTGGGCATCTCGGGGCTGGCGAAGCAGGCAGGAAGGAATGCGGCGGCGGGCAGGGAGCCGGAGGGTGGCTGAGAGCTGTTTCGCGCACATCGGGGAGGAGGGAAAGGAGGGGGAGGAGGGAGGAGCGGGGCTGGTGCTGGACCGAACCACCCGGCATTAGGCCCGGGGGGGGGGGGGAGAGGAGGCAAGAGGAGGTCTCTACTTGGGGAAAGGGAGGCGGGCCTTCCCAATGCATGGAGAGGGAGAGACCAAGTAGACAACGGGTGGGGAGGGGGGGGGTGTTTGTAATTTTGTGCCTTTATTGAGGTAGGTTTCTTAAGGTTTTTATACTTCAACACACTAGACTCCCCCCCCCTTTCCTGGAGGTTCCAATTTCCCACGGCACACCTGATGATCGCTCACGGCACATTAGTGTGCCCCGGCACACTGGTTGGGAAACACTGGCATAGATGAAACTCTCTGTCCCTTCTGGTAGTGGCTGGTCATTTGTGTATATGTTAAACATTGATGGTGGAAGCTGGTTTCCCCTGTAATAGGCAGTAAGAGCACCTAAAGCAGTGTTTCTCAACCTGGGGGTCGGGACCCCTATGGGGGTCGCGAGGGGGTGTCAGACGGGTCGCCAAAGACCATCAGAAAATACATTATTTTCTATTGGCCATGGGGGTTCTGTATGGGAAGTTTGGTTCAATTCCATTGTTGATGGAGTTCAGAAAGCTCTTTGGTTGTATGTGAACTATAAATCCCAGCAACTACAATTCCCAAATATCAAGGTCTATTTTCCCCAAACTCCACCTGTGTTCACATTTGGATATATTGAGTATTTGTGCCAAGTTTGATCCAGATCTATCATTATTTGAGTCCACACTGCTCTCTGGATGTAGGTGAACTCCAACTCCCAAACTCAAGGTCAATGTCCACCAAACCCTTCCAGTATTTTCTGTTGCTCATGGGAGTTCTGTGTGCCAAGTTTGGTTCAACTCCATCGTTGGTGGAGTTCAGAAAGCTCTTTGATTGTAGGTGAACTATACATCCCAGTAACTACACCTCTCAAATGACAAAATCACCCCCCACAACCCCACCAGTATTCAAATTTGGGTGTATTGGGTATTTGTGCCAAATGTGGTCCAGTGAATGAAAATACATTTTACATGATGATTCATAACAGTAGCAAAATTACAGTTATGAAGAAGCAACGAAAATGATTTTATGGTTGGGGGGTCACCACAACATGAGGAACTGTATTAAGGGGTCGTGGCCAGGGGCGGTCCTACAAAGTAGGCCAAGTAGGCGGCCGCCTAGGGCGCCATCTGGGAAGGGGGCGCCATCCTGGTCACATGGGGCGCCATTCTGGCCCTGCCGATGTTCCTCAGGCAGTGCCACAGCTGCCTGCTTTTGGGCCCCGGCCTTGTGCGCTCCGCCGCCGCTTCTGGGCATGCACGGAGGTTTTCGCGCAGGCGCAGTTGCTCCAGAACTGAAGTTGAGTGCAAGAGCAACTGCACATGCGCGAAAACCTCCCCGCATGCCCAGTAGCTCCCTTGTGCAGAAGCCTGTAAGCAAAGCACTCCCTATCGGTCAGGCAGGGAGTGCTTCCCCTCTCCCTTTGTCTCCACTGCGCGCACGTTTGCGGGGAAGGAGAAAAGAATCAGCGAAGGAAGTGTAAGTGAAGGAATGAATGAAGGGCTTTCCTCCTCCTCCTCTGTGACCCTCCCTCCTTCCTTTCTTCGGCTGTATTTCTGTCTAGACCTGAGGGGCC
This sequence comes from Anolis apletophallus, assembly GCA_030556195.1. Lineage (NCBI taxonomy): Eukaryota > Metazoa > Chordata > Lepidosauria > Squamata > Anolidae > Anolis > Anolis apletophallus. Next base: position 2,608,617 of record JARBWK010000017.1, on the reverse strand, counting down.
TGAGGCTATGAGGAGTTGTGGGAGTTGGAGGCCAAAACACCTAGAGGGGAGGGAGGGAGGGCCCAAGTTTGCCCAGGCCGCTGCCTGTATTCGACCTCATTTGAACATTTTGGCTGTTTTTCTATTTACATTTACATTGGGATCCTAATTTTGGACTTATGGGAGACTCCTATGGATTATGAGACGGGTGGTAGGTCATATATTCTGATTTTGATGCATTTACATGGCATTTCTTGTTGATTATTATACAGTTCTGCTTAATATTGTCATACAATATAATAAAAATACAATATAACAATAGAATAATGATATATTTCATATTACATGCAATGTTACAAACAATATTGCAGTCTAGTGGGATTGTACATAATCGTAATATATAATATTTTATTTTAGTTTATTTTGGGTTATTTGAGTTTTATAGAGTCATGAAAATATTTGGTAGAGGATAATTTTATTTAAATAAATAATTTTATTTATTATTTTATAATAATAATAATATAATAGAATGTTATATTGTATTATAATGTCAATATATTATAATATAATTATGATATAATATAGTATGAGTATGGTATAATATATTGTATATACATTGATACAATATAATACTACTAATGGTATTGTGATATTATAATTGTATGTTTGTTTTACATGGGGAAATAATGTTTTTTTGGGGGGGGGACCAAAATAATGTTCGCCTACCATTTAAAATTACCTTAGACCGCCCCTGGTCGTGACATTGGGAAGGTTGAGAAACGCTGACCTAAAGCTTCTGAGGGCTTCTTTTCAACTCTTTTCAAAGCTCCCTACTTGAGTGGTGATGGCATGATCATCCGCATAGATCAGGGCTGTCCAACTTCTACGGGCCTAAGGGCCGGAATTCCGGTCACTGATCACCTGGGGGGCCAAAGGGTCTGCCTCCGCCCCTGGTTCCGCCCCCTCCCCCGGCTCCACCCCCACCTCCGCCCCCTCTCCAGCTCCACCCCCTCCCCGGCTCCAATTTACTTACAATTGACCTTGAGTTGTGGAGTTGTAGTTCACCTCCATCCAGAGAGCACTGTGGACTCAAATAATGATGGATCTGCACCAAACTTGGCATGAATACTCAATATGCCCAAATGGGAACACTGGTGGATTTGGGGAAATGTTTCCTAATACCTTTGAGTTATTTGAGTCAACACTCAAATTGGGACACACCAAAAATACCCCAAACACCTCAATGCCGTCGCAGGGCTTGATGGGGCCTCCTTTCCCAGAGGCGGGTGGAGGAGGCCCAAAGAGCTCCCTCCCTCCCTCCCTGAAGGGAAAACAAGCCGCGGGGGCAGGTGCAAAGGAAGCCACGTTGCGCCCTGCACACGGGGGAAGGCAGCACAACAAGGGGGAGGGGGCGTGGAGGAGGGGAAGGAAGCGTCACCAAGGAAACCGCAGCTGAGGGACCCCTCCCCCCTCACCCAACGTCCCACTATTTTTAGATTGATTGATTCGAGCCAGGCCCTTCCTTACCCATACTGCGGGAGCCCCGCCACAGGGCCGAAGCGCCAATGCCAACGCCGCCCCCGAAGAGCCCCGCTGGAGCCGAGGCCAAGCTCAGGCCGGGCACGGCGGCTCTCCCAACCATAGGGCAGGAAGCGAGGGCCGTCCACAGGAAGAGGACGGAGCCAGGAGGGGCTTTCCCTGCCTCACTCCCCTCCTCCCTCTCTCTGAGGGAATGGGGGCTGGCCTGGAAGCAGCCGCGAGGGAGGAGGAGGCGCGCCCCCAGGCTGGCCGCAAATCCCGCGGGACCCAAGATTTCGACAGCTATCGCGTGACTACACAGCCACAGATGGGATCTCGACCTCCCTCGAAATCCCGTCTGTGGCTGGCGTAGTCTCGCAATGCTTGCCTAAACCCGGAAGTAGGTATTTTTTTAAATTTTTAATTTAATTTTTTATTTTTAATTTGTATTTTATTAAAACAAGTTAGGGGGCCAGAGGGAAGGGGCTCGGGGGCCGTGTACGGCCCCAGGGCCGCCTGTTGGACAGCCCTGGCATAGATGAAACTCCCTATCCCTTCTGGCAGTGGCTGGTCATTTGGTTGAGAGCCACTGACCTGAAGGGAACACTGAGACCAACACTCTTTTGTCTTCCCTCTGTCCCAATCCAGTATATGTTCCTGTCGAAGGGGCTCATCCAAATCATTTGCTCTGTGCCTAATGCGATTGCTGTGCCTAATGCAAAGCTGCTGGAAAGGACCAGAGGCTCAAACAGATAATGAGATATAAAACACAACGGAAAGAGCAGCACTTTAATTTTTTTTAAGAGAGGAAAGAAGTTTCGCTCATCTTGCCATCTCTTAACGATCCTCCTGCCGCTGCAGGAACGGCATTAAATTTCCCTGATCAATACCGTCGCCATAAACCTGTCCCGACCCCCTGCCCTTCCTTAACATATAAAACAAAATCCAATATGCAAAGCGAGGAGCGGTTGTGGCGGCGACGGCAGCGGCACAGACAGAGCTGATGGACCACAAAGACATTAAGAGAAGGGATGGAGCCATTCCCTGTCTGCTCAGCCGCTCGCTCGGGCAAAAGCCACGACAAAGGGAACATCCAACCCGTAGTAAAGGCTAGGCAGATGCGCACCAAAAAAAAAACCCGCCAGAAAGAAAACAACTTGTAATGAAAATAAAGTTACAATATTTTTTTAATACGAAGAATGAATATATTTTAATATAACTTACATGGATTATAACATAGGTCAGTGTTTCCCAACCAGTGTGCCGTGGCACACTAGTGTGCCATGAGCGATCATCAGGTGTGCCGTGGGAAACGGGAACCTCCAATACCCTTTCTTCCCTCTCCTGCCGAACACTTTTTCTTCTCCACTCGGGCTCCCTTCTTCCCAGCCTCGCTCTGCTCGCTTTGCTCTGGGGCAAGTCTGCGCAGTAGCGCCCGCACGGGTCACGTCTTCCTCCTTCCCCCTCCTGAACACGCTCACGCTGCCCCCTCGGATCAAAATGGCGGCAGAAGCGGCCATTCTTTCTCTCTTCTTTCTCTCTCCCTCCCTCTTACCTTCTCTTCCACCCTTTTGTCCTTCCTCATTCCCTCTTTCCTCCCTCCCCTCCTTTCCTCTCTTTCTCCTTCCTTCCGTCCTCCCTCTTTCCTTCCCTTCCACTCTTTCCTCCTTCCTTATCACCCTCTTTCTTCCACCCTCCCTCTTTCCTTCCCTTCCACCCTTTCGTCCTTCCCTCTTTCCTCTCTCCTTCCCTCTCTTTCTTCCTTCTTCCCTTCCTCTCTTACCTCCTTCTTTCTCTCTCTTTCTCTCTCTCTCCCTCTTACTTTCTCTTCCACCCTTTTGTCCTTCCTCCTTCCCTCTTTCCTCCCTCCCTCCTTCCCTCTCTCTTTCTCCTTCCTTCCGTCCTCCCTCCCTCTTTCCTTCCCTTCCACCCTTTCTTCCTTCCTTCCGTTGCTCTGCTCGCTTTGCCTCGCTTTGCTCTGGGGCGAGTCTGCGCAGTAGCGCCCGTACGGGTCACACCTTCCTCCCTCCCCCCTCCCCTCCTGAACACGCTCACGCTGCCCCCTCGGATCAAAATGGCGGCAGAAGCGGCAGGGTAGAAGAAAAAGTAAGTGTTGGGCAGGAGGGGGAAGAAATGGCGCGAATGGGAAGGGGGAGGAAGAGGTCTCTGTCGAAAGCTGGCATGGGCAAACTTGGACCTTCCAGGTGTTTTGGACTCCAACTCCCACCATTCCTAGCAGCCTCAGGCCCTTTTCCTTCCCCCCCCCCCTCAGCCACTTAAGCAGGAAAGGGCCTCAGGCTGTTAGGAATGGTGGAGTTGAGTCCAGCACCCAGAGGGCCGAAGTTTTCCCATGCCTGTTTTAGGGACCTTGAAGTGGTGAGCCTCCTTCCAACATTGTGATTCTGGATAGAAAACAAACAACAACATAACATAACATTGTTTGAGTCCACAGTGCTCTCTGGGTGTAGGTGAACTACAACTTCCAAACTCAAGGTCAATTCCCAAGCAAACCCTTTCAGTGCTTTCTGTTGGTAATGAGAGTTCAATATGCCAAGTTTGGTTCAATTCCATTGTTGCAAGAGTTCAGAATGCTCTTTGATTGCCAAATGTCAAGGTCTATTTTCCCCAAACTCCATCTGTGTTCACATTTGGGCATCTTGAGTATTCATGCCAAGTTTGGTCCTGATCCAACACTGTTTGAGTCCACAGTGCTCTCTGGATATCGGTGAACTACAACTCCAAAACTCAAGGTCAATGCCCACCAAACTCTTATAGTATTTTCTCTTGGTTATGGGAGTTCTGTGTGGGAAGTTTGTGTCTTTCTGCCATTCCTGTCAGGATATCTATGTTGTGTTCATCGAAACAGGCCCAGGTTTCACACTGAGTGTATAAATACATTTAAAAACCTATTAACTATATGTATGACTGTGTTAGAGTGTCATTTTGTGTCATTTTGGTTGGTTGGTGTGCCCCAGGATTTGGTAAATGCAAAAAATGTGCCGCGGCTCAAAAAAGGTTGGGAAACACTGGACTAAAGGGCTCAAGCCTCCCCCGTGCTGTCACCCCTCCAAAGGGCACAAGCGATTCGAAACACAGGCTTCCACGGACAGGTGGGAAAGGCTTTGAGCCAGTCAGCAAGGTCAGGGTCTCCCTCAAATCTCCTGGGAAGGTAAAACCCGGACCTCTGAGTCAGCTGAAAGAGCGGGATCGAGATCCGAGAGGAGCTGACAGCTCAACTTGATCCAAGCCCCTTACCTCCTTCTCACATGCAGCCCTCACACTTATGGCACTTATCGCCTTGCGCACAGCAGGACAAAACCTCCCTAATCGCTGCCAAGTCCTTTCTTCTCTAGTCGACGGCAGACACAACAGCCCTGGAAGGATAAAACCTTTGGACGAGCCACCCAAGGATTTGGGTCAAGGCTCTCAAGCCTGGCGGAAGGAGAACCCAAACAGTAAACCAAAGACAAAAACAAAAATCCCACCAACGCCAAAGCAACAGCGGAAACCAGAACTGGAAACGCTTGAGCAGGCCCGGATCATCCATAAGGCCACCCTAGGCAACCTGGTGTGGTTTAGGGCAGGATGGGCCAGGAATGATGGGATTTGCAGTACCTTCACCTCATTCACTTCCCAAACAACACTGCAGCCCCTATAAATCACAGACCAGGCCCAAAATTGAGAACAAGGCTTCCTTAACTTGATTTTCCTGACTAGGCCTCAGCTCATGGCTTCAAGTTAGGCTTCCTTAACTTGATTTTCCTGACTAGGCCTCAGCTCATGGCTTCAAGTTAGGCTTCCTCAACTTGATTTTCCTGACTAGGCCTCAGCTCATGGCATCAAGTTAGGCTTCCTCAACTTGATTTTCCTGACTAGGCCTCAGCTCATGGCTTCAAGTTAGGCTTCCTTAACTTGATTTTCCTGACTAGGCCTCAGCTCATGGCTTCAAGTTAGGCTTCCTTAACTTGATTTTCCTGACTAGGCCTCAGCTCATGGCTTCAAGTTAGGCTTCCTCAACTTGATTTTCCTGACTAGGCCTCAGCTCATGGCTTCAAGTTAGGCTTCCTCAACTTGATGTTCCTGACTAGGCCCCCAACAATGACAGAACAAGACCACACTTGGCACACAGACCCCCCCCCAGATGCACCCTACATCCTGGTGCAGTTTGAGGAAGGATGGACCATGGATGATGGGACTTGCAGTACTTTAATTCACTTCCTTAGAGCAGTGTTTCCCAACCTTTTTTGAGCCGCGGCACACTTTTAACATTAAAAAAATCCGGGGCACACCACCAACCAAAATGACACAAAATAACACTCTAACACAGTAAAGAACGGCTGGGGTTGGTGGCCTGCTGGGAGCAGCTGCTGGGAGTGCCGAATCCGCGGAGGAGGCGGAGCCAGGCTGCACCATGCCCGCCCCCTACCCCCAGCTTCACCTCTCCCAGCAGCTGCTCCAGCCTTGAGGGGGCAGTGCCAAGCCAGCCCTGCCAGAGCCAGCACAATGCTGGCTTGGCACTGTCCCTCACGGCTGGAATGTGCTGGGAGAGGTGAAGCCGGGGAAGGGGCAGAGCCAGGCCGTGCCATGCCCCGCCCCCTCCCTCCAGCTTCACCTCTCCCAGCAGCTGCTCCAGCCTTGAGGGGGCAGTGCCAAGCCAACCCTGCCAGAGCCAGCACAATGCTGGCTTGGCACTGTCCCCTCACGGCTGGAATGTGCTGGGAGAGGTGAAGCCGGGGGAAGGGGCAGAGCCAGGCCGTGCCATGCCCCGCCCCCTCCCTCCAGCTTCACCTCTCCCAGCAGCTGCTCCAGCCTTGAGGGGGCAGTGCCAAGCCAACCCTGCCAGAGCCAGCACAATGCTGGCTTGGCACTGTCCCCCAAACTTGGCACACAGAGGCCCAATGGCCCACTTGAGACACCTGGTGCGGTTTACGGCAGGATGGCTCACAAATGATGGGATTTGCAGTACCTTCACCCGATTCATTTCCCACAGAACATTGCAGCCCCTACAAATCACAGACCAGGCCCAAACTTGGCACACAGAGTACCCATGACCCACTATGCATCCTGGTGCAGTTTGAAGGAGGATGGACCATGGATGATGGGACTTGCAGTACTTTAATTGAATTCATTAGAGCACTGTGGCCCACAACAATGACAAATCAGGACCAAACTTGGCACACAGAGGCCCAATGGCCCACTTGAGACACCTGTTGCGGTTTACGGCAGGATGGCTCACAAATGATGGGATTTGCAGTACCTTCACCCGATTCATTTCCCACAGAACATTGCAGCCCCTACAAATCACGGACCAGGCCCAAACTTGGCACACAGAGTACCCATGACCCACTATGCATCCTGGTGCAGTTTGAAGGAGGATGGACCATGGATGATGGGACTTGCAGTACTTTAATTGAATTCATTAGAGCACTGTGGCCCACAACAATGACAAATCAGGACCAAACTTGGCACACAGAGGCCCAATGGCCCACTTGAGACACCTGTTGCGGTTTACGGCAGGATGGCTCACAAATGATGGGATTTGCAGTACCTTCACCCGATTCATTTCCCACAGAACATTGCAGCCCCTACAAATCACAGACCAGGCCCAAACTTGGCACACAGAGCCCCCATGACCCATTCTGCATCCTGCTGCAGTTTGAAGGAGGATGGACCATGGATGATGGGACTTGCAGTACTTTAATTCACTTCCTTAGAGCACTGTGGCCCACAACAATGACAAATCAGGACCAAACTTGGCACACAGAGGCCTGTTGGCCCACTTGAGACACCTGTTGCGGTTTACGGCAGGATGGCTCACAAATGATGGGATTTGCAGTACCTTCACCCGATTCCATTCCCCACAGAACATTGCAGCCCCTACAAATCACAGACCAGGCCCGAACTTGGCACACAGAGTCCCCATGACCCACTATGCATCCTGGTGCAGTTTGGAGGAGAATGGACTATTGGACTCTGTTATGGAAGTTGTAGTTCACCCACATCCACTGAACCCATCTGACATTTATCTAGACTAAACTTGGAGCACAGATAAACAATGCTTTTCTCAAATAACCCGGGCAGCGCCGGGTCCCCAAGCTAGTAATAATAATAAAAACCGACCCCAGCTCTTCCTTCCGCAATGGTCGGCTGAGGTTATCTTCCCGCCCAGAGGTCATCTCACCCTTCTATTGCCTCTTGAGGTCCATTTCCCGCAAACTACACAGCTGTCCTGTTGCTGCTGGTGAATCATTAGATTGCCATTCTAGACGATGGATTAGGCAAGGCGGCCTTTTGGAAAAAGGCAAACAAACAATGGGTCCCATGAAATGTAAACAATGGGTCCCATTAAATGGGGGAGCCGCCTTTGGAGAGAGGGGCCCCAGGAAGACAGTTTCATTTTGTCTCCTGTGTTATGCTAATAACATAATATATTGTATATACATATATTTATAATATTGTAATGTAATATAATGCTAATAATAATGAGGCGATCCGGGCCTGCAGCGGGAGCAGTCGGCGAGCTGCGGCGGTTGTTCGCCCTGGCGACACGGAAGATTTGATTGACCGGGATGGCAGGCACTCCAAAGCCGGAATGGCATGCACTCCATGGCAAGGCGATCAGCTGGGGAACGGCTGGCGGCGAGTGGGGCGGAGGCCTGCAGCCTCCGATCGTCTGCTGCTCTGCTGCGGCCGTGGCTGGGTCTGCTTTGCCATCTCTGGGCTGGGTCCATTGGGCCATTCCATCTTGGGATCCTTCCTCTCTTGAGGATGTCGGCCTCCATCTTGGTTCGCAACTTGTCTCCTTGAATTTCATTTCATTTTATTTTAGTGGTTTTTATTATTATTTTATAATAATAATAATTTTATTATAATAATATAATAAATAATATAATATAATGTTATATTATATTATAATTTCAATATATTATAATGTCTATATATATACACACTATAATATAATATTTATGATATTATTTATTTATTTACTAGCTGTACCCGGCACGCGTTGCTGTGCCCTATTTAGGAGATGCGAGAAAGTCTGAGTATGTAAGGGTTGGAATTGATGTTACTTATGGTCTTGGTGGGGTCATGGCTGTGTCGTTGTGGGTTGTTCTGGTGGGTGGGATGTTGAAGTCCTGTGGAGTTGTCAATGTGTGGTGTTGCTGGCGTTCTGCATAGCTTGTGGATATACAATGTTTTTTGTCTTTCCGTCTGCTGTGTTGATGTAGAGGTTGATGCTTGTGCGGGTGGGGTACTTTGGAAGTGAGTGGAGGTACTTGAAATCCCATCATCCATGGTGTGCCCTCCTCTAAACTGCAGTTGGATGGAGTGTGGGTCATGGGGGCACTGTGTGCCAAGTTGGGTCTTTATCGGTCTTGGTTCTGGGCCACAGTGGTCTGTGGGGAATGAAGGGTTTGAAAGTACTACAAATCCCATAATCCATGGAGGTACATCAAATCCCATCATCCATGGTCCACCCTCCTCCAAACTGCAGTAGAATTTAGCGTGGGTTATAGGGGCTCTGTGTGCCAAGGTAGGTTACTGTAAATTCAGGCCATATACAATGTCCCATGAGCTGAGGCCTAGTCGGGAAAATCAAGTTAATGAGGCCTTACTGTCAATTCAGGCCATATACAATGTCCCATGAGCTGAGGCCTAGTCGGGAAAATCAAGTTAATGAAGCCTTACTGTCAATTCAGGCCATATACAATGTCCCATGAGCTAAGGCCTAGTCGGGAAAATCAAGTTAATGAGGCCTTACTGTCAATTCAGGCCATATACAATGTCCCATGAGCTGAGGCCTAGTCAGGAAAATCAAGTTAATGAGGCCTTACTGTCAATTCAGGCCATATACAATGTCCCATGAGCTGAGGCCTAGTCGGGAAAATCAAGTTAATGAAGCCTTACTGTCAATTCAGAGCTTAAACAGCATCCCATTAAGTGAGGCCTAGTCAGGAAAATCAAGTTAATGAAGCCTTACTGTCAATTCAGGCCATACACAATGTCCCATGAGCTGAGGCCTAGTCGGGAAAATCAAGTTAATGAAGCCTTACTGTCAATTCAGGCCATACACAATGTCCCATGAGCTGAGGCCTAGTCAGGAAAATCAAGTTAATGAAGCCTTACTGTCAATTCAGGCCATACACAATGTCCCATGAGCTGAGGCCTAGTCAGGAAAATCAAGTTAATGAGGCCTTACTGTCAATTCAGGCCATACACAATGTCCCATGAGCTGAGGCTTAGTCGGGAAAATCAAGTTAATGAAGCCTTACTGTCAATTCAGAGCTTAAACAGCATCCCATTAAGTGAGGCCTAGTCAGGGAAATCAAGTTAATGAAGCCTTACTGTCAATTTTGGGTGTAGTCTGTGATTTGTAGGGGTTTAAATTTTCTGTGGGAAGTGAATTGGGTGTGTGTGTTGGCGACTGCTTCAGGCCTTTGCCTTATCCTCCTCTGACAGTTTATTATGGGTCGGAATGTTCATGTTGGCTGGCGTTATGCAAATACTCCCTCACTGGCAACCAATCATGTTGTCAGAATGTAGAGGCCGGGAGATTCGTTGGCGGCCGCAGAGGATGCTGGGAAATGTAGTTTTTTTGTATTGTTGTTTTGGGGGCCTTCTAGGTTTTTTTTGGGGGGGGGAGTTTCTTTGCTAAAAACCTACCTTGCCTGAGGCCTATTTATGTTGCCAAGTTTGGTGTCTCTGCGTTGGATGGTTTCTCTGTCTCTGTCAGTCGTTCGACGACGGGACCTCCTTTATATAATAGATTGGACTTCTAGGCCGCCACTCCCGGGAGGATCGGGTCGGCTCACAGTAAAACGAGATACAATAAAAACACAATTAAAACAATACAACTATAAAATCTCAGAGTTAAGATTAAAAACAACGATGTGCTGTAGAGGACACAAGGCACAGCACAATGCAATGTAACACAGCGATAACAGGCGAGCCAGGTGCTGAGGACATCTTATAGGCTGAAAGCCTGCTGGAAAAGGAATGTCTTACAAGACCGCCTGAATGACATGAGGTCTTGGAGAGCCCACGTCTCAGCCGGGAGCGTTCCACAACATTGGGGCAATCACGGAGAACGGCTCTCCTACGGGTTGCAGTTAATCTGATTGACTTCGTAGATGGAATGGCCAGCAGGTTTGTATTTTCTGACCGCAGTGATCTCGTAGGGCAATATTGGAAAAGCCGGTCCCTCAGGTACATTGGCCCCAGGCCGCATAAGGCCTTAAAGGTGAGCACCAACACTTTGAAGGTGATCCGGTGCTCAATTGGAAGCCAGTGCAGATCCTGCAAAATAGGTGTAATGTGACAACCTGCAGACAGGAGTCGGGCGGCAGTGTTCTGCACCAGCTTGAGCTTCCGGGTCACCGACAGAGGAAGGCCAACGTAGAGCGTATTACAGTAGTACAGTGTCGAGATGACCGTGGCTTGGATCACCGTGGCCAGGTCGTTCCGGGATAGATAGGGGGCCAGCCACCTTGCCTGTCTCAGATGGAAAAAAAGCTGTTTTACTGACCATGGAGATTTGGGTCTCCATGGTCAGTTGGGAGTCCAAGTGAACTCCCAGGCTATTATTAATACTAATAATATATGAATATTTCTTGATATATTAATATGTTAATATTAATGATGTGTAACATATAGTAAACTAGCTGTACCCGGCACGCGTTGCTGTGCCCTATTTAGGAGATGCGAGAAAGTCTGAGTATGTAAGGGTTGGAATTGATGTTACTTATGGTGTTGTTGGGGTCATGGCTGTGTCGTTGTGGGTTGTTCTGGTGGGTGGGATGTTGAAGTCCTGTGGAGTTGTCGGGGTGGGGTGTTGCTGGCGTTCTGCAGAGCTTGTGGATATACAATGTTTTTTTTTTTAAAGTTTAAAATACTTTATTGAAAAACAGACAATACAAGTATCCACAACAAAAAGAGACATTAAAAAGCGGGCGAATAGCGCCCTTGGGGGTAGTACAGCGGATTGTGGGGTGAGGGGGGGGTAGGGGTGGGGGGGACAGGGGGGGGATGAGGGATAAGCGGGGGGGGGATAAGTACATATAAACAATGCAATAAACACAAGAAGGCTTCACATCTCATATAGAAGATCTATGTCTTAAGTGGCATATTTCGGTCTCCTCTTAAGGGTTAAAGTCAAAACTTTTAAATTAATCTGTTTCTTTTCTTTAATATATTCTTAACAAGGGTAGCCAGGTCTGTTCAAAGCGATTGATCCGTCCCGAGCAAGTACGTAAATTTGTCCATTTCGCAATCTCGATTGTTTTTAACAGCCATTCCTCTTCATCAGGGATATCCGGGCTTTTCCAGTACCTTGCTAAAGTTATCCTTGCGGATGTAGTTAGAAATGTCAAAGTCTTTCCTTGATTGTGATTTTTTTTCCTGCTGACATTTAAAAGAAAATTTCGGTTTCTTTTGAACTTAGTAAATATAATTTCTTGATAGCCTTAAAATCATACTCAATATTGTTTAACAATTTTATATGACCAAATCATATGATAAAATGTACTGCTCTTAAGCATTTCAACATAAATCATTATTGGTCTTATTAATTTTCGCCAGTTGGCAGGGAGTTATATACCACCTATAAATTATCTTAAAGATATTCTCTCTTAAATTATATGCGTAGGTATATTTTGTTTTCTCTTCCAAATTTTTTATCCCATTCCTCCAGGGATGGGATGTCCTAAATTTGCTTCCCATTTTAGCATATATTCCTTTAAAGGATTTTCATTGGAGTCCCTTTTCCAAAAAATAAAATTATATAATAAGCTCACAGTTTTTTTTTTCGAAGATAGCCAGATTTTTTCTACTTTGGTCGGGTAGCCATTCCCAGCCAATCGACTTATCCATCATATATCTTT
>JARBWK010000017.1:2362332-2596140 GCA_030556195.1 Anolis apletophallus | reverse complement strand
TTCTTCTTTGATTTTAGTTGAGTTGAATTGTATCAGGATGTCTCGGTCTGATTTATTTCTCCTTGAGAACGCCCGTATGGATTCTGAAGGCTTTGTCCATTTTTCTTCAATATAAGTTTCTTGTTTTTCAAGGATCTTTGCTATAATCTCTTTACCAATTTTCATGGTTTCATCATAGGTTTCCTTTGTCGCCTCTGGCACTCCTCGCATCCTAAGTTGAAATTCCTTCTGAAAAGCTCCAGCTGTAGGTTTTCCTATCCAGATCTCCTTGGACTCTATCCAACTCATTTATTCTTTTTTGGTCCCGTTTGCATCCTCCTCCTTGTATCCTCCTCCCTCCTTTTGCAAAAGGTCTACCTTTTCATACAGGGCGCCTACTTCTTTTCTCATGGTGGACATATCCTTCCTCAGATCCATAATTCCATCCTTAATTTGTTTCCTTTCATCGGCTCATTTTTCTACTGTTTCATGCAACTTTTTCATTTCGTATATCAATTCTTTAAGTTGATCCTTAATTTGAATCTCTTCCTGAAAAGATTCTCTTCGGCCCCAGTGGGCCAAGCGGACCATTAGACTTGAAGTTCTCTGTCAGGTTTTTCTAGCCATTTTCCTGGAGCCTTCCTGTCAATACAGTCTTATTTATCAGGAGACCAATTTTTAAACAAAAGGGGTTTGGCTGCTCCCCCCTCTTTTGATTCCCCTCCGGTACCTCTTCAGTCACCTTGTTTCTTTACTCCTTTATTGAAGTCTCCGTCTCAGAACGTCGTCGGCTCTTCGTATATTCTCTTTCGCTCTCCAAGTCTCTTGGCCTCCCTTCGATTGCCTGCCCGGCTTCTGGCAAGAGAAATCCCCTCCTACGTCCTGACTCTTGCCGTCCGTTGCTTCGCGGCGCTTCGCTCCTGGATAGCGCGCTTTCTCTTGTTGAGGTGTCACCTTCTACTCGCTCCGGAGACCCCACAGCCGGCCCGAGTCCGCCGCCTCCGCTTCCACACACGCGCCGCCTCCTTGCCTCGGAGACCCTGAAAGCTTTCACCTGGCTTCGAGCCTGGCGTCCGCCTTGCGTTCTCAGGTAAATTTCTTAAAGCTATATGGCCCCTCGTAGCTCTTTAAATTTCTTGGCCTCCGGGAGACCTACAAAAAGCATGCATTTTCTTCTTCTAATGAGATTCCTCAATTTTTGGTTTATGCCTTGTCAAAACAATTTTCCTTTCCCTTGCTTCTTGAGGAAACTGGGGAAGGGGTGGTGCTGTGGTGTCTCCCCCCGGAGGGTTGCGCACACCTCCGGTAGTAGCCGGCTCTAGGCTCCCAGCGGTGGAAAGGTTGGCGGGTTGCCGGCCCTGTGCGGGCACCAAACCCCTCTTCTGCCAACCAAGTCTCACCTTTGGTGCTTGGGCAACGCTCCCTTCTTCAAGCGCTTGCCGGGTTTGCGGTTGTATTCCCCAGTCTGGCTATCTACCGTATGCTCCACGGAGCCCGCTCTCACGCGTCCACCATCTTCCCTTCCCAAACCAGTGACTTCCGGTTTGGGATATACAATGTTTTTTGTCTTTCCGCCTGCTGTGTTGATGTAGAGGTTCTGTGGTTTCCCAACTCTGGAGCACGCTACGTAGAGTTGTCCGTGGGAGAAGCATTCTGTGTCAAGGTCTATGCCACAGATTTGTAGTGTTTGTCCTTGAGCCTTGTTTATGGTGATGGCAAAAGCTAGTGTAGTGCAGTGTCTTTCTGTTCTGGCGTTTGTTCTGCCCTTTATTGTGTGATGTATGTAGCGTTGCGAGTGTGTCGTCCGATGCTGTTCTTTTTAGGAGGCATGGCTTGTCTTTTGGGTCAGCTTATGCCTGTGTGGAAGGAAGGAATGGCATACAAATGGGTTGAGCAGTAGACGCAAGGTTGTGTTATGTGCGTATTGTGTTGTGTGTAGGTATTACTTTTTTGGTGAGTTAGTGGGTGTGTGCTGGCATTGTGGGTGGTAGTATGTTGTGGAATGCTTGTGTGGATGGGGTGTTTTGGGTGTTTGTGTGTGTTTGTAGAGTATCAGTGCAGTGTTGTGTTGTGTTGTGGTTGGAGTATAGGTGGAGTTGGTTTTTGTTTGTGGTGGTGGTAGGTGTTGTGTGTGCGGGGTCCCGTAAGGTTGGGGGATGGGTTGTGATAGGAAGTTGTGTTGTGTTGTGTTGTGTGGGTAGGAATTGCTGGAGTATTGTGCCTGGGGCGTGTGTGTTTTTGGAGGTGTGTGTGGTGGTGAGTAGTGAGTGCAGTCCTGGGTTTTGTGTTGGGGAATGTTCAGGTATTTGTGGGGTGTAGTTTGTGTGTGGTTTGGTGACATAGTAGTCTTAGTCTGGCTGTGTGCTGGTTGTGATGTGGAGGGGGTGTTGCTTTTGCCAGTGTGTTTGTTTTGGAGGGGGGTTGTTTTGCAGGAATTTTGTGTGTGTGTGTTTTGCAAGTTTGTGTTATTCTGGGGGTACGTGTTTGTCAGTGGTGCCTGTGTCCCTGGTGCCCTATTTGTCTCCCTCCTAGATCCTGGCCTTGACAGTTTAACCCTCAAACACCAACTGACTAAACTCAAATCACTCAGCATTCTATCCTAGCCTTGGCTCTGCCCAGCGTTACTATGGTTACTCAGCCTCCCTGCATTTTGTGTGGGCCGATGTTGGCCAATGGGTTTCTCTGGCTGCCGCAGAGGATGCTGGGAAATGTAGTTTTTTTTAATCGTTGCTTTGGGGCCCTTCTAGGTTTTGGGGGGAAAGTTTCTTTGCTAAAAACCTTCCTTGCCTGAGGCCTATTTTTGTTGGCAAGTTTGGTGTCTCTGCCTTGGAAGGTTTCTCTGTCTCTGTCAGTCGTTCGATGACGGGACCTCCTTTATATAATAGATATCGCAAATAAATAAATAAATTATGTAGATTAGAATGTAGTCCCGCCTTTAGGCTCTCGTGTGGCCCCTTGGGAAAAATAATTGCCCACCCCTGATCTATGCTGACGATCATGCCATCACAGCCCAAGCAGGGAGCTTTGAAATGGCTGAACAGAAGCTCTCAGAAGCTTTAGGCGCTCTTGCTGCCTATTACAGGGAAAACCACGTGATTCCTCATCCATCTAAAATACAGACATGTGCTTTTCATCTGTGCGTCTTGAGCTCTGAAGAACTTCCAAAGCATCCATTGATAGAAAGCTACACAAACCTGAGTCAGTTGAAAATGGTTATGGCAACCTTGAGCCTTTTGGGAGATTATCTGTCTCCTTCTTAACCTCTTAGGAGATCCATCTCTCTCTCTCTCTCTCTTCTCTCTCTCTCTCTCTCTCTCCTCGTGGCCTTCTCTAATTCGTTTTTAGAAATATAATACTGTACTGCTGGAAGGGATCAGATAGATAATCTGCTTATGTGTGTGTGTGGGACACCTGCCTATGTTTTACAATAACTACTGAAGGAAGGTGTATTTATCAGGAAAGGATGGGTTTTTTCCATCGGACTCCTTGAGGCCAGGTCACGAATTTTCACATCCCGTCATCCATTTCGTCAGTGTTTCCCAACCTTTTTTGAGCTGCGGCACATTTTTTACATTTACAAGATCCTAGGGCACACCACCAACCAAAATGACACAAAATGACACTCTACCACAGTAATACATATAGTTAATATGTTTTTAAACGTATTTATACACTCAGTGTGAAACCTGGGCCTGTTTCGATGAACACAACATAGATATCCTGGCAGGGATGGCAGAAAGACACAAACTTCCCACACAGAACTCCCATAACCCAGAAAATGCTATAAGAGTTTGGTGGGCATTGACCTTGGGTTTGGAGTTGTAGTTCACCTATATCCAGAGAGCACTGTGGACTCAAACAATGTTGGATCAGGACCAAACTTGGCATGAATACTCAATATGCCCAAATGTGAACACAGATGGAGTTTGGGGAAAATAGACTTTGACATTTGGGAGTTACAGTTTCTGGGATTTATAGTTAACACACAATCAAAGAGCATTCTGAACTCTTGCAACAATGGAATTAAACCACACTTGGCATATTGAACTCTCATTACTAACAGAAAGTACTGAAAGGGTTTGCTTGGGAATTGATCTTGAGTTTGGAAGTTGTAGTTCACCTACACCCAGAGAGCACTGTTATGGTATGTTGTTGTTTGTTTTCTATCCAGAATCACAATGTTGGGAGGAGGCTCACCACTTTAAGGTCCCTAAAACAGGCATGGGAAAACCAAACTTGGCCTATTGAACTCTCATTACTAACAGAAAGTACTGAAAGGGTTTGCTTGGGAATTGACCTTGAGTTTGGAAGTTGTAGTTCACCTACACCCAGAGAGCACCGTTGACGGAAATAATGATGGATCTGGACCACATTTGAAATGAATACTCAATATGCCCAAATATGAAGGCAGATGGAGTTCAGGGGAAATAGACCTTGCCATTAGGGAGTTGTAGTTGCTGGGATTTATAGTTCCCCTACAATCAAAGAGCATACTGAACCCCACCAATGATAGAACTGGGCCAGACTTCCCACACAGAACCCCCAGGTGGCTCCCTTCCTGAATGGCTCTCTCCCTCTTCCACACCAGAAGGGAAGGCACTCACTCGGTCCGCGGTTGCCTGCCTTCCTTCCTTCTTTCCTGTGGGCCTGCCTCGGACTTCCATTCCCCGCCCTCCCTCGATTGGAGGCTGGCTGGCTGGGGAAATGGCCGAAGGAGGCGGCGCCCCGGCCCCTTCTTCCTCCTCCTCCTCCTCCCCCAAGCAGCAGCAGCAGGAATTCGGCAGGAGGGGGAAGAAAGGGGGAAAGAGAGGTTTTCCCATGGCACACCAGGTCATCGCTCATGGCACACTAGTGTGCCGCGGAACAGCGGTTGGGAAACACTGCATTCCGTTATTGTCAAAGTTTCAGTGGCATTTCCCATCTTATCTGTGGTCTGTCTGGCACAGTATTGATTGGCGGCACTGTTTCTCAACCTGGGGGATTGGTACCCCTAGGGGGGGAGGTTACGAGGGGGTGTCAGGGGTCTCCAAAGATCATCAGAAAATACAGTGTTTTCTATTGGTCATGGCGGTTGTGTGTGGGAAGTTTGGCCCAATTCTATCGTTGGTGGAGTTCAGAATGATCATTGATTGTAGGACTTCTTCTGAATGTGCACAGTCTACGTTATCATCGGCATATTGGAGTTCTATAACAGATATTGTGGTGCCTTTGGTTTTGGCTTTCATTCTTCTGAAAGGCTGAGCTTCTCGTATGCTTCCGCAAAGGGGTTTAGAGCGGCTTGTAGGACTTCTTCTGTATGCGCACAGTCTACATTATCATCGGCATATTGGAGTTCCCAACCGGTGTGCCGCGGCACACTAGTATGCTGTGAGTGATCATCAGGTGTGCCGTGGGAAATTGGAACCTCCAATACCCTTTCTTCCCCCTCCTGCCAAACACCTTTTCTTCTCCACTCGGGCTCCCTTCTTCCCAGCCTCGCTCTGCTCGCTCTGCCTCGCTTTGCTCACTCTGCCGCCATTTTGATCCGAGGGGGCAGCGTGAGCGTGTTGAGGAGGAGAGGGGGGAGGGAGGAAGATGTGACCCGTGCGGGCGCTACTGCGCAGACTTACCCCACATCTTCCTCCCTCCCCCCTCCCCTCCTGAACACGCTCACGGCAGAAGCGGCAGCATGAGCAAAGCGAGGCAAAGCGAGCAGAGCGAGGCTGGGAAGAAGGGAGCCCGAGTGGAGAAGAAAAAAGTAAGTGTTGGGCAGGAGGGGGAAGAAAGGGCGCGAAGGGGAAGCGGGAGGAAGAGGTCTCTGTCGAAAGCTGGCATGGGCAAACTTGGACCTTCCAGGTGTTTTGGACTCCAACTCCCACCATTCCTAGCAGCCTCAGGCCCTTTTCCCTTTCCCCCCTCAGCCACTTAAGCAGGAAAGGGCCTCAGGCTGTTAGGAATGGTGGGAGTTGAAGTCCAAAGCACCCAGAGGGCCGAAGTTTTCCCATGCCTGTTTGAGGGACCTTAAAGTGGTGAGCCTCCTTCCAACATTGTGATTCTGGATAGAAAACAAACAACAACATAACATAACATTGTTTGAGTCCACAGTGCTCTCTGGGTGCAGGTGAACTACAACTTCCAAACTCAAGGTCAATTCCCAAGCAAGCCCTTTCAGTACTTTCTTTTGGTAATGAGAGTTCAATATGCCAAGTTTGGTTCAATGGATTGTTGCAAGAGTTCAGGATGTTCTTTAACTATAAATCCCAGCAACTGTAACTCCCAAATGTCAAGGTCTATTTCCCCCAAACTCCATCTGTGTTCACATTTGGGCATATTGAGTATTCATGCCAAGTTTGGTCCTGATCCAACATTGTTTGAGTCCACAGTGCTCTCTGGATATTGGTGAACTACAACTCCAAAACCCAAGGTCAATGCCCACCAAACTCTTATAGTATTTTCTCTTGGTTATGGGAGTTCTGTGTGGGAAGTTTGTGTCTTTCTGCCATTCCTGCCAGGATATGTTGTGTTCATGGAAACAGGCCCAGGTTTCTCACTGAGTGTATAAATACATTTAAAAACATATTAACTATATGTATGACTGTGTTAGGGTGCCATTTTGTGTCATTTTGGTTGGTGGTGTGCCCCAGGAATTTGTAAGTGTAAAAAATGTGCCGTGGCTCAAAAAACGTTGGGAAACACATATTGTTGTGATCTTGGTTTTGGCTTTCAGTCTTCTGAAAGGCCGAGCTTCCCGTATGCTTCTGCAAAGGGGTTTAGGGCGACTTGTAGGACTCCTTCTGAATGTGCACACCCTACGTTATCATCGGCATATCGGAGTTCTGTTACAGGTGTTGTTGTGACCTTGGCTTTGGCTTTCAAAAGGCCGAACTTCTTGTATGCTTCTGAAAAGGCGTTTAGAGTGGTTTGTAGGACTTCTTCTGAATGTGCACACTCTACGTCAGGGGTGCCCACACTTTTTCATCATGCGAGCTACTATATGAACAATCAAGTTGAAAATATCACCTGTTGCGCATGTGCGCGCGCATGCTCCTACTGCAGCCTTCTGTCCGCCAGAGGGGCCGCCGGGCTGCTGCCTGGGCCTGGGAAACTCAACCGAGAGAGGGACCCACGTGAGGCTGGAGCCTCCCCACGGCAGCCTCCCCCCCCCCTCCAGGCTTCCTTACCTGGGCAGGAGAAGGAAGAGTGGAAGAGGTGCTTCCCCAAAGTGACAGATGCAGCGGGGGGGGGGGGCTTCCTTCCTTCCTTCCTTTCGAGGGTGTCACTCAGAAAGGAAGCCCAAGTGGACGGCTGGCAGGAAGGAGGACCCCTCCCACTGGTGGCAGTCCATGCCCACGAGAGAGAGGGGGGTGGCTCTTCCTAGCCGGCTCTGAAGAGCCACCCCCCCTCTCTCTCTCCTCCCTCCCCCTCGTGGGCCCTCACTGCCTTTCTCCTTCGAGGGCGAGGGAGGGCGAGGCGGAGAAAGGCGGCGAGGGCACAAGCAGCAGCAGCAAGTGGAGTCTCCATGCCCGCAGCCCCCTCCTCCTCGGGTTCAGCCCCAGGAACACGGCGGAGCCCTCCCCTCCCTCGCCCCAACCAAGGAAAGAAAGCAGCCCCACACAGCTCGCTCGTCCAGGTCTCGGCTTGGAATGGGAGTCCCGAGGGCAGCAGCAGGGTTTGCGGCGTGGCTTGCTTGGCTTTGCCCCACTTTGCCCGGCCTCCTTCGCCTCTTTCTCCCTCTCTCTCCCTCTCTCCTTCCAGCGCCCGCCTGCCTGCCTGCCAAAAAGATCCGAAAAAGTTCTCCGGATTTCTTTCTTCTCTCCTTGGCTCTCTCTCTCTCACACACACACACACATTCCCTCCATCCCTCCCACAGCCTCGCATCCTATCCGTGCGCGTGCCTTCGCCTTGCTCCGCCCCCCCCCAGCAGCAACCAATGGGCGGTCATGTCACCACACCGCGTGTGGCAAGATGAGTCTCAGGGCCCGCCCACTAAAGCCTCATTTTGGCAAAAGAAGCCCCGCGAAGGCAGCGGCGGGAGCACACGTGCGCGCGCATGGCAGGAGCGTGCCATCCGGCTGGTGAGGCCCAAAGATCACCTGGAAGAGGACCGAAGATCACCTAGGTGCTCCCAGTCACCACAATGAGCACCCCTGCTCTACGTTATCATCGGCATATTGGAGTTCTGTAACAGATGTTGTTGTGACCTTGGTTTTAGCTTTCAGTCTGCTGAAAGGCTGAGCTTTTTTTCTTCTTAGCTTTTCTTTGTGAACGAAGAAGAATGCTTCTACAAAGGCGTTTAGAGCGCCTTGTAGGTCTTCTTCTGAATGCGCACAGTCATCGGCATGTTGGAGTTCTGTAACAGGTGTTGTTGTGACCTTGGTTTTGGCGTCCAGTCTGCTGAAAGGCCGAGCTTCTCGTATGCTTCTGCAAAGGCGTTTAGAGTGGTTTGTAGGTCTTCTTCTAAAAGTGCACAGTCCACGTTATCATCGGCATATTGGAGTTCTATAACAGATATTGTTGTGACCTTGGTTTTGAATGCTAATAATATATGAATTATATAATAATTATATAATATATGAATAATATAATAATATATAATATAATAATTATATACTATAATATAGATAGATAGATATTATAATATATTGAAATTATAATATAACATTATATTAATATATTATTATTATATAATTATTATAAAATAATAATTAAAACCACTAAAATAAAATGAAATTAAATTCAAGAAGACAAGGTGCCCCAGAGGATGAGCAGAGCAGCAGACGATCGGACGCTGCAGGCCTCCGCCCGCTCCCGCCCCCAGCCAACAGCCGTTCTGTCAGGGCGTTCCCTCGATCGTCCTCCGGGTCGCCAGGGCGATCAGCCACCGCAGGTCGCCGACTGCTCCCGCTGGTGCAAACCAAGATAGAGGCTGGCATCCTCAAGAGAGGAAGGATCCCAAGATGGAATGGCCCAATGGACCCAGCCCAGAGGATAGCAAAGCGGACCCAGTCGCCGCCGCCGCAAAGCAGAGCAGCAGACGATCGGAGGCTGCAGGCCTCTGCCTGCTCTCGCCCGCAGCCATTTCATCAGAGGTGTTCCCGATCGGCTGATCGCCCTGCCATGGAGTGCCTGCCATCCTGGCTTTGGAGTGCCTGCCATCCCGGGAGGCGATCTGGGCCTGCAGCGGGAGCAGTCGGCGACCTGCAGCGGCTGATCGCCCTGGCAACCCGGAAGACGATCAAGTCTTCCGGGTCGCCAGGGTGATTAGCTGCCGCAGTTCGCCGACTACTCCCGCTGCAGGACCGGATCACCTCCCGGGATGGCGGGCACTCCAAAGCCGCCACTCCTCCGATCGTTCTCCGGAGTGGCGGGCAGTCTGCCGACGCAAGCCCCACTGCTGTGACATGGCGGCGGCACTTAGCCCGCGATGGGATGGCGGCAGCGGCAGCCCTTCGTCTTGTAGAAATGCCCCCCTGCCCCGACACTCTTCTCAACGGGTGCCGAAGGATCCCTGGGCCGGTCAGAATCGGTCGGCGGGCCGCAAGATGCCCAGGTCTGCTCTACGTTATCATCGGCATATTGGAGTTCTGTAACAGGTGTTGTTGTGACCTTGGTTTTGGTTTTCAAAAGGCCGAACTTCTTGTATGCTTCTGAAATGGCGTTTAGAGTGGATGTTGACAAGTTTGTCAGGGCGTCGGAGTTTTTGGAGGATGGTTATACGGCTGGCGGAGGCGCCTCCGCCGCACCGCTCTTTCCCTGTTGTGCTGATGGCAGCTTTTACGTGTCCTCTGTCCCCGCCGTCCGGGGATATTGATTTGCACGATTAAAAGGGGCCGGTAATCGCCTCCAATTAATCCTCTAAACTCCTTTTACAAATATTTTGCATAATGCATCTCAAAGGTAGCGAGGATAAGCCCTGAAATTGCTTGCCGAGGGGCGGAAGGAGGGAACTGGGGCCTCATCCATCATCAGCCCCTCTCCTCCTCGCAAGGTTTCCCTCTAAGTCAGTGTTTCCCAACCAGTGTGCCATGGCACACTAGTGTGCCGTGAGCGATCATCAGGTGTGCCGTGGGAAATTGGAACCTCCAATACCCTTTCTTTCCCCTCCTGCCCACAGTGCTCTCTGGGTGTAGGTGAACTACAACTTCCAAACTCAAGGTCAATTCCCAAGCAAACCCTTTCAGTACTTTGTGTTGGTCATGAGAGTTTGGTTCAATTCTATTGTTGCAAGAGTTCAGGATGCTCTTTGGTTGTGTGAACTACAACTCCGAAAAACCCAAGGTCAATGTCTTTCTGCCATTCCTGCCAGGATATCTATGTTGTGTTCATCGAAACAGGCCCAGGTTTCACACTGAGTGTATAAATACATTTAAAAACATATTAACTATACGTATTACTGTGCTAGAGTGTCATTTTGTGTCATTTTGGTTGGTGGTGTGCCCCAGGATTTTGCAAATGTAAAAAGTGCGCCGCAGCTCAAAAAAGGTTGAAAAACACACTAATGACCCTGGCGTGTTTACGGAGGCGATGGCACCTGGAATGAACAATGTCACCCTTCAGCCTCCGGGAAGCAGGCAGCATGTGTGTTGTTTGCTTGCACGTGTGCGTTGCGCATAACTGGCTTGAAGGGACCTATGGAGGTGTGGGCACTGGGAAATCCACACCCAGGCGACTATCTATCGACAGCACCTCCGCCCGATGACTTCTCTGTCATAAACCTTATCTGATTAAGCAGAGGCCTGGCTGGAGATTAGTGGCTCTTCTCTCTCCTCCTCCTTCTCCTCCTTCGCCTTCCTCTTCGGGTCTGAGCCTTGAGGCGAGGGGCTATTTAAAGAGAGGCCCTTGAGCAGATAATGTGCACTCCCGCGTGGCCTTCCCGGAGCCGAGTGCGCCGGTAGTCATGTGCTGCGCCTTGCCAACGCACAGAGTAAGGCCCTGGCTTGCGTGAGTACGATGATCATCGCTACCGGGGCCTCATCCGGCTTAGTATATGTCAGGTATGGGAAAACCCAGGTCTGGGGGTCGGATGTGGCCCCTTGCGCTCTTTTCTCAGGCCCTCCTCTCTCACACCATCCTATCCTTCTTTCTTTCTCTCTTTCTTTCCTCCCTTAGTTCCCTACCTCCCCCTTTCTCCCTCCCTCCATCCTTCCCCCTTTCCTTCCTCCTCCCCTCTCTCTTTCTTCTCCTTCCTTCCCTCTTCCCTCTCTCCTCCCCTCTATCTTTCTTTTCCTTCCTTCCCTCATTCCTTCCTTTTTCTTTCCTTCTCTCTCTCTCTTCCCTCCTTCCCCCTCTCGCTTTCTTCTTTCCCTTTTCTTCCCTTCCTTCCCTTTTTCCTCCCTCCCTCCTTCCCTCTCTCATTCTTTTCCTTCCTTCCATCCTCTCTCCTCCCTCCTTCCCTCTCTCTCTTTTTTCTCCTTCCCTCCATCCTTCCTTCCATTTTCTTTTCTCCCTTCCCTCTTCCCTCCCTCATTCTCTCTCTTTCCATTCCTTCCTTCCCTCCCTCCTTCCTTCCCTCTCTTTTCTTTCCTTCCTTCCCTCTTACCTCCCTCCTTCGCTCTCTCTTTCTTTTCTAACTTTCTTGCCTTCCCTCCGTCCTTCCCTCCCTTTTATCTCCTTCTCTCCCTCTTTCTTCCCTCCTTCCTCCTCGGTTTTTCTTCTCCTTCCCTTTCCTTTCTTTCCTTCCCTTTTCCTCCCTCCCTCCTTCCCTCTCTCATTCTTTTCCTTCCCTCTCTTTTCTTTCCTTTCTTCCCTCTCCCCTCACTCCTTCCCCCCTCTCTCTTTTTTCTCCTTCCCTCCATCCTTCCTTCCCTTTTCTTTTCTCCCTTCCCTCACTCATTCACTCTCCCTTCCTTCCCTCCCTCCTTCCTTCCTTCCCTTTTCTTTCTTTCCTTCCTTCCCTCTTACCTCCCTCCCTCCTTCCCTCTCTCTTTCTTTTCTATCCTTGCTTCCTTCCTTCCCTCCCTTTTATCTCCTTCCTTCCCTCTTTCCTCCCTCCTTCTCTCTTTCTCCTTCCTTCCTTCCTTCCCTCTCTCTTTCCTCCCTCCCTCCTTCCCCCTCTCTCTTTCTTCTTCTCCTTCCTTCCTATCCTCTTTCCTCCCCTCTCTCTTTCTTTTCCTTCCTTCCCCCCTCCCTCATTCCTTCCTTTTCTTTCCTTCTCTCTCTCTCTTTCTTCCCTCCTTCCCCCTCTCGCTTTCTTCTTTCCCTTTTCTTCCCTTCCTTCCCTTTTTCCTCCCTTCCTCCTTCCCTCTCTCATTCTTTTCCTTCCTTCCATCCTCTCTCCTCCCTCCTTCACTCTCTCTCTTTTTCTCCTTCCCTCCATCCTTCCTTCCCTTTTCTTTTCTCCCTTCCTTCTTCCCTCCCTCATTCTCTCTCTTTCCCTTCCTTCCCTCCCTCCCTCCTTCCTTCCCTCTCTCTTTCTTCCTTCCTTCCCTCCCTCCCTCCTTCCCTCTCTCTTCTCTATCCTTGCTTCCTTCCTTCCCTCCACCCTTCCCTCCCTTTTATCTTCTTCCTTCCCTCTTTCCCCCTCCTTCCCTCTCTCTGTCTCCTTCCTTCCCTCTTTCCTCCCTCCCTCCTTCTCTCTCTTGCTTCTCCTTCCCTCCCTTTTCTTTCCTTCCTTCTTCCTTCCGCCTCTCTTTTTTCTTCCTCCCACCTGGTGGTAGGTGTTGTGTGTGTGGGGTCCCGTAAGGTTGGGGGGATGGGTTGTGATAGGAAGTTGTATTGTGTTGTGTGGGTAGGAATTGCTGGAGAATTGCTCCCTCATAGAGTTTGGTTTTGTCAGTTTAACCCTCAAACACCAACTGACTGAACTGAAATCACTCAGCATTCTATCCTAGCCTTGGCTGGCTGTGCCCAGCGTTACTATGGTTACTCAGCCTCCCTGCATTTTGTGTGGTCCGATGTTGGCCAATGGGTTTCACTGGCTGCCGCAGAGGATGCTGGGAAATGTAGTTTTTTTGTATCGTGGGTTTTTTTTGTATCGTTGTTTTGCGGGCCTTCTAGGTTGGGGGGGGTTCTTTGCTAAAAACCTTCCTTGCCTGAGGCCTATTTGTGTTGGCAAGTTTGGTGTCTCTGCCTTGGAAGGTTTCTCTATTTCTGTCAGTCGTTCGACGACGGGACCTCCTTTATATAATAGATGGACAGGGCACTTGGGGAGCAAGATACATAAGAGCGAGGGTGCAGCTTACAAAAGGCAATGTCCCGCCATCTCTGCTTGCTTGCGTATCTGTTAGTTTCTGGAAATAATTATGATCGGAAAGAAGCGAAGTGTTAAGAACTCCAAAGAGTATCTAGTGCGCATGGATAAGGTTATGTGGCTGGTTTGGGTGTTAGGAGGGGCCCGTGAGTGTCGCGTGACACTAATTAATGCGTAGGAAAATTGAGAAAGAGATGGTACAACTTGGAGACGTGCCAAGAGTTCTCTTTCCGGTAGAAGTAGTTGCTAAAAAGATGTGTTTATGCTAAAAGATAGTCATGATTTATGATGGCCGATATTCCTAGTGCAACACTTAGGATGCCAGGAATGGAGCGCTGAAGCTGTGTTGTAATTCATTCCTAAACGTAAAGGTAAAGTTGTCCCTAGTCGAGTCCGACTCTGGGGGGTGGTGCTCATCTCCATTTCTAAGCCAAAGAGCCAGTCTTGTCCGTAGACGCCTCCTAGGTTAGGTGGACGGCATGACTACATTGTGCACCGTTACCTTTCTTCTGGAGCAGTACCTATTCATCTACTCCCATGTGCATGCTTTCGAACTGCTAGGTTGGCAGAGGCTGAGGCTAGCAACAGGAGCTCACCCGTTCTGTGGATTCTCTAACTGCCAGCCTTTTGGACAGCAATGTTCTGCTACTCAGAAGTTTTGCTGTGCCACCGCAACCCCAGATGCCGCAACTATTAGACCAGCCCTATTGTATGGTGTACTTTTAGGGCCGGAATGGACACACTCTGAAGCACATTGGTCAACACTGTTTTGGGCTTCTCCAGAGTGTTGCCTAAGCCAGTGTTTCCCAACCGCTGTGAAGCGGCACAGTAGTGTGCCGTGATGGACTTCCTACTGTGCCGCAAGGGAAGCTCTCTGCCCCCCTTCCTTCCCCCTTCCTCCTGCTGAACTCCTGCTGCTTGGGGGCCGTTTTCCAGCCAGCCTCCAGGGAAAAGAAGCCCCCACTCAAGGGGCTGCGGGGCATGGAGTGGCCTGGCTCCACCCCATCCCCGCCATGCTCAGCTCTCCCACAGCTTCTCCAGCCTTGAGGGGCAGTGCCAAGCCAGCATTGTGCTGGCTCTGCCACCACTGGCTTGGCACTGCCCCTCAAGGCTGGAGAAGCTGTGGGAGAGCTGAAGCTGGTGGGAGGAGGGGCATGTGCTCTGCTCCTCCCGGCTTCAGCTCTCCCACAGCTTCTCCAGCCTTGAGGGAGCAGTGCCAAGCCACCATTGTGCTGGCTCTTCCACCGCTGGCTTGGCACTGCCCCCTCAAGGCTGGAGAAGCTGTGGGAGAGCTGAAGCCGAGGGAGGGGGAGGGGCATGGCATGGCATGGCTCCTCCCCCTCCCCCGGCTTCAGCTCTCCCACAGCTTCTCCAGCCTTGAGGGGACATTGTGATGGCTCTGCCACCGTTGGCTTGGCATTGCCCCCTCAAGGCTGGAGAAGCTGTGGGAGAGCTGAAGCCAGGGGAGGGGAGGGGCATGCATGGCCTGGCTCCACCCCCTTCCTCTGGCATCAGCTCTCCCACAGCTTCTCCAGCCTTGAGGGGGCAGTGCCAAGCCAGCATTGTGCTGGCTCTGCCACCGCTGGCTTGGCACTGCCCCCTCAAGGCTGGAGAAGCTGCTGGGAGAGCTGAAGCTGGGGGGAGGGGCATTGCGCAGCATGGCTCCTCCCCCTCTCCCGGCTTCAGCTGTTTCACAGCTTCTCCAGCCTTGAGGGGGCAATGCCAAGCCAGCATTTTGCTGGCTCTGCCATCGCTGGCTTGGAATTGCTCCCTCAAGGCTGGAGAAGCCATGGGAGAGCTGAAGCCGGGGGAGGGCAGGGAGCAGCCATGGCTCCTCCCCTCCCCAGCTTCAGCTCCCACAGCTTCTCCAGCCTTGGGGGGGGGGCAATGCCAAGCCAGCATTGTACTGGCTCTGCCACCGCCGGCTTGGCACTGCCCCCTCAAGCGTGGAGAAGCTGCTGGGAGAGCTGAAGTTGGGGGGAGGGGGCGGGGCATGGCACAGCATGGCTCCTCTCCCTCCCCCGGCTTCAGCTCTCTCACAGCTTCTCCACCCTTGAGGGGACATTGTGCTGGCTCTGCCACCGTTGGCTTGGCACTGCCCCCTCAAGGCTGGAGAAGCTGTGGGAGAGCTGAAGCTGGGGGGAGGAGCATGGCGCAGCCTGGATCCCCCCTCCCCTGGCTTCAGCTCTCCCACAGCTTCTCCAGCCTTGAGGGGGCAGTGCCAAGCCAGCATTGTGCTGGCTCTGCCACCGCTGGCTTGGCACTGCCCCCTCAAGACTGGAGAAGCTGTGGGAGAGCTGAAGCTCTGGGAGGGGCGGGGCATACCACGGCCTGGCTTCACCCCCTCCTCCTGGCTTCAGCTCTCCCACAGCTTCTCCAGCCTTGAGGGGACAGTGCCAGGCCAGCATTGTGTTGTCTCTGCCACCGCTGGCTTGGCACTGCCCCCTCAAGGCTGAAGAAGCTGTGCCTGGCTCCGCCCCCTCCCCAGCTTCGGCTCTCCCAGCAGCTGCTCCCAGGAGGCCACCATCCCCCAGCCATTCTTTACTGTATTAGAGTGTCATTTTGTGTCATTTTGGTTGGTGGTGTGCCCCCGGAATTTTTTAATGTTGAAAGTGTGCTCAAAAAAGGTTGGGAAACACTGAAGTAAGGTATATAAACCTGAACATGGTCTGGATTGTGGCTGTCGAAATGCATTGCGTCCCCCTCAATGTGCCTGGGTATTTATGGCATCCATATCCTTGCTTCTGAACGAGATTGGGAATTGTATACAAACTTGCCGAGCCGGTTTGGCCACCGAAGCAAGTCTCTGCCCCTTGAAAACATGTCATTGTCTGAGTCCAGACTCTTAACAAACACGACGTTGGTAAACAGAGCCAAGGTCTGGAGCGTTGCCTCTCTCCCGTTTCATCTGTCACTCTTCCAGGCCCTTTGCCCGCTCTTCTCTCCCTCCTTCTTTCCTGACAGTTATTGATCTCGGCCTCGGATTCGTTCCAGAGTCGGTTGCAGTTGGGATGAGCCAACGTTGCTTTGCTAAGGAGCTGCCAGCAGGCAGGACCTTTGATAAACACCGCCGAATGTGGAAAGGCGTTTCGGAAAAGACTGGAAGCCGATACGCCTTTGACATGTCTCCAGGGCCTTGCCATCCAAAGGTGATGGTTCGGCCTCGGAGTCAAAGAAGGGCCTACTTTTCGAACGGGGCTTGACAGCCTTGCTTTGACGGAAGCGAGGGGGAAGGCTGGAGGAAAGGGCGAGGAAGCGCCTCCGTTTGCACCTACCTAACAACTTTGCACCGAACCTCGAACACTCGAACTCGAACAGGGAGACATCTCGAACACTGAAGATAGGTCCCGTTGAGGTGCGCGAAAAGGTAGTTTGTGTTCCTTTGGACAGGTTTTCTTCGGCGTTGCTTCTTTAAAAGTGGAACCAGGGGCAGGAACGATCTGGACAATTTCCTACACCAGGGTTTTTCAACCTTTTTCTGACCCGCAGCACATTTCTTACGTTTACAAAATCCTGGGGCACACCGCCAACCAAAATGACACAAAATGACACTCTATACAAGAAGGGAATCACAGAAGAGAGAACAATATAACAACAATATAAGTATCCAAACAGTATAAATTCTCAGGTTCCAAATCAACGTTTATCAAATATATCCAGAGTAATTCAAATAATATACTGTAATACAGATAATGCATACATGCTGTCTTTTCATATATTCATACACAGCAAATACGGCGGTAAACTCACATGCAAGTGAGTGGGCGTCGTAAAAAGCGGAAAGGAGTTCCTCGTCATCCAAAAGGGACACAGTCCCGGATGTCTCCCAAATTATAATAAATTTTTTCCAAGTAATATACAGTGTTAGTGGGAAGACATTCCATGGTCGACGAAATCAAAAGTATGCGCGCCTTCGTTTCGCCCCCGGAGGGGCTTCCTCAGGACCAGTGGGCGTGGCCTAGGTAGCGTTATTTAGGAATATATTTGTTTGTTATATCTCAGTGCGGTTCCTGTTTCCCGACGTCTGTAAATAACGCTACCTAGGCCACGCCCACTGGTCCTGAGGAAGCCCCTCCGGGGGCGAAACGAAGGCGCGCATACTTTTGATTTCGTCGACCATGGAATGTCTTCCCACTAACACTATAATTTTGTAACAGACTGGCATCTTTGACCGGAATGTGTATATTACTTGGAAAAAATTTATTATAATTTGGGAGACATCCGGGACTGTGTCCCTTTTGGATGACGCAGGAACTCCTTTCCGCCTTTTTACGACGTCCACTCACTTGCATGTGAGTTTACCGCCCGTATTTGCTGTGTATGAATATATGAAAAGACAGCATGTATGCATTATCTGTATTACAGTATATTATTTGAATTACTCTGGATATATTTGATAAACGTTGATCTGGAACCTGAGAATTTATACTGTTTGGATACTTATATTGTTGTTATATTGTTCTCTCTTCTGTGATTCCCTTCTTGTATATGCTATTGGTGGGTCAGCCTACCCCATTTGTATATTTACAAAATGACACTCTAACACAGTAATACATATAGTTCTCTCTCTGTCTCTCTCTCGGCATTACTTCGCGAACGAAGATTCAGGAAGGACTCATCCCACGCTTTTTACAAGCGCGTTGATGACTAAAAAGGCCAATCTGAGATAGGCAAGTCCGGTTGCAGAAAGCACAGCAGAAAGCCTCCTTGGGTAATGTTGTTTCCAAGTTGCGGTTCTTTCTGCGTAGTCGTTTCTCTTCGAGACCCATTCGGCATGTCTTCTCGAAAGACCCCGCAGCATTGTGGAGAGTGCGTCTCCATGCCTCCCGATGTGAGGCCAGGGTGGACCATTGTTGGTGATCAATCTGGCCGAGCCTGAGATGTTGTTTCAGGGAGTCCTTATATCTCTTTTTGGGGGCGCCTCTCTTGCGCTGACCCGTGGCGAGTTCACCATAGAGTAGTATCTTTGGGAGGCGGTGGTCCTCCATCCTAGAGACGTGCCCTGCCCAGCGCAGCTGTGTTCTCAATAGCATGGCCTCAATGTTGGTGATCCTTGCTTGCTCAAGGACAGCAACATTAGTCACATAGTCGGTCCAGTGTATATTTAGGATTGTGCGAAGACAGCGCTGATGAAAGCGTTTGAGGAGTCGTAAGTGTTGGCGATAGGTGACACATGT
The DNA here is from genome assembly GCA_030556195.1 of Anolis apletophallus. Taxonomy (NCBI): domain Eukaryota; kingdom Metazoa; phylum Chordata; class Lepidosauria; order Squamata; family Anolidae; genus Anolis; species Anolis apletophallus. The sequence continues at coordinate 2,577,816 of JARBWK010000017.1, read as the reverse complement.
TTCAGACCCATAGAGGAGAATAGACAGTACGATTGCTCTGTACACACTGATTTTGGTGCTTTGCCTCAGGTGTTTGTTGCTCCAAACTCTTTTGTGAAGCCCTCCAAATGCACTCTATGCCTTTGCTCATCTGTGATCTATCTCTTCATCAATCTTGGCGTCTAAAGAGATGATGCTTCCCAGGTAGGTGAACTGCTGAACGGACTGAAGCACAGATGTGCCTATGCTGACGTGGGGATGATGGTGTTCTTCCTGTGGTGCGGGCTGGTAGAGGACTTCCGTTTTCATAAGGCTGACTTCCATCCCAAACAGCTCTGCAGCTGTTGCAAAGCAAGATGTCAGGCGCTGCACAGCCGCTTCTGAATAGGTGACAAGGGCAGCAGCAGCAGCAAAAAGCAGCTCACGGACTAGATAGTTAAGAGCAGGGGTGCCCACACTTTTTCAGCATGCGAGCTACTTATAATAAAACCAAGTCAGAAAGATCTACCGAGAGAGAAGCAGGGCGGAGCAGGACTCTTTTGTGAAGCCTTCCGAATGCACTATATGTCTTTGATAATCTGTGATCTATCTCTTTGTCAATCTTGTATTTATACGCTCAGTGTGAAACCTGGGCCTGTTTCGATGAACACAACAAATATATCCTGGCAGGAATGGCAGAAAGACACAAACTTCCCACACAGAACTCCCATAACCAAGAGAAAATGCTATAAGAGTTTCGTGGGCATTGACCTTGGGTTTTGGAGTTGTAGTTCACCTATATCCAGAGAGCACTGCGGACTCAAACAGTGTTGGATCAGGACCAAACTTGGCATGAATACTCAATATGCTCAAATGTGAACACAGATGGAGTTTGGGGAAAATAGACCTTGACATTTGGGAGTTACAGTTTCTGGGATTCATAATTAACACACAATCAAAGAGCATCCTGAACTCTTGCAACAATGGAATTGAACCACACTTGGCATATTGAACCCTCATTACCAACAGAAAGTACTGAAAGGGTTTGCTTGGGAATTGACCTTGAGTTTGGAAGTTGTAGTTCACCTACTTCCAGAGAGCACTGTGGACTCAAACAATGTTCTGTTACGTTGTTGTTTGTTTTCTCTCCAGAATCACAATGTTGGGAGGAGGCTCACCACTTTAAGGTCCCTAAAACAGGCATGGGAAACCTTCGGCCCTCTGGGTGTTTTGGACTCCAACTCCCACCATTCCTAACTGCCTGAGGCCCTTTCCTGCTTAAGTGGCTGAGGGGGGTAAAGGAAAAGGGCCTGAGGCTGCTAGGAATGGTGGGAGTTGGAGTCCAAAACACCTGGAAGGTCCAAGTTTGCCCATGCCAGCTTTCGACAGAGACCTCTTCCTCCCCCTTCCCCTCCGCGCCCTTTCTTCCCCCTCCTGCCCAACACTTACTTTTTCTTCTCCACTGCCGCTTCTGCCGCCATTTTGATCCGAGGGGGCAGCGTGAGCGTGTTCAGGAGGGGAGGGGGGAGGGAGGAAGACGTGACCCCTGCGGGCGCTACTGCACAGACTCGCCCCAGAGCAAAGCGAGGCAAAGCGAGCAGAGCGAGGCTGGGAAGAAGGGCGCCCGAGGGGAGAAGAAAAAGTGTTCGGCAGGAGGGGGAAGAAAGGGTATTGGAGGTTCCCATTTCCCACGGCACACCTGAGGATCGCTCACGGCACACTGGTTGGGAAACACTGTCCTACACCACAAAGAGCCCTTCCAATGCCTTACAGCAGAGTTTTTATTCTAGCAGTGTAGACACATAAAGTAAGGGGCCGCGGCGGCACAGCGGATTCAACCGCTAAGCTGCAGAATTTGCTGCCTGAAAGGTCAGCGGTTCGAATCTGTGGGGCAGGGTGAGCTCCCGCCATTAGCCCTAGCTCCAGCCAACCTTGCAGTTTGAAAACATGCAAATATGAATATTATTATTTTACTAGCTGAGGACCTGGGTTATTGGAGGAAGGCATTGTGTGCCAAGGTTGGTTCCTATTAGATGTTTATGTGGCTTGCAGTGGTCTCAGGAACTTAGTGAAGGTACTGCGAGTCCCATTGGCCATGGTCCATCCCCCTCCAAACAGCACCAGGATGTAGAGTGGGTCGTGGGGGCTGTGTGTGTCACATTTGGGCTTGATCATTCTCTGGATGAGAGTTGCAGCGGTCTCTGGAAGTGAGGGAAGGTACTGGAAGTCCCATCATCCATGGTCCCCGTTCTCCAAACTGCACCAGGATGTATAGTGGGTCATGGGGGCTCTGTGTGCCAAGTGCGGCCTTGATCAGGCTTTGTTAAAGGTCGCAGCGGTTCCAGAAAGTGAGTGAAGGTACTTCAACTCCCATCATCCGTGGTCCGTCCCACGGATGATGGGAGTTGAAGGATGTAGAGTGGGTCATGGGTACTCTGTCTGCCAAGTTTGGGCCTGGTCTCTGATTTGTAGGGGCTGCAATGTTCTGTGGGAAATGAATTGGGTGAAGGTACTGCAAATCCCATCGTTTGTGAGCCATCCTGCCATAACTGCAGCAGGTTTGTAAAGTGGGCCATTGGGCCTGTGTGCCAAGTTTGCTCCTGATTCATCATTGGTGTGAGCCACAGTGCTCTAAGGAAGTGAATTAAAGTACTGCATGTCCCATCATCCATGGTTCATCCTCCCTCAAACTGCACCAGGATGTAGGGTGCATCTTGGGGGTCTGTGTGCCAAGTTTGGTCTTGTTCTGTCATTGTTGGGGGCCTAGTCAGGAAAATCAAGTTGAGGAAGCCTAACAATATCCCAGGAGCTGAGGCCTAGTCAGGAAAATCAAGTTAAGGAAGCCTTGCTGTCAATTTTGGGCCTGGTCTGTGTTTTATAGGGGCTACAGTGTTGTTTGGGAAGTGAATGAGGTGAAGGTACTGCAAATTCCATCATTCGTGGCCCAGCCTGCCCTAAACCACACCAGGTTGTGAAGTGGGCCATTGGGCCCCCTTTTGCCATGTTTGGTCCTGATCCGTCATTACTGTGGGCCGCAGTGGCTGAGTCCTTTTCCCTCTGAGTCCTTTATGCAAAGACCATTTCAGTGGCAACCAATCCCCTTCTGTCTGGGGCTGTAGAATGTTGGAGTTCTGAGGCTGGCCAATCAGTGTCCTTTATGCAAATAATCCCACAGTGGCAACCAATCGAAACGCTGGCACATATTCCTCCCTCCGCACCACCACCCGCAAACACTGACTTTTATTATATACATAGATTATTTCAGGTATTTATACCCCGTCTCTTCTCTACCCCGGGAGGGGGACTCGGGAGGGCTTACGTAGGCAGCAATTCGATGCCATTACAAAAACAATTAAAACAATAGCCATTAAACCTAACCATAAATACATAAAAATCCATAGAGGAATAGGTACCACTTCAGCAGGAAAGTAACGGTGCTCCATGCAGTCATGCTGGCCGCATGACCTTGGAGTCGTCAACGGACAACGCCGACTCTTCGGCTTAGACATGGAGATGAGCACCAACACCCAGTCAGACGCGACTAGACTTAATGCCAGGGGAAAGCTTTACCTTTACTATACACCAGGGCTCTCCAACTTCTACCGGCCCAGGGGGAATTCCAGTCACTGATGACCTGGGGGCCGCAGCGGGGGCGGGCGCTCACGGGGGCAGGGCGCTCATGGGGGGGGGGCTCGCAAGGCGGGGCGCTCGCGAGGGCGGGGGGCGCTCGCGGGCATGTGCGGCAGGGCGGGAGGCGGGCCGGGGGAGTGGCGAGGCGCCCTCCGCGATGTCCCTGGCTGCTGGATTGGCGCGCCCAGAAGCTTACCTTCCTTTCTCTTCCTTCGGAGAAGGAAGGTAAGCTCCCGGGTGCGGCCGATCCAGCATCTAGGGACATCGCGGAGGGCGCCTCGCCGCTCCACCAGCCCGCCTCCCGCCCTGCCGCGCATGCCCGGCGTCCTGCGTGCCCCGCCCCTTTTCGGCGGGGCTGGGTGATGTCAGGCATGGCGCCGGCGGCGAGCAGGGAAGAGGCAGAGGCCGCGGCTTCCCTCTACCTCTTCCTCCTCGGCGCCGGCGCCACGCCTGACGTCACCCAGCCCCGCCGAAAAGGGGCGGGCCGTGCAGGACGCCGGGCCTTCCGCCTCGCTGCTCCCGCCCTGCCGCGCATGCCTATGAGCGGCCCCGCCCCTGCGAGAGGCCACGCCCCCTGAATTTTTTTCAATAAAAAAAAAAATTTAAGAAAAGATTTCATCCAGGAGGGTAGGGGGGCCGCGTCCAAGGGGCTGGCGGGCCGTGTGTGGGCCGCGGGCCACCTGTTGGGCAGGCCCGCTATACACAAACGCTAAAATCAATAGGTTACTGTTCATTTTTTCAGTCTGTATGGCCATGCTCCTGACGGGAAGGGAAGAAAGAGAGAAGGAAGAAAAGACAAAGGCGAAGGAAGGAAGGAAGGTTGGAAGGGAGGGAAAGAGGGAGAAAGAAGGAGGGAGAAAGAGGGGGGTAAGGAAGGGAGGGAGGAAGGAAGGAAGGAAAAAGAGAGGAAAGGAGGAAAGATGAAAGGGTGGAAGGGAAGAGGGAGGGAGAAAGAAGAAGGTAAGGAAGGGAAGGAGGAAGGAAGAAAGGAAGAAAGGAAAAAGAGAGAGGGAAAGAGGGAAGAAAAGGGAAGGAAGGAGGAAAGGGTGGAAGAGAAGGTAAGAGGGAGGGAGAGAGAAAGAAGGAGGTAAGGGAGGGAGGGAAGGAGGGAGGAAAGAGCGAAGGATGAAAGGGTGGAAGGGAAGAGGGAGGGTGGGAGAAAGAGGGTGATAAGGAAGGACGAAAGGGTAGAAGGCGAGGGAGGACGGAAGGAAGGAAGGAGAAAGAGAGAGGGAGGGAGGGAGGAAAGAGGGAAGGAGGAAGAGAGAGGGAAGGAGGGGGAAAGAGGGAAGGATGAAAGGGTGGAAGGCAAGAGGGAGGGAGGATGGAAGGAAGGAGAAAGAGAGAGGGAAGGAGGGGAGGAAGGAAAGAGGGAATGAGGAAGGACAAAAGGGTGGAAGAGAAGGTAAGAGGGAGGGAGAGAGAAAGAAGGAGGTAAGGGAGGGAGGGAAGAAGAAAGGAGAAAGAGAGAGTTTAGGAGGGAGGAAAGAGCAAAGGACGAAAGGGTGGAAGGGAAGGGAAGAGGGAGTGAGCATGGAAGGAAGGAGAAAGAGAGAGGGAAGGAAAGAGGGAAGGAGGAAAAGATGGAAGGGAAGGAAAGAGGGAGGGTGGGAGAAAGAGGGTGATAAGGAAGGACGAAAGGGTGGAAGGGAAGGGAAGAGGGAGGACGGAAGGAAGGAGAAAGAGGGAGGGAGGAAAGAGGGAAGGACGTAAGGGTGTAAGGGAAGAGGGAGGGAAGACGGAAGGAAGGAGGGAGAAAGAGAGAGGGAAGGGGGAGGGAGGGAGGGAGGAAAGAGGGAAGGAGGAAGGACAAAATGGTGGAAGAGAAGGTAAGAGGGAGGGAGAGAGAAAGGAGGGAAGGGAGGGAGGGAAGAAGGACGGAGAAAGAGGGAAGGAGAGAGGAAAGACAGAAGGACGAAAGGGTGGAAGGGAAGGAAAGAGGGAGGACGGAAGGAAGGAGAAAGAGAGAGGGAAGGAGGGAGGGAGGAAAGGGAAGGAGGGAGGACAAAAGGGTGGAAGAGAAGGTGAGAGGGAGAGAGAAAAAAGGAGGTAAGGGAGGGAGGAAAGAGGGAAGGAGGAGGAAGGAAAGAGAAGGATGAAAGGGTGGAAGGGAAGAGGGAGGGAGGACGGAAGGAAGGAGAAAGAGAGAGAGAAGGAGGGAGGGAGGAAAAAGGGAAGGAGGAAGGACAAAAGGGTGGAAGGGAAGGTAAGAGGGAGGAAGGGAGAGAGAAAGAAAGAGGTAAGGGAGGGAGGGAAGAAGGAAGGAGAAAGAGAGAGGGAGGGAAAGAGGGAAGAACGAAAGGATGGAAGGAAAGAGGGAGGTTGGGAGAAAGAGGGTGATAAGGAAGGAGGAAAGGGTGGAAGAGAAGGAAAGAGGGAGGGAGAATGGAAGGAGGAAGAGAGAGGGAAGGGAGGAAGGATTGAAGGGAAGGAAAGAGGGTGGGAGAAAGAGGGAGGGAAGGAAGGATAAAATGGCAAGAGAGAGGAGGCCTGATTCCAATGGGCCCAATGCCCTCAGACCAGGTTCCTCATGCTTGGTCCAAGGCGACACTGAGATATTTAGGGTGGGACCAGTGTCCATCTTGACCTAATGCAAGGAGATGATTCAGAAGAGACAACGGAGAGATGCAGAGCGTCCTTTTTCCTTGATAGATTTGCTAAGGCTAAGCTTATGAGTCAATCAGAGCGAAACGACCTCGGGAGAAGCTCGGCGTGTATGTTTTGTCTTGTCTCGCTGGAGATCGGTTTTGCCCAATCCGGTAAAAGAGGGAGCGGACGGGAGAGGGTGTGAAGTGTCTTGAGATGCCTAAGCGCGCTCCCTTCGTCTCTCCTTCCGCAGCAGCCGGGACAACGAGCTCACCTCCTTCATCTCCAACCTCCACCAGAGCCGGCAGCTCGTAATGCCAGAGACCCAGAGCCGCTGCGAGTTCAAGAGGAGCAGTTTGGACATTGGCTTGGGAGCGGCAGGTAAGGTTGAAACTAGGGCATCCTTCGTTTTGTCTATTTTGTGCATTTGTGGGCGCAGTGAGAAAACTGGGGAGCCGGGTTGAACAGCAGCCGGGCTATTTGTGGCTTCCTCTTTTCCCGGTTCTTCATTGGCGGTGGGGGAATTCCTCCGACTCGGCTGCCTCTGCCGGAGCCTTGAAACAGCCTGCGGGGCGGAGGGAGGGCTGAGCGAAGCACTGAAGCAGAAAGAGACCTCGGTTGAGTTTGTAATTGCATTAATCAGAGGCTTGTCGTCTGCGCCTCCGTCCCTGCCGGCCCCCTTGCTTGAGTGGCTTGCCGCTCGACTTTATGCCGCGGTCTGACCTTTGCGGAGTTCAGCCGTTGGGCGGAGGGGAGAGAGACGGAAAGGCCAGCCGCTCCTTCCTCCCACCCAGAGCAGCATCCAAGGGTGGAAGGGCCTGAAAAGGGGGGTAGCGCATCCGTCAACAAGTGAGACCATCGGAATTGGGGTTGTCACCTGTCCCGTAATATATGGGACATCCCGTATTTTTGCTCTGAATTTCATGTCCCGTATTTTCAGCTCCTGTCCCGTATCGACAGGGCAGGTTTTCAAGCAGAGCCAGACAGTAGGGTTGCCACCTGTCCCGTATTATACGTGATGTCCCGTATTTTTGCTCTGAATTTCATGTCCCGTATTTTCAGTTCCTGTCCCGTATTGACAGGACAGGACCAGTGGCAGTAGGAGGCCAGGCCGGGCCAGCAGTGAGGAAAGAAGGAAGGAAGGGAGAACTCTACGTGAATGCCCGGTAGCTGCCGCTCTCCCCACACGAACACCGGGCCTGATCCGGCTTACTTACCTGACCTGACAGCGCCGCCATCTTGGTGCCTTCCCTGGCCACGCTAGCCCTCCCTCTTGAGCAGGGGTGCCCACACTTTTTCAGCATGTGAGCTACTTTTTAAAAAACCAAGTCAAAAAGATAGACCTATCTTCCGCGCAGCGCACTTTCCACTGCTCCTCCTGCGCGTCATTCCTCCCGTGGGCCTTCCTTCCGAAGGCCCTGCCTCGCACTCCCTCGTTCCCGCTGCCGGCTACTCGCGCGGGGCATTGTGTGAAAGAGGAAATGCGAGGCGGGGCTTCCGAAGGCCCCGCCTCACGCTCCTTCGTTCCCGCTGCTGGCTCCTCCCGCGAGGCATTGCGTGAACGAGGGAACGCAAGGCAAGGCTTTCGAAGGCCCCACCTTGCGCTCCCTCTTTCTCGCTGCCGGCTCCTCCCGCGGGGAAATGCGTGAACGAGGGAATGCGAGGCAAGGCTTCCGAAGGACCCGCCTTGCGCTCCTCCGTTCCCGCTGCTGGCTTCTCCCGCGGGGCATTGCATGAACAAGGGAACGCGAGGCAAGGCTTCCGAAGGCCCCGCCTCGCGCTCCCTTGTTCCCGCTGCTGGCTCCTCCCGCGGGGCATTGCACGAATGAGGAAATGCTAAACAAGGCTTCCGAAGGCCCTGCGTGCCACTCCTCCCACGGGCCTTCCTTCCGAAGGCCTCGTCTCACGCTCCCTCGTTCCCGCTGCCGGCTCCTCCCGCAGGGCATTGCGTGAACGACAGAACGCAAGGCAAGGCTTCTATAGGCCCCGCCTCGCACTCCCTCGTTCCCGCTGCCGGCTCCTCCCGCGGGGCATTGCGTGAACGAGGGAACGAGAGGCGGGGCTTCCGAAGGCCCCGCCTCACGCTCCCTCATTCCTGCTGCCGGCTCTTCCTGCGGGGCATTGCGTGAACGAGAGAACGCAAGGCAAGGCTTCCGAAGGCCCCGCCTCGTGCTCCCTTGTTCCCGCTGCCGGCTCCTCCCGTGGGGCATTGCGTGAATGAGGGAACGCGAGGTCTGGACCTCCAAAGGCCCCACGAAAGGAGCTCCGTGCGCAAGGTGCCCTGCGTGCAGGGCAGAAGTGTCCCCTCCGGCTGCGATCGACCTCCTTTAGCCCCGCGATCGACTGGTCGATCACGATCGACCTCGTAGGCAGCCTAGAAGGGGAGCAGGAGGGGGAGGAGCACGCGCAGGGATTGACAGAACAGAAGAGGCGGGCCCTTCTGGACGGAAGGGGGGATGGTGGAAGGGGCGGGGTGGCGGCGGAAGGAGGTGCTCGCGGAGAGAGGGAGCCAGAGTGAGGTTTGCGCACACGACCGCTTGCGTCTCGCTGTGGTGCTTTGCTTCTACAGTGTTGCTAAAGTTCTGGTGGTGAAAACTAGGTGGCGCTGGTGCTTTGCTTCTACAGTGTTGCTAAAGTTCTGGTGCTGAAAACTAGGTGGCACTGGTGCTTTGCTTCTACAGTGTTGCTAAAGTTATGGTGGTGAAAACTAGGAGGCGCTGGTGCTTTGCTTCTACAGTGTTGCTAAAGTTCTGGTGGTGAAAACTAGGAGGCGCTGGTGCTTTGCTTCTACAGTGTTGCTAAAGTTCTGGTGGTGAAAACTAGGAGGTGCTGGTGCTTTGCTTCTACAGTGTTGCTTAAAGTTCTGGTGGTGAAAACTAGGAGGCGCTGGTGCTTTGCTTCTACAGTGTTGCTAAAGTTCTGGTGGTGAAAACTAGGAGGTGCTGGTGCTTTGCTTCTACAGTGTTGCTAAAGTTCTGGTGGTGAAAACTAGGAGGCGCTGGTGCTTTGCTTCTACAGTGTTGCTAAAGTTCTGGTGGTGAAAACTAGGAGGCACTGGTGCTTTGCTTCTACAGTGTTGCTTAAAGTTCTGGTGGTGAAAACTAGGAGGCGCTGGTGCTTTGCTTCTACAGTGTTGCTAAAGTTCTGGTGGTGAAAACTAGGAGGCACTGGTGCTTTGCTTCTACAGTGTTGCTTAAAGTTCTGGTGGTGAAAACTAGGAGGTGCTGGTGCTTTGCTTCTACAGTGTTGCTAAAGTTCTGGTGGTGAAAACTAGGAGGCGCTGGTGCTTTGCTTCTACAGTGTTGCTAAAGTTCTGGTGGTGAAAACTAGGAGGCGCTGGTGCTTTGCTTCTACAGTGTTGCTAAAGTTCTGGTGGTGAAAACTAGGAGGCACTGGTGCTTTGCTTCTAAAGTGTTGCTAAAGTTCTGGTGGTGAAAACTAGGAGGTGCTGTGTGCTTTTGTTGCTAAAGTTCTGGTGGTGAAAACTAGGACAGTGTTGCTAAAGTTCTGGTGGTGAAAACTACAGTGGAGTTATGGTGGGAAAACTAGGAGGCGCTGGTGCTTTGCTTCTATAGTGTTGCTAAAGTTCTGGTGCTGAAAACTAGGTGGCTAGGTGGCACTGGTGCTTTGCTTCTACAGTGTTGCTAAAGTTCTGGTGGTGAAAACTACTAGGAGGCGCTGGTGCTTTGCTTCTATAGTGTTGCTAAAGTTCTGGTGGTGAAAACTAGGTGGCGCTGGTGGAGTGGCGCTGGTGCTTTGCACTTCTACAGTGTTGCTAAATGGTGGTTCTGGTGGTGAAAACTAAAGTTCTGGTGCTGAAAACTGGTGCTGGTGCTTTGCTTCTACAGTGTTGCTAAAGTTCTGGTGGTGAAATACTAAAGTTCTGGTGGTGCACTGGTGCTTTGCTTTCAGTGTTGATAAAGTTATGGTGGTGAAAACAGTGTTGCTAAAGTTCTGGTGGTGAAAACTAGGAGGTGCTGGTGCTTTGCTTCTACAGTGTTTCTAAAGTTCTGGTGGTAAAAACCAGGGGGTGCTGGTGCTTTGCTTCTACAGTGTTGCTAAAGTTCTGGTGGTGAAAACTTGGTGGCGCTGGTGCTTTGCTTCTACAGTGTTGCTAAAGTTCTGGTGGTGAACACTAGGTGGCGCTGGTGCTTTGCTTCTACAGTGTTTCTAAAGTTCAGGTGGTGAAAACCAGGGGGTGCTGGTGCTTTGCTTCTACAGTGTTGCTAAAGTTCTGGTGGTGAAAACCAGGGGGTGCTGGTGCTTTGGTTCTACAGTGTTTCTAAAGTTCTGGTGGTGAAAACCAGGGGGTGCTGGTGCTTTGCTTCTACAGTGTTGCTAAAGTTCTGGTGGTGAAAAGCAGGGGGTGCTGGTGCTTTGCTTCTACAGTGTTTCTAAAGTTCTGGTGGTGAAAACCAGGGGGTGCTGGTGCTTTGCTTCTACAGTGTTGCTAAAGTTCTGGTGGTGAAAACTAGGGGGTGCTGGTGCTTTGCTTCTACAGTGTTGCTAATGTTCTGGTGGTGAAAACCAGGAGGTGCTGGTGCTTTGGTTCTACAGTGTTGCTAAAGTTCTGGTGGTGAACACTAGGTGGCGCTGGTGCTTTGCTTCTACAGTGTTGCTAAAGTTCTGGTGGTGAACACTAGGTGGCGCCGGTGCTTTGCTTCTACAGTTTTGCTAAAGTTCTGGTGGTGAAAACTAGGGGGTGCTGGTGCTTTGCTTCTACAGTGTTGCTAATGTTCTGGTGGTGAAAACCAGGGGGTGCTGGTGCTTTGGTTCTACAGTGTTGCTAAAGTTCTGGTGGTGAACACTAGGTGGCGCTGGTGCTTTGCTTCTACAGTGTGGCTAAAGTTCTGGTGGTGAACACTAGGTGGCGCCGGTGCTTTGCTTCTACAGTTTTGCTAACGTTCTGGTGGTGAAAACTAGGTGGTGCTGGTGCTTTGCTTCTACAGTGTTGCTAAAGTTCTGGTGATGAAAACTAGTTGGCGCTGGTGCTTTGCTTCTACAGTGTTTCTAAAGTTCTGGTGGTGAAAACTAGGTCGCGCTGGTGTTTTGCTTCTACAGTGTTTCTAAAGTTCTGGTGGTGAAAACCAGGGGGTGCTGGTGCTTTGGTTCTACAGTGTTGCTAAAGTTCTGGTGGTGAATACTTGGTGGCGCTGGTGTTTTGCTTCTACAGTGTTGCTAAAGTTCTGGTGGTGAACACTAGGTCGCGCTGGTGTTTTGCTTCTACAGTGTTTCTAAAGTTCTGGTGGTGAAAACCAGGGGGTGCTGGTGCTTTGCTTCTACAGTGTTGCTAAAGTTCTAGTGGTGAAAACTAGGGGGTGCTGTTGCTTTGGTTCTACAGTGTTGCTAAAGTTCTGGTGGTGAATACTTGGTGGCGCTGGTGTTTTGCTTCTACAGTGTTGCTAAAGTTCTGGTAGTGAAAACTAGGGGGTGCTGGTGCTTTGGTTCTACAGTGTTGCTAAAGTTCTGGTGGTGAATAGTTGGTGGCGCTGGTGCTTTGCTTCTACAGTGTTGCTAAAGTTCTGGTGGTGAACACTAGGGGGTGCTGGTGCTTTGGTTCTACAGTGTTGCTAAAGTTCTGGTGGTGAATAGTTGGTGGCGCTGGTGCTTTGCTTCTACAGTGTTGCTAAAGTTCTGGTGGTGAAAACTAGGGGGTGCTGGTGCTTTGGTTCTACAGTGTTGCTAAAGTTCTGGTGGTGAATACTTGGTGGCGCTGGTGTTTTGCTTCTACAGTGTTGCTAAAGTTCTGGTGGTGAATACTTGGTGGCACTGGTGCTTTGGTTCTACGGTGTTGCTATAGTTCTGGTGGTGAACACTAGGTCGCGCTGGTGCTTTGTTTCTACAGTGTTGCTAAAGTTCTGGTGGTGAAAACTAGGTGGCGCTGGTGCTTTGCTTCTATAGTGTTGCTAAAGTTCTGGTGCTGAACATTTCAGAACTCCCAAAATGTCATTATAAACATCATCTCCATGCCCAGCATGAACTTCAGACACGATCACAGGCTGAACAGGGTGAGATACAACATCCAACTCTTATGATCCCATTGAATTCAATAGTGTTTATTCCCCGGTAAGCGTTCCTGGTGTTCTAGCCGTTGGCACTCAAAAAAAATGTTTTGGCTTCCATTGGTGAAGAGCGTTTATATATGCAAAATGCGCAGGCGCTGCTTCTGAAAAGCAAACACTCCGGCTTGAGGTGGATCAATGTTTCTGTCTTCAGGATGAGTTGAAGTGCAAGCTTTAAAAAGGCTCACCTCCTTCAGTCTGGGAGGTCTTCCCCCCCCCCCCGCCCCCCAAGATCTCAAATGAGCCTTTCAATAGGATTATGGATTTCAATACTGTAACATGTGGCGATGGCTGGCGATTTGGAACTTTCGGGGGAAAATAAACAAGGATTAGACAAATTAAGGGTGAATGGGGATTATCCCTGGATCTCGGCCAGCAGAACTAAAACGAATTCTCCATCCTCAGACGCAGCCTGGTTTTGAGACTGGAGGCATTGTCATCAGGCCCGGATTAACTCCTTTTGGCGCCCTAGGCCACACCTTGGAAGCCCCGCCCCCGGGGCTGCTGCTGGGCATGTGGGGCAGCGGCCCCGGGGGCGGAGCTTCCCTCCGCCTCTTCCTCCTCCCCGCCACGATCACCTTCCTTCAGTCAGGGAAGGCGGTCGCGGGCGGGGAGGAGAAGTAAGGGAAGCCCCGTCCCCGGGCGCTGCTGGGCATGCGCGGCAGTGGCCATGGGGGCGGGGCTTCCCTCCGCCTCTTCCTGCTCCTCGCCTCGATCGCCTTCCTTCAGTCAAGGAAGCCGGTCGCGGGTGGGGGGGAGGAGGAAGGAAAGCCCTGTCCCCGGGGCGCTGTTGTGCATGCGTGGCAGTGGCCCCGGGGGTGGGACTTCCCTTCGCCTCTTCCTCCTCGCCGCGATCGCCTTCCTTCAGTGAAGGAAGACATTCGCGGGAAGGGAGGAGGAGGAAGGGAAGCCCCGCCCCTGGGGTGCTGCTGGGCATGCGCGGCAGTGGCCATGGGGGCGGGGCTTCCCTCTGCCTCTTCCTCCTCCTCACCTCAATCGCCTTCCTTCGGTCAAGGAAGCCGGTCGCGGGTGGGGGGGGAGGAGGAAGGAAAGCCCTGTCCCCGGGGCGTTGCTGGGCATGCGTAGCAGCAGCTCCGGGGGCGGGGCTTCCCTCCGCCTCTTCCTCCTCCTCGCCGCGATCGCTCTCCTTCAGTCAAGGAAGGCGGTCGTGGGCGGGGAGGAGGAGGAAGGTCAATCCCGCCCCTGTGCGCTGCTGGGCATACGCGGCAGCGGCCCCGGGGGCGGGGCTTCCCTTTGCCTCTTCCTCCTTGCCGCGATCGCCTTCCTTCAGTGAAGGAAGACATTCGCGGGAAGGGAGGAGGAGGAAGGGAAGCCCCGCCCCGGGGGCGCTGCTAGGAAGGGAAGCCCCGCCCCCGGGGCACCGCCTCTTCCTTCTCTTCACCCCGCCCTCCTTCCTTGGGCACGAGGAGGATGAGGCGGAGGGAAGCCTTCACTCACCTTCACTCACCCTGGGGCCGCTGGCGGGCATGCGCGCGCGGCAGGAGGGCACCTCTGCCTCCTCTGCCATGTTCCTGGGTGCCGCAGGGGCAGGAGCGATCACGAGGGGGGGGGGCGCCACTCCCTCCTCCCCCTCCCCCTTGCAACGTTCTCCCCCCGCCCTCCCCTGAGAGAGAGAGCGAGAGGGAGAGAGTCCTCATGCCGCACGTGACGGTTTTGTTTGAACATATTTTTTGGGTCCTTGGCCTGCGCCCATAGGCAATGGCCTACTGTGGCCTTATGGGTAATCCAGGCCTGATTGTCATTGGATCAGAAGCTGGCCACTTGGACTGCCTCTGGTGTTGCTGTGAGACGGTCCTCCATTTTGCACATGGCAGGGCTCAGGCTGCATTGTAGTGAGTGCTCTGTGGTTTGCTCTTTTCCACACTCGCATGTCGTGGACTCCGCTTTGTGGCCCCATTTCTTAAGGTTAGCTCTGCATCTCGTGGTGCCAGAGCGCAGTCTGTTCAGTGACTTCCAAGTCACCCAGTCTTCTGTGCGCCCAAGAGGGAGTCTCAAGGAAGTGTGTGAAGGTATTGCAAGTCCCATCATCCATGGTCCATCCTCTGTCAAACTGTACCAGGATGTTGAGTGCGTCATGGGGGCTCAGTTTGCCACGTTTGGTCCAGGGGCGTCATGCGTGGGGGTCGCAGTGTCCTGTGGAAGTGAGTGAAGGTACTGCAAATCCCATCATCTGTGATCCATCCTCCCCCAAACCACATCAGGACATAAAGTAAGTCATGGGAGTTCTGTTTGCCAAGTTTAGTCCAGGGTCACCATGCGTGGGGGTCGCAGTGGTCTCTCGAAGTGAGTGAAGGTACTGCAAATCCCATCATCCATGGTCCATCCTCCCCCAAACCATATCAGGACATAAAGTAGGTCATGGGAGTTCTGTTTGCCAAGTTTGGTCCAGGGCCGTCATGCGTGGGGGTCGCAGTGGTCTCTCGAAGTGAGTGAAGGTACTGCAAATCCCATCATCTGTGGTCCATCCTCCCCCAAACCATATCAGGACATAAAGTAAGTCATGGGAGTTCTGTTTGCCAAGTTTGGTCCAGGGCCGTCATGCGTGGGGGTCGCAGTGATCTCTCGAAGTGAGTGAAGGTGCTGCAAATCCCATCATCCATGGTCCATCCTCCCCCAAACCATATCAGGACATAAAGTAGGTCATGGGAATTCTGTTTGCCAAGTTTGGTCCAGGGTCGCCATGCGTGGGGGTCGCAGTGGTCTCTCGAAGTGAGTGAAGGTACTGCAAATCCCATCATCCGTGGTCCATCCTCCTTTAAACTGTACCAGGATATAAAGTGGGTCATGGAGGGGGGTCTCTGTTACAAGTTTGGTCCAGGTCCGTCATTCGTGCGGGTCGCAGTGGGCTATGGACGTGGCAGCCAATCAGAAAGCTGGCACGTACCCACATACAAACAGACCCTGACTTTTATTATATAGAATATAGAAGATAGATAGATCAGTGTTTCCCAACCGCTGTGACGGGGCACACTAGTGTGCCGTGACGGACGTCCTGCTGTGCCGCGAGAAAAGCCCTCTGCCCCCCTTCTTTCCCCCCTCCTCCTGCCGAACTCCTGCTGCTTGTGGGAGGAGGAAGGGCTGGACGGTGAAGAAAAAGAAGAAGGGGCCGGGGCGCTGCCTCCTTCGGCCGTTTCCCCAGCCAGCCTCCAATCCGCCATGACTCCCGCCCCTCGCTCGCTGAAGCCGCGTGGAGGAGGAGCCCCACCCACTGAAGCCCGTCCACCGCTCATGCTCCTCCTCTGTGGGAGAGCTGAAGATGGGGGAGGGGGCGGGGCATCGCGGGGCCTGGCTCCACCACCTCCCCGGCTTCAGCTCTTCCAGCAGCTGCCCCAGCCTTGAGGGGACAGTGCCAAGCCAGCACTGTGCCGGCTCTGCCACCGCTGGCTTGGCCTTGCCCCCTCAAGGCTGGAGAAGCTGTGGGAGAGCTGAAGCCGGGGGGAGGGAGCGGGGCATGGTGTGGCCTGGCTTTGCTCCCTCTCCCCAGCTTCGGCACTCCCAGCAGCTGCTCCCAGCAGACCACCATCCCCCAGCGGTTCTTTACCAGCGGCGGTGAAGAAGAAGGGGCCAGGTCGCCGCCTCCTTCAGCCGTTTCCCTTCCGCGCACGCCAGCCAGCCTCCAATCGAGGGAGGGAGGAGGGAAGGGTGACGTCACTCGGGCCCCGCCCCCTTCCCAGCAGTCGCCATTTGAGGAGGAAAAAAGGCCAGCAGAGAGGCTGAGGTGAGCGGAAGGAGGGTCGGAAAGCGGTGGAGTGTCCCCCTCCCCATGAGGAAGAGGCCCGCCGATCATTATTTGAGTCCACAGTGCTCTCTGGATGTAGGTGAACTACAACTCCCAACTGTCATGGTCTATTTCCCCCACACTCCATGTGTGTTCATAGTTGGGCATATTGAGTATTCATGCCAAGTGTGGTCCAGATCCATCATTATTTGAGTCCACAGTGCTCTCTGGGTGTAGGTGAACTACAACTTCCAAAGTCAAGGTCAATTCCCAAGCAAACCCTTTCAGTACTTTCTGTTGGTAATGAGAGTTCAATATGCCAAGTTTGGTTCAATTCCATTGTTGCAAGAGTTCAGGATGCTTTTTGATTGCGGGTGAACTATAACTCCCAGCAACTCCCAAATGACAAAATCAATTTTTTTTACTGATGGTCCCTTTTTGGGTTAGTATTAGTATGTTTTGTGCCAGGATATCTATGTTGTGTTCATCAAAACAGGCCCAGGTTTCACACTGAGTGTATAAATACATTTAAAAACATATTAACTATACGTATGACTGTGTTAGAGTGTCATTTTGTGTCATTTTGGTGGGTGGTGTGCCCCAGGATTTTTAAAATGTTAAATGTGTGCCGTGGCTCAAAACAACATTGAGATAGATAGATAGATAGATAGATAGAGATGATAGATAAATAGATGACAGATAGATAGATAGATATAGATTTCGAAGCTGCCTTCTTTCCCATAAGAACTCAAAGTGGCTACCAAATAGGGCGGGCCTGTCCAACCGGCGGCCCGCGGCCCGTACATGGCCCGCCAGCCCCTGGGACACGGCCCGCAAGAACTTTGGTTTTTAAATATTTTTTTAATCGCCGAAAAGGGGCGGGGCCACTCATGGGGGGCAGGGCCGCTCCCGCCCTGGCACGCATGCCTGGCGCCCTATGCGGCCCGCCCCTTTTTGGCGGGGCTGGGTGATATCAGGCGTGGCGCCGGCGCCGAGGAGGAAGAAGTGGAAGCAGAGGCCGAAAAGCCATGGAGCATTATGTTTACTCTGTACTATTCCATACCCAGCGACCTTCCGCATAGACCAAGAGTCTGAAGTTGATGACTATAATACCGGGGAGGAGCGGCTAAAAGACACCAGCGCCCTGAGGAAGCGTGGAATACGCGAAACGGCCTTCTGGCGTCGTTACCTCTTGCCGTAGGCGCCTGCCCACCGAGCAGTTGCCAGCTCGCCCAACTCTGAAGGCTCCCCCAATGACTCGGTCTCCAATTTTGAGTGAATTGCCTCCGGATTACCCATAGGGGTACACAGACTGGATGCTTGCGCCTTTATGCCCATTTATATGTTGTAAGGGCTTGATAACAAATATGTGCTTGATTGTATATGTGAACACATTGCACTGTATGTGAGATTGGTTCAACATAGAGCCATTTGTTACGTGATAATAATACAATTTGATATTGATTGCCATTGAGCGTATTGTGATTGTTGCAGCAGACCAGCCTGCCCCTAGAACCAGTGTATGGGATTGTGCGTGTATATTTAGCTGTTTGAGAGACATATTGTTGTGTATTGAATTACGCATGCCTGGCGCCCTATGCGGCCCGCCTCTTTTTGGCGGGGCTGGGTGATATCAGGCATGGCGCCGGCGCCGAGGAGGAAGAAGTGAAAGCAGAGGCCCTGGCTTCCCTCCACCTCTTCCTCCTCGGCGCTGGCGCCACGCCTGACGTCACCCAGCGCCGCCGAAAAGGGGCAGGACGCTGGGCATCCACGGCAGCGGCCTGCCCCTTTTCGGCGGCACTGGGCGACGTCAGGACGTCCCCCAGCGCCGCCGAAAAGAGGCAGGCCGGGCAGGATGCCCCCCGCGAGCTGCCACGCCCCCGTGAGCGACCATGCCCCTCCACTGCGGCCCCTCAGGTGATCACTCACCGGAATTCCGGCACTTGGGCCGGCAGAAGTTGGACAGCCCTGAAACAGGGCACATCATTAGGTCAGATCACTTTCAGATCTAAGAATTGTTGACATCCTCAGCCCTTTCCTCAAAGCAAAAGATGCTCCGGGTACCAATGCATACATACATACGTACATGCAGCGGTGGAGAGAATGCAAATGTAAAACGGTGCAATTTATTTTTATGGAGGGCCAAACGCGGTGCCCCCGGCCCTCCCGACGCAGGTACAGCTTGGCCTCTTGCCTTGCCAGGCCATGCGAGAGGCAAGGAGAGGCCAAGGGAGCAGGCGCTGATAAAATCTAATTGCCCCATCGATTGCTCTCGGAGCAGCCGCCGCCAGGTTGCCGCTTAATGACTGAGATATTCCTAACGTGTTTGATGCAATGCTTTAGCTATATCTCGCGCCGCCCAGCCCACCGGGGACCGCGAGGCATTACAGGGATCTCTTAATCATGAAGCAGGGATGCGTGTGCCGGGGGCCGCCGCCGCCGCCGCTCTCCGCCCGGCACCAAAAGATTTATTATAATTATCGCCTGGCTCCCTGCAAGAATGCCGAAATGGGATTGCGCTCTGTATATGTGCGTGAGTGCGGGGAGCTGCATGGTTAAACTCTTTCAAACATTGCCTCGCTGATAAAATTCGCACCGGAGGAACGTAAATTGACGGAGGAAGAGCCCGGGTCTAAGTTGATCCTCGCAGGCCAATTATCGGGTATCTTAGCCCCCATCCCACTAGAAAAAAATATTATTTCCAACATAATAAGTGTTTCTGGAAAGCAAGGGGTGCAGATTCCTCAGAATTGTACAAATTGCCTAATAATACCCTGATTATTATGATTATAATAATTATTATTATTGTAATAGGGCTTGACACTGAGCAGCAAAGGTCTGTGGGAGATCCTGGAACGTCTAGGACAGGGTTGCCCAGGAAGTTGATCGCGATCGACCAGTCGATCCCGGGACCGAAGGAAGTTGATCCCAGCCAAATTGGGCGCTTCTCAGAAAGGGGCGGAGCCAGGCTGCACCAAGCCCCGCCCCCGCCCCGGCTCGGCACTCCCAGCAGCTTCTCCAGGCTTGAGGATGGCAATGCCAAGCCAGTGGTGGCATACCTATCACAAGGCAGGTTTGGCATTGCCATGCTCAAGCCTGGAGAAGCTGCTGGGAGCTCCAAAGTCAGAGGGGAGGCGGGGCTTGGGGCGGCCTGGCTCCGCCCCCCTCTGGCTTCCGCTCTACCAGCAGCTTCTCCAGGCTTGAGGATAGCAATGCCAAGCCAGTGGTGGCATAGCTAGCACAAGGCTGGCTTGGCATTGCCATCCTCAAGCCTGGAGAAGCTGCTGGGAACTCCAAAGCCAGAGGGGGGAGGGGGCTTCGGGCGGCCTGGCTCCGCCCCCCCTCTGGCTTCCGCTCTACCAGCAGCTTCTCCAGGCTTGAGGATAGCAATGCCAAGCCAGTGGTGGCATAGCTAGCACAAGGCTGGCTTGGCATTGCCATCCTCAAGCCTGGAGAAGCTGCTGGGAGCTCCAAAGCCAGAGGGGAGGGGGCGGGGCTTGGTGCGGCCTGGCTCCGCCCCCTCTGACTTCCGCTCTACCAGCAGCTTCTCCAGGCTTGAGGATAGCAATGCCAAGCCAGTGGTGGCATAGCTAGCACAAGGCTGGCTTGGCATTGCCATCCTCAAGCCTGGAGAAGCTGCTGGGAACCCAAAGCCAGTGGGAGGGGGCGGGGCTTCGGGCAGCCTGGCTCCGCCCCCCTCTGACTTCCGCTCTACCAGCAGCTTCTCCAGGCTTGAGGATAGCAATGCCAAGCCAGTGGTGGCATAGCTAGCACAAGACTGGCTTGGCATTGCCATCCTCAAGCCTGGAGAAGCTGCTGGGAGCTCCAAAGCCAGAGGGGAGGGGGCGGGGCTTGGGGCAGCCTGGCTCCGCCCCCTCTGACTTCCGCTCTACCAGCAGCTTCTCAGGCTTGAGGATAGCAATGCCAAGCCAGTGGTGGCATAGCTAGCACAAGGCTGGCTTGGCATTGCCATCCTCAAGCGTGGAGAAGCTGCTGGGAGCTCCAAAGCCAGAGGGGAGGGGGCGGGGCTTGGGGCAGCCTGGCTCCGCCCCCCTCTGACTTCCGCTCTACCAGCAGCTTCTCCAGGCTTGAGGATAGCAATGCCAAGCCAGTGGTGGCATAGCTAGCACAAGGCTGGCTTGGCATTGCCATCCTCAAGCCTGGAGAAGCTGCTGGGAGCTCCAAAGCCAGAAGGGGGGTGGGGCTTGGGGCAGCCTGGCCCCGCGCTCTACCAGCAGCTTCTCCAGGCTTGAGGATAGCAATGCCAAGCCAGTGGTGGCATAGCTAGCACAAGGCTGGCTTGGCATTGCCATCCTCAAGCCTGGAGAAGCTGCTGGTAGAGCTGAAGCCAGAGGGGGGCGGAGCCAGGCTGCCCCAAGCCCTGCCCCCGCCCCTCCCTTCTCCAGCCTTGAGGAGGTAGGTAGATCTTTCTGACTTGGTTTTATTATAAGTAGCTCGCATGCTGATAAAGTGTGGGCACCCCTGGTCTAGGATGTCCCCCCAAATTCCTCAAAATGATTATCCTGTTACATGAGGGCCAGCGCAGTCAAGTCAAATACGGCGATGCTCTCTCGGAGGCCTTTCTCATAACTAACGGAGTGAAACAAGGTTGTGTTCTTGCACCAACCCTATTTACAATCTTCTTCAGCATGAGGCTCCAAAGGGCTATGGCAGACCTCGAAGAAGAAGAAGAAGACGGCATATATACACGCTATCGTACTGATGGTAGCTTGTTCAACTTAAGCCGTCTGAGGGCTCGCACTAAAACTCTAAACTATCTAGTCCGTGAGCTGCTTTTTGCTGACGATGCTGCCCTTGTCGCCCATTCAGAAGGAGCTCTGAAGCGCCTCACATCCTGCTTTGCAACAGCTGCAGAGCTGTTTGGGCTGGAAGTCAGCCTGAAGAAAACGGAAGTCCTCTACCAGCCCGTACCACAGGAAGAACACCATCATCCCCACATCAGCATAGGCACATCTATGCTTAAGTCCGTTCAGCAGTTCACCTCCCTGGGAAGCATCATCTCTTCAGACCATTGTTGGTGATCAATCTGGCTGAGCCTGAGATGTTGTTTCAGGGAGTCCTTATATTTTTGGGGGCGCCTCTCTTGCGCTGACCCATGCCGAGTTCACCATAGAGTAGTATCTTTGGGAGGCAGTGGTCCCCCATCCTAGAGACATGCCCTGCCCAGCGCAGCTGTGTTCCCAATAGCATGGCCTCAACGCTGGTGATCCTGCTTGCTCAAGGACAGCAACATTAGTCACATAGTCGGTCCAGTGTATATTTAGGATTGTGCGAAGACAACGCTGATGAAAGCGTCCGAGGAGTCGTAGGTGTTCGCGATAGGTGACCCATGTTTCAGACCCATAGAGGAGAATAGACAGTACGATAGCTCTGTGATCTATCTCTTTGTCAATCTTGGTGTCTGAAGAGATGATGCTTCCCAGGAAGGTGAACTGCTGAACGGACTTAAGCACAGCTGTGCCTATGCTGACGTGGGGATGATGGTGTTCTTCCTGTGGTGCGGGCTGGTAGAGGACTTCCCTTTTCTTCAGGCTGACTTCCAGCCCAAGCAGCTCTGCAGCTGCTGCAAAGCAGGATGTCAGAAAGAGGGAGAGAAGAAAGGAAGGAAGGGAAGAGAGAATGATGGAAGGAACCAAAGAGCAAAGGAAGGAAAGAAGGGGGTAGAGAAGGAAAGAAGGAGAGAATGAGGGAGGGAAAGAAAAAGGGGCTATGCAGGAAAGAGGTAGAGAAGGAAGGAAGGAAGGAAGGAAGGAAGGAGAGAAAGAGGGCGGGAAGAGAGGAAGGGAAGAGGGAAGGAAGGATGGAACCGAAGAGCAAAGGAAGGAAGGAGGTAGAGAAGGAAGGAAGGAGAGAATGAGGGAGGGAAAGAAAATGGGGCTATGCAGGAAAGAGGGAGAGAAGGAAGGGAGGGGTAGAGGAGGAAAGAAAGATAAAAAGAGGGAGGGAAGGAAGGAAGGGAAGAGAGAAGGAAGGGTGGAACGGAAGAGCAAAGGAAGGAAGGACGCAGAGAAGGAAGGAAGGAGAGAATGAGGGAGGGAAAGAAAAAGGGGCTATGCAGGAAAGAGGTAGAGAAGGAAGGAAGGAAGGCGAGAAGGAAAGAAGGAGAGAAGGAGAGAAAGAGGGAGGGAAGAAAGGAAGGGAAGAGAGAAGGAAGGATGGAACCGAAGAGCGACGGAAGGAAAGAAAGAAGTAGAGAAGGAAGGAAGGAGAGAATGAGGGAGGGAAAGAAAAGGGGGCTATGCAGGAAAGAGGTAGAGAAGGAAGGAAGGAAGGATGGAAGGAGAGGAGGAAAGAAGGAGAAAAAGAGAGAGGGAAGAAAGGAAGGAAGGGAAGAGAGAAGGAAGGATGGAACCGAAGAGCAAAGGAAGGAGGTAGAGAAGGAAGGAAGGCGAGAATAAGGGAGGGAAAGAAAAGGGGGCTATGCAGGAAAGAGGTAGAGAAGAAAGAGAGGGAGGAGAGGAGGAAAGAAGGATAGAAAGAGGGAGGGAAGAAAGGAAGGGAAGAGAGAAGGAAGGATGGAACCGAAGAGCAAAGGAAGGAAGGAGGTAAAGAAGGAATTAAGGAGAGAAAGAGAAGGGAAATAAAAGGGGGGAAGGAAAGAAAGAGGGAGGGAAGGTTGGCCACAGCAACACGTGGCAGGTACAGCTAGTGTTCAATGAGTTTGCAATGAATGCATTGTAGACAGAAGGTCCACTTCTCTTGTGGCCTTCTCTCCCTTCGCCCCCTCTTTGTCATGGAGCCAGGACTTAGATGTTGGCTTGGTGGAGGACTGCTTCTTTGTGGCTGTGGACCACCACCCCCCTGCCCTCCCGCTGGCTTCCCCCTACTTCCGACCCCCCTCCAGCCCCGCTCCCTGTGGATCAGATAACTGGGAAGCGGCTTGCGAGGTGCTGCTCTCTTGCCACAAAGGGATTTTCTCTGTGTGCGCCGAGGGAGGATGGTGGCATAAGGCCCCCTTTTAATCTTAATTGAGAGCGACACACAAAGGGATGAGCGGGGGAGCCGGCGCCGCCTCGACAAAGGCATGGCAGCAAAGCTGGCGGTTTGCACATCAAACAGAGACTTAGAGCCTCCCTGAGAAGCTTGCTGCGTGTCGGTAAACAAATCCAATCCTTTCTATCCCGTTTGGCTAATTCACTCTGCCAGGGCGTGCAAAGAGCCTCCTAAGGCCCACCATGGGCGGTTGGTGGCGAAGGGGAGACGGGGCCTGTCGTGAGCATTGCTGGTCCTCTTCCGTGTCCCTAAGAGGGAATGGTCTTCTTGGGGTTGACCGGCAGGGCCGGTTCGTCCATTAGGCGCAGTACGCAGGCGCGTAGGGCGACGTCACCCGGGAGGGGTGCCGCCGCCCGCACCGCCCCCGCCACCCGTGCTGCGCTGCCCCACCGCCGCGCCGGCCAGGCCTCCGCGGCCGGCCCTGCAGCAGCCGCCGCACGCGCCACGCCTTTGTTAGGCGAAAAGGTCCGCGCATGCGTACTGACTCCCTTGACATTTGGGAGTTACAGTTTCTGGGATTTATAGTTAACACACAATCAAAGAGCATCCTGAACTCTTGCAACAATGGAATTGAACCAAACTTGTCTTTCCTTCCTCCGAGGGTCCTCCCGCCAGACCCTCTGGAGCCAGTGCGCGCGCAGATTAGCGCATGCGCACTGGGGTTGCGCAGCATTTTTTTTCACGTACCCCCCAGGAACAGCTTGGTCCGCCCCTGTTGACCGCTCCCTGTAAGATGCTCCAGTTAGCAATCCGGTTGCCACCCGTTAGACCAGTGTTTCCCAACCTTTTTTTGAGCCGAGGCACACTTTTAACATTGACAAAATCCTGGGGCACACCACCGACCAAAATGACACAAAATGACACTCTAACACAGTAATACATATAGTTAACTGACCTTGAGTTTTGGAGTTGTAGTTCACCTACATCCAGAGAGCACTCATGTTGGATCAGGACCAAACTTGGCATGAATCCTCAATATGCCCAAATGTGAACACAGATGGAGTTTGGGGAAAATAGACCTTGACATTTGGGAGTTACAGTTTCTGGGATTTATAGTTAACACACAAAGAGCATTCTGAACTCTTGCAACAATGGAATTGAACCAAACTTGGCATATTGAACTCTCATTACTAACAGAAAGTACTGAAAGGGTTGGCTTGGGAATTGACCTTGAGTTTGGAAGTTGTAGTTCACCTACACCCAGAGAGCACTCATGTTGGACCAGGACCAAACTTGGCATGGATACTCAATATGCCCAAATGTGAACACAGATGGAGTTTGGGGAAAATAGACCTTGACATTCGGGAGTTACAGTTTCTGGGATTTATAGTTAACACACAATCAAAGAGCATCCTGAACTCTTGCAACAATGGAATGGAACCAAACTTGTCTTTCCTTCCTCCGAGGGTCCTCCCGCCAGACCCTGACCCTTTCCTCTGCGAAGGAAGGCCTCTTCTCCCCTTTGGGGCCCTTCCTCCCCGGGGGGATATGGGGGGGGGGGTCGGGCCGAGGGGAAGAGCGCCCCGGGCAGGGCCGTAGCCAGGATTTTGTTTCAGAGGGGGCTGAGTTTGGTTCGGGGGGTGCTGAGACTGGGTGGAAGAGGGTCTACCCTAGCAAATCTTTTGTATTGTTATCCCAATAACCCCATTAATGTGGGATATAATGAGCATGGTGATCAGATCATGATATGAATCAACATAACAGTTTAAACAATGTACCAGTAAGGCCTTTTCGCGGACCACCCTGAGAATTTCGGGGGGCTGAAGCCCCCTTAGCCCCCCCCCCCTGGCTACATGCCTGGCCCCGGGGCCTCACCTGGGATGCAGCAGGGCCAAGCCGGGGTGCCTCCGGAAGCAGCTGGCTCCTTCGCTTCCTTCACTGATGCAGGAAGCGAAGGAGCCAGCTGCTTCAGGAGGCGCCCCGGCACGGCCCTGCTGCGTCCCAGGTGAGGGGCTGGGCCGAGGGGAAGGGCGCCCCGGGGCCTCACCTGCAACGCAGCAGGGCCGAGCCGGGGTGCCTCCAGAAGTAGCTGGCTCCTTCGCTTCCCCAGGTCTCCCTCACAAGCAGAGGGAGACTTGGGGAACAGGCCCTGCTTGGGAGCCGGGTTTGGCCAGCTCGCGTCTTCCGCCGGACAAACTCGGCTCCCAAGCAGGCCCTGCAGGGAGCCGCGAACCGGGAGAAAGGCTCTCCCAGGTTCCCGCCTCCTCCGGAATTGAGCTCACAGGATAGACTCTATCCTGTGGGCTCACTTCCGGAGGAGGAGTAGAGTGTCGCCCGGCCCCTCCCCTCCTGAGCCTCCCCTGCTCTCTAGGTCCTAGAGAGGGTCGTATTTCCCAACCGCTGTTCCGTGATCAGCTGGTGTGCCATGGGAAACCCTCGGAGGGGAAAAAGGGAGGGAGAGAGAGGTTTTCTCGCGGCACAGCAGCTGATCGCTCACGGCACACTAGTGTGCCACGTCACTGCGTTAGACCAATTGAAATTTCCGAGCCGTCTTCAAGGGCAGCCCCACGTAGAGTGCATTGCAGTAATCCAACCTGGAGGTGACTACGGCGTGGACCACCATGACCTGATCCGACTTCACGAGGTACGGTCGCAGCTGGCGCACGAGCTTTAATTGTGCGAAGGCCCTCCCAGACGCCTGAGCTTCAAACGCTAGCGATGAATCTAGGAGGACACCCTAGCTACGGACCCGTGACTTCAGGGGGAGTGCAACCCCATCGAGGACAGGTTGCCACCCTATACCCCGATCCGGCTTACGATCGACCAGGAGGACCTCTGTCTTGTCAGGATTGAGCCTCATCCAGACAGTCACAGCGGCCAGGCACTCGTCCAGTATTCGAGGGGCTTCCTTGGAACTAGGTGGAAAGAAGTAGTAGAGTTGGGTGTCATCTGCGTAGAGATGGCACCCAACTCCAAGACCCCGGATGACCTCTCCCAGCGGTTTCATGTAGATGTTAAAAAGCATGGGGGACAGAATGGAGCCTTGCGGGACCCCACAGGTCAAAGGCCAGGGGTCCGAGCAGGAGTCCCCCAGCTTCACCATCTGGGAACGACCCACCAAGAAGGAGCGGAGCCATGATAGAGCTGTGCCCCCAAATGAGGGAGGCTGCTTCTGGACAAGAGAGAGGCAGGGCGCCTCACGCTCCCTCGTTCTTGCAATGCCCCGTGGAAGGCACTCCCTCATTCCCGCAATGCCCCGCGGAAGGCATTCCCTCATTCCCGCAATGCCCCGCGGAAGGCATTCCCTCATGCCCGCAATGGCCCGCGGAAGGCACTCCCTCGTTCCCACAATGCCCTGCGGAAGACACTCCCTTGTTCTCGCAATGCCCCGCGGAAGGCACTCCCTCGTTCCCGCAATGCCCCGCGGAAGGCACTCCCTCCTTCCCGCGATGCCCCGCGGAAGGCACTCCCTTGTTCCCGCAATGCCCCGCGGAAGGCACTCCCTCGTTCCCGCAATGCCTCACGGTAGGCACTCCCTCGTTCCCGCAATGCCCCGCGGAAGGCACTCCCTCGTTCCCGCAATGCCCCGCGGAAGGCACTCCCTCGTTCCCGCAATGCCCCGCGGAAGGCACTCCCTCGTTCCCGCAATGCCCCGCGGTAGGCACTCCCTCGTTCTTGCAATGCCCCACGGAAGGCACTCCCTCCTTCCCGCGATGGCACTCCCTCATTCCGGAAGGCACTCCCTGTTCCCCGCAATGCAATGCCCCGCGCAATGGAAGGCACTCCCTCGTTCCCGCAATGCCTCACGGTAGGCACTCCCTCGTTCCCGCAATGCCCCGCGGAAGGCACTCCCTCGTTCCCGCAATGCCCCGCGGAAGGCACTCCCTCGTTCCCGCAATGCCCCACGGAAGGCACTCCCTCGTTCCCGCAATGCCCCGCGGAAGGCACTCCCTCATTCCCGCAATGCCCCGCGGAAGGCACTCCCTCATTCCCGCAATGCCCCGCGGTAGGCACTCCCTCGTTCCCGCAGTGCCCCGCGGTAGGCACTCCCTCGTTCCTGCAATGCCCCGCGGTAGGCACTCCCTCGTTCCTGCAATGCCCCGCGTTGAGTCCACAGTGCTCTCTGGATGGAGGTGAACTACAACTCCAAAACCCAAGGTCAATGCCCACCAAACTCTTATAGCATTTTCTCTTGGTTACGGGAGTTCAGTGTGGGAAGTTTGTGTCTTTCTGCCATTCCTGCCGGGATATCTATGTTGTGTTCATCGAAACAGGCCCAGGTTTCACACTGAGTGTATAAATACATTCAAAAACACATTAACTATATGTATTACTGTGTTAGAGTGTCATTTTGTGACGTTTTGGTTGGTGGTGTGCCCCAGGATTTTGCAAATGGAAAAAATGTGTTGCGGCTCAAAAAAGGTTGGGAAACACTGCTCTAGACCAGTGTTTCCCAACTGCTGTTCCGCAGCACACTAGTGTGCAGTGAGCGATCATCTGGTGTGCTGCGGGAAAACCTCTCTTCTCCCCTTTCTTCCCCCTCCTGTCGAACTCCTACTGCTGCTGCTTGGGGGAGGAGGAGGAGGAGGAAGGGCCGGGCGGTGATGAAGGTCAATGAAGACCAAACTCTTATAGCATTTTCTCTTGGTTATGGGAGTTCTGTGTGGAAAGTTTGTGTCTTTCTGCCATGCCTGCAAGGTTACCTATGTTGTGTTCATCGAAACAGGCCCAGGTTTCACACCGAGCGTATAAATACATTTAAAAACATATTAACTATATGTATTACTGTGTTAGAGTGTCATTTGAAGTCATTTTGGTTGGTGGTGTGCCCCAGGATTTTGTAAATGTAAAAATATTGAGTATTTCTGTCAAGTTTGGTCCAGATCTATCATTCTTTGAGCCTGAAGGCTGCAGCAGACTTACGAGGTTCAGCTCATAAATTATCCAAGGCTTGCCCCCTCCCCGGATGCAGAAATGAGGTATTGAGCGGGGCTGGCAGGGTGACTTGTTGTTCGGTGGCGGATGCTGTGCTCTCTCTGGCGGCGGGAAGCTATTAATTGGCCAGGGACCAGATGCGTTTGGGGGGGGGGGGGGGAGACGAGCCAAAGCAATTACGGGCTCTGGGGAAACTTTGCCATGCAGGAGCCCCCCCCCCCTCCAACTTCCCTGGCACTAGCTCCTTCTCTTCCCATAGCTATTCCCTTCTTACACCCCACATTGTACTTTCTTTCCCCATGTCACTTATGCTCTCTTTTTGAAAATGGTCTTGTGCATTTCGGCTGAACTTGATCCATTTCCGCTGGCCTCGTATAGGTAGACCACTGTATCCATTTATTACTATTACCGTGTTTCCCCGATAGTAAGACACCCCCGATTGTAAGACGTATCGGGGGTGTCAGAGGGGTCGGCTAATATAAGCCGTACCCCGAAAGTAAGCCGTACCCCCGGCCGCCGCGTCACTCGGTCCCGCCTCCTCCGCCGCCGCCCTCCCTGCGGCCGCCTCTTCTCTGATCGGAAGAGAGTCGGCTGAGGAGAGCCCTCAGCTGCCTCTGTTCCGTTCCCCGAAGAGGGGGCTGCAGGGAAACCGCTCGATCACTCTCCTTGCAGCCCCCTCTTTGGGGAATGGAAGAGAGGTGCAGAGGGCTCTCCTCTGTGCCTCTGTTCCCTTCCCCGAAGAGGGGCTGCAGGGGGCCATCGGTTTCCTTGCAGCCCCCGGGAATGGAAGAGAGGGCAGAGGGCGCCTCTGCCGAAGAGGGCTGCAGGGGCGCGATCACGGTTTCCTTGCAGCCTCCTTTTCGGGAATGGAAGAGAGGTGCAGAGGCTCTCCTCTGCGCCTCTGTTCCCTTCCCGAAGAGGGGCTGCAGGGGGGGCGATCGCGCGGTTTCCTTGCAGCCCCCTCTTCGGGGAATGGAAGAGAGGTGCAGAGGGCTCTCCTCTGCACCTCTCTTCCATTCCCCGAAAAGGGGGCTGCAAGGAGAGCGATCGAGCGGTTTCCTGCAGCCCCCTCTTCGGGAACGGAACAGAGGCGGCTGAGGGCTCTCCTCAGCCGGCTCTCTTCCGATCAGAGAAGAGGCGGCCGCAGGGAGGGCGGCGGCGGCAGCGGAGGAGGAGGCGGGACCGAGTGACGCGCGGCCAGGGGTACGGCTTACCGTCGCCCAATGTAAGCCGTACCCGAAAGTAAGGCGAGTGGGACTTCGGGGGGAGAAGAAAGTAAGACGCTGTCTTACTTTCGGGGAAACACGGTACTAGCTTGGGGACATATTAGTTGGTGTTTAGCAGTTATTTATGTGGCTCGCAGTGGTGTCAGGAAGTTAGCGAAGGCACTGCGAGTCCCATCGTCCATGGTCCACCCTCCTCCAAACAGCACAAGGATGTAGAGTGGGTCAGGGAGGCTCTGTCTGCCAAGTTTGGCCTTGATCCATAATTATTGGGAGTTGCAGTGGTATGAAATTACTGAAGGTACTGCAAGTCCCATCATCTGTGGTCTGTCCTCCTCTCAACTGCACCAGGATGTAGAGTGGGCCGTGGGTGCTCTGTGTGGCAAGTTTGGCCTTGATCCATCATTATTGGGAGTTGCAGTGGTATGAAATTACTGAAGGTACTGCAAGTCCCATCATCTGTGGTCTGTCCTCTCAACTGCAGCAGGATGTAGAGTGGGTCGTGGGTGCTCTGTGTGGCAAGTTTGGCCTTGATCCATCATTATTGGGAGTTGCAGTGGTGTCATGAAATTCTTGAAGGTACTGCAAGTCCCATCATCAGTGGTACACCCTCCACCAAACTGCAGCAGGATGTAGAGTGGGTCATGGGGGCTCTGTGTGCCAAGTTTGGACTTGATTAGTTATTGGATGAAGGTCGCAGCGGCCTCAGGAAGTGAGTAGAGGTACTTCAACTTCCATCATCCATAGCTCATACTCCTTCAACCTGCAGCAGGATGTAGAGTGGGTCATGGGGGCTCTGTGTGCCAAGTTTGGTCATTAGTGGTCATTGGATGAAGGTCGCATTGCTTTCATGAAGTGAGTGAAGGTACTGCAAGTCTCATCATCCATGGTCCATCCTCCTTCAAACTGCACCGGGGTGTAGAGTGGGTCATGTGTATTCTGTGTGCCAAGTTTGGGCCTGGTCTGTGATTTGTAGGGGCTACAATGTTCTGTGGGAAGTGAATCGGGTGAAGGTACTGCAAATCCCATCATTCGTGGCCCATCCTGCCCCAATCCGCAGCAGATTGTGAAGTGGGCCATTGGGCCTCTGTGTGCCAAGTGTGGTCCTGATCTGTCATTGCTGTGGGCCGCAGTGACTGACTGCTTGAGGCCTTTCCTTTTCCCTCTGCGTCATCTTAGAATGTTGGAATGTAGATGGTCAATCAGTAACTTATGCAAATTCTCCCTCAGTGGCAACTAATCATGTTTTTAAGTGCAGGCCAAGGTCTTTAGGCACTGTACTCAGTGTGCCGATCACCACTGGGACTACTTTGTAACTGTCATTTTAAACTGTCATTTCAAAACATATTAACTGTATGTATGACTGTGTTAGAGTGTCATTTGGTGTCATTTTGGTTGGTGGTGTGCCCCAGGATTTTGTAAATGTAAAAAGTGTGCCGCGGCTCAAAAAAGGTTGAAAAAACACTGCAATATGTTATATTATTGCCATAGTACAATATTAATATTACATATTACTAGCTTGGGGACCCGGCCCTGCCCGGGTTATTTGAGAAAGGCATTGTGTGCCAAGGGTGGTCCTTATGAGATGTTTACGTGGCTTGCAGTGATCTCAGGAATTCAGTGAAGGTACTTCAAGTCCCATCATCCATGGTCCATCCTCCTTCAAACGGCACCAGGATGTAGAGTGGGTCATGAGGGCTCTGTGTGTCAGGTTTGGTCTTGATCAGTCATTGGATTAGGTTTGCAGCAGTTTTTGGAAGTGATTGAAGGTACTTCAAGTCCCATCATGCATGGTCTGCCCTCCTCCAAACTGCACCAGGATGTAAAGTGGGTCATGGAGGCTCTGTGTGCCTAGTTTGTTCTTTCTTGGTAATTGGATGAGGGTCGCAGTGGTCTCAGAAAGTGAGTGAAGGTACTTCAAGTCCTATCATCCGTAGTCCGTCCCACTCAAAACTGCAGCAGGATGTAGAGTGGGTCATGGGTACTCTGTGTGCCAAGTTTGGGCCTGGTCTGTGATTTGTAGGGGCTTCAATGTTCTGTGGGAAATGAATCAGGTGAAGGTACTGCAAATCCCATCATTTGTGGCCCATCCTGCCCTACACTGCACCAGGTTGTAAAGTGGGCCAGTGGGCATCTGTGTGCCAAGTGTGGTCCTGATCCTTCTATGGTGTGGGACACAGTGCTCTAAGCAAATGAGTTAAAGTACTGCAAGTCCCGTCATCCATGGTCCATCCTCCCTCAAACTGCACCAGGATGTAGAGTGGGTCTTGAGGGTTCTGTGTGCCAAGTTTGGTCTTGTTCTCTCATTGTTTGGGGTCGCAAAGGGGTCGCAAAGTGTTTTGGCCTTAAACTCCTACCATGCCTGACTGCATCAGGCCTTTGCCTTATCCCCTCTGCCAGTTTAGAGGGTCGGAATGTTCGTGTTGGCGACTGCCTCAGGCCTTTGCCTTATCCCCCTCTGCCAGTTTAGAGGGTCGGAATGTTCGTGTTGGTGACTGCCTCAGGCCTTTGCCTTATCCTCCTCTGCCAGTTTAGAGGGTCGGAATGTTCGTGTGGGCGACTGCCTCAGGCCTTTGCCTTATCCCCCTCTGCCAGTTTAGAGGGTCGGAATGTTCATGTTGGCGACTGCCTCAGGCCTTTGCCTTATCCTCCTCTGCCAGTTTAGAGGGTCGGAATGTTCGTGTTGGCGACTGCCTCAGGCCGCTGCCTTATCCTCCTCTGCCAGTTTAGAGGGTCGGAATGTTCATGTTGGCGACTGCCTCAGGCCTTTGCCTTATCCTCCTCTGGCAGTTTAGAGGGTCGGAATGTTCGTGTTGGCGACTGCCTCAGGCCGCTGCCTTATCCTCCTCTGGCAGTTTAGAGGGTCGGAATGTTCCTGTTGGCGACTGCCTCAGGCCTTTGCCTTATCCTCCTCTGGCAGTTTAGAGGGTCGGAATGTTCCTGTTGGCGACTGCCTCAGGCCTTTGCCTTATCCTCCTCTGGCAGTTTAGAGGGTCGGAATGTTCATGTTGGCGACTGCCTCAGGCCGCTGCCTTATCCTCCTCTGCCAGTTTAGAGGGTCGGAATGTTCATGTTGGCGACTGCCTCAGGCCTTTGCCTTATCCTCCTCTGCCAGTTTAGAGGGTCGGAATGTTCATGTTGGCGACTGCCTCAGGCCTTTGCCTTATCCTCCTCTGCCAGTTTAGAGGGTCGGAATGTTCGTGTTGGCGACTGCCTCAGGCCTTTGCCTTATCCTCCTCTGGCAGTTTAGAGGGTCGGAATGTTCCTGTTGGCGACTGCCTCAGGCCTTTGCCTTATCCTCCTCTGGCAGTTTAGAGGGTCGGAATGTTCCTGTTGGCGACTGCCTCAGGCCTTTGCCTTATCCTCCTCTGGCAGTTTAGAGGGTCGGAATGTTCCTGTTGGCGACTGCCTCAGGCCTTTGCCTTATCCTCCTCTGGCAGTTTAGAGGGTCGGAATGTTCCTGTTGGCGACTGCCTCAGGCCTTTGCCTTATCCTCCTCTGCCAGTTTAGAGGGTCGGAATGTTCGTGTTGGCTGGCCAATAGAGGCGTTATGCAAATACTCCCTCACTGGCAACCAATCATGTTGTCAGAATGTAGAGGCTGGGAGCCAATCAGAACGCTGCCACATACATACAAACACACACACATACACACACACATACAAACAAACATTCTGCTTTATTATATACTAGCTGTACCCGGCACGCGTTGCTGTGCCCTATTTTGGAGATGCGAGGAAGTCTGAGTATATAAGGGTTGGAGTTGTTGTTAGTTATGGTGTTGTTGGGGTCATGGCTGTGTTGTTGTGGGTTGTTTTGGTGAGTGGGATGTTGGAGTCCTGTGGAGTTGTTGGTGTGTGGTGTTGCTGGTGTTCTGCATAGGTTGTGGATATACAATGTTTTTTGTCTTTCCGTCTGCTGTGTTGATGTAGAGGTTGATGCTTGGAAGTTAACTTTGGAAGTGAGTGGAGGTACTTGAAATCCCATTATCCATGGTGTGTCCTCTAATCTGCAGGCGGATGGAGTGTGGGTCATGGGGTACATTGTTTGCCAAGTTTGGTCTTTATCGGTCTTGGTTCTTGGACACAGTGGTCTGTGGGGAATGATGGGTTTTGAAGTACTACAAATCCCATTATCCATGGAGGTACTTCAAGTCCCATAATCCATGGTCCACCCTCCTCCAAACTGTAGTAGAACGTAGCGTGGGTCATAGGGGCTCTGTGTGCCAAGGTAGGTTACAGTAAATTCAGGCCATACACAATGTCCCATGAGCTGAGGCCTAGTCAAGAACAGCAAGTTAATGAAGCCTTACTGTCAATTCAGGCCATACACAATGTCCAATGAGCTGAGGGCTAGTCGGGAGAATCAAGTGAATGAAGCCTTACTGTCAATTCAGAGCGTAAACAGCATTCCATGAAGTGAGGCCTAGTCAGGGAAATTAAGTTAATGAAGCCTTACTGTCAATTTTGGGCGTGGTCTGTGATTTGTAGGGGTGTAAATTTTCTGTGGGAAGTGAATTGGGTGTTTGTGTTTGTGCCTCAGCCCTTTGCCTTATCCTCCTCTGACAGTTTATTATGGGTCGGAATGTTCATGTTGGCTGGGCAGTACAGGAGTTATGCAAACTATTTTTCGCCCAAAAATATTATTGGCAGCCAATCATGTTGTCAGAATGTAGAGGCTAGGGAGTCATTGGCAGGCCCGGAGGATGCTGGGAAATGTAGTTTTTACTCTGGGTTGTTTTGGGGGCCTTTTAGGTTTTGGGGGGAAAGTTTCTTTGCTACAAACATACCTTGCTTGAGGCCTATTTCTGTTGGCAAGTTTGGTGTCTCTGCCTTGTAAGGTTTCTCTGTTTGGGATGGTCGTTCCATGACGACTCTTCCTTTATATATATAGATAGAGATTATATATGACTTCTATCATGTGGAGTCAATCCCCCAAAGGAAGAGGGCTGCAACTCAAAACAATCAATTTCCTTATAAAGATTTGGACATAACCATTTCTTATCGCCTGCTGCGAAACCCACCAAAAATTGGAGAGATTTGGCCACCATTTCTCAGCAGGGGTTGACCCTCCAGGGTGATGCGCGAGCCCCACTTGGACGCTAGGTCGGCCACATCCCTCGCTGCCGTAAACCTTTCATTTCGTCAAGGCCTCGGCCTTTTCTCGGCGGCAAGCTAAGAGACAGACAGTGGTTTCATGGGGAGCCGTGCCCTCGGCGTCACTTAAACGTCCGGCTGCGCTCGTTCGGCCCCCGCCGGGCCATGACAGGCTTTGACAGCCAGACTCCTTAATTCCTTTTTCTTATTCCCTTAATCTGTCATCTTTATCAGGCCGGGGAAGTGCCAAGCGGCGTGCAGAAGCCCCAGCCCCGATCAATCTCCACATTACAGCTGACAGAATGGTGCTAATAACTTATTGATCTCATGTTTGCCGAGCCCCACCGGGGCCAAAGAGGCTGCCATTGATTGGCTTGAGGGAGAAAGAACCTTGCGGCTGAGCGCGGAGCGGAAAGCCTTCAAATTGCCTCCTTCCCGAGGAGCTCAAAGGCAGCGCGACGGGCGGCAAAGGGAAGGGACACCGAGGAAGATCACACACAAGCACACACATAGACACGCGCCAAGTGGACAGGGACGGTTAGGAGAAAGAGGAGAACGCCTTGGGAAAGGAGAAGAGCGCCTTCCGGGCATGGAGGAGACCAACATAGGGTCTACCAGGGACGTTCATTAAACCAGTGTTTCCCAACCAGTGTGCCGGGGCACACTAGTGTGCCGTGAGCGATCATCAGGTGTGCCGTGGGAAATTGGAACCTCCAGGAAGGGGGGGGGGGGGAGAGAGTCTAGTGTGTTGAGGTATAAAAACCCTAAGAAACCTACCTCGATGAAGGCACAAAGTTACAACCACCCCCCTCCCCACCCGTTGTCTACTTGGTCTCTCCCTCTCCATGCATTGGGAAGGCCCACCTCCCTTTCCCCAAGTAGAGACCTCCTCATGCATCCTGGGGGTCCTGTGTGGGAAGTTTGCCCCAGTTCTATCATTGGTGGGGTTCAGAATGCTCTTTGATTGTAGGGGAACTATAAATCCCAGCAACTACAACTCCCAAATGTCAAGGTCAATTTCCCCTGAACTCCATCTGCATTCATATTTGGGCATATTGAGTATTCATGTCAAGTTTGGTCCTGATCCAACATTGTTTGAATCCACAGTGCTCTCTGGATATAGGTGAACTACAACTCCAAAACTCAAGGTCAATGCCCACCAAACTTTTATAGTATTTTCTCTTGGTTATGGGAGTTCAGTGTGGGAAGTGTGTGTCTTTCTGCCATTCCTGCCAGGATATCTATGTTGTGTCCATCGAAACAGGTCCAGGTTTCACACTGAGTGTATAAATACATTTAAAAACATATTAACGATATGTATTACTGTGTTAGAGTGTCATTTTGTGTCATTTTGGTTGGTGGTGTGCCCCAGGATTTTGTAAATGTAAAAAGTGTGCCGCGGCTCAAAAAAGGTTGGGAAACACTGCATTAAACAATCCCCAGGCCCATTTCTATTTATCACAGGATGCTGAAACTGCACATGTGTGATGAGAGACGTCTCTAGAACAGTGTTTCCCAACCTTTTTTTTGAGCCGCGGCACACTTTTTACATTGACAAAATCCTGGGGCACTTCACCAACCAAAACGACACAAAATGACACTCTAACACAGTAATACATATAGTTAATTTGTTCTTAAATGTATTTATACACTCAGTGTTAAACCTGGGCCTGTTTCGATGAACACAACATATATATGACTTCCTCTCACATATTTATACATGGCTATCATGTCTTCTCTCAGCCTTCACTTCTTCAGGCTAAACAGGCCCAGTTCTTCAAGCCGCTCCTCATAGCGCTTGTTCTCCAGACTTTTGTAAAATTTCACCCTGAGTGAAACTTGCTTCCAGTTAACTATGGATGTCGTGAAGCTGTTATAAACAGTTCCTTGGAGGGGGGGGTGCAACTCTCGCAAAATCCAGTAAAATAGTAAAAAAAAAATTCCAAGCGGAGAGGCTCAATTGGTTTCTTGGAAACGTGTGAGGGGGCTGCTAGGAGGGGGGGAGTGCCAATTTCCCACGGCACACCTGATGATCGCTCACGGCACACTGGTTGGGAAACACTGTATCACAGGATGCTGCAACTGCACTTGTGTGATGAGAGAAGTCTCTAGAACAGTGTTTCCCAACCTTTTTTTGAGCCGCGGCACACTTTTTACATTTCCAAAATCCTGGGTCACACCACCAACCAAAATGACACAAAACGACACTCTAACACAGTCATACGTATAGTTAATATGTTTTTAAATGTATTTGTACACTCAGTGTGAAACCTGGGCCTGTTTCGATGAACTCAACATAGATATCCTGGCAGGAATGGCAGAAAGACACAAACTTCCCACACAGAACTCCCGTAACCAAGAGAAAATGCTATAAGAGTTTGGTGGGCATTGACCTTCGTCACCGCCCGGCCCTTCCTCCTCCGCCCCCAAGCAGCAGTGGTAGGAGTTCGACAGGAGGAGGAAGAAAGGGGAGGTTTTCCCACGGCACACCAGGTGATCGCTCACTGTACACTAGTGTGCTGCGGAACAGCGGTTGGGAAACACTGGTCTAGAGCAGTGTTTCCCAACCTTTTTTGAGCCGCAGCACACTTTTTACATTTACAAAATCCTGGGGCACACCACCAACCAAAACGACACAAAACGACACTCTAACACAGTAATACGTATAGTTAATATGTTTTTAAATGTATTTGTACACTCAGTGTTTCGATGAACACAACATAGATATCCTGGCAGGAATGGCAGAAAGACACAAACTTCCCACACAGAACTCCCATAACCAAGAGAAAATGCTCTAAGAGTTTGGTGGGCATTGACCTTGGGTTTTGGAGTTGTAGTTCACCTCCATCCAGAGAGCACTGTGGACTGAAACAATGTTGGATCAGGACCAAACTTGGCATGAATCCTCAATATGCCCAAATGTGAACACAGATGGAGTTTGGGGAAAATAGTCCTTGACATTTGGGAGTTACAGTTTCTGAGATTTATAGTTAACACACAACCAAAGAGCATCCTGAACTCTTGCAACAATGGAATTGAACCAAACTCTCATTACCAACACAAAGTACTGAAAGGGTTTGGAAGTTGTAGTTCACCTACACCCAGAGAGCACTGTGGGCAGGAGGGGAAAGAAAGGGTATTGGAGGTTCCAATTTCCCACGGCACACCTGATGATCGCTCACGGCACACTAGTGTGCCACGGCACACTGGTTGGGAAACACTGACTTAGAGGGAAACCTTGCGAGGAGGAGAGGGGCTGATGATGGATGAGGCCCCAGTTCCCTTCTTCCGCGCCTCGGCAAGCAATTTCAGGGCTAACACACAATCAAAGGGCATCCTGAACTCTTGCAACAATGGAATTGAACCAAACTTGGCATATTGAACTCTCATTACCAACAGAAAGTACTGAAAGGGTTTGCTTGGGAATTGACCTTGAGTTTGGAAGTTGTAGTTCACCTACACCCATATACCACTGTGGACTCAAACAATGTTATGTTATGTTATGTTGTTGTTTGTTTTCTATCCGGAATCACAATGTTGGAGGAGGCTCACCACTTTAAGGTCCCTAAAACAGGCATGGGAAGACTTTGGCCCTCTGGGTGCTTTGGATTTCAACTCCCACCATTCCTAACAGCCTGAGGCCCTTTCCTGCTTAAGTGGCTGAGGGGGGGAAAGGAAAAGGGCCTGAGGCTGCTAGGAATGGTGGGAGTTGGAGTCCAAAACACCTGGAAGGTCCAAGTTTGCCCATGCCAGCTTTCAACAGAGACCTCTTCCTCCCCCTTCCCCTTACTTACTTTTTCTTCTCCACTGCCGCTTCTGTCGCCATTTTGATCCGAGGGGGCAGCGTGAGCGTGTTCAGGAGGGGAGGGGGGAGGGAGGAAGATGCGATTGGCTCATGGCAACCCCATGAATTTCATAGGGTTCTCTAGGGCAGTGTTTCCCAACGTTTTTTGAGCCGCGGCACATTTTTTACATTTACAAAATCCTGGGGCACACCACCAACCAAAATGACACAAAATGACACTCTAACACAGTCATACATATAGTTAATATGTTTTTAAATGTATTTATACGCTCGGTGTGAAACCTGGGCGTGTTTCGATGAACACAACATAGGTAACCTTGCAGGAATGGTAGAAAGACACAAACTTTCCACACAGAACTCCCATAACCAAGAGAAAATGCTATAAGAGTTTGGTGGGCATTGACCTTGGGTTTTGGAGTTGTAGTTCACCTCCATCCAGAGAGCACTGTGGACTCAAACAATGTTGGATCAGGACCAAACTTGGCATGAATACTCAATATGCCCAAATATGAATGCAGATGGAGTTCGGGGGAAATAGACCTTGACATTTGGGAGTTGTAGTTGCTGGGATTTATAGTTCCCCTACAATCAAAGAACATTCTGAACCCCACCAATGATAGGACTGGGCCAAACTTCCCACACAGAACCCCCAGGAGGCGAGAGGAGGTCTCTACTTGGGGAAAGGGAGGCGGGCCTTCCCAATGCGTGGAGAGGGAGAGACCAAGTAGACAACGGGTGGGAGGGGGTTGTAATTTTGTGCCTTTATCGAGGTAGGTTTCTTAGGGTTTTTATACTTCAACACATTAGACTCTCCCCCCCCCCCCCCTCTTGGTGGTTCCAATTTCCCACGGCACACCTGATGATCGCTCACGGGACACTAGTGTGCCCCGGCACACTGGTTGGGAAACACTGGTCTAGAGGACTCAGCGAGTGCATTCTGCAACCCATAGTAATAGTTGTGCAGTAGGAAAGACCTGTCCAGAGAGTTGTAGTTCACCTATATCCAGAGAGCACTGTGGACTCAAACAATGTTGGATCAGGACCAAACTTGGCATGAATACTCAATATGCCCAAATGTGAACACAGATGGAGTTTGGGGAAAATAGACCTTGACATTTGGGAGGAAGGCTGAGGAAGGCTGGTGAGGGAGTCCCTCACGGAATTCCGCCTGCTTTTCCTTCCTTCGAGGGCCCTCCTTCCAGGCCCCAACCCTTTCCCCCCGCAAAAGAAGGTCCCTTCTCCTCTTTGGGGCCCTTCCTCCCCGAGGGGTTTCAGGGGGGCCGGGCCGAGGGGAAGGGCGCCCCAGGGCCTCACCAGGGACGCAGCGGAGCCAAACCGGGACGCCTCCGGAAGCAGCTGGCTCCTTCGCTTCCTTCACCGCAGCAGGAGGAAGGTGAATGTGTCTGCCACCCCTGGGACCTAGTGCGCATGCGCCCAGACAAGCGCACTTCCACTTCTGCTTCCGTTCCCCGCCCTCCCTCGAATGGAGGCTGGCTGGGAAACGGCCGAAGGAGGCAGCGCCCCGGCCCCTTCTTTGCCGCCGCCCCCGCCCGGCCCTTCCTCCTCCTCCGCCAAGCAGCAGCAGCAGGAGTTCGGCAGGAAGGGGAAGAAAAGGGTGAGGAGAGGTTTTTCCGTGGCACACCGGGCAATTCCTTACGACACACTAGTGTGGCACGGAACAGCGTTAGGGAAACAGTGTTCTAGAGCAGGGCGGCCCGCGGGCCGTTTACGGCCCCCAGCCCCTCCCTACGGCCCCCTAAGCTTTTTAATTAAAAAAAAATTGAAAAATAAAATAAATAATAATTTTTAAAAAATATCTACTTCCGGGTTTGGAGCAAGTATCGCGAGAATACGCAATCCACACGGATTTAAGCTGTCAACGCGAGATCACGCCGGCGTTGACAGCGAAATCCCGTGTGGATTGCGTATTCTCGCGATACTCTTCGGCTACTCTACTACTGGATCGCTGAGACCCACAGACGCGATTAGGACCTTCGACTCAGTCGGTCGTCGCCTCTCTCGTCGAAGGGGAGAGGGTGGAGCCGGGGGCGGGGGCTGACCCTACGGCCCCCCAAGTCATCAGTGACCGGAATTCAGGCCCCTGGGCCGGTAGAAGTTGGACAGCCCTGTTCTAGAGGACTCGGCGAGTGCATTCTGCAACCCATAGTAGTAGTTGAGCAGTAGGAAAGACCTGTCCAGGGAGAAGGCAACATGTTTGGCCCCATGAACATCTGTCAATGTCATAACATCCAGTAAATTTTCCGCAGGGCTCTATCTTCTTGCTCCGAGTACTTTGGTTTCCTTTCTTCATCCTATAATGCAGTTGCTGGAGTTCGGAATTCTCTTGAATTGTAGGTGAACTATAAATCCCGGCAACTTCAACTCCCAAATGATAAAATCAATCCCCACCCCCACCCCACCAGTAGTCGAATTTGGGCATCTTGGGTATTTGTGGACTTGATCCCTTCCAGTCCGGCTTCCGTATTGGGCATGGGACGGAGACTGTGCTTGTCGCCATTACAGACCAACTTCGCCGCCAGCTGGACCAGGGTGGATCAGCCCTGCTTGTTTTGTTAGACCTAACAGCAGCGTTTGATACCGTAGACCATGCATTGTTGGCCCACCCAGGTCTCCACGGTCAGCAAAATGGCGTTTTACCATCTCCGCCAGGCTAGGCGACTGGCACCCTACCTGTCCAGGGACGATCTGGCTACGGTGATCCAGGCGACGGTCATCTCGAGGCTGGACTACTGTAATGCCCTCTACGTGGGCCTTCCCTTGTCGACAGTCCGGAAACTCAAGCTGGTGCAGAATGCTGCTGCCTGCTTGCTGGTGGGAGCACCAGTGAGAGAGCATATTACGCCCCATCCTGCGGCAACTGCACTGGCTGCCCATTGAGTACCGGATTGCCTTCAAGGTGTTGGTGTTAACCTTAAGGCCCTACACGGCCTAGGGCCTGCGTACCTAAGGGACCGCCTTACCCCGTATGTTCCCCTGAGATCACTGCGCTCAGAAGAGCAGAACTTGTTGGTTGTTCCATCACCCCGCTCCTGCTACCTGTCCATTACAAGACAACGGGCCTTCTCATGTGTGGCTCCCATGACCTGGAATTCGTTGCCTAGCCATGCCCGGGCAATTCACGAACTCGGCCCTTTTCGAAGAGCCTGTAAGACGGCCCTCTTCAGAACAGCGTTTGGCTGACCTGAATGAAGAGGCTTATTAGTGCCCGAACTAAGACCTAAGATCTGTTGATCAGTTGACTACTGGCTATGTATTGCTATTTTTATGGAATTTTGTGGTATGTTTTTACTGTGCATTTTATTCTTGTTGTGATCCGCCCCGAGCCTGCAGGGAGGAGCGGAATATAAGATTGAATAATAAATAAATAAATAAATAAATAAATAAATAAATTTGGTCCAGTGAATGAAAATACATCCCGCATATTTACATTTTGATTCCTTACAATAGTAAAACTACAGTAATGAAGTAGCAACGGAAATAATTTTACAGTTGGGGGTCACCACAACATGAGAAAGTGTATTAAGGGGTCACGGCATTAGGAAGGTTGAGAAACACTGACATAATATTAATAGTACTTTATTTATACCCCACCACCATCTCCCCGAGGGGACTCGGGGCGGCTTACACGAGGCCACGCCCATCAATACAGTAAAGAGCACAACAGAAAATCAGAAAATAAAACAACCTAAAATACAAAACCAATGTGAGCTTCTGGAGAGCTTCTGTTCAACTTTTTCAAAGGTCCGTGCTTGAGCGGTGATGGCACGATCGTCAGCATAGATGAAACTCTCTGTCCCTTCTGGCAGTGGCAGATCATTTGTGTAAATGTTAAACATTGATAGAGTAACTACACTCCTCTGAGGCAGGCCGTTCTTCTGTTTTCGCCATCTCCTTCTCTGGCTCTTGGACTTCCATTCAAACATTTCAAAGCTCCCTGCTTGGGCGGTGATGGCACGATCGTCGGCATAGGTAAAACTCTGTCCAACTCAAGGATCCTGTGATGTTATTATGTTTCAAGCCTCAAGTTGTGACGTTCCAGGGAATCATTTCCTGTGTTGCTCCTGATTACTCTTAAGGCCAATCCTATGGCCTAGGGGAGGGGGCAGATCACGGACCAAAACCCAAAACTGGTCTGCACCCCTCTTTTCCCCTTTCTCATGCCCCTCCTCTCGCTCCTTCTCCCAGCAAAGTCTCTGCTTTGTCCCTCCGTCTCTTGCTCGCCTCTCTCTCTCTCGTCTCTCTCTTGCTCTCTCTCTCTCTTTTCAGGCTTCTCTCTCGCCGCTGCGGTTTTGCTCGCTCTCACTCTCGCGCTCTCGCTTTCTCGCCCCTCTCTCTCTCTCTCGGGCGTGCTCTCTCTCTCGCTCTCTCTCTTGCGAGTGTGCTCTCTCTCTCGCTCTCTTGCGTCTCTCACTCTCCTTCGCTCTCTCTCTTCATGCTTTCACTCTCTCTCTCGCTCTCTATCTCGCACGCGCTCCCTCTCTCGCACACTCTCTCTCACTCTCACGTGCGCTCTCACGCTCTCTTCGCACTCTCTCACACTCTCTTTCTCTCGCTGTCTCGTGCGCGCTCTCTTCTCGC
Source organism: Anolis apletophallus (assembly GCA_030556195.1). Lineage (NCBI taxonomy): Eukaryota > Metazoa > Chordata > Lepidosauria > Squamata > Anolidae > Anolis > Anolis apletophallus. The sequence continues at coordinate 2,535,230 of JARBWK010000017.1, read as the reverse complement.
TCTCTCTTTCACGCTCTCTCTCTCTCTCTGGTGTGTTTCTCGCTTGCGCTCTCTCTCGCGCTCTTTCTCTCTCTCTCGTGCTCTCTCTCACACGCTCTCTCGCTTGCCCTTGCTCGCTCCCTCACTCCCCCTCGCGTGCTCTCTCTTTCTCGCGCTCCCTCTCCCTCTCTCTCGCTCGCTCTCTCACGCGCGGGCGTGCTCTCTCTCACGCTCTCTCTCTTGCGGGTGTGCTCTCTCGCTCTTGCGCTCTCTTGCGCTCTCTCACGCTCTCTCTCTCGGGCGTGCTTTCTCTCTCGCGCTCTCTCTCTCTCACTCTCACGGTTCTCTCTCTCTCGCCTCTCTCCTCGCGCTTTCTCTCTTCTTTGCTCTCTCTCTCTCATGCACGCGTCACGCTCTCTCGTCGCTCTTTCTCTCACGCTCTCTCTCTTTGCGGGTGCTCTCTCTCTTCTCGCGCTCTCTCACGCTCTTTCGCGCCTCTCTCGTGGGCGTGCTCTCTCTCTTGCGCTCTCTCTCATACTCTCTCACGCTCTCTCTCGCGGGCGTGCTCTCTCTCTCTCTCTCAGGCATGCTCTCTCTTGCGCTCTCTCACACTCTCTCTCTCATGGGCGTGCTCTCTCTCTCGCTCTCTCTCTCACTCTCTCTCTCTTGCGCTCTTCTCTCTCGCGCTCTCTCTCACACATGCTTTCTCTCTCGTGCGTGCCTTTGGAGCGAGTTTGCACCCGCTACGCTCTCCCTAAGCCTCTCGACTCCCGAGGAGACCTTCAGAGCACAGCAGAGCTTTCCAGCCGGTGGGAATGGGGACCTTGGAGGTTGGCTTCAAAGGGGTGTAATTCCAAACCGTGGCCTAGGCCGCAAACAAGTGTTAATCCGGGCCTGGTGTTGCTCTGCATTTGCAACATCGGCACCGTTTCCACACTTTATTGAAAAGGGTACGATTGGGAGCAACGAGCTTTGGATAGTCGAGACTGCGGTGCTTCTGCGACGACAGTCCGCCTCTTCCCTTCCAACCCAACATGCCTTCCGTCCTCCCCCTTCGTTCGACGCTTCCCTCCCCAGCCTTATTACGAGAGGATATTGATTTTTTAAATCTGTATGAGAGAAGGGCAAAGGGAAGGATGGAGGAAGGGGGAGACGGCGGTGCTGTAATTGTATATTAGATATTTTGGCGCTGGCTTGCTAGGACGGCGGCGATAAGAGCGGCTTTCGGCACAGTCGTTCGGGAGGGCTGGAGAAAGCTTTGAGATCCGCCAAACGAAAGAAAGAACGAAAGAAAGAAGGAGTGGAGGAACACTGTGCGTTTGTGTAAGGGAGGTCTCTGCTTCGTCCCGCTTCTTATTACCACCCGCCAAGACCCCAGCTGTTTCGTATCAGGGCATGAAACACGCGGACACACCCAGGGCACGAAAATAATGCACTTCAGTCAGGAGCGAAACTCGATTTCCACATTTATGGCTTGCCATTGATCTGTCCCTTGAGGTTGCCTGCTTAGCAGAGCCTATCTGTGTGCCCGGGATGACTTTGCGCCCCCTCTCCGTCCCGACTCCCCTTCCTCTACTATGTACGTACAGAATGTCCCCCCAAAGTCTCGTTTTGGATCTAATTCTATTTTCTCCCTCCCTCCTTTTCGCTTTCTTCCAGATGAAGTTTTAGGCAAGAGGCGAGCCTGTTCACCCAACAGCAACAGCGAGTGTCCCCTCGAAAGCAAGAAATCCCGAAGCGAGTCCCCAAAAGGTAGGCGTGTATGCGTGTGTGTGTGTGTTCTTTTACTATAAGGACAATTAAATCCTGTTTCCAAAGTGTGGGGCGGATGGGGTGAGGTTGGATGGATGCTGCGGTGCCTCAAAATATATCAAAATTATTCATGTCGATCTATTTTACGTGTATTTTGTGTGTTTGTAGCACTTATATGTGCTGTTTTGTAAGCCGCCCGAGTCCCTTTGGGAGTTGTTGTTGTTGTTGTATGTGCTGTTTTGTAAGTTGCCCTGAGTCCCTTTGGGAGATGCTGTTGTTGTTGTTGTTGTTATGTTCTGTTTTGTAAGTTGCCCAAGTCACTTGGGCGTGGTTGTTGTTGTATGTGCTGTTTTGTAAGCTGCCCTGAGTCCCTTTGGGAGATGCTGTTGTTGTTATGTTCTGTTTTGTAAGTTGCCCCAAGTACCTTTTGGAGTTGTTGTTGTTATATGTACTGTTTTGTAAGCTGCCCTGAGTCCCTTTGGGAGATGTTGTTGTTGATGTTGTTGTTGTTGTTGTTGTATGTTCTGTTTTGTAAGTTTCCCTGAGTCCCTTTGAGAGATGTTGTTGTATGTGCTGTTTTGTAAGCCGCCCTGAGTCCCTTTGGGAGATGTTGTTGTTGTTGTATGTGCTGTTTTGTAAGCCGCCCTGAGTCCCTTTGGGAGATGTTGTTGTTGTTGTATGTGCTGTTTTGTCCCTTTGGGATAATGTTCTGTTTTTGTAAGCCCTGAGTCCATTTGGGAGTTGTTGTTGTTGTTGTATGTTCTGTTTTGTAAGCTGCCCTGAGTCCCTTTGGGAGATGTTGTTGTTCTGTTTTGTGTTGAATATGTTGTTGTTGTTGTGTTCTGTTTTGTAAGCTGCCCTGAGTCCTGAGTCCTGCCCTGAGTCCCTTTGGGAGATGTTGTTGTTGTTGTATGTTCTGTTTTGTAAGCTGCCCTGAGTCCCTTTGGGAGATGTTGTTGTTGTTGTATGTTCTGTTTTGTAAGCTGCCCTGAGTCCCTTTGGGATATGTTGTTGTTGTTGTATGTTCTGTTTTGTAAGCTGCCCTGAGTCCCTTTGGAATATGTTGTTGTTGTTGTATGTTCTGTTTTGTAAGCTGCCCTGAGTCCCTTTGGAATATGTTGTTGTTGTTGTATGTTCTGTTTTGTAAGCTGCCCTGAGTCCCTTTGGAATATGTTGTTGTTGTTGTATGTTCTGTTTTGTAAGCTGCCCTGAGTCCATTTGGAATATGTTGTTGTTGTTGTATGTTCTGTTTTGTAAGCTGCCCTGAGTCCATTTGGATATGTTGTTGTTTTGTTGTAGTCCCTTTGAATATGTTGTTGTTTGTGCTGTTTTGTAAGCTGCCCTGAGTCCCTTTGGAATATGTTGTTGTTGTTGTATGTTCTGTTTTGTAAGCTGCCCTGAGTCCCTTTGGAATATGTTGTTGTTGTTGTATGTTCTGTTTTGTAAGCTGCCCTGATGTTCTGTTTTGTAAGCTGCCCTGTTGTTGTTGTATGTTCTGTTTTGTAAGCTGCCCTGAGTCCCTTTGGAATATGTTGTTGTTGTTGTATGTTCTGTTTTGTAAGCTGCCCTGAGTCCCTTTGGGAGATGTTGTTGTTGTATGTTCTTTATGTTCTGTTTTATGCCCTGAGTCCCTTTGGGAGATGTTGTTGTTGTTGTATGTTCTGTTTTGTAAGTTGCCCTGAGTCCCTTTGGGGATGTTGTTGTTGTTGTTGTTTGTTTTGTATGTCCCTTTGGGAGACTGTTTTGTAAGTCCCCTTTGGGAGAGTACCTGAGTCTCTTTGGGATATGTTGTTGTTGTTGTTGTTGTTGTTGCTGTAAGTGTTGTTTTGTAAGTTGCCCCAAGTCCCTTTGAGAGATGTTGTTGTTGTTGTTGTTCTATGTGCTGCTTTGTAAGTTGCCCCAAGTCCCTTTGAGAGATTATGTTGTTGTTATTGTTGTTGTTGTTGTAAGTGCTGTTTTGTAAGCCGCCCTGAGTCCCTTTGGGAGATGTTGTTGTTGTATGTGCTGTTTTGTAAGTTGCCCGAGTCCCTTTGAGAGATGTTGTTGTTGTTGTTGTTGTTGTAAGTGCTGTTTTGTAAGCCGCCCTGAGTCCCTTTGAGAGATGTTGTTGTTGTTGTTGTTGTTGTTGTAAGTGCTGTTTTGTAAGCCACCCTGAGTCCCTTTGGGAGATGTTGTTGTTGTTGTTGTTGTAAGTGCTGTTTTGTAAGCCGCCCTGAGTCCCTTTGGGAGATGTTGTTGTTGTTGTTGTTGTAAGTGCTGTTTTGTAAGCCGCCCTGAGTCCCTTTGAGAGATGTTGTTGTTGTTGTTGTTGTTGTGTATGTGCTGTTTTGTAAGCCGCCCTGAGTCCCTTTGGGAGATGTTGTTGTTGTATGTGCTGTTTTGTAAGTTGCCCGAGTCCCTTTGAGAGATGTTGTTGTTGTTGTTGTTGTATGTGCTGTTTTGTAAGCCGCCCTGAGTCCCTTTGGGAGATGTTGTTGTTGTATGTGTTGTTTTGTAAGCTGCCCCGAGTCCCTTTGAGAGATGTTGTTGTTGTTGTTGTATGTGCTGTTTTGTAAGCTGCCCTGAGTCCCTTTGGGAAATGTTGTTGTTGTTCTTCTATGAGTTGTTTTGTAAGCCACCCCAAGTCCTTTTGAAATATGTTGTTGTTGTATGTCCTGTTTTGTAAGCCGCCCTGAGTCCCTTTGGGAGATGTTGTTGTTGTTGTTGTTTTATGTACTGTTTTGTAAGCTGCCCCAAGTCCCTTTGGGAGATGTTATTATTGCTGTTGTTGATGATGTTGTTGTTGTATGTGTTGTTTCGTAAGCCGCCCGAGTCCCTTTGGGAGATGTTGTTTTTGTTATTATTAGATACACAACAAGATTGGCACACAGCAAACAAGATCACTGTGTGATGTATTGGCGAATAATGTTGTCAGATCCGAGTAGGGTGACAGATGGTAATTTTGTCAGCGCCTATTGTTTTTAAGTGCAGGCCAAGGTCTGTAGGCACTACACCCATTACTATTAATAGTAATGTTCCTTATTATTATTATTATTATTATTCAAAGAATTTCTCCAAAATGAAGTAGCAAAGAAAATAATGTTATGGTTTGGGGGGGGGGGGGTCACCACAACATGAGGAATTGTATTAAGGAGTTGCAACATTAGGAAGGTTGAGCTAGAAGCCGGCAAAGCATGTCCTTGCCGGGGACGAAATGCTTGCCCCTCGCAGATGCTCTATTCCTTGGAGGCATCGTTGTTTTAAGTTCAAAGTAATTAGCAATCGATCACGCTCCTGCTGATTAGGATTGCTTGACCTGCGCTTCGACAGCGTAGCCTACGCAACCGGCAACGGTTTTGCAACACTGGTTTCTGTGCCAATAATTAGCAGGACATTATTTTCGTTGCGACTTCACAACTGTCATTTTGCCACTGTTAATAATAATAATAATAATAATAATAATAATCTTTATTTACAACCCGCCTCCATCTCCCCAAAGGGGACTCGTGTTATGAATCTTCATGTAAATATCTGATACACGGGATGTATTTTCATTCACTGGATCAAGTTTGGTACACATTAGAATACTGGTGGGGTTGGGAAAGGGATTGGTTTTGTCATTTAGGAGTTGTAGTTGCTGGGATTTATAGTTCTCCTACAATCAAAGCGCATTCTGAGCTCCACCAATGATGGAATTGAACCAAACTTGACACACAGAACTCCCACAACCAACAGAAAATACTGGAAGGGTTTGGTGGGCATTGACCTTGAGTTTGGGAGTTGTAGTTCACCTACAAAGAGAGAGCACTGTGGATTCAAACAGTGATGGATCTGGACCAAGCTTGGCACAAATACTCAATATGCCCAAATGTGAACACTGGTGGAGTTTGGAAAAAATAGACGTCGCCATTTGGGTTGTAGTTGCTGGGATTTATAGTTCACCTACAATCAATGATCATTCTGAACTCCACCAACGATGGAATTGAACCAATCTTGGCACAAAGAGCTCCCACGACCGAAAGAAAATACTGGATGGTTTGGTGGGCATTGACCTTGAGTTTGGGAGTTGTAGTTCACCTACAATGAGAGAGCACTGTGGATTCAAACAATGATGGATCTGGACCAAGCTTGGCATAAATACTCAATGTGCCCAAAATATGAACACTGGTGGAGTTTTGGGAAAATAGATCTTGACATTTGGGAGTGGTAGTTTCTGAGATTTATAGTTCACCTACAATCAAAGAGCAGTCTGATAGAATTGGGCCAAAATTCCCACACAGAATCCATTTTCATGCACTGGATCGAGTTTGGTACAAATTAGAATACTGGTGGGGTTGGGAAAGGGATTGATTTTGTCATTTGGGAACTGTAGTTTCTGGGATTTATAGTTCACCTACAATCAAAGAGCAGTCTGTATAGAATTGGGCCAAACTTCCCACACAGAATCCATTTTCATGCACTGGATCAAGTTTGGTACAAATTAGAATACTGGTGGGGTTGGGAAAGGGATTGATTTTGTCAGTTGGGAATTGTAGTTTCTGGGATTTATAGTTCACCTACAATCAAAGTGCGTTCTGAGCTCCACCAACTATGGAATTGAACCAATTTTGACACACAGAACTCCCACAACCAACAGAAAATACTGGATGGGTTTGGTGGGCATTAATCTTGAGTTTGGGAGTTGTAGTTCACCTGTATCCATAGAGCACTGTGGACTCAAACAATGATGGATCCGGACCAAACTTGGCACAAATACTCAATATGCCAAATAGGAACACTAGAGGAGTTTGAGGAAAATAGACCTTGGCATTTGGAAGTTGTACTTGCTGGGATTTATAGTTCACCTACAATCAAAGCACACTCTGAACTCCACCAATGATGCAATTGAAGCAAATTTGGCACACAGAACTCTCATGACCAACATAAAATACTGGAAGAGTTTGGTAGGCATTGACCTTGAGAGTTGTAGTTCACCTACATCCAGAGAGCACTGTGTACGCAAACAATGATGGATCTGGACCAAACTTAGCACGAATACTCAATATGCCCAAATGTGAACACTGATGGAGTTTGGGGAAAATAGGCCTTGGCATTTGGAAGTTGTAGTTGCTGGGATGTATAGTTCATTGACAATGAAAGAGCATTCTGGACCCCAGCAACAATAGAATAGGGCCAAACTTCCTATACAGAACCTCCAAGCTGTGAAGTGACTTGCTGACGTGAGTCTCCCTTCAGCGCACCGACACCTGCTCCCTGACCCACACCTTCTCTTTCGGCTTCGTTTCCTCCCTCTACTCCCCCTCCCACCGCTGCATCCTGTGAAAAATTAATCAAGGTGATAGCAGTTTAATCCATCTCCCGGAGAAGGCGGCTAAGCTTTAATCAGGCTTTCCCCCGAGACCTGGCTATCTATTGCTTGGGAATCAATGCTGCTTATTCCAAACCCCAAAGAGGCCTTCTTGTTTGCTCCCTTCGTGCACCGGTTTGAGTTTCCCCCTGCCTCCAACGCAGGTGACGCTGCACCCAACCTCCCACTTTCGTGGTGAAGCCATGGCTTATCCGACTCGAGATCAGTCAGCTTGATTTTGAGGCCTTCCATTTGCCTAGAGCAGTGTTTCCCAACCTTTTTTGAGCCGCGGCACACTTTTTACATTTGCAAAATCCTGGGGCACACCACCAACCAAAATGACACAAAATGACACTCGAACACAGTCATACATATAGTTAATATGTTTCTAAATGTATTTATACACTCAGTGTGAAACCCGGGCCTGTTTCGATGAACACAACATAGATATCCTGGCAGGAATGGCAGAAAGACACAAACTTCCCACACAGAACTCCCATAACCAAGAGAAAATGCTATAAGAGTTTGGTGGGCATTGACCTTGGGCCCTTTCTTCCCCTTCCTGCCAAACACTTACTTTTTCTTCTCCACTGCCGCTTCTGCCGCCATTTTGATCGGAGGGGGCAGCGTGAGCGTGTTCAGGAGGGGAGGGGGAGGGAGGAAGACGTGACCCATGCGGGCGCTACTGCGCAGACTCGCCCCCGAGCAAAGCGAGGCAAAGCGAGCAGAGCGAGGCTGGGAAGAAGGGATCCCGAGTGGAGAAGAAAAAGTGTTCGGCAGGAGGGGGAAGAAAGGGGATTGGAGGGTCCCATTTCCCACGGCACACCTGGTGATCGCTCACGGCACACTAGTGTGCCACGGCACACCTGTTGGGAAACACTGCTCTACAGTTCCATTTTGACGCAAAGCCTTAGAACTCAACGGTTGTGTTGTTAAAGTGCAAAATGTGGAACCCTGCACAGACGATCAGTCAATGTGACTTAAGCAACGCATGCGGCAGGTACTGGCTTGTTCAGTAGACTCTCCTCTACAGTTCCATTTTGGCGGGAAGCCTTAGCATTGAACGGTTGTGTTGTTAAAGAGAAAAGTATGGAACCCTGCGCAGACGGTCGGTCAATGCAGCTTGCCTAGTTTCCAACAGAACTCACAACCTCTGAGGACACACTGGATTCCCCCAGGCAGGAAGCAGTCAGGGTTTGAAGCCCAGGCCCAGATGGACACTTTTTTGTGCCCTAGGCCACACTTTGGAATTACGCCCCCTTTAAGCCAACCTCCCACCACCTCCAAGGTCCCCATGCATTCCCGCCGGCTGGAAAGCTCCGCTGTGCTCTGAAGGTCTCCTCGGGGGCCGGGAGGCTTGGGGAGAGCGCAGCGGGTGCAAACTCGCTCCAAAGGCGCGCACGAGAGAGAGAGAGAGAGAGAAAGAGAGTATGCGAGAGAGCAAGAGAGTGTGTGTGTGTGAGAGAGAGAGCGTGCGAGAGAGAGAGCGCGTGCGAGACAGAGAGACAGAGCACGAGAGAGCAAGAGTGCGAGAGAGAGAAAGAGAGAGACAGAGCACGAGAGAGCAAGAGTGCGAGAGAGAAAAAGAGAGAGACAGAGCATGAGAGAGCAAGAGTGCGAGAGAGAGAGAAAGAGAGAGATAGAGCACGAGAGAGCAAGAGTGCGAGAGAGAGAAAGAGAGAGATAGAGCACGAGAGAGCAAGAGTGCGAGAGAGAGAAAGAGAGAGACAGAGCACGAGAGAGCAAGAGTGCAAGAGAGAAAGAGAGAGACAGAGCACGAGAGAGAAAGAGAGAGACAGAGCATGAGAGAGCAAGAGTGCGAGAGAGAGAAAGAGAGAGACAGAGCACGAGAGAGCAAGAGTGCGAGAGAGAGAAAGAGAGAGACAGAGCACGAGAGAGCAAGAGTGCGAGAGAGAGAAAGAGAGAGATAGAGCACGAGAGAGCAAGAGTGCGAGAGAGAGAAAGAGAGAGATAGAGCACGAGAGAGCAAGAGTGCGAGAGAGAAAGAGAGAGACAGAGCACGAGAGAGCAAGAGTGCGAGAGAGAGAAAGAGAGAGATAGAGCACGAGAGAGCAAGAGTGCGAGAGAGAGAAAGAGAGAGACAGAGCAGAGAGAGAGAGAGCAAGAGTCTGGCGAGAGAGAGAAAGAGAGAGCCAGAGCACTAGAGAGCTAGAGAGAGAGAGAGAGACAGAGAGAGACAGAGAACGAGAGAGAGCAAGAGTGCGAGAGAGAGAAAGAGAGAGACAGAGCACGAGAGAGCAAGAGTGCGAGAGAGAGAGAAAGAGAGAGATAGAGCACGAGAGAGCAAGAGTGCGAGAGAGAGAAAGAGAGAGACAGAGCACGAGAGAGCAAGAGTGCGAGAGAGAGAAAGAGAGAGATAGAGCACGAGAGAGCAAGAGTGCGAGAGAGAGAAAGAGAGAGACAGAGCACGAGAGAGCAAGAGTGCGAGAGAGAGAGAGAGAGAGATAGAGCACGAGAGAGCAAGAGTGCGAGAGAGAGAAAGAGAGAGACAGAGCACGAGAGAGCAAGAGTGCGAGAGAGAGAGAGAGACAGAGCACGAGAGAGGAAGAGTGCGAGAGAGAAAGAGACAGACAGAGCACGAGAGAGCAAGAGTGCGAGAGAGAGAAAGAGAGAGATAGAGCACGAGAGAGCAAGAGTGCGAGAGAGAGAGAGAGAGACAGAGCATGAGAGAGCAAGAGTGCGAGAGAGAGAAAGAGAGAGATAGAGCACGAGAGAGCAAGAGTGCGAGAGAGAGAGAAAGAGAGAGACAGAGCATGAGAGAGCAAGAGTGCGAGAGAGAGAAAGAGAGAGATAGAGCACGAGAGAGCAAGAGTGCGAGAGAGAAAGAGAGAGACAGAGCACGAGAGAGCAAGAGTGCGAGAGAGAGAAAGAGAGAGACAGAGCACGAGAGACAGAGAGTGCAAGAGAGAAAGAGAGAGACAGAGCGAGAGAGAAAGAGAGAGACAGAGCATGAGAGAGCAAGAGTGCGAGAGAGAGAAAGAGAGAGACAGAGCACGAGAGAGCAAGAGTGCGAGAGAGAGAAAGAGAGAGACAGAGCACGAGAGAGAGCAAGAGTGCGAGAGAGAGAAAGAGAGAGAGAGCAAGAGAGAGAGCAAGAGAGAGAGCAAGAGAGAGAGAGAAGAGAGAGCAAAGAGAGAGAGAGAGAAGAGAGAGATAGAGCACGAGAGAGCAAGAGTGCGAGAGAGAGAGAGAGACAGAGCATGAGAGAGCAAGAGTGCGAGAGAGAGAAAGAGAGAGATAGAGCACGAGAGAGCAAGAGTGCGAGAGAGAGAAAGAGAGAGACAGAGCATGAGAGAGCAAGAGTGCGAGAGAGAGAAAGAGCGAGAGAGAGAGAGCACGTGTGTGTGTGAGAGAGAGAGCGCACGCGCGATAGAGCAAGAATGAGAGAGCTAGAGAGAGTGTGCGAGAGAGAGAGAGAGGGCGCGTGACAAAGAGAGAGCGAGAGAGCACGCGCGACAGAGAGAGAGCGCGCGAGAGAGAGAGAGTGAGACTGCAAGCGAGAGAGAGAGAGCACGCACAAGAGAGCGAGAGAGAGTGCGAGCTAGAGAGAGCGTGCGAGAGAGGGGGTGCGAGAGAGAGAGCACGCGCGAGAGAGAAAGAGAGTGAGAGAAAGAGAGAGCGAGAGTGCGAGCTAGAGAGAGAGCGTGCGAGAGAGAGAGTGAGAAAGAGAGTGTGCGCGCGAAAGAGAGAGTGCGCACGAGATAGAGACACGGAGGGGATGGAGCGGAGACGTTGCCGGGAGAAGGAGTGAGGAGGGGCATGAGAAAGGGGGAGAGAGGGGCGCAGACCAGGGGGGTTTTTTGGTCCGTGATCTGCGCCCCCCCCCGGCTTGCGCCCCTAGGCCATGGCCTCGTTGGCCTTATGGGTAATCCGGGCATGTTGAAGACGCAAGGCTATTCAGTGCGAATCAAGGTGGGCAATTGCAACATTCACACTTGCTTTGACTTGCCTAGTTTCCCCACTTCCCGCTTTCCAACAGACCTCACAACCTCTGAGGATGCCTGCCATAGATGTGGGCGAAACGTCAGGAGAGAATGCTTCCGGAAAATGGCCAGACAGCCTTGGAAAACTCACAACGACCCGTTGTCTGCTCTTTCAATAATTTATTTTTTCAAAAGAGGTATGCGGCCTCCAACAAGCATATACAGGCCTCCCCTCCATCAAGACTCAGGAGAGGGATGGGAATGGAGGGGACAGCCTAGACGGCACCGCAGGTGGTTCGTCATACCCCAAGGGAAAGAAGGTGCGGAAGGAAGGAAGGAAGGTTGGTGGCGTTGGGATTCTCCCTCCTCTGTTCCTGCCGCCCGCTGCTGCCAACCGCCGCCACTGCTGGCGGCTGAGTGACAGGCCCTCCCACGCCTGCCGCCCACCCGCCTCCCCGGAGGGAGCTCGGCACGGCACCAACTGTCTCAAAGCACAAGACGTGGCTCCGGGGAGGGGGAAACCCACCCTCGGTTCTGATCCCCCCTTATACAGAGGCAGGGTGATTATGACACTTCTCATTACTGCAAATGCCTCCTGATCTGTCCCAAAGAAGATTTCAGGTGCAAGGCAGAAAGGGCTTTGGAGGAAGGGTGGATTTGGGGGGGATCCCCCACCCGTCACTGGCTCAGCCCCCCCCCCCTTTCGCTCCAATTCCTGCTCTGCTGAAGCTTTGCCGTCTGCTTTGGTCTTTAGCTCTGGCGGGTTAATGCGGGCGCTTGATCCCGTCAAATCCCCAGCCGCCCGCCAGGTGTGACACGGACACCGGCAAAGAAGTCGACGGCAGAGACAAAGACAAGGAAGCCGCTCAGGAGGGGAGGCCCAGACAGCGGCACTTGCCTGCCCTTCTGCTCGGCGCGGCGCACAGATGCCGCGAAGCATGACCCCACTCTTCCTCATTTCGCTTAGGCATATACTTCCTAAGTCAGTGTTTCCCAACCTTTTTTTGAGCCACGGCACATTTTTTACATTTACAAAATCCTGGGGCACACCACCAACCAAAATGACACAAAATGACTTATAGTTAACTCGCTTTGGGACCCAGCGTTGCCCGGGTCATTTGAGAAGTGCACCAGGATGTAGAGTGGGTCATGGGGGCTCTGTGTGCCAAGTTTGGTCTTGATCCAGCAGTATTGGGAGTTGCAGTGGTATCATGAAAGTAGTGAAGGTACTGCAAGTCCCATCATCTGTGGTCCCGCCTCCCCCAAATTGCAGTAGGATGTAGATTGGGTCATGGGGGCTCTGTGTGCCAAGTTTGGTCTTGATCCAGCAGTATTGGGAGTTATAGTGGTATCATGAAAGTAGTGAAGGTACTGCAAGTCCCATCATTTGTGGTCCTGCCTCCCCCAAATTGCAGCAGGGTGTAGAGTGGGTCATGGGGGCTCTGTGTGCCAAGTTTGGTCTTGATCCAGCAGTATTGGGAGTTATAGTGGTATCATGAAAGTAGTGAAGGTACTGCAAGTCCCATCATCTGTGGTCCTGCCTCCCCAAATTGCAGTAGGATGTAGAGTGGGTCATGGGGGCTCTGTGTGCCAAGTTTGGTCTTGATCCAGCAGTATTGGGAGTTATAGTGGTATCATGAAAGTAGTGAAGGTTCTGCAAGTCCCATCATCTGTGGTCCTGCCTCCCCCAAATTGCAGTAGGATGTAGAGTGGGTCATGGGGGCTCTGTGTGCCAAGTTTGGTCTTGATCCAGCAGTATTGGGAGTTGCAGTGGTATCATGAAAGTAGTGAAGGTACTGCAAGTCCCATCATCTGTGGTCCTGCCTCCCCCAAATTGCAGTAGATGTGTAGAGTGGGTCATGGGGGCTCTGTGTGCCAAGTTTGGTCTTGATCCAGCAGTATTGGGAGTTATAGTGGTATCATGAAAGTAGTGAAGGTACTGCAAGTCCCATCATCTGTGGTCCTGCCTCCCCCAAATTGCAGTAGGATGTAGAGTGGGTCATGGGGGCTCTGTGTGCCAAGTTTGGTCTTGATCCAGCAGTATTGGGAGTTATAGTGGTATCATGAAAGTAGTGAAGGTTCTGCAAGTCCCATCATCTGTGGTCCTGCCTCCCCCAAATTGCAGTAGGATGTAGAGTGGGTCATGGGGGCTCTGTGTGCCAAGTTTGGTCTTGATCCAGCAGTATTGGGAGTTATAGTGGTATCATGAAAGTAGTGAAGGTACTGCAAGTCCCATCATCTGTGGTCCTGCCTCCCCAAATTGCAGTAGGATGTAGATTGGGTCATGGGGGCTCTGTGTGCCAAGTTTGGTCTTGATCCAGCAGTATTGGGAGTTATAGTGGTATCATGAAAGTAGTGAAGGTACTGCAAGTCCCATCATCTGTGGTCCTGCCTCCCCCAAATTGCAGTAGGATGTAGAGTGGGTCATGGGGGCTCTGTGTGCCAAGTTTGGTCTTGATCCAGCAGTATTGGGAGTTGCAGTGGTATCATGAAAGTAGTGAAGGTCGTGCAAGTCCCATCATCTGTGGTCCTGCCTCCCCCAAATTGCAGTAGGATGTAGAGTGGGTCATGGGGGCTCTGTGTGCCAAGTTTGGTCTTGATCCAGCAGTATTGGGAGTTATAGTGGTATCATGAAAGTAGTGAAGGTACTGCAAGTCCCATCATCTGTGGTCCTGCCTCCCCCAAATTGCAGTAGGATGTAGAGTGGGTCATGGGGGCTCTGTGTGCCAAGTTTGGGGGGGCTCTGTGTGCCAAGTTTGGTCTTGATCCAGCAGTATTGGGAGTTATAGTGGTATCATGAAAGTAGTGAAGGTACTGCAAGTCCCATCATCTGTGGTCCTGCCTCCCCCAAATTGCAGTAGGATGTAGATTGGGTCATGGGGGCTCTGTGTGCCAAGTGTGGTCTATATTGGTGAATGGATGAGGGTTGTATTGTTTGTAGGAAGTGAGTGAAGGTACTTCAAGTCCCATCATCCGTGGTCCATTTGATACAAAACTGCACCAGGATGTAGAGTGGGTCATGAGGCCCCTGTGTGCCAGGTTTGGTGTTGATCAGTCATTGGATTAGGTTTGCAGCAGTCTTGGAAAGTGAGGGAAGGTACTTCAAGTCCCATCATCCATGGTCTGACCTACTGTAAACTGCAGTAGGATGTAGAGTGGGTCACTGGGGCTCTGCGTGCCAAGTGTGGTTTTCATAGGTGTTTGTTGGGGGCCGCAGTGGTCTGTCATAGTAGAGGGGTGTGAAAGTACTACAAATCCCATCGTCCATTGGCAGTCTCCCCCCGCCCTAAACCGCACCAGAACGTGAAGGGAGTAATGGGGGTTATGTGTGTCAAGTGTGGTCTTGTTCGGTAATTGCATGAGGGTCGCATCAGGACCAAACTTGGCATGAATACTCAATATGCCCAAATGTGTTGTTGTTGTTCTTCGTCTTCTTCATCATCATCATAAGGGCCAAGGAGTTGTTGTTGTTGTCGTCCTCCTTCCTGAGGGCCTAAGATATGTTGTTGTTGTTCTTCCTCCTCCTCCTTCTTGAGGACCTAAGATCATTTGTTGTTGTTGTTGTTTCGATCCTGGCCTTAATGGCATTGGTTCTGACGGCTTGCTCCTGGGCTTCCAATTGGGAGCCATCACGAGGTCTCCTTATCAACATTTCCTTTCTGTGGTGCGGGCTGGTAGAGGACTTCCGTTTTCTTCAGGCTGACTTCCAGGCCAAACAGCTCTGCAGTAAAATCGAATTCATTCCGATTTTACGAGCATTCCGACTAACCTATCCAGGACTACTAAATAGCACTTTGATATAATATAATATGAAATAACTAGCTGTACCCGGCACGCGTTGCTGTGCCCTATTTAGGAGGTGCGAGAAAGTCTGAGTATGTAAGGGTTGGAATTGATGTGACTTATGGTCTTGGTGGGGTCGTGGCTGTGTCGTTGTGGGTTGTTCTGGTGGGTGGGATGTTGAAGTCCTGTGGAGTTGTCGGCGTGTGGTGTTCCTGGTGTTCTGCAGAGCTTGTGGATATACAATGTTTTGTGTCTTTCCGCCTGCTGTGTTGATGTAGAGGTTCTGTGGTTTCCCAACTCTGGGGCACGCTATGTCCGTGGGAGAAGCATTCTGTGTCAAGGTCTGTGCCACAGATTTGTAGTATTTGTCCTTGAGCCTCGTTTATGGTGATGGCAAAAGCTAGTGTAGTGCAGTGTCTTTCTGTTCTGGCGTTTGTTCTGCCCTTTTTTGTGTGATGTATGTAGCGTTGCGAGTGTGTCGTCCGATGCTGTTCTTTTTAGGAGGCATGGCTTGTCTTTTGGGTCAGCTTATGCCTGTGTGGAAGGAAGGAATGGCATACAAATGGGTTGAGCAGTAGACGCAAGGTTGTGTTATGTGCGTATTGTGTTGTGTGTAGGTATTACGTTTTTGGTGAGTTAGTGGGTGTGTGGTGGCATTGTGGGTGGTAGTATGTTGTGGAATGCTTGTGTGGATGGGGTGTTTTGGGTGTTTGTGTGTGTTTGTAGAGTATCAGTGCAGTGTTGTGTTGTGGTTGGAGTATAGGTGGAGTTGGTTTTTGTTTGTGGTGGTGGTAGGTGTTGTGTGTGCGGGGTCCCGTAAGGTTGGGGGAATGGGTTGTGATAGGAAGTTGTGTTGTGTTGTGTGGGTAGGAATTGCTGGAGTATTGTGCCTGGGGCGTGTGTGTTTTTGGAGGTGTGTGTGGTGGTGAGTACTGAGTGCAGTCCTGGGTTTTGTGTTGGGGAAGTTGTCAGGTATTTGTGTATTTTGTGTGTGTTGTGGTGACATAGTTGTCTTAGTCTGGCTGTGTGCTGGTTGTGATGTGGAGGGGGTGTTGCTTTTGCCAGTGTGTTTGTTGTGTTTTTTGGGGAGGACTGGGTTTTTGTGCTGCAGGATTTTTTTGTGGGTTTTGCAAGTTTGTGTTATTCTGGGGGTATGTGTTTGTCAGTGGTGCCTGTGTCCCTGGTGCCCTATTTGTCTCCCTCCTAGATCTTGGCCTTGACAGTTTAACCCTCAAACACCAACTGACTAAACTCAAATCACTCAGCATTCTATCCTAGCCTTGGCTGGCTCTGCCCAGCATTACTATGGTTACTCAGCCTCCCTGCATTTTGTTTGGGCCGATGTTGGCCAATGGGTTTCGCTGGCTGCCGCAGAGGATGCTGGGAAATGTAGTTTTTTAATCGTTGTTTTGTGGGCCTTCTAGGTTTGGGGGGGAAAGTTTCTTTGCTAAAAACCTTCCTTGCCTGAGGCCTATTTTTGTTGGCAAGTTTGGTGTCTCTGCCTTGGAAGGTTTCTCTGTCTCTGTCAGTCGTTCGATGACAGGTCCTCCTTTATATAATAGATAATAATAATAGTAATATCAACAGCAAACCAGAGCTGACAGCTGGCACAACAAAGCATTGCATTTTGTCACGGTTCCTTGACAAAATTAAAGGAAATGTTGATAAGGAGAAGACCTTGTGATGGCTCCCAATTGGAAGCCAAGGAGGAAGCCGTCAGAACCAATGCCATTAAGGCCAGGGTCAAAACAACAACAACAGCAACAACAACAACAAATGATCTTAGGTCCTCAAGAAGGAGGAGGAGGAGGAAGAAGAACAACAACATATCTTAGGCCAGGGGTGCTCATTAGGTAGCTCGGGAGCTACTAGTAGATCTTCGGCTCTCTTCCAGGTGATCTTCGGGCCTCAGCAGCCGGATGGGGCGCTCCTGCCATGCGCGCGCATGCCCTGCATGCATGCGCTCTCTTGCTGCTGGCTTCCACTCTCGCGGTGCTTCTTTTGCCTGCAGGGCATTGTTGGAAGGAGGAAGCACGAAGTGGGGCCTCTGGAGGGAGACAGGCAAGGCGGAGCGCTCCCTCTGGATGCCCCGCCTCATGCTGTCTCCTTCCTGCAATGCACCGCAGGCGGAAGAAGTGCTGTGCGGGTGGAAAACAGCAACAGGAGCACGTGCGGCGGCAGGAGCGCGCGGTGGCAGGAGCGTGCGGCGGCGGGGGCAGGCAGATCTTTTGTACTTGGTTGCTTTAAAAGTAGCTCGCATGCTGAAAAAGTGTGAGCACCCCTGTCTTAGGCCCTCAGGAAGGAGGAGGACGACGACAACAACAACTCCTAGGCCCTTATGATGATGATGAAGAAGAAGAACCACCACCACCACCAACACAACAACAATGTATTTATTTATTTGTTTGTTTGTTTGTTTGTCACGTTTCTATACCGCCCCTCTCAGCCCGAAGGCAACTCGGGACGGTTTACACAGGCAGTCTCTGCCCTCAATACAACACAGCAACAAGTCAACCCCCCCCCCCCGGAAAAAAAACATATAATAACAATTTAACAATTAAAAACATACAATTGCAGCCTCAGCGTCATGTTGAAATCAGTTTCCATCACATCGTCGTCATTCCTTATATCCAATTAAGCCTTATATTTCATCAACAAATGCCTGCTCAAATAGCCAGGTCTTGACTTTCTTGCGAAAGGTCAGGAGGGAGGGGGCTGATCTGATGTCTTTAGGGAGGGCGTTCTAAAGCCGAGGAGCCACCACTGAAAAGGCCCTGTCTCTCATCCCCGCCAGTCGCGCCTGCGAAGAAGGCGGGACTGAGAGCAGGGCCTCTCCAGATGATCTTAAACATCTCGATGGTTCATAGGGAGAGATGCGTTCGGACAGGTAAGTTGGACCCGAACCGTTTAGGGCTTTAAAGGCTAAAGCCAGCTCTTTGAATTGTGCCCGGTAGCAAACTGGCAGCCAGTGGAGCTGGCACAACAGAGGAGTTGTGCGCTCTCTGACTGGCGCTCCTGTTATCAACTTGGCTGCTGTCCGTTGGACTAGTTGCAGCTTCCGAACAGTCTTCAAAGGCAACCCCACGTAGAGAGCGTTGCAGTAATCTATACAGGATGTAACCAGAGCATGGACCACCGTGGCCAAGTCAGACTTCCCAAGGTACGGGCGCAGCTGGCGCACAAGTTTTAACTGTGCAAATGCTCCCCTGGTCACCGCCGAAACCTGGGGTTCCAGGCTCAGTGATGAGTCCAGTATCACACCCAAACTGCGAACCTGTATCTTAGGTCTTTGTGAGGAGAAGGAGGAGGAAGAAGATGAACAACAACAACAACAACAACAACAACGTATATTATGTCCTTGGGAGGAGGAGGAGGGGGAAGAATAAGAGGAAGAAGAAGAAGACCCAAAATGCAGACTGTGCAAGGAAGTGGATGAAACCATGGATCATCTCCTCAGCTGCTGCAAGAAAATCACACAGACAGACTACAAGCAGAGGCACAACTCTGTGGCCCAAAGGATTCATTGGAACACATGTCTTAAGGACTACCTGCCAGTAGTAAAGACCTGGTGGGATCATAAACCTTGACTTATGGTTTATGGGGTAAATAGACCTTGACATTTATTTATTTACTAGCTTGGGGACCCGGCCCTGCCCGGGTCATTTGAGAAGTGCAGCAGGATGTAGAGTGGGTCATGGGGGCTCTGTGTGCCAAGTTTAGTCTTGATCCATCATTATTGGGAGTTGCAGTGGTATCATGAAATTACTGAAGGTAGTGCAAGTCCCATCATCTCTGTGTGTTCCGTCCCCCCCCCAAAGTGTAGTAGGATGTAGATTGGGTCATGGGGGCTCTGTGTGCTAAGTTTGGTCTGTATTGGTGAATGGATGAGGGATGCATTGTTTTTCGGAAGTGAGTGAAGGTACTTCAAGTCCCATCATCCGTGGTCCGTCTCACAGTAAACTGCACCAGGCTGTAGAGTGGGTCATGAGGGCTCTGTGTGCCAGATTTGGTGTTGATCAGTCATTGGATTAGGTTTGTAGCAGGATTGGGAAGTGAGGGAAGGTACTGCAAGTCCCATCATCCATGTTCTGTCCCCCTCCAAACTTCAGTAGGCTGTAGAGTGGGTCACTGGGGCTCTGTGTGCCAAGTGTGGACTTTCTCGGTGTTTGTTGGGGGCCACAGTGGTCTGTGGGAACAGAGGGGTGTAAAAGTACTACAAATCCCATCATCCATTGTCAGTCCTCCCCCAATCCTGCCCTAAACTCTATTTTGGGGCCTGTAATGTTATGGCCTGGTATTGGTAACTTTAAAAGGCCGAATGGCAGGCAGCCGTTTTCTAAAAGCTGAGGGGGAGGAGAAAGCAGGAATCCATTTTGTTTTCACAGAGCCAAGTGGGGAGGGAATGTTGATAGTGCATTTTTCCCCCTCAGTGGGAAGAAATCCTGTTGTTTGAATGTAGAGGCCTGGATTCTGGGTTGCTGGCTTTTCCCCCCTCAGTGGGAAGAAACCCTGTTGTTTGAATGTAGAGGCCTGGATTCTGGGTTGCTGGCTAATCACTGGCTAGCAATGCCCTCTGTCTGGTGCCTTAGAATTTTGGAGTGGCGAGGCTGTCAATCTAAGGACTTTATGCAAATAGCTGCCACATATCCGTCCTTCCGCCCTCCGCATACACACATACACACAAACATTCCGTTTTATAAAGGTATACAGATTTATTTATTTATTCAATCTTATATTCCGCTCCTCCCTGCAGGCTCGGGGCGTATCACAACATACAATACAATATACAGCATATAATAAAAACATAACAATAAAACGTAACATAAAACACTGTCTCAGTAAAAAGGTCCGTAGGAACCCTTGGGTTGAGCTCAGGGATCGCTCGAGTGTCATCAGGAAGGGAATTCCACAACACAGGGGCCACGGCCGAGAAGGCTCGCTGCCTGGTCGTGGAAAGGTGGCAAGAACGGATCGATGGAACAAGTAACAAATTCTGCTCTTCTGAGCTTGGTGATCTCGGGGGGAACATACGGGGTAAGGCGGTCCCTTAGGTACTCAGGCCCTAGACCGTGCAAGGCCTTAAACGTTAAAACCATCACCTTGAAGGCAATTCGGTACTCGATGGGAAGCCAGTGCAGTTGCCGAAGGATGGGAGTAATGTGCTCCCTCACTGGTGCTCCCACCAGCATTCTGCACTAGCTTGAGTTTCCGGATTGTCGACAGGGGAAGCCTCACGTAGAGGGCGTTACAGTAGTCCAGTCTCGAGATGACCGTCGCTTGGATCACCGTGGCCAGGTCATCCCTGGACAGGTAGGTTGCCAGTCGCCTAGCCTGTCGTAGATGGTGGAACGAAGATTTGCTGACCATGGAGACCTGGATGTTCTAGTTCAGTGCTGTCCAACTTCTAACCGGCCAAGGGCCGGACTTGAGGTCACTGATGACCTGGGGGGCCGTTTGGCCCCGCCCCAGGCCCCGCCCCAGGCCCCCCCAGCCCCGCCCGCCCCGCCCCCAGGCCTCTCCTACGCTGTCATTCTCCCTCCTCCCCCACTTTCTCCGGCGCCGCAGCGCATGGGACACCAGCGGCGCCGGGAAGGAGGAGGAGGCCCACCTCCTCGCACCCTCCCGCCCTTCCCGGTGCAGCTGGTCTCCCGTGCGCTGCGGCGCCGGGGAAAAAGGAGGAGGAGGGAGAGAAAGGAGAAGGCAATCAGCTGACTGCCTTCTCCTTCGTCCCTCATTTTTCCCGCGAGAAGGCAATCAGCTGACTGCCCTTGCCCCGATCTTTCCCGAGCGCCCGGTGCGGGAGGGAAGGAGGAGGGGCGAAGGAGGAAGAAGGCAGCCAGCTGACTTCCTCCTCCTTCGCCCCTCCTCCTCCCCCGCGGACGCGCCGCGGCTCCCATCGCGAGCTGCGGTGCAGGGAGGGGAAGGAGGAAGGGCGAAGGAGGAGCCAGCGCACTTCCTCCTCCCTGCCCCGCCTCCCCCTCCCCCCTGGCCGCCATTTTAAAAAAAATTAGATTTTTTAAAAATAAAAATAAAAATGGCGGCCGGGGGCATAGCAGGGGCCGTGTCCAACAGGCTGGGGGGCCGTGTACGGCCCCCGGGCCGCCAGTTGGACAGCCCTGTTCTAGTTCAGGGGTGCTCATTAGGTAGATCGTGAGCCACTAGTAGATCTTCGGCCCTCTTCCAGTGATCTTCGGGCCTCACCAGCCGGATGGTTGCCCCGCAGCGACCTTCACGCCGAGAGGTGAGCGCGGGAAGAAGGGCTCGCCGCCTGCGGGGGGAAAAGGAGAAGCAGGGTTGGAATTAGGCCAGGATTCTCCTTGCTCCTTTTTCCTTTTTGGGGGCAAAGCACGGGCTGTGGAAAGAAGGAAAAGAGAGAAGGAAGGAGGCTGTTCCCCCCCCCCCTCTCTGTCTCTCGCTTGCTCTCTCTCGGTGCCTCCGTCCTCTCTGTGCCTCCCGCCTTGTCCTGCTTGCCCCTCTCCACTCCTCCCCTTGGCTCAAGGTAGAGGTTAGCTTGAGGGGGCGTAATTCCAAAGTGTGGCCTAGGGTGCAAAAAGGTGTTAATCCGGGCCTGCATCTATTTTGGATCTGGGGTGGCACAGTCTCCCTTCGGCAAGGGCAGGCTTTGGGAGGCTGCTTCAGTGCCCAAATGGTCCAGCAGCGAGCCCAGGCCTGGCGAGGAGAAGGCAAAGCCGTTTCCTTAATAGATCATTATCTAATTCAATTAGCAAGGCCGGCTGTTCTTGATGGAGCAATAGCGTGTGAGCACAAGGGACCCTTTCCTCCCCGCCTCCCCCTCCCTCGGCTGCCTCCCACCGTGCAAAAAGCATTGCTGGGGGCTCCTCGGAGTAATGAAAAGCCTCGGCCCGTGGGGAGGATCGGAGATAAAACAGCGCCGGAGCAGACGCTGCCAAAGCGAAGCGAGCGGTAATTACCGCAGAGCCTCGCCTGCAGTAAACAAATGTCGCTTCCGCAGCGTTGCTTCTGTGCAAAGGTTGGCGTGGGTTTGCCAGGAAGGCAGGAGAGCAGAAATTATCGCTCTCGGCAGAGAAGGACACGGGATGGGCCTTATCCTGATGGGGCGCGCTGTATGTAGGTTGCCGTAGTTCAGAGCTTTCCAAACCGTGTGCCGTGGCATGCCAGTATGCTGGGACCAACGTCAACATAAGGGGAAACCTCTGCATCTAGGCGAAATCTCTATATATAGTAAAGCGGAATGTTTGTATGTATGTATGTTTGTATGTTTGTGGGTTTGTATGTGCCAGCGTTCCGATTGGCTCCCGGCCTCTAAAGTCCCACCCCCTACATTCAAACATCATGATTGGTTCCCACAGAGGCAAAATTTGCTACACTGCCTCTGATTGGCCACCATTGCCTCATTGCTAAGCCACCTCTGATTGGCCACCATTGCCTCATTGCTAAACCACCTCTGATTGGCCACCATTGCCTCATTGCTAAACCCCCTCTGATTGGACACCATTGCCGCATTGCTAAACCCCCTCTGATTGGCCACCATTGCCTCATTGCTAAACCCCCTCTGATTGGCCACCATTGCCTCATTGCTAAACCACCTCTGATTGGCCACCATTGCCTCATTGCTAAACCACCTCTGATTGGCCACCATTGCCTCATTGCTAAACCACCTCTGATTGGCCACCATTGCCTCATTGCTAAACCACCTCTGATTGGCCACCATTGCCTCATTGCTAAACCACCTCTGATTGGCCACCATTGCCTCATTGCTCTGATTGGCCACCATTGCCTCATTGCTAAACCACCTCTGATTGGCCACCATTGCCTCATTGCTAAACCACCTCTGATTGGCCACCATTGCCTCAAACACCATGATTGGTTGCCACAGAGTGAGCATTTGCTACACCGACTCTGATTGGCCACCATTCCTCCTTCCCTATTCTCAAAGCTCTCACAGACACTACTTTACAAACAGGCTTCCTTTAGCTACTTTTACCAACTAGGCCTCGCCCTCCACACACACCAGCACTTCCTCCACTTGATTCTCCTGGCTAGGCCTCAGCCTGATTTCACAGTAAGACTTACTTTTCTTATTTCTCCTGACTACGCCCCTTAAAACACAGAAAAAGACCACACTTGCTGCACAGCCCCCCTCCCAACACCCACTCTACATCCTGGTGCAGTTTGAGGGGGGGGGGGGCACAGATGATGGGACTTCCTGTACCTTCACTAACTTCCTAAGACCACTGTGACCCTCATCCATAACCAACACACACCCAACTTCCCACACAGAGCCCCCATGACCTGCTGCACTTTGGAGGAGGGTACACCACACATGATGGGACTTGCAGTGCTTTCACTACTTCCATAATACCACTCCAACGCCTTATAATGAAGGACCAAGACCACACTTGGCAGACAGGGTCTCCATGACCCACTCTACATCCTGGTGCTGTTTGGAGGAGGGTGGGCCACAGATGATGGGACTCGCAGTACCTTCAGTAATTTCATTGCAACTCCCTATAATGATGGATCAAGGCCAAACTTGGCAGACAGACCCTCCATGACCCACTCTACATCCTGGTGCTGTTTGGAGGAGGGTGGACTACGGATGATGGGACTTGCAGTACCTCCAGTAATTTCATGATCCCACTGCAACTCCCAATAATGATGGATCAAGGCCAAACTTGGCAGACAGAGCCTCCATGACCCACTCTACATCCTGGTGCTGTTTGGAGGAGGGTGGACTACGGATGATGGGACTTGCAGTACCTTCAGTAATTTCATGATCCCACTGCAACTCCCAATAATGATGGATCAAGGCCAAACTTGGCAGACAGAGCCTCCATGACCCACTCTACATCCTGGTGCTGTTTGGAGGAGGGTGGGCCACAGATGATGGGACTTGCAGTACCTTCAGTAATTTCATGATCCCACTGCAACTCCCAATAATGATGGATCAAGGCCAAACTTGGCAGACAGAGCCTCCATGACCCACTCTACATCCTGGTGCTGTTTGGAGGAGGGTGGACTACGGATGATGGGACTTGCAGTACCTTCAGTAATTCCTGGTGCAACTGTAATGATGGATCAAGGCCAAACTTGGGACAGAGCCTCCATGACCCACTCTACATCCTGGTGCTGTTTGGAGGAGGGTGGGCCACAGATGATGGGACTCGCAGTACCTTCAGTAATTTCATTGCAACTCCCAATAATGATGGATCAAGGCCAAACTTGGCAGACAGACCCTCCATGACCCGCTCTACCTCCTGGTACTGTTTGGAGGAGGGTGGACCAAATGGGACCACCTTCACTAACTTCCTGACACCACTGTGAGCCACATAAATAACTGCTAAAGACCAACTACTACGTTTCTCAAAACACCCGGGCACCGCCGGGTGCCCAAGCTACTAAGCAATAAATCATATGCAGTAGAGTCTCGCTTATCCGACTATCGCTCATCCGATGTTCTGTATTATCCAACGCCGTCTGCCTCCCGCCTGGATCCAAAGCTGTCTCAATACATTGTGATGTTTTGGTGCTAAATTCGTAAACACAGTACAGTAGAGTCTCGCTTATCCAACCTTCGCTCATCCGACGTCCTGTATTATCCAACGCAGTCTGCCTCCTGTCCGGATCCACAGCTGTCTCAATACATTGCGATGTTTTGGTGCTAAATTCGTAAACACAGTACAGTAGAGTCTCGCTTATCCAACCTTCGCTCATCCGACGTCCTGTATTATCCAACGCCGTCTGCCTCCCGCCTGGATCCAAAGCTGTCTCAATACATTGTGATGTTTTGGTGCTAAATTCGTAAACACAGTACAGTAGAGTCTCGCTTATCCAACCTTTGCTCATCTGATGTCCTGTATTATCCAACGCTGTCTGCCTCCCGCCTGGATCCAAAGCTGTCTCAATACATTGTGATGTTTTGGTGCTAAACTCCGCGACGGAGCCTCAGTATCAGCTTATAAGCTATTCAAGGATGCTTATGAGCGTGCTGTCAAGGCGGCCAAAAATGTGTACTTCTCCGCCTCGATAGCGTCTGCTAGCTCACGCCCGGCCCAATTGTTCAAGGTAATTCGGTCTTTGACGACGGTCCCTACTGTCCCAAAAAATAGTGATCAGGCCCTCACTGCCGGTGCTTTCCAGAGCTTCTTCACAGACAAGATACTAAGCCTCCGCCGGGACCTTCCAGCCACGGTTGACACAGTAAGAGAACTTGGGACCCCGTGGCCCTCCGCCGGGCCCACCCTCGACCGGTTTCGGCCACTGGACGCAGATGCTGTTGATAAGATAGTGGCTGCAACTAGGCCTACCACCTGCTCCCTCGACCCGTGCCCCTCCTGGCTTGTTAGATCGTGCCTGGAGGGGTGACGTGGGCCTCTGTTGAACATCGTAAACAGCTCCCTTGAGCAAGGAGTCTTTCCAGAGTGCTTAAAAGAGGCGGTGGTAGCTCCATTACTGAAGAAACCGTCACTAGACCCGGCGGTTCCCTCCAACTACCGACCAGTGTCGAACCTTTCGTACCTGGGCAAGGTAGTTGAGAGGGCAGTAACGGAGCAGTTGCAGTCCTTCTTAGATGATGCAACATGGCTAGACCCCTTCCAGTCCGGCTTCCGTTTGGGGCACGGGACGGAGACGGTTCTGGTCTCCGTCACAGACCAACTCCGCTGCCAGCTCGACCAAGGCGGGTCTGCGCTGCTCGTGTTATTGGACCTCACGGCAGCGTTTGACACGGTCGACCACAATCTATTGATCCACCGCCTGGCCGTGGCTGGAGTGAGGGGGACAGCCCTTAAATGGCTGACCTCCTTCCTCCACCAGCGGTCTCAGCGTGTGAGGAGGGGCGAGGTGGTCTCCGAGGGCTCCCCACTACTCTGTGGGGTCCCCAGGGGCCATTCTCTCCCTCTGTTATTTAACATCTACATGCAGCCGCTTGCACAGCTGGTGCGGAGTTATGGGCTGGAGTGTCACCAGTACGCTGACGACACCCAGCTCATTTTGAGGATGGAGGGCAGGCCGGGTTCTGTCCCCGATAATTTCCAACACTGCCTCGAAGCCGTTACTGGATGGCTGCGAGCCAGTAGGTTGAGGGTGAATCCGGCGAAGACGGAGATCTTGTGGCTGGGTCGCCCGGGTGATGTTAATGTCCAGCTTCCGAGCCTGGACGGTGCGGTGTTATGCCCATCGCCTTCCGTAAAGAGCCTGGGGGTCCATTTGGACTCCCAGCTGACCATGGAGGCCCAGGTCTCTGCGGTCAGCAAGATCGCTTTTTCATCTGCGACAGGCAAGGAGGCTGGCCCCCTATCTCTCCCGGAACGATCTGGCCACGGTGATCCAAGCCACAGTCATCTCAAGGCTGGATTACTGCAACGCGCTCTACGTTGGCCTTCCTCTGTCGGTGACCCGGAAGCTCAGGCTAGTGCAGAACACTGCCGCCCGGCTCCTGTCTGGCACGCCAGCTGGCGCCCACATAACACCTGTTTTGCAGGATCTGCACTGGCTGCCAATTGAGCACCGGATCACCTTCAAAGTGTGGGTCCTCACCTTTAAGGCCTTACACGGCCTGGGGCCAGCGTATTTGAGGGACCGTCTCACCCCATATTGCCCTCCGAGATCACTTCGGTCTGAGGACTCCAATCTCCTGGAGATACCTTCAGCTAAACTCGCAAGGCTGGCTGCTACCCGCCGGAGGGCGTTCTCTGCCATAGCACCTACGCTGTGGAACGCCCTCCCGGCCGGAACTCGGGCTATGAAGGACTTGCTCCCGTTTAGACGGGCCTGTAAAACATACCTGTTTAAGCAGGCCTTTGGTGAGTAAGTCCTGCCCATGCCCCGCCATCTATTCGCTCTTCTGAGGATGATGTGCTGTTCATTGTGTTAACTGTGTTTTGTTTTGTTTCCAAACCCCACAGAAAACTCCCACACGCCTCTGTTGGAGGGCACCATCACTCAGATGACCCCGGAAGAGCATTATAGGCGCATGATGTCGGCTCTCAACGAACACGGCACCTTTGAGGAGCAGCAACAGCAGCAGCAGCGCCTGTATCAGTTGGCCAACAGCATGGCAGTGCCCAGCCATAGCGGTGAGTGCGCCTAAGCTTCTCTTTCTCTGTGTGTGCTCATGTATGAAGGATACGGTTCCTCGTGTTGTGGTGACCCCAAACCCTAAAAAAATTTTTTGTTGCTACTTCATAACTGTCATTTTGCTCCTGTTATGTATCGTAAGTTAAATATCTGATGTCCAGAATGTATTTTCCTTCACTGCACCTAATTTAGCACAAATACCCAATACAGCCAAATTGGGGGTTTTTTTGGGGGGGGGGGTGATTTTGTCATTTGGGAGTTGTAGTTTCTGCGATTTATTGTTCATCTACAATCAAAGAGCATTCTGAACTCCACCAACGATGGAATTGAACCAAACTTGGCACACAGAACTCCCACGACACATAGAAAATACTGGAAGGTAATGGCCACATAACCTTGGAGGTGTCTACGGACAACGCCGGCTCTTCGGCTTAGAAATGGAGATGAGCACCAGAGTCCCAGAGTCGAACATGACTGGACTTAATGTCAAGGGAAAGCTTTACCTTTACCTATTAGTATAATATCATCTATCTATGTATATAATAAAAGTCAGTGTTTGCAGTGGGAGGTGCGGAGGAATATGTGGCAGCGTTTCAATTGGCTGCCACTGTGAGATTATTTGCATAAAGAACTCTGATTGGCCAGCCTCAGAACTTCAACACTCTAAGGCACCAGACAGAGGGGATTGGTTGTCACTGAGGGAGTATTTGCATAAATGACTCCGATTGGCCAACCACATTCCAACATTCTAAGGCGACTCAGAGGGAAAAGGAAAGGCCTCAGCCAGTCAGCCACTGCGGCCCACAGCAATGACGGATCAGGACCAAACTTGGCAAACAGGGGCCCAATGGCCCACTTCACAACTTGGTGCGGTTTAGGGCAGGATGGGCCACGAATGATGGGATTTGCAGTACCTTCACCTCATTCACTTCCCAAACAACACTGCAGCCCCTATAAATCACAGACCAGGCCCGAAATTGAGAGCAAAGCTTCCTTAACTTGATTTTCCTGACTAGGCCTCATCTCATGGGATATTGTTAGGCTTCCTCAAATTGATTTTCCTGACTAGGCCCCCAACAATGACAGGACAAGACCAAACTTGGCACACAGAGCCCCCAAGATGCACCCTACATCCCGTTGCAGTTTGAGGGAGGATGGACCATGGATGATGGGACTTGCAGTACTTTAATTCACTTCCTAAGAGCACTGTGGCCCACACCAATGACAAATCAGGACCAAACTTGGCACACAGAGGCCCAATGGCCCACTTTACTATTTCTGAGACCGCTGCGACCCTCATCCAATGATTGATCAAGACCACAGTTGGCACACAAAGCCCCCATGACCCACTCTACATCCTGGTGCAGTTTGGAGAACGGAGGACCGTGGATGATGTGGATGATTGGACTTCCAGTACTTTCCCTCACTTCCAGAGACCACTGCCACCCTCATCCACAGAATGATCAAGACCAAATGTGACACACTCAGCCCCTATGACCCACTCTACATCCTGGTGCTGTTTGGAGGGGGATGGACCATGGCCAATGGGACTCGCAGTACCTTCACTAAGTTCCTGAGACCACTGCAAGCCACATAAACATCTAATAGGAACCAACCTTGGCACACAATGCCTTCCTCCAATAACCCTGGTCCTCAGCTAGTATACTATAATATAATAATTATGATATTAATACTAATAATATATGAATATTTCCTGATATATTAATATGTTAATATTAATGATTTTTAATATCTATTATATAAATGGGTTCACGTCATGTGATGTTTACCTCAAACAAAGAAACCTTACAACGCAGAAAAACAATACTTGCCAACAGAAATAGGCCTCAAGCAAGGTACGTTTGTAGCAAAGAAACTCCCCCAAACCTAACAGGCCCCCAAAACAACGAGTAAAAATAAAACTACATTTACCAGCATCCTCCGGGGCAGCCAAAGACTCACCCAGCCTCTACATTCTGAACAACATGATTGGCTGCCAATAAGGGCGGATTTGCATAACTGCTGCACTAGCCAGCCAACATGAAAATTCCGATCCTTAATAAACTGCCAAAACAGAATAAGGAAAAGGCCTCAGCCAATCCCCAACACAAACACCCAAATCACTTCCAACCGAAAATTTACACCCCAAAAAACAACAGACCCCGCCCAAAATTGACAGTAAGGCTTCATTAACTTGATTTCCCTAACTAGCCCTCATTTAATGGGAAGCTGTTTACGCTCTAAATTGACAGTAAGACTTCATTAACTTGATTTCCCTAACTAGGCCTCACTTACTGGGAAGCTGTTTACGCTCTGAATTGACAGTAAGATTTCATTAACTTGATTTCCCTAACTAGGCCTCACTTACTGGGAAGCTGTTTACGCTCTGAATTGACAGTAAGACTTCATTAACTTGATTTCCCTAACTAGGCCTCACTTACTGGGAAGCTGTTTACACTCTGAATTGACAGTAAGGCTTCATTAACTTGATTTCCCTAACTCGCCCTCACTTACTGGGAAGCTGTTTACGCTCTGAATTGACAGTAAGGCTTCATTAACTTGATTTCCCTAACTCGCCCTCACTTACTGGGAAGCTGTTTACGCTCTGAATTGACAGTAAGGCTTCATTAACTTGATTTCCCTAACTAGGCCTCACTTACTGGGAAGCTGTTTACGCTCTGAATTGACAGTAAGGCTTCATTAACTTGATTTCCCTAACTAGGCCTCACTTACTGGGAAGCTGTTTACGCTCTGAATTGACAGTAAGGCTTCATTAACTTGATTTCCCTAACTAGGCCTCACTTACTGGGAAGCTGTTTACGCTCTGAATTGACAGTAAGGCTTCATTAACTTGATTTCCCTAACTAGCCCTCACTTACTGGGAAGCTGTTTACGCTCTAAATTGACAGTAAGACTTCATTAACTTGATTTCCCTAACTAGGCCTCACTTACTGGGAAGCTGTTTACGCTCTGAATTGACAGTAAGGCTTCATTAACTTGATTTCCCTAACTAGCCCTCACTTACTGGGAAGCTGTTTACGCTCTGAATTGACAGTAAGGCTTCATTAACTTGATTTCCCTAACTAGCCCTCACTTACTGTGAAGCTGTTTACGCTCTAAATTGACAGTAAGGCTTCATTAACTTGATTTCCCTAACTAGCCCTCACTTACTGGGAAGCTGTTTACGCTCTGAATTGACAGTAAGGCTTCATTAACTTGATTCTCACTTACTGGGAAGCTGTTTACGCTCTGAATTACTTCATTAACTTGATTTCCCTAACTAGCCCTCACTTACTGGGAAGCTGTTTACGCTCTAAATTGACAGTAAGGCTTCATTAACTTGATTTCCCTAACTAGCCCTCACTTACTGGGAAGCTGTTTACGCTCTAAATTGACAGTAAGACTTCATTAACTTGATTTCCCTAACTAGCCCTCACTTACTGGGAAGCTGTTTACGCTCTAAATTGACAGTAAGACTTCATTAACTTGATTTCCCTAACTAGGCCTCACTTACTGGGAAGCTGTTTACGCTCTGAATTGACAGTAAGGCTTCATTAACTTGATTTCCCTAACTAGGCCTCACTTACTGGGAAGCTGTTTACGCTCTAAATTGACAGTAAGGCTTCATTAACTTGATTCTCCTAACTAGCCTCAGCTCATTGGACATTGCTGTTTGGCCTGAATTGACAGTAAGACTTCATTAACTTGATTCTCCCGACTAGGCCTCAGCTCATTGGACATTGTGTATGGCCTGAATTGACAGTAAGGCTTCATTAACTTGCTGTTCCTAACTAGGCCTCAGCTCATGGGACATTGTGTATGGCCTGAATTTACAGTAACCTACCTTGGCACACAGAGCCCCGACCATGCATGATGGGACTTGAAGTACCACCATGGAAAATGGGATTTGTAGTACTTCAAAACCCATCATTCCCCACAGACCACTGTGGCCCAGAACCAAGACCAATAAAGACCCAACTTGGCACACCATGCCCCCCATGACCCACACTCCATCCAACTGCAGTTTAGAGGAGGGCCCACCGTGGATGATTGGACTTTCTCGCATCTCCTAAAAAGGGCACAGCAACGCGTGCCGGGTACAGCTAGTAGTAAATAAATAAATAATGTAGATTAGAATGTAGTTCAGCCTTGAGGTGCGGCCCTCCACAATATTTTTTGGCTCTCGTGTGGCCCCTTGGAAAAAATAATTGCCCACCCCTGGTCTACGGCGAAGTAAGCTCGACTTCTCTCCCGCCTCTCAGCTCGACGAAAGCAGAAGCGAACTGGGGAAAGTAGGTCCAGGCTGGGCTCAGGTACAGCTTTTCTTCCTGCCGGCACAAAGTGCTGTTTATCTATGGCACCGGCGGACGGTTAATAATTTAGGATCCCTTTGGGGTGGTGGTGGGGGGAGGCTTAATTGCTTGTCTCTGCTTCTCCCCGCTTTCTCCGGCACATGCTGCCCTCCATCAACATTAATCCCGCGTCCTCCCTTCTCCCCGCCTGGAACTGCCATCCCTGGAGCATCCTCCTGTCAATCACTCTTGATTTCCGAACCGTCAGAGGGAGCAAAGGGAGGGAAGCATTGTGAATAACGCATTTGCGGGGGACGCAAGGAAGGAGCAGGAGAGGGGTGGGTCATGGCGGCCATTCGTATCAATGCCGCAGACCCCCCCCCCCCCAAAAGGCCCTTTTTTGGTTAATTAATTTATAAACAAGGGAACGCTGCGCATTCAGTATCGTCTCTGTTGATTTCTCATCCTGTTTCCGGAGTCTTCCTTCTGCATTGTCTCGGGTTGACGCACCAAATTATTATTATTATTATTATTATTATTATTAAGGGTGCTTTGATTGTGGGACTGTGACATTAAGGTCATGAGTTTGAAGGTCATGAGTTCGAAGCCAGCCCAGGTTGGAGTGAGCTCCCGACCAAAATTGTGTAGCTTGTTGTCGACCTTTGCAGCCTGAAAGACAGTTGCATCTGTCAAGTAGGAAATTTAGGTACCACTTTGTGCAGGCCCGGATTACCCATAAGGCCACCCAAGGCCATGGCCTAGGGGCGCAAACCGAGGGGGACGCAGTTCACGGACCAAAAAAAAATTGTTTCAATTGCATCATTGGTTTTGTTCAGAGTGCTTTTTGATTGTAGGTGAACTATAAATCCCAGCAAGTACAACTTCCAAATGTCAAGGTCTGTTTTCCCCAAACTCCACCAGTGTTCACACTTGGGCATATTGAATATTCACGCTAAATTTAATCCAGATCTATCATTGTTTGAGTTCACAGTGCTCTCTGGATGTAGGTGAACTACAACTCCCAAACTCAAGGTCAATGCCCACCAAACCCTTCCAGTATTTCCTGTTGGTAATGGGAATTCTGTGTGACAATTTGGTTCAATTCAAAGCAAGAAGATGTTTTTTCAGAGAAAGACTGCTGTGGGCCTCTCCCAGGAATTTGGCCTTGGGAAACTACAGGGGAAAAACACTGTTCATGAGAAACCTCGAGCCTCTCAGTAAGACTCAGGCCCAGAAAAACTCTGATCCCCATTGACATCAGACAGAGGCCCGGGAAAACCATCATCCCCACAGGGCTGAACTATAACAGTTTGATTCAATTCCATCATTGGTGGGGTTCAGAATGCTCTTTGGTTGTAAGTGAACTATAAATCCAATCAACTACAATGATCCCACCAAATTTGGGCATATTGGGTATTTTTTGCCAAATTTGGTCCAGTGAATCCTGCATATCAGATATTTACTTTACGATTCATCAGGCCCAGATTAACACTTTTTTGCGCCCTAGGCCACACTTTTTGCCCCTCCCCCACACACACCCCCACACACACACCACTCAGACCCACACTTGGCTGGCTTTGGCCATGGTGCCTCCGGAGCAGAAGAGAAAGGCGAGTAGGCACCATCGCGCCACCTCCAAGGTCCCCATGTATTCCCTCCGGCTGGAAAGCTCCGTTGTGTTTTGAAGGTCTCCTCGGGAGTCGGGAGGCTTGGGGAGGCGCGCAGCGGGTGCAAACTCACTCCAAAGGCGCGCACGAGAGAGAGAGCGCGAGAGAGAGCGTTCGAGAGTGAGAGCACACGAGAGAGAGCGCATGTACGAGAGAGAGCGAAAAAGAGAGCGGAAGAGAGAGAGCAAGAGCGCGTGTGAGAGAGAGAGCACAAGAGAGAGAGCGACAGAGAGAGCGATAGAGAGAAAGCGCACGCAAGAGAGAGAGGGAGAGAGGGAGAGAGAGAACGCACACACGACAGAGAGCGATAGAGAGAGAGAGCACACGAGAGAGAGAGAGAGAGCGCGTGAGAGAGAGCACAAGAGAGAGAGCGACAGAGAGAGCGATAGAGAGAAAGCGCACGCAAGAGAGGGAGAGAGAGAACGCACACACGACAGAGAGCGCGAGAGAACACACGCACGCGAGAGAGAGAGCGCGGCGAGAGAGAGAGAGCACGAGAGAGAGCGATAGAGAGAAGCGCGAAAGAGAGAGAGAGAGAGAGCGTGTGAGAGTGAGAGAGCAGAGAGAGAGAGAGCAAGAGAGAGCGCGAGAGAGAGAGAGCGAGAGAGAGAGCGACAGAGAGAGAGCGAGAGAGTGAGAGAGCGAGAGAGAGAGCGAGAGAGAGAGCAAGAGAGCGCGAGAGAGAGAGCAAGAGCGAGAGAGAGCGCTAGCACAAAAGAGCGATACAGAGAGAGCGCACGAGAGAGCGCATGCACAGAGAGAGAGCGTGTAGTGTGAGAGCACACGAGAGAAAGAGAGAGAGCACGTGAGAGAGAGAGCGTGTGTGTGTGTGAGAGAGAGCGTGCTAGAGAGAGAGAGAGAGAGCGCCCAAGATGGAGCAGAGACTTTGCCAGGAGAAGGAGCGAGGAGGGGCATGAGAAAGGGGGGAAAGAGGGGTGCGGCCCAGGTTTTTTTGGGTCCGTGATCTGCGCCCTCCCCCCCCCCCCCCGGCTTGCACCCATAGGCCATGGCCTCGTTGGCCTTATGGATAATCCGGGCATGCAATTCATAACATTGGCATGAAGTAACAACGAAGTAGTCGTGAAGTAGCAACGAAAATAATTGTACGGCTGGGGTTCACCGTATCCGCGGCATGCGGAAGGTTGAGAAACACTGCCCTAGATTTCTCTCTCTCTCTCTCTCTCTCTCTCTCTCTCTCTCTCTCTTCTATCTGTCACCGTTCAGCCAGGAGGATAAAGGCATCAGCGGGCATAATAAATAAACCATTGTCTGCTTTCTCCTGAGTGAGGTACAAACAGGCGCTAATTAGCGCTGGCTAATTACCTAGCCGGGAAAGGATTAACGCTCCTGGTTTCAAAAAAGGAGGGGAAGCGGCAGGGAAGGGGCGCTAAGCTGCCTTGGCTGCTGCCGGGCTTGCGATTGGCCGAGAGCACCAAATCCAGGGATAGTTGTTTATTACTCCAAGGATTATAGAGAGCCCCCTTTACAACCGACTTTTAGGGGCCAAAGGGAGGGACGCCAGAGCGGAAGGCTGGGATTTAAGGGGAGCCGGAGAGATTTCCCGTGACTTTTGTGAGGCTGGCATTGAAGAAAATCCTCTTGTATATTCATGACGGGAACTCGCTTTGCGAGGCAGTTTAATTAGCAGGGGGCGTTTGCGTGTCGTCTTCGTTTTCGGCTTCCCAGAAGCATATCGTATCTGGATCCGGCACAGTCTGTTTTTAGGCCGGGGCATGGTACCGAGACAGCCTTGGTCGCCTTAGGGCAGTCTTTCTCAACCAGTGTGCCGTGGCACACTAGTGTGGCGTGACGGACCTCCTGCTGTGCCGCGAGAAAAGCTCTCTGCCCCCCTTCCTCCCCCCTCCTGCCGAACTCCTGCTGCTTGGGGGAGGAAGAAGGGCCGGGCAGTGGCGAAGAAAAAGAAGAAGGGACCGGGGCGCCGCCTCCTTCGGCCATTTCCCCAGCCAGCCTCCAATTCGCCATGACTCCCACCATGACTCTCGCCCCTCGCTCGCTGAAGCCGTGTGGTGGAGGAGCCCCGTCCACCGCTCATGCTCCTCCATAGGAGACCTGAAGCTGGGGGGAGGGGGCGGGGCATGGCGTGGCCTGTAGGAAAGCTGAAGCTGGGGGGAGGGGGCGGGGCATGGCGCGGCCTGGCTCTGCCCCCTCCCCCGGCTTTGGCACTCTCAGCAGCTGCTCCAGCCTTGAGGGGACAGTGCCAAGCCAGCATGGTGCTGGCTCTGGCACCGCTGGCTTGGCACTGCCCCTCAAGGCTGGAGCAGCTGCTGGGAGTGCCGAAGCTCGGAGGGGCGGAGCCATGCCAAACCATGCCCCGCCCCCCCCAGCTTCAGCTCTCCCACAGCTTCTCCAGCTCTGAGGGGGCAATGCCAAGCCACCAGTGGCAGAGCCAGCACAATGTTGGGTTGGCATTGCCCCCTCAAGGCTGGAGAAGCTGTGGGACAGCTGAGGCCAGGGGAGGGGCGGAGCCAGGCCACACCATGCCCCTCCCCTCCCCCTGGCTTCAGCTCTCCCATAGCTTCTCCAGCCTTGAGGGGACAGTGCCAAGACAGCATTGTGCTGGCTCTGCCACCCCTGGCTTGGCATTGCCCCTCAAGGCTGTAGCAGCTGCTGGGAGAGGTGAAGCGGGGGTAGAGGGGGGCATGGCGCAGCCTGGCTCCGCCCCCCCCGGCTTCGGCACTCCCAGCAGCTGCTCCCAGCAGGCCACCCCAACCCCCAGCCATTCTTTACTGTGTTAAGAGTGTCATTTTGTGTCATTTTGGTTGGTGGTGTGCCCCCGGATTTTTTTTAATGTTAAAAGTGTGCCGCGGCTCAAAAAAGGTTGGGAAACACTGCCTTAGGGGATGATCTACGCCGGGAGTGGACAGGGGGAGTGTGTCCCTGTTGGTTCTTGCTGGACTTCTCAGTGGCCTTCGATACTGTCGACCACGGTATCCTTCTGGGATGCCTCG
Organism: Anolis apletophallus; assembly: GCA_030556195.1. NCBI lineage: Eukaryota > Metazoa > Chordata > Lepidosauria > Squamata > Anolidae > Anolis > Anolis apletophallus. Next base: position 2,499,458 of record JARBWK010000017.1, on the reverse strand, counting down.
CAGGACTGGGCGTAGGAGGCACTGAGCGTTGGAGGCACCTTCCTATAGGGTCGTTCCCAGATGGTGTTGTTGGGAGACGCCTGTTCGGCCCCTCATCCATTTTGTGGGGTTCCTCAGGGTTCAATACTGTCTCCCATGTCAGTGTTTCCCAACCTTTTTTGAGCCGCGGCACACTTTTAACATTTAAAAAAATGACCACCAACCAAAATGACACTCTAACACAATAAAGAACGGCTGGGGGATGGTGGCCTGCTGGGAGCAGCTGCTGGGAGTGCCGAAGCTGGGAGGAGGGGGCGGAGCCATGCCAAGCCATGCCCCACCCCCTCCCCCAGCTTCAGCTCTCCCACAGGGGGAGGGGGCGAAGCCAGGCCGCACCATGCCCCTCCCCTCCCCCCGGCTTCAGCTCTCCCAGAGCTTCTCCATCCTTGAGGGAACAGTGCCAAGCCAGCGGTGGCGGAGCCAGCACAAGGCTGGCTTGGCCCTCCCCTCCTCAAGCCTGGAGAAGCTGCTGGTAGAGCAGAAGTCAGAGGGGGGCGTAGCCAGGCCGCACCAAGCCCCCCCTCCCCTCTGGCTTTGGAGCTCCCAGCAGCTTCTCCAGGCTTGAGGATGGCAATGCCAGGCCAGTGGTGGCATCGCTAGCACAAGGCTGGCTTGGCACTGCCCTCCTCAAGCCTGGAGAAGCTGCTGGTAGAGCGGAAGTCAGGGGCGGAGCAAGGCCGCGCCAAGCCCCGCCCCCTCCCCTCTGGCTTTGGAGCTCCCAGCAGATTCTCCATCCTTGAGGATGGCAGTGCCAAGCCAGTGGTGACATAGCTAGCACAAGGCTGGCTTGGCATTGCCCTCCTCAAGCCTGGAGAAACTGCTGGTAGAGCCGAAGCCACAGAGGGGTGGAGCCAGACTGCACCAAGCCCCGCCCCCTCCCCTCTGGCTTTGGAGCGCCCAGCAGTTTCTCCAGGCTTGAGGATGGCAATGCCAAGCCAGTGGTGGCATAGCTAGCACAAGGCTGGCTTGGCATTTCCCTCCTCAAGCCTGGAGAAACTGCTGGTAGAGCAGAAGTAAGAGGGGGCGGAGCCATGCTGCGCCAAGCCACGCCCCCTCCCTTTTAGCTTTGGAGCTCCCAGCAGCTTCTCCAGGCTTGAGGATGGCAATGCCAAGCCAATGGTGGCATAGCTAGCACAAGGCTGGCTTGGCCCTCCCCTCCTCAAGCCTGGAGAAGCTGCTGGGAGTGCCGAAGCCGGGGAGGGGGCGGGGCTTGGTGCGGCCTGGCTCCGCCTCCTCTGAGAAGCACCACATCCTGCTTGGATCGACCTTCGGTCCCAGGATTGACTGGTTGATCGCGATCGACTTCCTGGGCAGCCCTGCCTTAGTGGATGATCTACGCTGGGAGTGGACAGGAGGAGTGTGTCCCTGTTGGTTCTTGCTGGACCTCTCAGCGGCCTTCGATACCGTCAACCACAGTATCCTTCTGGGACGCCTCGCGGAAATGGGCCTTGGAGGCACTGTTTTGCAGTGGCTTCGGTCCTTCCTATAGGGTCGTTCCCAGATGGTGTTGTAGGGAGACGCCTGTTCGGCCCCTCATCCATTTTGTGGGGTCCCTCAGGGTTCAATACTGTCTCCTATGTCTGTGTTTCCCAACCTTTTTTGAGCCGCGGCACACTTTTAACATTAAAAAAATCCAGGGGCACACCACCAACCAAAATGACACAAAATGAGACACAGTAAAGAACGGCTGGGGCATGGTAGCCTGCTGGGAGCAGCTGCTGGGAGAGCTGAAGCCAGGGGAGGGGGCGGAGCCAGGCCACGCCATGCCCCTCCCCCTCCCCTGGCTTCAGCTCTCTCACAGCTTCTCCAGCCTTGAGGGGGCAGTGCCAAGCCAGCGGTGGCAGAGCCAGCACAATGCTGGCTTGGCACTGTCCCCTCAAGACTGGAGAAGCTGTGGGAAAGCTGAAGCCAGGAAGAGGGGGCGGAGCCAGGCCTCATCATGCCCATCCCCCTCCCCCCGGCTTCAGCTCTCCCAGAGCTTCTCCAACCTTGAGGGGGCAATGCCAAGCCAGTGGTAGCAGAACCAGCACAATGCTGGCTTGGCACTGTCCCCTCAAGGCTGGAGAAGCTGTGGGAGAGCTGAAACCGGGGGAGGGGGCGGAGCCAGGCCTCATCAAGCCCATCCCCCTCCCTCGGCTTCAGCTCTCCCAGAGCTTCTCCAGCCTTGAGGGGGGCAGTGCCAAGCCAGCGGTGGCAGAGCCAGCACAATGCTGGCTTGGCACTGTCCCCTTCTCTCAAGGCTGGAGAAGCTGTGGGAGAGCTGAAACCGGCGGAGGGGCGGAGCCAGGCCATGCCATGCCCCACCCCCTCCTTAGCTTCAGCTCTCCCAGAGCTTCTCCAGCCTTGAGGGGGGCAGTGCCAAGCCAGCGGTGGCAGAGCCAGCACAATGCTGGCTTGGCACTGTCCCCTCAAGGCTGGAGAAGCTGTAGGAGAGCTGAAACCGGGGGAGGGGGCGGAGCCAGGCTGTGCCGTGCCCATCCCCCTCCCCCAGCTTCAGCTCTCCCACAGCTTCTCCAGCCTTGAGGGGTAATGCCAAGCCAGCGGTGGCAGAGCCAGCACAATGCTGGCTTGGCACTGTCCCCTCAAGGCTGGAGAAGCTGTGGGAAAGCTGAAGCCAGGAGGAGGGGGCGGAGACTGGACTCATCATGCCCATCCCTCCCCCGGCTTCAGCTCTCTCAGAGCTTCTCCAACCTTGAGGGGGCAATGCCAAGCCAGTGGTAGCAGAACCAGCACAATGCTGGCTTCGCACTGTCCCCTCAAGGCTGGAGAAGCTGTGGGAGAGCTGAAACGGGGGGGAGGGGGCGGAGCCAGGCCGTGCCATGCCCTGCCCCCTCCCCCAGATTCAGCTCTCCCAGAGCTTCTCCGGCCTTGAGGGGCAGCGCCAAGCCAGCGGTGGCAGAGCCAGCACCCCGCTGGATTGGCACTGTCCCCTCAAGGCTGGTGAAGCTGTGGGAGAGCTGAAGCCAGGAGGAGGGGGCGGAGCCAGGCCTCATCATGCCCATCACCCTCCCCCTGGCTTCAGCTCTCCCAGAGCTTCTCCAGCCTTGAGGGGGCAGTGCCAAGCCAGCGGTGGCAGAGCCAGCACAATGCTGGCTTGGCACTGTCCCCTCAAGGTTGGAGAAGCTGTAGGAGAGCTGAAACCGGGGGAGGGGGCGGAGCCAGGCCGTGCCATGCCCATCCCCCTCCCCCCAGCTTCAGCTCTCCCAGAGCTTCTCCAGCCTTGAGGAGCAGTGCGAGCGAGGGGCGAGAATCATGGCAGGAGTCATGGCGGATTGGAGGCTGGCTGGGGAAACGGCCGAAGGAGGCGGCACCCCAGCCCCTTCTTCTTTTAGTATTTTCTTATAGTATTTTCTCTTGGTTATGGGAGTTCTGTGTGGGAAGTTTGATTCCATTCCATCATTGGTGGAGTTCAGAATGCACTTTGATTGCGGGTGAACTATAAATCCCAGCTGTTGAGCAAGACCTTCGTGTGTGTCTTTCTGCCATTCCTGCCAGGATATCTAGGTTGTGTTCATCGCAACAGGCCCAGGTTTCACACTGAGTGTACAAATACATTTAAAAACATATTAACTATATGTATTACTGTGTTTGAGTGTCATTTTGCGTCATTTTGGTTGGTGGTGTGCCCCAGGATGTTGTCAATGTAAAAAATGTGCCGCGGCTCAAAAAAGGTTGAAAAACACTAGTCTAAAAGACTGGTTTCGGAAGGAAACTTTAGTCAGTATAGCATTAATAGACGCCGCGATTCCACTTCCGTCTGCCTTTTGCTCTTTCCCCCTCCCTGTCTTCTTCTCTCTCCTCTCCTTCTGCGTGTTGATGGGAGGGATCTCTTCTCGGTTGTCTTTTAATACCCCAAACTAATCCCTTTAATGCGCTGAAGGGGTTTCCACCAGAGCTGAGAAAGAAAGAGGCTTCTTTCTCCGAGTCTGGGAAAGCGCCAGCGGTGTTGGCGGAGGAAGGAAGGAAGGACGGAAGGCGGGTGAGAAGGAGAACCCGAGGATCTTCTTGCTCTGTAAGGTTGGCAAAGGAAACCAGAGGAGGAAGTGAGCAGGAGGGTTGCCTCCGGAGTCATGAAAGGGTAGGTTGCCGCAGAGCTTGGAAAAAAAACACAATTTTGTGCAAAATCTGCTTGCTGAAGTTGAGTTGCGACGGATTTGTAACGGCCGCACTCCCACTGAGTCAGGAAAGTATCTGAATTTAGGCCAAATTTGCCTGTATTGTCGAAGGCTTTCGTGGCCGGTTGCTGTGAGTTTTCCGGACTGCATGGCCATGTTGCCGAAGCATTCTCTCCTGACGTTTCGCCCACATCTAGGGCAGGCATCCTCAGAGGTTGTGAGGTCTGTTGGAAACTAGGAAAATGGGATCCACAGCGATATAAACCCCACTTGCCTAGTTTCTAACAGTCCTCACAACCTCTGAGGATGCCTGCCATATATGGGCAAGCGAGGTTGATAAATCCGTGGAATAATGTGTTGTGTTTAGAGAATTAGAAACCTTAAGTTCTGTACCTCATCTGAAGTTACTGTAACCACCTAAGCTCTGAATACTTAGGGTATTTCTCCAGGCTGGGAGAAAGAACTCTTGTCTGTTGGAGGTTAATGGGAATGTCGCAAGTGGCCACCTTGATTAGCACTTAAAAGCCTTGTAGCTTCAAAGCTCGGTTGATTGCTGCCTGAGAGAATCCTTCATTGGGAGGTGTAGTGAGGTCACTATATGTATTGAGGGTTTTGTATTTATTTTGTGGTTAGATGTGTGGTTTGTATTATTACATTTGTATTGTGTTAGATTGTTATATGCTAAACAGAATACAAAGGGTTAACGGGGAATATTGAAGTGTACAGCCTCTAAGATGTTCGGTTGCTATGACAACAGGAGGCGGAGCCTAACGCTGGCTTTAGCAGGTGCAAGTTTTGGATTTTGTCAGTTAGTCAGGGAGTGGTTAGACTAGCTGGTAGCAATTTGAAGAGTTGCTGTTGTCTTTTCTGAGAGAAATAGAAAAGGCTGGTTTTAGATACTGCAGAAAGGCAGTTAGGTTTATAAAGCCTATAGGAACCGCTGTTTATAGGTTAGGCTGGGAAGCTAACCTAATATATAGATTGGAAGCCTATTGAGGCAGAATATCTATAGAATTGTTGATATAGTGTTTGAAGAGATACAATCAAACATTGTGTTTAGAGAATTAGAAACCTTAAGTTCTGTACCTCATCTGAAGTTACTGTAACCACCTAAGCTCCGAATACTTTGAAACCTCCACGCTGTTATTAAAAATAAACTATTGAAGTTCCTCCTTACAAATCTCTCTGTGACATCATTTCAAAACACAAGCCTCAAAATAAACCCCTCACATAGGATTGTTATGGTGGCAGCTTGGTTGGGTCATAGGGCCTCTGTGTGCCACGGTAGGTTACTGTCAATTCAGGCCATACACAGTGTCCCATGAGCTGAGGCCTAGTCGGGAAAATCAAGTGAATGAAGCCTTACTGTCAATTCAGACCTTAAACAGCATCCCATTAAGTGAGGCCTAGTCAGGAAAATCAAGTTAATAAAGCCTTACTGTCAATTTTGGGCCTGGTCTGTGATTTGTAGGGGCTACAATGTTCTGTGGGAAGTGAAGGCGCATGCAGGAGGAAACTGGGGAGGGGGCGGGGCATGGCATGGCGCGGCCTGGCTCCGCCCCCTTTCCCTGGCTTCTGCACTCCCACAGCTTCTCCAGCCTTGAGGGGACAGGGCCAAGCCAGCATTATGCTGACTCTGCCACTGCTGGTTTGGCATTGCCCCCTCAAGTCTTCAGCGGCAGCCCCATGTAGAGAGCGTTGCAGTAGTCTATACGGAATGTAACCAGAGCGTCTCCCGTTGTCTCCGCAGATCTCCTCCGGGCGCGGCAAGAGGTGGCAGCCGCAGCCCGCAACCCCGGCACCATGGAGCCTCACCTCCCGTCGGCCGCCAACTCGTCCAGCCAGCGCCGGAAACAGGGGCTCCCCCAGCACCGGGATTCACACTTCCCTGAGAGGTACTTACTTACTTACTTACTTAGGCAATCCCTCGTAGCCCTCCAAGGACAGTGTCTTGGTGGTGGATACGTAGGTGGCTAACATGGTATCAGAAGGTGCTGGTCAGAGCTGGACATACTGGGATAGATGTGGTAAGGGTCAAATTAAATATAAGTTAGTCAACAGCCAGACATACAGGTCATAATAATAATAATAATAATAAATTGTCTGTTATTGCTTATGTGTAAGTTTATATTGATTGTTTTGTTTTATTATTTGCTGCATGTAAGCCACCCCGAGTCCCCTTGGGAAGATGGTGGCAGTGTATAAATAATAATAATAATAAAAAACCGCCTTCCACCTGGAAATATGCGGATCAAGAATAATAATAATTATTATTATTATTATTCTTGATCCGCATATTTCCAGGTGGAAGGCGGTCCCGGTCAGGGTTGGCTTGACGCACCTTCCTCTTGGAACATTTCTCCCTTTCGCCCTCCCTTCGTGCCTCTTCGGATTCCGCAGCACTGCTGGTCACAGCTGACCTCCAGTTAGAGCACTCAAGGGCCAGGGCTTCCCAGTTCTCAATGTCTATGCCAGTGTTTCCCAACCAGTGTGCCGTGGCACACTAGTGTGCCATGAGCGATCATCAGGTGTGCCGTGGGAAATTGGAACCTCCAATACCCTTTCTTCTCCCTCCTGCCCACAGTGCTCTCTGGGTGTAGGTGAACTACAACTTCCAATCTGAAGGTCAATTCCCAAGCAATCCCTTTCAGTGCTTTCTGTTGGTAATGAGAGTTCAATATGCCAAGTTTGGTTCAATTCCATTGTTGCAAGAGTTCAGGATGCTCTTTGTTTGTGTGTTAACTATAAATCCCAGAAACTGTAACTCCCAAATGTCAAGGTCTATTTTCCCCAAACTCCATCTGTGTTCACATTTGGGCATAGTGAGTATTCATGCCAAGTTTGGTCCTGATCCAACATTGTTTGAGTCCACAGTGCTCTCTGGATATAGGTGAACTACAACTCCAAAACCAAAGGTGAATGCCCTCCAAACTCTTATAGTATTTTCTCTTGGTTATGGGGGTTCTGTGTGGGAAGTTTGGGTCTTTCTGCCATTCCTGCCAGGATATCTATGTTGTGTTTCACACTGAGTGTATAAATACATTTAAAAACGTATTAACTATATGTATGACTGTGTTAGAGTGTCGTTTTGTGTCATTTGGTGGTGTGCCCCAGGATTTTGTCAATGTAAACAATGTGCCGCGGCTCAAAAAAGGTTGAAAAACACTGATCTAAGCAAATGAGAGCATTAATATTAAAATAAAATAAAATAATGAAGTAGCAACGGAGATAATGTTATGGTTGGGGGTCACCACAACATGAGGAACTGGATTAAGGGGTCGCGGCATTAGGAAGGTTGAGGATCGTTTGTGGGAAGGCCACATCCCAAAGCCTTGGAGTCCTCAAGTCCCAGTTCTGTTTACGACTAAGGAGACACTTCGGACTCTGGGATTTCTGATCTCAAAAAGGAACTTGGCTCAATCTCGGGTCTGGTTTAGCTCTTCTGGGAAGGAGAAGAAGTGTGTTTGTGTGCGTAGATGAGACAGGCAGACACTCCGGTTGACCGACCTCATTCCAAAGCCATCCAAGCGTGCGGCAGACAGATCCGTCGGCCAGGAATGCGGACAGAAGCAGGTTCCAGCCCTGAGGAAACCTCCCAGGCGCTGTGTGGACTGGAGAGCGGCCAAGGGACTGGCCGAGAAGTTACTTTAGTGCAGCAGGCTGGGAATGTGCAAAGGAAGCGAATGCACATCCTGTTTCCGATTCCCGACTAAGCAGGTAGTGACTTACTTCTCTGAGGGCCCGATCTGGTCTCTAACTTGACTGCCTTGGCTTCTGATGGAGAGTTCGGGGTTTGTTGTGTTCCGATGCTGAAGGCAGCTGCCCATCTTCCTTCCCTTGTAGGTTGTCTCCAAACCACTCTCAGATGCAGGAAATCCAGGCCTTGTTCAATGACAGGTACATGGCCGGATTATCCATGAGGCCACACTAGGCTACGGCCTAGGGGCGTAACTCGAGGAGGGGGCAGAAATCACGGGCGAAAAATAAATATTTTATTCTGGGTAATGTAGTCTCGCGGCCGCGGAAGTTCTGCTTCCCAGTGATTCCAGCCCATGGAAAAGAAGAACCCAGAAGCGACCCGCCCACCTCCGCGACAGGGAGCTACCATTGCGCAGCGGCAGCATGTGTCGTAAAGAGCCCTGATTGGCTGCCGCCGCCACGCTAGCTTTTCGTGCTTCTGCTATGCCTTAGCACAGGGCTGTCCAACTTCTACCGGCCCAGGGGCCTGAATTCCGGTCACTTATGACCTGGGGGGCCGTAGGGTCTGCCCCCGGCTCCGCCCCCGGCTTACTACTCATAAGAGGCATGCATACAGTCAAATATAATGTTTTACTGAGATAAAATGCTGGGTGGGAATTCAAAAGGGGCATCCATACAAATATAATATTTTACTAACATTAAATGCAGGGTGGGCATTCAAAAGGGGCATCCATACAGTCATATATAATATTTTACTAACATTAAATGCAGGGTGGGCATTCAAAAGGGGCATCCATACAGTCAAATATAATATTTTACTAACATTAAATGCAGGGTGGGCATTCAAAAGGGGCATCCATACAGTCAAATATAATATTTTACTAACATTAAATGCAGGGTGGGCATTCAAAAGGGGCATCCATACAGTCAAATATAATATTTGACTAACATTAAATGCAGGGGGCATTCAAAAGGGGCATCCATACAGTCAAATATAATATTTTACTAACATTAAATGCAGGGGGCATTCAAAAGGGGCATCCATACATTAAATATAATATTTTACTAACATTAAATGCAGGGAGGGCATTCAAATACACAATTACATAATAATAACATAAAGGTTAGCCTACCTTCCCAAACGCGTGGGATCCAGGAGCAGCCGGACCACGAGCAGAGGCGACGACCGACCGAGGCAGCAGCCGGGAAGGTACAAATCACGTCTGCGTGGGCCGCAGGGATTAAGTAGCCGAGATTTTGGCAACAGGAGTATCGCGAGACTACAGAAGCCACACGGGATTTCGCTCTCAATGCGAGATTCGCCTGCGTTGGGAGCGAAATCCCGTGTGGCTTCCGTAGTCTCGCGATACTTGCTCGAAACCCGGAAGTGGGTAATTTTTAAAAATATTTTAATTTAATTATTTTTTTATTTTTTTATTTTTATTAAAAAGCTTAGGGGGCCATAGGGAAGGGGCTGGGGGCTGTATACGGCCCCGGGCCGGTTGGACAGCCCTGCCTTAGCAGAAGCAAGAAAAGCTACCAAGGCAGTGGCAGCCAATCGGGGGCGCCTGAGGCGGCGCTTAGCAGCTAAGAACCGCCTCGGGCGCCCCCGATTGGCCGTCGCCGCAGTAGCTTTTCCTGCTTCTGCTATGCCTTAGCAGAAGCAGGAGGACTGGTGCGGCGGTGGCAGCCAATGGGGGTTGCCCGGGGCGGCGCTTAGCAGCTAAGCACCGCCTCAGCCGCCCCCGATTGGCCGCCGCCACCGCGGTAGCTTTTCTTGCTTCTGCTAAAGCAGGGCTGTCCAACTGCCGGCCCTGCTGTTAGGATTTCTGGGATTTGAAGGCCAAAACACCTGCAGGGCCGGCAGTTGGACAGCCCTGTGCTAAAGCATAGCAGAAGCAGGAAAAGCTAACGCGGTGGCAGCAGCCAATGGGGGGGGGGGTAATTTCGAACTGTGGCCCCGTGTCCAGATCCAGAGGGAAGGCGTGGGGTTCCGAACCCACGCCTTCGTTCCGGATCCGAAGGGCCGCGTGTCCAGATCCGGAGGGAAGGCGTGGGGTTCCGAACCCACGCCTTCGTTCCGGATCCGAAGGGCCCCGTGTCCAGATCCAGAGGGAAGGCGTGGGGTTCCGAACCCACGCCTTCGTTCCGGATCCGAAGCTCCCCGTGTCCAGATCCAGAGGGAAGGCGTGGGGTTCCGAACCCACGCCTTCGTTCCGGATCCGAAGGGCCCCGTGTCCAGATCCAGAGGGAAGGCGTGGGGTTCGAACCACGCCTCGTTCGGATCCGAAGCTCCCCATGTCCAGATCCAGAGGGAAGGCGTGGGGTTCGAACCCACGCCGTTCGGATCCGAAGCTCCCCGTGTCCAGATCCGGAGGGAAGGCGTGGGGTTCCGAACCCACGCCTTCGTTCCGGATCCGAAGGGCCCCGTGTCCAGATCCAGAGGGAAGGTGTGGGGTTCCGAACCCACGCCTTCGTTCCGGATCCGAAGGGCCCGTGTCCAGATCCAGAGGGAAGGCGTGGGCTTCCGAACACGCCTGTTCCGCCGGCTCCCGTGTCCAGATCCGGAGGAAGGCGTGTTCGGCTTCCCGCCGTTCCGGATCGAATGCGGCCCCTTTTTCCAGATCCAAAATGGGGTTCGGCACGCCGTTCGATCCGAAGGGCCCCGTGTCCAGATCCGGAGGGAAGGCATGAGCTTCCAAACTGGGAATCTAATGCCGATTCCTTTTCGAAAATGGCGGCAGCAGCTTCGAAATGGCAAATACAGTTCCGGGTTGTTTACATCGCCTCGAAACCACTTCGAATGTGAATTTTATCCAAATTCATTCCGATTTTACAAGCAGTCCGACAAACTTACTCAGGCCTAGTGTTTTGCCTTGCCGAGGAGCGCATCGATGCCGAAAGGGGTCGATTTTGGAAGGGCCAAAACGAGGTCCCTTGCCTCACTTTCCAAACAGCGTCCGGATTTTTCTGTTTGGACAGCTGCACCACTTTGGTCGAGGCTTGTTCTCTCCGAAGGGTGTCTGGAAAAAAAGCAGCAGATCGGGGGCCAAATTGGGCAAGGGGGGAGTGGGGAGACACTGAGGGAGGAAGCCCTAGTGCTGGCTCGGAGAGAGAGCCAACTGCAGGTAGATTGATGGTGCCTGCCTCTCCCAAGAGCCTGGCGATAATGCATGTCTTGTGCGGGGCCCGGAGGAGAGGAATGGAAGCGGCTTGGCATGGTGCTAAAATTCCATTTCGGCTTCCTGTCGGGAGCTCCGCAGGGATTAGGTCAGTTCACGGATGCAGCCACCGCGGCAAGAATAATTAGCCACCGAAGAATTCAGCCATTAGCCGGAGGCGGAGAGGCGGAGAGGCCCACATGGGGCTCGTTGCGGAACGTGGCACCGTGGGTAAGGCGGACCAGACCTTTTCCGTCGATAGATCCAGCGCGGGCACAAATATGGCCATTTGGAGAGGGCACGGCAACCTATTGCCTTGCAGCTGCGTCAGGTCCCAGAATCCCGTAAGTTAACCCTCTATCACCCTGCTCAGGCCCGGATTAACTCCTTTTTGCCCCCTAGGCCACACTTTGGAATTACGCCCCCTCTACTACCGGCACTGAAAGTTGTTGTTTGGGATCCGGGAAGGGAGGGTGGGGCCCAAGTCGTGCCTGCCTTTCCTTCCTCGCCCGGGGGCTTGGGGGCCGTGGTGGGGTGGCCATCTGCCGGGGCTGATTAGGATCCCCGCGCCCCAGGGAGGGAGAGTAGTGGGGAGAGGCCTGGGGGGGCTTCCTTCGGGGGGGGGGGGGCTCCCTGGAGATAAATAGAGAGATACCCACCCGTCTCCATCTCCTTCAGGGCCGCTGCTCCTCCTCGGTTGCAATCCGTGGCTCAGGGAAACCCCCCCCTCCGTGGACTTCCGCCTCCAAGCAGGCCCTCGCCTTTCTATTGGCCGAGTCCGTGGAGCCACACCCAGGAGGGAGGGAGGCTCCTCGATTGGCCGGCTGCCGCTCTTCAGCTTTGATCGATGGGTGTCACAAGGCGGGAAGCAGGGACAGGAGGCGAGCTCGGAGGACTCACTCCTGGCCCCGCCCACTCCCCGCTTCCCAGGGGAGGAGGGAGGGAGGGAGTGACATCACCCTGGGAGGCGACGGAGGAAACAAGGAAGGCGGGCCTGGCGGAGGAGGAGGGAGGGAGTGATGTCACCCTGGGAGGCCCCGCCCCCGGCTGAGTAGCGGGGAGGAGGGAGGGAGGAAGGGAGGGAAGCCGCTGCTGCTGCTCCTCACCCTGCGTGTCCTGCCTTGAGACCAGGCTGGGCCCTCCCTCGCTCCGGGACCTTTGTGCTTCAACTCCCGCCATTCCCAAGGGCTGGCCACGGAGGGTTTTTTAAAAACATTTTTTGGGGGTCCGTGATCTGCGCCCCCCTCGGCTTGCGCCCCTAGGCCATGGCCTAGGTTGGCCTTATGGGTAATCCAGGCCTGACCTTGCTTAGGAAATATCCCGGTTTCTCCGTTTAGCTCCCACTTCTCCCTCTTGTTTGCTCTAAGTTAGCTCAGCCCAGGAGCCCCCGGTAACGCAGTGGGTTTAACCGCTGAGCTGCCGAACTCGCTGACTAAAAAGGTCGCAGGTTCGAATCCGGGGAGCAGAGTGAGCTCCTGCTGTCAGCCCCAGCCTCTGCCAACCTAGCAGTTCAAAGAAATGCAAATGTGAGTAGATCAACCGGCATGCCCGGATTACCCATAAGGCCAACGAGGCCATGTCCTAGGGGTGCAAGCCGAGGGGGGGGGGCGCGCAGATCACGGACCAAAAAACCTGGTCTCCGCCCCTCTTTCCCTCTATCTCATGCCCCTCCTCACTCCTTCTCCCAACAAAGTATCTGCTCCGTCCCCTCCCTCTCTCTCTCTCGTGCGCGCTCTCTCTCTTTCTCTCTCTCTTGCTCTCTCTCGTGTGCGCTCTCTCTCTCACACACACTCTCTCTCTCACACTTGCACGCACTCTCTCTCATGCTCTCTCTCTCTCTCATGCGCACCTTTGGAGTCAGTTTGCACCCGCTGCACTCTCCCCTGTCGCTCTCTCTCACGGGTGTCTGAACGCAGCAGCAGATGGGGGCCAAAGGAGACCTTCAGAGCACAGCGGAGCTTTCCAGCCGGTGGGAATGCATGGGGGCCTTGGAGGTGGCGGGAGGTTGGCTTAAAGGGGGCGTAATTCCAAAGTGTGGCCTAGGGCGCAAAAAAGTGTTAATCCGGGCCTGTCAACCGGCGGGAAGGTAACGCTGCTTCATGAAGTCATGCCAGCCATATGACCTTGGAGGTGTCTACAGACAACGCCGGCTCTTTTGCTTAGAAATGGAGATGAGCACGGGCATTGCCACCTGTCCCGTATTATACGGGACGTCGCGTATTTGTGCTCTGAATTTCGTATCCCGTATTTCCAGCTCCTGTCCCGTATTGACAGGACAGGACAGGTGGCAGCAGGAGGTGGAATCGTGATTCATTTTGGGAGTTGCAATTCACCCGCACCCAGAGAATCCCCTCCCCCCCCCCACGAAAACAGATTTGGACTTAGACTTGGCACAGAGAACCCTCATGACCTCAGGAGTTTTTTTGGGGGGGGGGGGAACTGACCTTGATTTTGGGGAGTTGTAATTCCCCCGCATCCAGAGAAACGGTGGTGGAAGAGGGGGAGAGAGAGAGACGGGCCTGGCTTGGTTGTCCTGCCACTCCCAGAATGCAAGGCCAGGCCTGCCATCTCCTCCCCATTATGGTGCATAACATGGCTTCTCCTTCCCCAGCCTCCCCGGCATTCAGACCGCCAAGTCACGCCCCTCCCCACCCCTCCAGCAGGGCCTGGCCCCCGTCAGGCCACCACCTCCACGAAGCCACGGAGTTCGTTCTCCACAGCAGGTCCCCCCTGCCCGCCCGGGATCCAGGAGAATCAAGTTGAGGAAGCCACCTCCACGCGAAGCCATGGAGTTCGTTATTCACAGCTGCCACCCCCCGCATTCACACCACCAAGCCACACCCCCTCCCCACCCCCTCCAGCAGGGCCCGACCCCCCATCAGGCCACGTCCACGCGAAGCCACGGAGTGCGTTCTCCACAGCAGCCCCCCCCCCCGGCATTCACACTGCCAAGACACGCCCCCTCCCCACCCCTCCAGCAGGGCCGCCCCCCTCGTCAGGCCACCTCCACGCGAAGCCACGGAGTTCGTTCTCCACAGCAGGTCCCCCCCCCCTGCCCGCCCGGGGGTCCAGGAGAATCAAGTTGAGGAAGCCTTACTGTCAGTTCAGGCTAAGGCCTAGCCAGGAGAATCAAGTTGAGGAAGCCTTACTGTCAATTCAGGCTAAGGCCTAGCCAGGAGAATCAAGTTGAGGAAGCCTTACTGTCAATTCAGGCTGAGGCCTAGCCAGGAGAATCAAGTTGAGGAAGCCTTACTGTCAATTCAGGCTGAGGCCTAGCCAGGAGAATCAAGTTGAGGAAGCCTTACTGTCAATTCAGGCTGAGGCCTAGCCAGGAGAATCAAGTTGAGGAAGCCTTACTGTCAATTCAGGCTAAGGCCTAGCCAGGAGAATCAAGTTGAGGAAGCCTTACTGTCAATTCAGGCTGAGGCCTAGTTTGTAAAATCAGCTAAAAAGAAGCCTTTTTGTGAAGTACTCTCTCTGGCACCTTTGCGCTTTGGGATGTAGGAATGCTGGCCAATCAGAGCCAGTTTTGCAAATTCTCCCTCAGTGGCAACGAATCATGTTGTTTGAATGTAGAGTCTTGGATTCTTGGATGCCGGCCAATCATAGTCCATTATGCAAATACTTCCTCAGTGGCAACCAATTCCCTCTGTCGGTGCCTTAGAATGTTGGAGTTCTGAGCCTGGCCAATCAGAGTCCTTTATGCAAATAATCCCACAAGTATTCCTCCGCACCTCCTGCCGCAAACACTGACTTTTATTATATAGATCGATAGATAGTTAGATAGATATCCAAAAGTGGCACCAACCTCCAGAGTTGGACATGAATTGACTTAACGTTAATTTGTGATTATTATTATTATTATTATTATTGTGTGTGCAGACCAACACCCTCCTCCGTCTCCTGTAGGAGGCATTTGTGGGTTTCCAATTGCATAAGGCAAGGGATGGGGTTAAAAAAAAACACAACACGCCTTGCCTGGCTGTAACAGCAATAATGTGCAACCCCGTAATGACTTAAACTATCGATTATTTGAAGGCCATTAGCGCTTATTGTTAAAGAAAAGTCAATACTTTTAAATCCTCGCCGAACCATTTGTCTCCTCTTAAAGGACGGATCAAATTTAGCAACACGCAGCGATATATCCCCACCCGCCCCCGAATCGCTTTGCACGCAAAAGCCCTGGATAAGGTGTGTGCCAGTGCGTGCAACACGAATGCACATACTGACCAACACGCCCACGCCGTTGTTCCAGCTACTGCTTTGTTTGCGTTGTGATCGAGAGCAGGACGTGTGAGAAAGGTCTCGGAGTCCTCGTGGACAAGTCAAACATGAGTCAAGAATGTGATGCGGTGGCAAAAAAAGCCAACGGGATTTTGGCCTCTATAGTGTCTAGATCAGACTTGGGCAACCTACGGCCCATGGGCCGGATGCAGCCCGGCAGCCGATTCTGTCCAGCCCAGAGAAAAGGGCATCGGGGCGGTGTCAAGAGGAAAGGGTGCCGTTGCCGCCATCCCATCGCGGGCTGTGGGGCCTGCGTCGGCAGACAGCCCGCCACTCCGCAGAGCAATCGGAGGAGCGGCGGCTTTGGAGTGCCTGCCATCCCGTGAGGCGATCCGGGCCTGCGGTCGGCGGCGACCCGGAAGACTTCTGCCGCGCTACTCACAGGACACACATACCATGCACCCGCTCGCCCCGCCCGCTTGCCCACCCTTTCGCCCCGCCCTCTCGTCCACTCATCCGCCCTCGCCTCGCCCTCTCCCGCTCGCCCCGCCTGCTCGCCTCGCCCGGTTGCTCCACCCGCTTGCCTCGCCCTCTGCCCGCCGCCTCTTCCCCCTCCTCCCTCTCGCCCTGTCCTCTCCGGGCCTGCAGCGGGAGCAGGCGGCAGCGCGAAGACTTCTGCCCGCTACTCACAGGACACACATACCATGCACCCGCTCGCCCCGCCCCGCTTGCCCACCCGCCCCTCTCGTCCACTCATCCGCCCTCGCCTCGCCCTCTCCCGCTCGCCCCGCCTGCTCGCCTCGCCCGGTTGCTCCACCCGCTTGCCTCGCCCTCTCGCTTCGCCCTCTTGCCCCTCCCTCTCGCCCGCTTGTCCTCTCCGGGCCTGCAGCGGGAGCAGGCGGCGGCGACCCGGAAGACTTCTGCCGCGCTACTCACAGGACACACATACCATGCACCCGCTCGCCCCGCCCGCTTGCCCACCCTCTCGCCCCGCCCTCTCGTCCACTCATCCGCCCTCGCCCTCTCGCCCTCACCTCTCCCGCTCGCCCCGTCTGCTCGCCTCGCCCGCTTGCTCCACCCGCTTGCCCCGCCCTCTCGCCCTCTTGCCCCTCCCTCTCGCCTGTTCGCCCTCTCCGGGCCTGCAGCGGGAGCAGTCGGCGGCGACCCGGAAGACTTCCGCCGCGTCACTCACAGGACACACATACCACGCACCCGCTCGCCCCGCCCTCTCACCCGCCCGCTTGTCCGCCCTCTCGTCCCGCCCTCTCATCCGCTCGCCTGCCCTCTCCCCTCACCCTCTCCCCTTCTCGCCTCGCCCTCTCCCGTTCGCCTCGCCCGCTCGACCCGCCCTCTCGCCCGCTCTCTCGCCTCGCCCGCTCGCCCCGCCCTCTCACCCGCTTGCCCTTTCCGGTTTTCCCAGCGCCGGCGACAGCAAGGCCAGGCAGGGGAGGCAAGGCAAGGCAATCAGGCAAGCAGAGCGACCGACGGAGGGGAAGGGAGGGAGGGAGAGGGGAGAAGAAGAAGAGGAGGCCAGGGAGGGAGGGAGCAAGGGCCGCTGCCGCCGCCGAGCATCCTTAATGTAAGTGAACTATACATCCCAGCAACTCCAACTCCCTAATGTCTATTTTCCCCAAATTTCCCCAGTGTTCACATCTGGGCATATTGAGGATTCGTGCCAAGTTTGGCCCTGATCCAACATTGTTTGAGTCCACAGTGCTCTCTGGATATTGGTGAACTACAACTCCCAAACTCAAGGGCAATGCCCACCAAACCCATCTAGAGTTTTCTATTGGTCATGGAGTCCTGTGTGCCCCGTTTGGTTCCGTTCCATCATTGGTGGAGTTCAGAGTGCTCTTTGATTGAGAATGCTCTTTGATTGAACTATAAGTCCCAGCAACTACAACTCCCAAATGAGAAAATCAATTTTTTGACTGATGGTCCCTCCCTGGGTATTAGTATGTTTTGTGGCCAAATTTGGCAGCAATTTGTCCAGTGGTTTTTGAGTTATGTTAATCCCACAAATGAACTTTACATTTATATATAGACTAGCTTGGGGACCCGGCCCTGCCCGGGTCATTTGAGAAGTGCAGCAGGATGTAGAGTGGGTCATGGGGGCTCTGTGTGCCAAGTTTAGTCTTGATCCATCATTATTGGGAGTTGCAGTGGTATCATGAAATTACTGAAGGTAGTGCAAGTCCCATCATCTCTGTGTGTCCCGTCCCCCCCCAAAGTGTAGTAGGATGTAGATTGGGTCATGGGGGCTCTGTGTGCTAAGTTTGGTCTGTATTGGTGAATGGATGAGGGATGCATTGTTTTTCGGAAGTGAGTGAAGGTACTTCAAGTCCCATCATCCGTGGTCCGTCTCACAGTAAACTGCACCAGGCTGTAGAGTGGGTCATGAGGGCTCTGTGTGCCAGATTTGGTGTTGATCAGTCATTGGATTAGGTTTGTAGCAGGATTGGGAAGTGAGGGAAGGTACTGCAAGTCCCATCATCCATGTTCTGTCCCCTCCAAACTTCAGTAGGATGTAGAGTGGGTCACTGGGGCTCTGTGTGCCAAGTGTGGACTTTCTCGGTGTTTGTTGGGGCCACAGTGGTCTGTGGGAACAGAGGGGTGTAAAGTACTACAAATCCCATCATCCATTGTCAGTCCTCCCCAAACCCCACCAGGACGTGAAGGCAGTCATGGGGGTTATGTATGGCAAGTTTGGTCTCGATCAGTGATTGGATGAGGGTTGCAGCGGACTTGGGAAGTGAGTAGAGGCACTTCAAGTCCCATCATCCATGGCCCACCCTCCTCCGAACTGCACCAGGACGTAGAGTGGGTCATGGGGGCTGTGTGCCAAGTGTGGTCTGTATTGGTCCTTTTGGTGGCCTCAGTGGTCTATGGGAACCAAAGTCTTGGAAAGTACTACAAATCCCATAATATGTGGGTCATGTCATAGGGGGGTTATGTGTACCAAGTTTGGTGCAGGTCCATCACCCGCGCTGGTCGCTGTGGCCTGTGAAAGTGGCTGCCACATATCCGCCCTAGAGGCCTGGATTCTGGGTTGCTGGCTGTTTTCCCCTCAGTGGGAAGAAATCCTGTTGTTTGAATGTAGAGGCCTGGATTCTGGGTTGCTGGCTGTTTTCCCCTCAGTGGGAAGAAATCCTGTTGTTTGAATGTAGAGGCCTGGATTCTGGGTTGCTGGCTGTTTTCCCCTCAGTGGGAAGAAATCCTGTTGTTTGAATGTAGAGGCCTGGATTCTGGGTTGCTGGCTAATCAGTGGCTATCAATGCCCTCTGTCTGGTGCCTTAGAATTTTGGAGTGGCGAGGCTGTCCGATCAAAGGACTTTATGCAAATAGCTGCCACATATCCGCCCTTCCGCCCTCCGCATACACACATACACACATACACACATACACACATACAAACATTCCGTTTTATAAAGGTATACAGATAGCGAGAGAGAGAGAGAGAGAGAGAGAGAGCACAACAGCTTGTGTGTCTTTCTGCCATTCCTGCCAGGATATCTATGTTGTGTTCATCGAAACAGGCCCAGGTTTCACGCTGAGTGTATAAATACATTTAAAAACATATTAACTATATGTATTACTGTGTTAGAGTGTCATTTTGTGTCATTTTGGTTGGTGGTGTGCCCCAGGATTTTGTAAATTGAAGAGAGATGTTGACAAGTTGGAATGTGTCCAGAGGAGGGCGACTAAAATGATCAAGGGTCTGGAGAACAAGCCCTATGAGGAGCGGCCGTTTGGGAGTTGTAGTTCACCTACCTTCAGAGAGCACTGTGGATTGAAACAATGATGGATCTGGACCAGACTTGGCACGAATACTCAATATGCCCAAATGTGAACACTGGTGGAGTTTGGGAGGAAACAGACTTTGACATTTGGGAGTTGTTGTTACTGGGATTTCTAGTTCCCCTCCAATCAAAGAGCATTCTGAACTCCACCAACAATGGAATTGAACCAAACTTGGCACACAGAACTCCCAGGACCAACAGAAAATACTGGAAGGGTTTGGTGGGCATTGACCTTGAGTTTGGGAGTTGTAGTTCACTTATATCCAGAGAATGAGGGATCTCGACCAAACTTGGCATCATTAGCCTGACACTCTTGTCTATAGAGCTGCGCTCGCCTTGTATTCTGCTCCGAGGGAGACCTGTAGTCCGCCATCCTGTATAAATTATGGAAATGGAGCAGATTTGCATAATCACTCTTATTTTGCATTATTTATTCTGCCGCGCTGGCCACTTTGCATGATTTATGCTGCTTCGGGCAAGGCGAGGGTGGGCTAAGGAGGTGGGCTAGGGCGCCCGCACCTGCCTTTGGACTCGACGCCTGTCGTTTCAGGGATGTTCGGCCATACGGTTTCAAGCACGGGACTCTTACCATCGACGTTTACCTCCCCTTATCTTAATGCATGCTAATATTTTCAGGAAATTCATTTCGACTTCAGCGATCTTGCATTTTTCCCTCTTCAGCATCCATCTTCTGTCTATCTTCTGTCTGTCATCTATCTGTCCATCTAGCCAGCCAGCCAGCCATCCATCCATCCATCTTCAATCATCCATCCATCCCTCTATCCATCCATCCGTCCATCCATCTTCTGTCTATCTTCTGTCTATAATCTGTCTGTCCGTCTGTCCATCCACCCATCTATCCATCTTCTGTCTATCATCTATCTATCCATCTATCTGTCTATCTATCTGTCCGTCTATCCAGCCATCTATCCATCTATCTATCTAGCCATCCATCTTCTATCTTCTGTCTATAATCTGTCTGTCTGTCTGTCCATCCATCTTCTGTCTATCTTCTGTCCGTCCGTCCGTCCATCTATCCATCTTCTGTCTGTCCGTCTGTCCATCCATCCATCCATCTTCTATCTTGTCTATCATCTATCTACCTATATGTCCGTCTATCCAGCCAGCCAGCCATCTTCTGTCTATCAATCATCCATCCATCTATCTATCTATCTATCTAGCCATCCATCCATCCATCTTCTATCTTCTGTCTATAATCTGTCTGTCTGTCCGTCCGTCTATCCATCCATCCATTTATCTATCCATCTTCTGTCTATCTTCTGTCTATAATCGGTCTGTCTGTCCGTCCATCCATCCATCCATCTATCCATCTTCTGTCTATCTTCTGTCTATCATCCATCCATCCATCTATCTATCTATCCACCCACCCACCCACCCATCTGCTGTCTATCTTCTGTCTATCATCCATCCATCCAGCCAGCCAGCCAGCAAGCCATCTATCTTCTGTCTATCTTCTGTCTATCATCGATCTATCTATCCATCCATCCATCCATCCATCTTCTGTCTATCTTCTGTCTATCATCCATCCAGCCAGCCAGCCAGCCAGCAAGCCATCTATCTTCTGTCTATCATCTGTCTATCTATCTATCCATCCATCCATCCATCCATCTTCTGTCTATCTTCTGTCTATCATCCATCCATCCAGCCAGCCAGCCAGCAAGTCATCTATCTTCTGTCTATCATTGATCTATCTATCTATCCATCCATCCATCCATCCATCCATCTTCTGTCTATCTTCTGTCTATCATCCATCCATCCATCCATCCATCCAGCCAGCAAGCCATCTATCTTCTGTCTATCTTCTGTCTATCATCGATCTATCCATCCATCCATCCATCCATCCATCCATCTTCTGTCTATCATCTATCTATCTATTTATAGGGATGATAAGGTAACCTTAGCCCTCTGGCGACAGCACCCTCCCTCCCTCTTTCCGTCTTATCTTGCTTGCAATCCCATCAGGCCTAGAGCCGCAGCAAATCAATGCCTCCTCAAAGGGAGCGAAAACAGGCTCCGTCACACATGGCGTCTGGAGCCAAAGAGTTTATGCCAGAGACAGATTGAGATTCCGCAGTCTGCAAGGAAGGAGGGAGGGAGGGATCAAGGCCACTCCAACCGAGCTTCCCTTTGATTTATATTCAGTTTGGTGGGAATGGGGCTGGGGAAATGAAGGATTATGTCCTCCCCCCCTCACCCAGTCTCACCACAGTGCTCTCTAGAAGTAGGCGAACGACAACTCCAAAACCCAAGGTCAATGCCCACCAAACTCTTATAGTATTTTCTCTTGGTTATGGGAGTTCTGTGTGGGAAGTTCTGTGTCTTTCTGCCATTCCTGCCATGATATCTATGTTGTGTTCATCGAAACAGGCCCAGGTTTCACACGGAGTGTATAAATACATTTAAAAACATATTAACTATATGTATTACTGTGTTAGAGTGTCATTTGGTGTCATTTTGGTTGGTGGTGTGCCCCAGGATTTTGTCAATGTCAAAAGTGTGCCGCGGCTCAAAAAAGGTTGGGAAACACTGAGTCTACCCTCGTGTTTTGCTTTGTGTTTTCGTTAAGGTAAAGTGTCCCTTCTGTTCTGTTTTGTGATGCTCATCTCTAACCTCCACCAAAATATCAGTGGATGAGCTACTGACAACTGACCCTGCTCATTTGCTTCTGCTGGCTTCACGGGGAATTTCCCCTGAGAAAATTCCCTGCGAGAGCTACGTGCCTTGTAAACTTACTTTCCGGATATCCCTCATATTACAATCCACCTTTGTAGATATTGCTAAAGGGAGGTGAGGTGCAGGCATTCTGCATCAACCAATTGTAAGAAGGGTGGAATCAAATTGATCTGAGCTCTTGAGTAACCAACGAGCAAAGGGAACACGCTGTCCACAGAGTGGGACTGGGAGAAGAAGGGTGTCCTTGTCCATGGCCTTTCCCGAAATGACAGCAGGACGTCGCTTCATGGACATCAGGGAGAACTTCCTGACTGTGAGAGCCCTTCAGTAATGGAGCTTGGGTTGTTTTTCGGGCTGTATGGCCATGTTCGAGAAGCATTCTCTCCTGGCGGGTCCCCATTCCCGCACACCGAACACACACAGACGCTTCATGGACATCAGGAAGAACTTCCTCACTGTGAGCCCTTCAGCAATGGAGCTTGGGTTGTTTTTCGGGCTGTATGGCCTTGTTGGAGAAGCATTCTCTCCTGACGGGTCCCCATGCTTCATGGACATCAGGAAGAACTTCCTGACTGCGAGAGCCCTTCAGCAATGGAGCTTGGGTTGTTTTTCGGGCTGTATGGCCATGTTCGAGAAGCATTCTCTCCTGGCGGGTCCCCATTCCCACACACCGAACACACACAGACGCTTCATGGACATCAGGAAGAACTTCCTGACTGTGAGAGCCCTTCAGCAATGGAGCTTGGGTTGTTTTTCGGGCTGTATGGCCGTGTTCGAGAAGCATTCTCTCCTGACGGGTCCCCATTCCCACACACCGAACACACACAGACGCTTCATGGACATCAGGAAGAACTTCCTGACTGTGAGAGCCCTTCAGCAATGGAGCTTGGGTTGTTTTTCGGGCTGTATGGCCATGTTTGAGAAGCATTCTCTCCTGACGGGTCCCCATTCCCGCACACTGAACACACACAGACGCTTCATGGACATCAGGAAGAACTTCCTGACTGTGAGAGCCCTTCAGCAATGGAGCTTGGGTTGTTTTTCGGGCTGTATGGCCATGTTCGAGAAGCATTCTCTCCTGGCTGGTCCCCATTCCCACACCGAACACACACAGACGCTTCATGGACATCAGGAAGAACTTCCTCACTGTGGGAGCCCTTCAGCAATGGAGCTTGGGTTGTTTTTTGAGCTGTATGGCCATGTTTGGAGAAGCATTCTCTCCTGACGGGTACCCATTCCCACACACCGAACACACACAGACGCTTCATGGACATCAGGAAGAACTTCCTGACTGTGAGAGCCCTTCAGTAATGGAGCTTGGGTTGTTTTTCGGGCTGTATGGCCATGTTCGAGAAGCATTCTCTCCTGGCGGGTCCCCATTCCCGCACACCGAACACACACAGACGCTTCATGGACATCAGGAAGAACTTCCTCACTGTGGGAGCCCTTCAGCAATGGAGCTTGGGTTGTTTTTCGAGCTGTATGGCCATGTTTGAGAAGCATTCTCTCCTGACGGGTCCCCATTCCACACACCGAACACACACAGACGCTTCATGGACATCAGGGAGAACTTCCTGACTGTGAGAGCCCTTCAGCAATGGAGCTTGGTTGTTTTTCGGGCTGTATGGCCATGTGTTGAGAAGCATTCTCTCCTGACGGGTCCCCATTTCACACCGAACACACACAGACGCTTCATGGACATCAGGAAGAACTTCCTCACTGTGGGAGCCCTTCAGCAATGGAGCTTGGGTTGTTTTTCGAGCTGTATGGCCATGTTGGAGAAGCATTCTCTCCTGACGGGTACCCATTCCCACACACCGAACACACACAGACGCTTCATGGACATCAGGGAGAACTTCCTGACTGTGGGAGCCCTTCAGCAATGGAGCTTGGGTTGTTTTTCGGGCTGTATGGCCATGTTCGAGAAGCATTCTCTCCTGACGGGTCCCCATTCCCGCACACCGAACACACACAGACGCTTCATGGACATCAGGAAGAACTTCCTGACTGTGAGAGCCCTTCAGCAATGGAGCTTGGGTTGTTTTTCGGGCTGTATGGCCATGTTCGAGAAGCATTCTCTCCTGACGGGTCCCCATTCCCACACACCGAACACACACAGACGCTTCATGGACATCAGGAAGAACTTCCTGACTGTGAGAGCCCTTCAGCAATGGAGCTTGGGTTGTTTTTCGGGCTGTATGGCCATGTTGGAGAAGCATTCTCTCCTGACGGGTCCCCATTCCCACACACCGAACACACACAGACGCTTCATGGACATCAGGAAGAACTTCCTGACTGTGAGAGCCCTTCAGCAATGGAGCTTGGGTTGTTTTTCGGGCTGTATGGCCATGTTTGAGAAGCATTCTCTCCTGACGGGTCCCCATTCCCACACACCGAACACACACAGACGCTTCATGGACATCAGGAAGAACTTCCTGACTGTGAGAGCCCTTCAGCAATGGAGCTTGGGTTGTTTTTCGGGCTGTATGGCCATGTTCGAGAAGCATTCTCTCCTGACGGGTCCCCATTCCCGCACACCGAACACACACAGAGACGCTTCATGGACATCAGGAAAGAACTTCCTGACTGTGGGAGCCCTTCAGCAATGGAGCTTGGGTTGTTTTTCGGGCTGTATGGCCATGTTGAGAAGCATTCTCTCCTGACGGGTCCCCATTCCCACACACCGAACACACACAGACGCTTCATGGACATCAGGAAGAACTTCCTCACTGTGAGAGCCCTTCAGCAATGGAGCTGGGGTTGTTTTTATGGCCATGTTGGAGAAGCATTCTCTCCTGGCGGGGCTGTCATGGACATCAGGAAGAACTTCCACTGTGCCCTTCAGCAATGGAGCATTCTTTCCTGGCCATGTTTGGCATTCCCCGGGTCCCCATTCCCACACACCGAACACACACAGACGCTTCATGGACATCAGGAAGAACTTCCTCACTGTGGGAGCCCTTCAGCAATGGAGCTTGGGTTGTTTTTCGAGCTGTATGGCCATGTTGGAGAAGCATTCTCTCCTGACGGGTACCCATTCCCACACACCGAACACACACAGACGCTTCATGGACATCAGGAAGAACTTCCTCACTGTGGGAGCCCTTCAGCAATGGAGCTTGGGTTGTTTTTCGGGCTGTATGGCCATGTTGGAGAAGCATTCTCTCCTGACGGGTCCCCATTCCCACACACCGAACACACACAGACGCTTCATGGACATCAGGAAGAACTTCCTGACTGTGGGAGCCCTTCAGCAATGGAGCTTGGGTTGTTTTTCGGGCTGTATGGCCATGTTCGAGAAGCATTCTCTCCTGACGGGTCCCCATTCCCACACACCGAACACACACAGACGCTTCATGGACATCAGGAAGAACTTCCTCACTGTGGGAGCCCTTCAGCAATGGAGCTTGGGTTGTTTTTCGAGCTGTATGGCCATGTTTGAGAAGCATTCTCTCCTGACGGGTCCCCATTCCCACACACCGAACACACACAGACGCTTCATGGACATCAGGAAGAACTTCCTGACTGTGAGAGCCCTTCAGCAATGGAGCTTGGGTTGTTTTTCGGGCTGTATGGCCATGTTGGAGAAGCATTCTCTCCTGACGGGTACCCATTCCACACACGAACACACACACAGACGCTTCATGGACATCAGGAAGAACTTCCTGACTGTGAGAGCCCTTCAGCAATGGAGCTTGGGTTGTTTTTCGAGCTGTATGGCCATGTTTCAGAAGCATTCTCTCCTGACGGGTCCCCATTCCCGCACACTGAACACACACAGATGCTTCATGGAAATCAGGAAGAACTTCCTGACTGCGAGAGCCCTTCAGCAATGGAGCTTGGGTTGTTTTTCGGGCTGTATGGCCATGTTGGAGAAGCATTCTCTCCTGACGGGTCCCCATTCCCACACACCGAACACACACAGACACTTCATGGACATCAGGAAGAACTTCCTCACTGTGAGACATATTACGATCCACCTTTGTAGATATTGCCAAAGGGAGATGAGGTGCAGGCATTCAGATGGGCGGAATCAAATTGATCCGAGCTCTTGAGGAAGAGTACCAACGAGCAAAGGGAGGACGCTGTCCACGGAGTGGGACTGGGAGAAGAAGGGTGTCCTTGTCTGTGGCCTTTCCCGAAATGACAGCAGGACATCCGTGTATGGGAGGTCAGGGAAGGGGCAGCGCGCCCTGCTTGGCCACCGAACGGTTAAACGCCACTTGATTTCCTAAATTGCTTCTTATAAAACGCCCGCCGCGCCTGCCAGGCCCGGTCTCCCCATGATTACAGCTAATTACGATCGAGCGGCCCCCTTCCCGGCCCCCGCCGCGGCGCTTTAATTGTCCGTTATTCATCCGCTCTGGCTCGGCTGTGGCCGTCCGGAGTGGCAAGCGCGCACTTGGCAGCCCGGCGACCGAGGCCCCGGCTAATTGTGAGGCCTGGGGGATTAGGGCAGGTGATTACACACTTCATGGTGTAATTACATAAGCATCGCTTGGCTGCTGCCCCGGCACTGAGCCCCGAAGGTCATGCGCTGCGTTACCTGAGATTAATTGGCGCTGCCACTGAAGTGCGAGGCGCTGGCGGAGCGGTTATACGATTAGCATTAACATTTCAACAGCGACGGATCGATCCGTGGCTCTCCTCCAGACACCCAGAGCTGTGCAATTAGTTTAGAGGGGAGCGCGGCGGGGAGGGAGGAAAGCCGGAGAAAGCCGGGGGCGGCCGTGGCATGGCAGCAAAGGACAGCAGGGGGACAAGCGAGGGAGGAGGCCAAGCGGGGTGAACAAGTGGGAAGAAGGACAGATGGGGCCGGGGGGGAGCGGAGGGGTCTTCTCCGGAGAGAAATGCGTAATCCGCTCAATTATTCCGCCCTCCTCCTCGCTCGAGATTCGCCTTCAAAATAAAATTCTCCCACTCTCTTGGCATCACCCTCCTTCTCCTCTTTGCCTGTGTGTATTACATACTAGCTTGGGGACCCGTCCCTGCCCGGGTTATTTGAGAAAGGCATTGTGTGCCAAGGGTGGTCCTTATGAGATATTTACGTGGCTTGCAGTGGTCTCAGGAAGTTAGTGAAGGTACTTCCATCATCCATGGTCCATCCTCCTTCCCATCATCCACGTTTGGTCTTGATCATTCCTCCTGAAGGTCAAATCATCCATGGTCCATCCTCCTTCAAACGGCACCAGGATGTAGAGTGGGTCGTGAGGGCTCTGTGTGTCAGGTTTGGTCTTGATCAGTCATTGGATTAGGCTTGCAGCCGTTTTGGGAAGTGAGTGAAGGTACTTCAAGTCCCATCATGCATGGTCTACCCTCCTCCAAGCTGCACCAGGATGTAAAGTGGGTCATGGAGGCTCTGTGTGCCTAGTTTGTTCTTTTTTGGTAATTGGATGGGGGTCGCAGTGGTCTCAGAAAGTGAGTGAAGGTACTTCAAGTCCTATCATCCGTGGTCCGTCCCACTCAAAACTGCAGCAGGATGTAGAGTGGGTCATGGGTACTCTGTGTGCCAAGTTTGGGCCTGGTCTGTGATTTGTAGGGGCTTCAATGTTCTGTGGGAAATGAATCGGGTGAAGGTACTGCAAATCCCATCATTTGTGGCCCATCCTGCCCTACACTGCACCAGGTTGTAAAGTGGGCCGGTGGGCATCTGTGTGCCACGTGTGGTCCTGATCCTTCTATGGCAGGGGTGCTCATTATGGTGATCGGGAGCACCTAGGTGATCTTCGGCCCTCTTCCAGGTGATCTTTGGGCCTCACCAGCCGGATGGCGCGCTCCTGCCATGTTGGCGCAAGACGCGCCCCCGCCGTAGCAAGGGGCTTCTTTTGCCAAAATGAGGCTTTAGTGGGTGGGCCTTGGCGCTCGTCTTGCCACGCACGGTGTGGTGACATGACCGCCCATAAATACCCCTCCTGCTGCGTGCGTGAGTGGCCTGCTGTGCACGCAAGAAGCAGGACGGGATGGGGACTTCAAACGTGAAAGCACGCAGCAGGAAGGAGGAAGGCAATGAAGACATTAAGAGAGCGCACGCGCAGGCAAGGAGGATCCCCTTCCCGGGTGCGCGCAGCTGCGAGTTCGTGAGCAGGCAAGAAAGAAGCCCCGCGCAGACGGAAGACGCACATGCTCACATGCACAACAGGTGATCTTTTCAACTTGATTGTTCATATAGTAGCTCGCATGATGAAAAAGTGTGGGCACCCCTGTTCTATGGTGTGGGCCAGAGTGCTCTAAGCAAGTGAGTTAAAGTACTGCAAGTCCCGTCATCCATGGTCCATCCTCCCTCAAACTGCACCAGGATGTAGAGTGGGTCTTGAGGGTTCTGTGTGCCAAGTTTGGTCTTGTTCTCTCATTGTTTGGGGTCGCAAAGGGGTCGCAAAGTGTTTTTGGCCTGAAACTCCCACCATGCCTGACTGCCTCAGGCCTTTGCCTTATCCCCCTCTGCCAGCTTAGAGGGTCGGAATGTTCGTGTTGGCTGGCCAATAGAGGCGTTATGCAAATACTCCCTCACTGGCAACCAATCATGTTGTCAGAATGTAGAGGCCGGGAAGTTGTAACATGGATCTAGGGTAGGTATGGGCAAACCCTTCCAGATGCGGCTCCTTGGGCTCTTTTCTCCAGCCCTCCCCTTTCTCACCTTCCTATCCTTCCTTCCTTCTCTCTTTCTTTCCCTCCCTCCCTCTTCCTTCCCTTCCACCCTTTTGTCATTACTTTCCCTCCCTCCCTATTATCTTTCCTTCCTTCCCTCTTTCTTCCTCCCTGCTTCCTTCCTTCCTTCCATTTTTCCTCCCTCCCTTTGTCCTTCCATTCTTCTGCCCTTCCTACCTTACCTCCCACTTTCTCCCTCCCTCCTTCTCTTCCACCTTTTCGTCCTTCCTTCCCTCCCTTTTCTCTTTCCTTCCTTCCTTCCCTCCCTCCCTTTCTTCCTCCCTGCTTCCTTCCTTCCTTTTTTCCTCCCTCGCTTTTGTCTTTCCATCCTTCCTCCTCTTTCCTTCCCTCCCTTCTCTCTCTCCTTCTCTTCCACCCTTTTGTCATTACTTCCCCTCCCTCCATTTTCTCTTTCCTTCCTTCCCTCCCTCCCTCTTTACTCCTCCCTGCTTCCTTCCTTCCTTTTTTCCTCCCTCCCTTTTGTCTTTCCGTTCTTCTGCCCTTCCGTCTTTCTCCCTCCCTCCTTCCCTTTCACCCTTTCGTCCTTCCTTCCTTCGCTTTTTCTCCCTCCCTCCTTCTCTTCCACTCTTTCATCTTTGCTTCCCTCCCTTTTCTCTTTCCTTCCTTCTTCTTCTCCCTCCCTCCCTCCCTCCCACCCTTCCGGCTTTCCCGCCCTTTTGTCTTTCCTTCCTTCTTCCCTTCCTTCCCTCTTTCTCCCTCCCTCCTTCCTTTCCTTCCACCCTTTCGTCCTTCCCTTGCTTTTCTCTTTCCTTCCTTCTTCCTTCCTCCCTCCTACCCTTCAGTCCTTCCCGCCCCTTTGTCCTTCCTTCTTCCCTTCCTTCCCACTTTCTCCCTCCTTCCCTTCCTTCCACCCTTTCGTCCTTCCCTCGCTTTTCTCTTTCCTTCCTTCTTCCCTTCATTCTCCCTCCCATCCTTTCATCCTTCTCCCTTTCCTTCCTCCTTCCCACCCTCCCCTCTTTACCTCCCTCTTTCTCCCTCTCTTTTTCCCTTCCACCCTTTCGTCCTTCCTTCCCTTGCTTTTCTCTTTCCTTCCTTCTTCCCTTCCTTCTCTCTTCCTCCTTCCCTTCCACCCTTTCATTCTTTTGCCTTTCTTTCCTCCTTCCCACCCTCGCTTCCTTCCCTCCCTTTTTCTCCCTTCCTCCTCTTCCACCCTTTTGTCCTTGCTTCCTTCTTTGCCCCTCTCTTCTTCCCTTCTACCCTTCCGTCCTTCCCTCCCTTTTGTCTTTCCTTCCTTCTTCCCTTCTCTCTTTCTCCGTCCCTCTTTCCCTTCCACCCTTTCATCCTTCTTTCCCTCACTATTCCTTTTTCTTCATTCTTCCCTTCATTCTCCCTCCCTTTTCCCCTTCCATCCTTCCATCTTTCTGCCTTTCCTTCCTCCTTCCCACCCACCCTCCCTCCCTTACCTCCCTCTTTCTCCTTCCCCCCTTCTCTTCCACCCTTTCGTCCTTTCTTCTTTCCCTCCTTTTCTTTTCTTCCTTCTTTCCTTTCCTTCCTTCTTTCTCCCTCCTTCTCTTCCACGGTTTCATCCTTGATTCCCTCCCTTTTCTTTCCTCCCTTTCCTTTCTCCTGCCCTTCTTGTTCTTCCTTCCAACCTTTCGTCCTTCCCTCCCTTTTCTTTCCTCCGCTCTTCCCTTTTTCTCCCTCTCTCCCTCTTACCCTTTCATCATTCCCTCCCTTTTCCCTTTCCTTCTTCCCTTCCTTCTCTTTCTCCTTCCCTCTCTTCTCTTCCACTCTTTTGTCCTTGCTTCCCTCCCTTTTCTCTTTCCTTCCTTCCTTCTTCCCTTTCCTTCCTTCTTCCCTTTCCTTCCTTCTTCCCTTCCTTCTCTTTCTCCTTCCCTCCTTCTCTTCTACCCTTTCGTCCTTGCTTCCTTTTCTCTTTCCTTCCTTCTTTCTCCCCCCTCCTTCTCTTCCACCCTTTTATCCTTGCTTCCCTCCCTTTTCTCTTTCCTTCCTTTTTTCTCCCTCCCTCATTCTCTTCCACCCTTTTCTCTTTCCTTCCTTCTTCCCTTTCCTTCCTTCTTTCTCCCTCCCTCATTCTCTTCCACCCTTTTCTCTTTCCTTCCTTCTTCCCTTTCCTTCCTTCTTTCTCCCTCTGTCCTTCTCTTCCATCCTTTTGCCCTTGCTTCCGTCCCTTTTCTCTTTCCTTCCTTCTTCCCTTTCTTCCTTCCTTCTTCCCTTCATTCTCTCTTCCTCCTTCCCTTCCACCCTTTCATTTTTTTGCCTTTCCTCCTTCCCTCCCTTCCTTCCCTCCCTTTTTCTCCCCCCTCCTTCTCTTCCACCCTTTCATCCTTGCTTCCTTCTTTCTTTCTTTCTCCCTCCCTCCTTCCCTTCTACCCTTCCGTCCTTCCTCCCTTTTGTCTTTTCTTCCTTCTTCCCTTCCTTCTCTTTCACCTTCCCTCCTTCTCTTCTACCCTTTTGTCCTTGCTTCCTTCCCTTTTCTCTTTCCTTCCTTCTTCCCTCTTTCTCCCTCCCTCCTACCCTTTCGTCCTTCCCTCCCTTTTCCCTTTCCTTCCTTTTCCCTCCTTCCTTCCCTCCCTTTTTTCTTCCCTTCCTTCTTCCCTTCCCTCTTTCTCCCTCTCTCCTTCCTTGCAACCTTTCATCCTTCCTTCTTTCGCTTTTGTCTTTCCTTTCTTCTCTCTTTCCTCCCTCTCTCCCACCCTTCCTTCCTCCATTCCCTTCCACCCTTTTTTCCTTCCAACCATCTCTTCCTCCTTTTTTCCTTCCTTCCATCTCTTTTTCCTCCTTCCTTCCCTCCCTTTTCTTTCCTTTCTTCTTCCCTCTTTTCCCTCCCTTCCTCCTTCCCTCCCTTTTTTCTTTCCTTCCTTCTTCCCTCTTCTTTCGCTTTTGTCTTTCCTTTCTTCTCTTTTTTTCCTCCCTCCCTCCCACCCACCCTCCATTCCCTTCCACTCTTTTTTCCTTCCAACCATCTCTTCCTCCTTCCTTCCTTCTCTTTTCTCTTTGGCAAACCGCTCTCCAACCAGGGGCGGTCCTACCGGTAGGCAAAGGACGCTGCTGCGTGGGGCGCCATCTGGAGGGTGAGGCGAGGAAGGGCACCTCAGGTGGTGCGCGGACCCTTCTTGTCTCTCACGCCATGAAGCAAGCGTGCGCGCGCCGCCTTGCTCTGCCAGGGGACTGGCTCGCTCTCATGCGCACGCTCTCTTCTCGTCTCCTCTCCTCTCCGCTCGGCCTCACCTCCTCCACCTCCTCTCTCCAGCCATTTTAGGTGACTGAATGGATAGGTAGTGGCGGCTTAGGCTCCGCCCACTTCGGAGACCTCAAAAGGTGGGGGCGGAGCCACAGCCGGCTCGTGCTTGTCACTCAAAACGGGTCAAGGGAGAAGAGAAGGAGAGTGTGCGCCTGCCTGCCGGGGGGCAAAATAATGTTTTTTGGGCGCGCCAAAATAATTTTTTGGGGGCGCCAAAATAATGTTTGGGCGCCAAAATAATGTTTTTTGGGGGGCCAAAATAATTTGGGGGGAATGTTTTTGGGGGCACCAAAATAATGGTTTGCCAAAATAATGGGGCAAAATAATGTTTTTTGGGGGAAAATAATGTTTTTTGGGGGCGCCAAAATAATGTTTTTTTGGGGGCAAAATAATGTTTTTTGGGGGGAATAATGTTTGGGGGGGCAAAATAATGTTTTGGGGGGCCAAAATAATGTTTTTTTAGGGGGTGCCAATATAATGTTCGCTTACCATTTAAAATTACCTTAGACCGCCCCTGTCTCCAATATTAGTCCCAAAAGGGTTACGAATCGGTTTTGGCTCAACGTCAGATTCGGTTTGGTCTTGTTGACGAAGGGGAATGTTTTCCTAGCGTTCATCCAGCCTTCGAGTCCAATGGCTCCCCAGAGAGTGCTCCGAAGGCAACCCACAAGGGAGCCAAGTCCGGAGCTTGGGTTGTTTTTTCGGTCTGTATGGCCATGTTCGAGAAGCATTCTCTCCTGAAGGGTCCCCATTCCCACACACCGAACACACACAGACGCTTCATGGACATCAGGAAGAACTTCCTGACTGTGAGAGCCCTTCAGCAATGGCGCTCGGGTTGTTTTTCGGGCTGTATGGCCATGTTCGAGAAGCATTCTCTCCTGAAGGGTCCCCATTCCCACACACCGAACACACACAGACGCTTCATGGACATCAGGAAGAACTTCCTGACTGTGAGAGCCCTTCAGCAATGGAGCTCGGGTTGCTTTTCGGGCTGTATGGCCATGTTCAAGAAGCATTCTCTCCTGACGTTTCGCCTGCATCTATGGCAGGCATCCTCAGAGATTGTGAGGTCTTCGACACAGGCCCAGATTAACTCCTTTGGATGCCCTAGGCCACACTTTGGAAGCCCCGCCCCTGGGGGCGGGGCTTCCCTCCGCCTCTTCCTCCTCCTCGTCGCGATCGCCTTCCTTCAATCAAGGAAAGGGTTCGTGGGGAGGAGGAAGGGAAGCCCCGCCCCCAGGGCGCTGCTGGGCATGTGCGGCAGTGGCTCTGGGGGTGGGGCTTCCCTCTGCCTCTTCCTCCTCCTCCCCGCGATCGCCTTCCTTCAGTCAACTACCTGGGCAAGGTAGTTGAGAGGGCAGTAACGGAGCAGTTGCAGTCCTTCTTAGATGATGCAACATGGCTAGACCCCTTCCAGTCCGGCTTCCGTTCGGGGCACGGGACGGAGACGGTTCTGGTCTCCTTCACAGACCAACTCCGCTGCCAGCTCGACCAAGGCGGGTCTGCGCTGCTCGTGTTATTGGACCTCACGGCAGCGTTTGGCCCGGTCGTCCACAATCTATTGATCCACCGCCTGGCCGTGGCTGGAGTGAGGGGACAGCCCTTAAATGGCTGACCTCCTTCCTCCACCAGCGGTCTCAGCGTGTGAGGAGGGCGAGGTGGTCTCCGAGGGCTCCCCACTACTCTGTGGGGTCCCCCCAGGGCCATTCTCTCCCC
Organism: Anolis apletophallus; assembly: GCA_030556195.1. NCBI lineage: Eukaryota > Metazoa > Chordata > Lepidosauria > Squamata > Anolidae > Anolis > Anolis apletophallus. Next base: position 2,466,136 of record JARBWK010000017.1, on the reverse strand, counting down.
TCTGTTATTTAACATCTACATGCAGCCGCTTGCACAGCTGGTGCGGAGTTATGGGCTGGAGTGTCACCAGTACGCTGACGACACCCAGCTCATTCTGAGGATGGAGGGCAGGCCGGGTTCTGTCCCCGATAATTTCCAACACTGCCTCGAAGCCGTTACTGGATGGCTGCGAGCCAGTAGGTTGAGGTGAATCCGGCGAAGACGGAGATCTTGTGGCTGGAGTCGCCCGGGTGATGTTAATGTCAGCTTCCGAGCCTGGACGGTGCGGTGTTATGCCCATCGCCTTCGTAAAGAGCCTGGGGTCCATTTGGACTCCCAGCTGACCATGGAGGCCCAGGTCTCTGCGGTCAGCAAGATTGCTTTTTCATCTGCGACAGGCAAGGAGGCTGGCCCCCTATCTCTCCCGGAACGATCTGGCCACGGTGATCCAAGCCACGGTCATCTCAAGGCTGGATTACTGCAGCGCGCTCGTTGGCCTTCCTCTGTCGGTGACCCGGAAGCTCAGGCTAGTGCAGAACACTGCCGCCCGGCTCCTGTCTGGCACGCCAGCTGGCGCCACACATAACACCTGTTTTGCAGGATCTGCACTGGCTGCCAATTGAGCACCGGATCACCTTCAAAGTGTTGGTCCTCACCTTTAAGGCCTTACACGGCCTGGGGCCAGCGTACTTGAGGGACCGTCTCACCCCATATTGCCCTCCGAGATCACTTCGGTCTGAGGACTCCAATCTCCTGGAGATACCTTCAGCTAAACTTCATAAGGCTGACTGCTACCCGCGGGCGTTCTCTGTCATAGCACCTACGCTGTGGAGCGCCCTCCCGGCCGGAACTCGGGCCATGAAGGACTTGCTCCCGTTTAGACGGGCCTGTAAAACATACCTGTTGAAGCAGGCCTTTGGTGAGTAAGTCCTGCCCATGCCCCGCCATCTATGCGTTCTTCTGAGGATGATGTGCTGTTCATTGTTTTAACTGTGTTATTAATTACTGTACTGCTGTTGTTTTTAATTGTTTTTAACTGCTTATTGCCTGTATTTTACTGTGCCCTTCGGCTCCTGTAAGCCGCCATGAGCCTCAGGAGTCGGCGGCATAAAGCCCGAATAATAAATAAATAAAAAATAAATAAGGAAGACGGTCGCGGGGAGAGGAGGAAGGGAGGCCTGCTGGGCGTGCGGCCGTGGCCCCGGGGGCGGGGCTTCCCTCTGCCTCTTCCTCCTCGCCGCAATCGCCTTCCTTCAGTCAAGGAAGGCGGTCACGGGGAGGAGGAAGGGAAGCCCGCCCCCGGGGCACTGCTGGGCCTGTGCGACAGCGGCCCCGGGGACGGGGCTTCCCTCCGCCTCTTCCTCCTCACCGCGATCGCCTTCCTTCAGGCAAGGAAGGCGAATGCAGGTAGGAGGAGGAAGGGAAGCCCCGCCCCCGGGGCACTGTTGGACATGTGCGGCAGTGGCCCCGGGGCCGGGGCTTCCCTCCGCCTCTGCCTCCTCCGCCATGTTCCTGGGTGCCGCGCATGGCCGGCAGTGGTCCCGGGGGCTTCCCTTTCTTCCTCCTCCCAACACGGAGGCGGGGCGATGGCGAGGGGGCGCCATTTCCCTCCCCCCCCTCCCCCGAGAGAGAGAGAGAGAGAGAGAGAGAGAGTCATCATGTCGCACATTGCGGTTTTGTTGGTCCTTGATCTGGCATCCCTCTAGGCCTGCGGCTATAGGCCATGGCCTAATGTGGCCTTATGGGTAATCCAGGCCTGCTTCGACAATACATAGGGAGCTCGTTTCCTCCTGCCCTGGAGACTAGGACGCAATGGAACAATGGCTTCAAACTATAGGAAATAAGATTCCACCTGAACTTTAGGAAGAACTTCCTGACTGTGAGGGCTGTTAAGCAGTGGAACTCTCTGCTGGTGGATGCTCCTTCTTTGGAGGCTTTGAAACAGAGGCTGGATGGCCATCTGTCAGGGGTGTTTTGAATGTGATTTTCCTGCTTCTTGGCAGAATGGGGTTGGACTGGATGGCCCACAAAGTCTCTTCCCAACTCAACGATTGGCATTGTTTGTATTGCAGCGAAGTCTTTGACTTCTGTGCCGGGATGCCTCGAAATTGACGTTTCTCGGTCTCTTCTTCCGTTTTGCGGGTTCTGTAATCTTGGCGAACACTTCCTTTGTTTTGTTTCCCCTCTAGGGAGATGTCCCACCCGCCTCCTCTTCTGTCGCCTCAGAATGCCCCTCACATCGCATTAGGACCCCATTTGAGACCCCCTTTCTTAGGGGTGCCTTCGGCTTTGTGCCAGACACCAGGTAAGTGGGCTGAATAGGGCAGCGCTTCTCAACCGGGGGATCGCGACCCCTGGATGGTTCGTGAGGGGGTTTCAGAGAGGTTGCCAAAGACCGTCAGAAAACACATATTTGGGCAGAGACCGCTGAAGATCTCTCCGCTTGTCTTCTTTGGAAGCAGACGGCGAATCCTCCCACCGAAAGCCCTCCTCCACTGAGATTGGACGGCCACTCAGCCAAGGGAAGGGCTGTTTCTGAGACTCCAAGTGGGGAGGGGAGAGCAGGCGTGCTCGGCACATGGCAGTATTATGGGAGAGCGTGTGAGGCTGGAGGGAGGCTCGCACCAGTGAGTCCCTTCAAGCCATGGGTGTTCTGTGCGGGAAGTTTGGCCCAATTCTATCATAATAAGGTTCAGAATGCCCTTTGATTGTAGGTGAACTATACATCTCAGCAATTACAACTTCCAAAGGTCAAGGCATATTTTCCCCAACCCCCACCAGTGTTCACGTGTGGGCATATTGAGAATTTGTGCAAAGTTTGGTCCAGATCCATCATTGTTTGAGTAATTCCCGGGTTACCCATAAGGCCCAGAGGCGCAAGCCGGGGGGGGGGGCACAGATCACGGACCAAACCCCCCCTGGTCTGAGCCCCTCTTTCCCCCTTTCTCATTCCCCTTCTCGCTCCTTCTCCCGGCAAAGTCTCTGCTCCGTTCCCTCTGTCTCTCACTCTCTCTCTTTCTCTCTCTCTCTCTCGCGCGCGCTCTCTCGATTTCGCTCTCTCTCTCTCTCTCTCTCTTTTGTTCTCTGTCGCGCTCTCTGTCGCGCGCATGCTCTCTCACGCACTCTCTCTCTCGCTTTCGCTCTCTCGTTCTCTCCCTCTCACGCGCTCTCTCTCTCTCTTTCGCTCTCTCGCGCTCTCTCGCTTTCGCTCTCTCGTTCCCTCCCTCTCGCATGTTCTCTCTCTCCCCCTCTCTCTCACGCTGTCTCTCTCTTGCGCGTGCTCTCTCTCCCTCTTTTGCTCTCTCTCCCTCTCTCACGTGCACGCTCTCTCTCTCGCGCTCTCTCTCTCTTGCGCTCTCTATTGCGCTCTCCCTCTCTCGCTGTCGCACTCTCTCACGCGCTCTCTCTCTTGCGCTCTCTCTCTTGCTTTTGCTCTCTCGCGCGCTTTCTCTCTCACACACTCTCTCATGCGTGTTCTCTTTCTCTCGCTCTCTCTTGCTCTCTCTCACTCTCTCTTGCGCATGCTCTCCCTCCCTCCCATGCTCTCTCTCTCTTTCGCTCTCTCTCACTCTCTCTTGCGCGTGCTCTCCCTCCCTCCCACGCTCTCTCTCTTTCGCTCTCTCTCACTCTCTCTCTCTTGCGTGTGGTCTCTCTCTCTCCCTCCCTCCCACGCTCTCTCTCTTTCGCTCTCTCTCTCTCTCTCTTGCGTGTGGTCTCTCTCTCCCTCCCTCCCACGCTCTCTCTCTTTCGCTCTCTCTCTCTTTCGCTCTCTCACTCTCTCTCTTGCGTGTGGTCTCTCTCTCCCTCCCTCCCACACGCTCTCTCTCTCACTCTCTCTCTCTCTCGCGTGTGCTCTCTCTCTCCCTCCCTCTTATATGCTCTCTCTCTCTCTTGCTCTCGCGCACTCTCTCTCTCTCTCTCTCTCATGTGTGTGCCTTTGGAGCGGGTTTGCACCCACTGCACTTTCCCCAAGCCTCCCGGCCCCTGAGGAGACCTTCAGAGCACAGCGGAGCTTTCCAGCCGATGGGAATGGGGACCTTGGAGGTGGCGGGAGGTTGGCTTAAAGGGGAAGGAATTCCAAAGGGTGGCCTAGGGCGCAAAAAAGTGTTAATCCGGGCCTGGTATAAATCCACAGTGCTCTCTGGATGTCGGTGAACTACAACTCTAAAACTCAAGGTCAATGCCCACCAAACCTTTCCAGTATTTTCTGTTGGTCGTGGGAATTCCGTTTGAGCCAAGTTTGGTTCAATTCCCTTGTTGGTGGAGTCCAGAATGCTCTTTGATTGTAGTTGAACTATAAATCCCAGAAACTGCAACTCCCAAATTGACAAAATCAATCCTCCCTCACAACCCCACACGTTCTTACGATTTCCAGAGAGGGTTGGCTGCTCAAAGGAAAAATGCTTTTATTTTGAGTAGCGCCATTATATTGAATATTTGTGTGTTATTGTTTATATTTGAGTTATATTATTTTGAGTTTATATTTGAGTTATATATATATTTGAGTTATATTATTTTGAGTTTATATTTGAGTTATATATATATTTGAGTTATATTAATTTATATTAATATTAATATTATTTATTTATTTTTATTTATTATTAATAATAAATAAATATTAATATTAATAAATAATTAATATTTATTTGCTATATTGCTTTTGTTGTTTACTGATGTGTTGTTGGGCTTGGCCTCATGTAAGCCGCCCCGAGTCCCCTTGGGGAGATGGTGGCGGGGTATAGATAGAGTTTATTATTATTATTATTATTATTATTATATGTATGGACCAACTCCCCAACTGGTTTTCCTTTCCCGCCGCAGGTTATGGATTCCTACAACCGGCCCAAGCGGAGATGTTTGCCCGGCAGCAGGAGATGCTGAGGAAGCAGAACCTCGCCAGGTGAGAATGATGGTTCCCCACGTCCCCCTTGCCGAGGGGGAAAGGCCCGGCCTTTCTTTCCCCCCCGCCTCCTTGGCCCTGACTTTGTCCCTTCACTCATATCTCCGCTGAGGAGGAGAGATTAGCTGGTATGCTTCATTGAGCCAAAGAGCCGGAGGCTGTGCCAGACACATTATCGTCATTCCGTTCCAACGGCTCTCTCCGTCTCTCTCTCTCTCTCGGGCGGCTCCTCTCCCCTCAAGCGGGGAAGAGAAGCCACCCAGGAAAGAGCCTTTGGAAAGATAGGGAGCCAGACAGGCCCGATTACTCATAAAGCCACCCTAGGCCATTGGGGCAGGTCCGCTCCCCATAATTAAAAAAAATTAATTCAATTGGTAGCCAGTGCAGATCCTGCAGGATTGGAGTTATGCGGCACGTCGCGGGCTCCCCCGCGAGTAGCCGGGCTGCAGCGTTTTCCACTAGCTTAAGTTTCCAGATCACGGTCAAGGGTAGGCCAATGTAAAGAGCGTTACAGTAGTCAAGTCTTGAGATGACCGTGGCTTGGATTACCGTGGCTAGGTCGTTCCGGGACAGATAGGGAGCCAGACAGGCCCGGATTACTCATAAAACCACCCTAGGCTATTGGGGGCGGCAGGTCCGGACCCCCCATAATTAAAAAAAATTAATTCAATTGGTAGCCAGTGCAGATCCTGCAGGATTGGAGTTATGCGGCACGCCGCGGGCTCCCCCGCGAGTAGCCGGGCCGCAGCGTTTTCCACTAGCTTAAGTTTCCAGATCTCGGTCAAGGGTAGGCCAATGTAAAGAGCGTTACAGTAGTCAAGTCTTGAGATGACCTTGGCTTGGATTACCGTGGCTAGGTCGTTCCGGGACAGATAGGGAGCCAGACAGGCCCGGATTACTCATAAAGCCACCCTAGGCCATTGGGGGCAGGTCCAGACCCCCCAAAATTAAAAAAAAATATTTTTATATAAAAAAAGTTTGATCTTCGGCCACTTCTGCGCCTGCGCGCCATCCAATTTGAAAGTGTGGCCTGGGGTGCCAAAATTGCTTAATCCGGGCCTGGAGCCAGACGCTTCGCCTGTCACAGATGGAAGAACGCGATTCTGCTGACAGTGGAGATTTGGGTCTCCATTGACAGCAGAGGGTCCAAATGGACACCCAGGCTTTTTGCAGATGGTGACGGGCGTAGTGCCTCGCCATCCAGGGTCGGCAGTCGTCTTCGCCGGATTCACCTTCAACCATCCAGTGACGGCTTCGAGGCACAGATGGAAATTATCGGGTTCAGAGTCCGGCTGGCCCTCCATCCTCAGAATGAGCTGAGTGTCATCAGCATACTGATGGCACTCCAGCCCAAAGCTACGTACCAGTTGAGTGGTCGCATATAGATGTTAAATAACAAGGGAGAGAGCATGGCTCCTGAGGGAACCCGCAAGGTAGCGGGAATCCCTCCGGGGCCAACTCCCCCCTCTGCACTCGCTGCTTCCAATTGCGGAGGATTATGGTTATGGTGGCCCTCCCCTCCACCATGCAAACCCCAATGAGGATGACTTTGGGCAGCTTGGGGAGAACTCCTGTATTGGCTCCCAAGACAAGACAGAGGTCCTCCTGGTCAGTCGTAAGGCTGAACAGGGCATGGACAGCCTGTCTGGATGGGGTGCCTCCCCTGAAGACGAGGTTCGCAGCCTGGGAGTGATCCTGACTCATCGCTGAGCCTGGAACCCCAGGTCTCTGGCCAGGCTTTTTTCACAGTTAAGACTCATGCGCCAACTGCCGTGCCTTGGGAAGTCTGATACGGTCGCCCACGCTCTGGTCACATCCCGAATAGATTACTGCAATGCGCTCTATGTGGGGCTGCCTTTGAAGACAGTTCGAAATTACAACTAGTCCAGCGGGCGGCAGCCAGACTACTAACGGGAGCTACATACAGGAGCATACCACCCCCTGTTGTGTCGGCTCCACTGGCTGCCGGTCCATTCGGGCTCAATTCAAAATGCTGGTTTTGACCTTTAAAGCTCTATACGGTTCTGGCCCAGCTTACTTGTCCGAACGCATCTGCCGCTACGCCCCACCTCGTACTTTAAGATCATCCGGGGAGGCCCTGCTCTCGCTCCCGCCGGCTTCCCAGGTGCGGCTGGTGGGGACGAGGGAGAGGGCCTTCTCGGTGGTGGCTCCCTGTGGAATGCGCTCCCTAGCGACATACGATCAATTCCACCCCTCCTGACATTCAGGAAAAAAGTGAAAGCCTGGATGTGGGACCAGGCGTTCGCATAGTAGCACAGGACAGCACTTTAGTAGTTTAATGGAAAGTTAAGGGCTCAATGCTTTTATGGACGGCACACTGTTTTTTAACATAGGTGAATGCATAGGATGTGTGAATATAATTGTATTTTAATGTATTTTAGTTTCGAATGCTGGAGGGTTTTATATTGTGTTTTTATACTGCGATTGTGATGTAGGCATCAAATTGTGCCTTTTGGAAGCCGCTCTGAGCCCCCCCTCGGGGGTTGAGAAGAGCGGGGTAAAATGCCGTAAATAAATAAATAAATAAATAACACAAGCAGTGCCGATCCGCCTTGGTCCAGCTGGCAGCGTAGCTGGTCTGTGATGGAGACGAAAACCGTCTCCGTCCCGTACCCCGTACGGAAGCCGGACTGGAAAGGCTCTAGTCCGGCTGTGTCATCTAGGAAAGTCTGTAACTGCTCCATTGCCGCACTCTCAATCACCTTGCCCAGAAACGAAAGGTTCGAAACTGGGCGGTAATTGGAGGGAACCGAGGGGTCTAATCCTGGTTTTTTTCAGCAATGGAGAGGCCGCAGCCTCTTTCAAGCCCTCTGGAAAGACTCCTTGCTCAAGGGAGCTGTTTATTATATTCAACATTGATTGTATTGCTTTTATATTTGCTGTTGTGTTGTTATTATGTGTCATTGGGCATGGCCTCATGTAAGCCGCCCCGAGTCCCCTTGGGGGAGATGGTGGCGGGGTAAAAATAAAGATTATTATCTATTATATAAAGGAGGTCCCGTCGTCGAATGACTGACAGAGACAGAGAAACCATCCAAGGCAGAAACACCAAATTTGGCAACAGAAATAGGCCTCGGGCAAGGTAGGTTTTAAGCAAAGAAACTCCGCCCCCCCAAACTAGAAGGCCCCCAAAACAACGATACAAAAAAACCTACATTTCCCAGCATCCTCTGCGGCCGCCAGCGAAACCCTTTGGCCAACATCAGTTACCATAGTAACGGTGGCCAAAGCCAGCCAAGGCTAGATTAGAATGCTGAGTGAATTCAGTTTAGTCAGTTGGAGTTTGAGGGTTAAACTGCCAAAGCTAAGATCTAGGAGGGAGACAAATAGGGCACCAGGGACACAGGCACCACTGACAAACACATACCCCCAGAATAACACAAAAGTAATACCTACACACAACGCAATACGCACATAACACAACCTTGTGTCTACTGCTCAACCCATTCGTATGCCATTCCTTCCCTCCACACAGGCATAAGCTGACCCAAAAGACAAGCCATGCCTCCTAAAAAGAACAGCATCGGACGACACACTCGCAACGCTACATGCATCACACAAAAAAGGGCAGAACAAACGCCAGAACAGAAAGACACTGCACTACACTAGCTTTTGCCATCACCATAAACAAGGCTCAAGGACAAACACTACAAATCTGTGGCATAGACCTTGACACAGAATGCTTCTCCCACGGACAACTCTCCGTAGCGTGCTCCAGAGTTGGGAAACCACAGAACCTCTACATCAACACAGCAGACGGAAAGACAACAAACATTGGATATCCACAAGCTCTGCAGAACGCCAGCAACACCACACACCGACAACTCCCCAGGACTTCAACATCCCACCCACCAGAACATTTCCCAGCATCCTCTGCGGCCGCCAGCGAAACCCATTGGCCAACATCAGTTACCATAGTAACGGTGGCCAAAGCCAGCCAAGGCTAGATTAGAATGCTGAGTGAATTCAGTTTAGTCAGTTGGAGTTTGAGGGTTAAACTGCCAAAGCTAAGATCTAGGAGGGAGACAAATAGGGCACCAGGGACACAGGCACCACTGACAAACACATACCCCCAGAATAACACAAAAGTAATACCTACACACAACACAATACGCAGATAACACAACCTTGCGTCTACTGCTCAACCCATTTGTATACCATTCCTTCCATCCACACAGGCATAAGCTGACCCAAAAGACAAGCCATGCCTCCTAAAAAGAACAGCATCGGACGACACACTCGCAACGCTACATACATCACACAAAAAAAGTCAGAACAAACGCCAGAACAGAAAGACACTGCACTACACTAGCTTTTTTGCCATCACCATAAACAAGGCTCAAGGACAAACACTACAAATCTGTGGCATAGACCTTGACACAGAATGCTTCTCCCACGGACAACTCTACGTAGCGTGCTCCAGAGTTGATTGATTGATTGATTGATTGATTTTATTATTTATGAGTCGCCCTCCACGTCAGTGCTCCGGGCGACTTACACACAAAAACACATAAAAGAATTCAATAGTTAAAAGCTAAAAGAATAAAAAGATTAATTAAAATAGTTCCAGTAGCTCAGGCTAAGTCTGGGAGGTGTCCTTAGCCATAAGCCTTTCGGAAGAGCCAGGTCTTCAGTGCGGTCAGGAACTGGGGCATGTCCCGGATAGCTCTCTGATCCGCCGGCATCAAGTTCCAAAGGACAGGGGCCGCGATGGAAAAAGCTCTCCGTCTCGTGGTGTCGAGGCGGGCCTCACTCACACCTGGGATGCGGAGAAGGTCCCTGTTTCCTGAGCGCGGCGACCTTAAATGAGCTGGTTCGGACAAGCGGTCTTTTAAATAAGCTGGGCCGGCACCATGGAGGGCCTTAAAGGTAAGCGACAGGATCTTGTGGATGGCTCTGAGCTCGACTGGCAGCCAGTGCAGGCGCTGCAGAGATGGCGCGATATGGCATCTCAGTGGTGTCCCGGTGAGGAGTCTGGCGGCTGCATTCTGCACCAGCTGGATTTTACGAGTGGTTGACTGCGGCAACCCCACGTACAAGGCATTACAGTAGTCCAGCCGTGATGTCACTGTGGCATGGACCACAGTAGCCAGCGCATCTGATGGAAGGTAAGGTGCCAGTTGGCGTGCCTGGCGTAGGTGGAAAAAAGCTCCCTTACTTGTCGCAGCAACCTGGGCCTCCAGTGAGAGTCTCGAGTCTAGTATCACACCGAGACTCTTCACCGACGGGGCCGGGATCAGCGGCTCTCCCTCAAAGAGAGGCAGCGGAATGGGTGGCTCTGGGCGTCCCGGCCATAGAATCTCAGTCTTTGATGGATTGATCTTGAGTTTGTATGAGCGGAGCCATCTGGTCACTGCCTCTAGTCCTTGTCTGAAGTTCTCAGGCACCGATGTTACACCTGGCTCAAGCTTCAGCAGAAGCTGGGTGTCATCTGCATATTGGTAGCACCCCAATCCAAAACTTCTGGCTATGCTTGCCAAGGGTTGGACGTAGATGTTAAAAAGCGTTGGTGACAAAATGGCGCCCTGGGGACTCCACAGTCCAGGGGGGATTTCTTGGACGCTTGGCCTCGCCACTCAACACGCTGCGAACGGCCCCGCAGGAAGGAATCGAACCAGGCCAAAGCTGTGCCTTGAATCCCAATGGCTGATAGTCGCCGCAACAGCAAGTCATGGTCCACCGTGTCGAACGCCGCGGTGAGGTCAAGCAGCACCAGGATAGCCGAACCTCCCTTCTCCAATTGGCGGCGGATGTCGTCCGTAATGGCCACCAGGACGGTCTCGGTCCCGTGTCCGCGCGGAAACCCGATTGGCAGGGGTCCAGGCTTCCTGAGGTTTCCAGGAATTCCTGTAATTGGATCGCTACTGCCCGTTCAATCAGTTTCCGAGGAAGGGTAGGTTTGAGACCGGACGGTAGTTTGCCGGCACCGCTGGATCCAAATTCGCCTTCTTCAGCAGCGGGCGGACTCTAGCCTCCTTCAGCGCATCGGGAAAGACTCCCAGCTCCAATGAGTGATTTATCAACCCTGTCAGAGTGGCCAGGAGGCTCCGCACAGGACTTAATCAGATGGGACGGCACGGGTCTGTAGAGCAAGTGGTTGCCCTTGCTGCGGTCAAGATTTGATTAATCTCCTCTGAATTCAGGGCCTTGAACTGGTCGAGTTTCAAGCTAGGCGATGGAGCTGGGTCCTTACCCATCCCGCTCCTCTCCTCAGGTATAGAGGGTAAATCACGCCTAAGGGCAATTATTTTCTCAGTGAAGAAAACTTGAAATTCTTCCGCTGAGATAGCTGAATTTTCATTGTCCCTCAGCAGTGAGTTGGGCATAGCTAGGTCTCGGACGATCTTAAAGATCTGTGCTGGGCGCGATCTTGCCGCCGCTATTAAGGAGGAGTTATAGGTCTTCTTGGCCTCTTTGACCGCCCGTTCATATGACCTGCGCATATCTCTGAAGGCTGATCTCGACGTCTGAGTTGGTTTCCGACGCCACGCGCTCTCCAGCTGCTTCCGCCTTCGCTTCAGCAGTCGCAGGTCGTCCGTGAACCATGGAGAAAGGACTCTTCGTGGCCGGATCAGGCGTCTGGGGGCTATTTGGTCGATGGCTTTCGACAGGACTGTATTCCATCTGTCCACCCGTTGATTCAAGGTCCCACCGGAAACTTCCATCGGCTCAATGGCTGCTGCGAAGCAGCTGGGGTCCATATGCCTCTTCTGGCGTGCCAGTATAGGTTTTGGTATAGTTGGGAAACCACAGAACCTCTACATCAACACAGCAGACGGAAAGACAAAAAACATTGTATATCCACAAGCTCTGCAGAACGCCAGGAACACCACACACCGACAACTCCCCAGGACTTCAACATCCCCCCCACCAGAACAACCCACAACGACACAGCCATGACCCCACCAAGACCATAAGTAACATCAATTCCAACCCTTACATACTCAGACTTTCTCGCATCTCCTAAATAGGGCACAGCAACGCGTGCCGGGTACAGCTAGTTATTATTATTATTATTATTATTATTTACAAAAGCCATATCTGAACTTATCGTTCCATTCTAAAAACTTTGTAACTAGCTATTAGATTTTTGTGGGGTGCCGGATCCCATATCCTGCCCGAGACTTGCAAGGAAATAGTGGCTGCCCGTCGAGAGCCATATTGGAAAGAATCGAAGGGGGAAAGATGCAATACCTGCAAGGGTTTGGCCATGCTCCAAGGAAGAAAGGAGGAGAAGGCTGGCTCCGCCGGCACTTTGGAGAAAGAGGAGGAGAAGCATTTTCCATCCCCAGTGACAGAAAATTATCGACATTGCCGGGTCGATTCCCCGAGCCGCCTTATGAAAACCTGGCCGTTGCCAAATGACCTCATCTCGTCCAGGTTTTGGCCGCAGCGGCGCTCCCCTCCCCGCAGCCCCCCCATCCTTCTGGAACAAAAAGGTGAAGGATGGACCTGCGAGAGGCTAAAATCTTCCGATCGATCGGCAGTCTGGAGAGCAATTAACGCCAGCCTCCCAGGGCCACTCCGTGACCCCGAGCTCTCTGCGGAATGGAGGGAGGAGAGAGAGAGAAAAGAGAGGAAGAATAACAAGATGGATCTGTTCCCCTCGGCTTGGGTCAGGGGCAAAGACCAGATGGAAGAGCCGGCTGCTCTCTGGCTTGCTCTGGCCTCCTGACCCAAGATGTTTGGAGACAAGGGAAGAAGCCGGGTTCTGGCTGGCAATCCAAGACGAAGGCCGGGAAACAGTCGAGCTTCTGCTCTACTAAGAGACTGGAACCATCTCCGTTTAGCCAGGCCTCTGGGTTTGTTTTCACCAAGCTGCAGAAAATCGTAATTTTAACCAAATAGATATTCCGGACATTTGTGGTCCTCCTAGATGTGACACCATAATTTGAAGGAAAATTTGGAGGGTTTAAAACACTGCCCAAGATTATTATTATTATTTCACATTTGTCTGTCCGTCCCCCCCCCAACGGCTCGGGGCGACTTACAACAGTTCGTAAAATACAATTGTCAGATAACTCATAATAACTCACAGTAATACCATTAAGATGCAGGTGGAATTCCGGAATTTCAGAAGTCGAGTTCGCTGGCAACCGACTGGACCAGGCATGCTGGTGGACGAGTGACCAGACATGCCTGGATGTCACCGGCACCTCGGCTTGGGCACCCGGGCCCCGACTCCGTCGCCGTGACTGCCTGATGTTGAACCCTGAACATGATGGACACTCTAAGACAGTGTTTTTCAACCTTTTTTGAGCCACGGCACACTTTTTACATTGACAAAATCCTGGGTCACACCACCAACCAAAACGACACAAAATGACACTCTAACACAGTGATACATAGAGTTAATATGTTTTTAAATGTATTTATACACTCAGTGTGAAACCTGGGCCTGTTTCGATGAACACAGCATAGATATCCTGGCAGGAATGGCAGAAAGACACAAACTTCCCACACAGAACTCCCATAACCAAGAGAAAATACTATAAGAGTTTGGTGGGCATTGACCTTGGGTTTTGGAGTTGTAGTTCACCTATATCCAGAGAGCACTGTGGACTCAAACAATGTTGGATCAGGACCAAACTTGGCATGAATACTCAATATGCCCAAATGTGAACACAGATGGTGTTCGGGAAAAATAGACCTTGACATTTGGGAGTTACAGTTTCTGGGATGTATAGTTAACACACAAACAAAGAGCGTCCTGAACTCTTGCAACAATGGAATTGAACCAAACTTGGCATATTGAACTCTCATTACCAACAGAAAGTACTGAAAGGGTTTGCTTGGGAATGGACCTTGAGTTCGGAAGCTGTAGTTCACCTACACCCGGAGAGCACTGTGGCAGGAGGGGGAAGAAAGGGTATTGGAGGTTCCAATTTCCCACGGCACACCTGATGATCGCTCATAGCACACTAGTGTGCCACGGCACACTGGTTGGGAAACACTGCTCTAAGACGCCGCCGATATATTGGTCTACAGTATATTGGGACCAATCCTGGGATTTCCTAACGAAGTGGCCCAATGAAGAGGGGCTAGGAGATCCAGACCCGGATGAATTACTCACAACCCATATGGTCGAGGTCGACAGGAGGACGGCAAAGGAGGAGGCTGCCGAACGAGGTCCAGCCCTGGAGGTTGGGATGGAGAGACCTTTGTCCTTGGCGACGGATCCTTCCCTGACCGTCCCTGCTTCCAAAGAGGCCACCAAGATGGGACCTTGCTGCCGACCAGCCATGCTCTGCAGTTGAGTTTGCTGGCAACCGACTGGACCATGCTGGCTGACGAGTGACCAGGCATGCCTGGATGCCACCGGCACCTTGCCTTGGGCCCCGGGGCCCCGACTCCGTCGCCGTGACTGCCTGATGTTGAACCCTGAACACGATGGACACTCTAAGATTGCGGACGGCCTTGACGACGCTGAGAGGTGGAGACCTCCTTCCTCCCTCTTTGGTTCGAGCCAGAAGAAATGACTGCGCAGGCGCCGGAGACAGGGGCGGTCCTACAAGATAGGCCAAGTAGGCGGCCGCCTAGGGCGCCATCTGGGAAGGGGGCGCCATCCTGGCCGCATGGGGCGCCATCCTGGCCCTGCCAATGTTCCTCAGACATTTACATTTACATTGGGATCCTAATTTTGGACTTATGGGAGACTCCTATGAATTATGAGTCGGGTGATAGGTAATATATTCTGATTTTGATGCATTTACATTGCATTTCTTGTTGATTATTATATAGTTCTGCTTAATATTGTCATACAATATAATACAAATACAATATAACAATAGAATAATGATATATTTTATATTACATGTAATATTACAAACAATATTGCAGTATAGTGGTATTGTACAAAATAGTAATATATAATATTTTATTTTACTTTATTTTGGGTATTTTGAGTTTTATAGGAGTAATGAAAATATTTAGTAGAGGATAATTTTATTTAAATAAATAATGTTATTATTTTATAATAATAATATAATAGAATGTTACATTATATTATGTCAATATATTATAATATAATTATATTGTAATGTAGTATAATATAATTATGATATAATATAGTATAAGTATGGTATATATTGTATATACATTGATACAATATAATACTACTAATGGTATTGTGATATTATAATTGTATATTTGTTTTACATGGGGGGCGGCAAAATGATGTTTTGGGGGGGGGGCACCAAAATAATGTTCGCCTACCATTTAAAATTACATTAGACCGCCCCTGGCCGGAGAAGACGCCGGAACGGGAAGCCAAGGGAACTTCCGGCTTCCGGTTCGTCAATGGACCATCCGGAGTCAACAGCCTTCCATGAGAGATGCGTTCCCAAGGCGTTGGTCCTTTCTCCGGCTAACCTCTTCCTTCCTTCCCTCCGTGCCACAGTGCGCACTCGCAAAGCATGCAGGGAGGTTCCAATTTACCAAGGCACACCTGAGGATCGCTCATGGCACACTAGTGTGCCGCGTCACACCGGTTGGGAAACACTGTGTTAGTTGACTCCAGCCGGGTTGCTGGGTTGCTGTGGGCTCTCTTTCTCCCTCCGGAAGCTGCCAATAAAGTGCTTCAATCCCCACCCCATTCCCAGACATCCATCAGCCCGGAAATTTTCAGGACACCAGAAAGGCTGTGTGATATATGTGTGCGTTTCCTGCTGACGGAGAGAGGAAGAGAGGACGAACTTTCCTGTGATAAATATTTTGACTGTGTGTGGAAAATACTTGTGGGTTCCTACAGGAGAATTCTTGCATTCCCTCCCGACTCAGAGGTGTGTGTTTTATTTTTCTCTCTCCCCTCCTGCCCTCAAATTTCTCTCAAATTGAGATTCCTTGCTGTCCTATGATGTTCGTGCGCCATCGCCAGACTCTCATCGCTGACTTTGGTCTGCTTTAACTTAGGTCAGTGTTTCCCAACCAGTGTACCATGGCGCACGAGTGTGCCGTGAGCGACCATCAGGTGTGCCGTGGGAAATGGGAACCTCCGATACCCTTTCTTCCCCCTCCTGCCGAACACTTTTTCTTCTCCACTCGGGCTCCATTCTTCCCAGCCTCGCTCTGCTCGCTTTGCCTCGCTTTGCTCTGAGTATGTGCAGTAGCGCCCGCACGGGTCACGTCTTCCTCCCTCCCCCTCCCCTCCTCAACACACCCCCTCGGATCAAAAGCGGCAGTGTAGAAGAAAAAGTAAGCTCTCTGTCGAAAGCTGGCATGGGCAAACTTGGACCTTCCAGGTGTTTTGGACTCCAACTCCCACCATTCCTAGCAGCCTCGGGCCCTTTCCCCCCCTCAGCCACTTAAGCAGGAAAGGGCCTCAGGCCGTTAGGAATGGTGGGAGTTGGAGTCCAAAGAACCCAGGGCTGAAGTTTTCCCATGCCTGTTTTAGGGACCTTAAAGTGGTGAGCCTCCTTCCAACACTGTGATTCTGGATAGAAAACAAACAACAACATAACATAACATTGTTTTGAGTCCACAGTGCTCTCTGGGTGTAGGTGAACTACAACTTCCAAACTCAAGGTCAATTCCCAAACTAACCCTTTCAGTACTTTCTGTTGGTAATGAGAGTTCAATATTCCAAGTTTGGTTCAATTCCATTTGTTGCAAGAGTTCAGGATGCTCTTTGATTGTGTGTTAACCATAAATCCCAGAAACTGTAACTCCCAAATGTCAATGTCTATTTTCCCCAAACTCCATCTGTGTTCACATTTGGGCATATTGAGTATTCATGCCAAGTTTGGTCCTGATCCAACATCGAGTCCACAGTGCTCTCTGGAGGTGAACTTAACTGTCAATGCCCACTAAACACAGAGAGAGGAAGCTGTTGTTTGTGTCTTTCTGCCATTCCTGCCAGGATATCTATGTTGTGTTCGTCGAAACAGGCCCAGGTTTCACACTGAGTGTATAAATACATTAAAAAACATATTAACTATATGTATGACTGTGTTAGAGCAGGGCAGTCCAACTTCTGCCGGCTCAGGGGCCGGACTTCTGGTGAGTGATCACCTGGGGGGGCACTTGGCCACGCCCCCAGCCACGCGGCTCCGCCCCCTCTCCCAAAGTGTCAGAACAGGTGTTCTGACGCTTTGGGAGAGAGGGAGGCGCCGTGGGGGACCCCCCTCCCTTCCAAGGCATCACGGCAGCTGTGGAAGCCAGCGGTTTCGCCGACTTCCGTGGCTGGCGTAACGCTTTGGGAGAGAGGGAGGAGCCACTGGGGGCTCCCCATGGCTCCGCCCTCCCTCCCAAAGTGTCACACCAGCGTCAGAAGCAGGCGAAACTGCGCACATGCGCACTTTTTTCGGAATTTTTTTTGAATTTTTTTTTACGGAGGAGAGGAGGACAAGGGGCTCGGGGGCCGTGTACGGCCCACGGGCCATCTGTTGGACAGCCCTGTGTTAGAGTGTCATTTTGTGTCATTTTGGTTGGTGATGTGCCCCAGGATTTTGTCAATGTAAAAAATGTGCCGCGGCTCAAAAAAAGATTGAAAAACACTGGTCTCGTTTGTTGTTGACCTGTGCAGCCCGAAAGACAGTTGCATCTGTGTTAGAACTGGATTTTGAGATCTGGGTGTGTTGGTTCAGTGTGCAACTGGACCCGATGCCAATGGATACTCCCTTGCCCATGTTCTGTTACTCATCTTTGTAATTCACTAGTAGGGTTCTCTAGTACAGTGTTTCTCAACCAGTGTGCCGTGGCACACTAGTGTGCCGTGAGCGATCATCAGGTGTGCCGTGAGAAAAGCTCTCTGCCCCCCTTCCTTCCCCCTCCTGCTGCCAAACTTCTGCTGCTTGGGGGAGGAGGAGGAAGGGCCGAGCGGCGGCGAAGAAAAAGAAGGGGCCGGGGCGCCACCTCCTTCGGTCGTTTCCCCAGCCAGCCTCCAATCCGCCATGACTCCCGCCATGACTCACACCCTCGCTCGCTGAAGCCGCGTGGAGGAGGAGCCCCGCCCACCGAAGCCCGTCCACCGCTCATGCTTCTCCTCTGTGGGAGAGCTGAAGCCAGGGGAGGGGGTGGGGCATGGCGCAGCCTGGCTCCGCCCCCTCCCCCGGCTTCAGCGCTCCCACAGCCGCCAGCCTTGAGGGGGCAGCGCAAAGCCAGCATTGTGCTGGCTCTGCCACCGCTGGCTTGGCACTGCCCCCTCAAGACTGGCAAAGCTGTGGGAGAACTGAAGCCGCGTGGAGAGGGCGGGGCATGGTGCGGCCTGGCTCCTCCCCCAGCTTCGGCACTCCCAGCACCCTCGCTCGCTGAAGCCGCGTGGAGGGCCCGCCTACTGAAGCCCGTCCACCGCTCATGCTTCTCCTCTGTGGGAGAACTGAAGCCAGGGAGGGGTGGGGCATGGCGCAGCCTGGCTCCACCCCCCTCCCGGCTTCAGCGCTCCCACAGCCGCGCCAGCCTTGAGTGGGCAGGGCCACGCCAGCATAGTGCTGGCTCTGCCACCGCTGGCTTGGCACTGCCCCTCAAGACTGGCAAAGCTGTGGGAGAACTGAAGCCGCGTGGAGGGGCGGGGCATGGTGCGGCCTGGCTCCTCCCAGCTTCGGCACTCCCAGCAGCTGTACAGCTAACACAGTAAAGAAGGGCTGGGGGATGGTGACCTGCTGGGGGTCACCATCCCCCAGCCATTCTTTACTGTGTTAGAGTGTCATTTT
The DNA here is from genome assembly GCA_030556195.1 of Anolis apletophallus. NCBI lineage: Eukaryota > Metazoa > Chordata > Lepidosauria > Squamata > Anolidae > Anolis > Anolis apletophallus. The sequence continues at coordinate 2,447,587 of JARBWK010000017.1, read as the reverse complement.
GGTTGGTGGTGTGCCCTCGGATTTTTTTAATGTTAAAAGTGTGCCGCGGTTCAAAAAAGGTTGGGAAACACTGCTCTAGTATCTCTACTATTGTACAGATAGGTACAGCCAATGCCTCTCGGCTGACGTGACTCAAGTGCTGCGAAGTAGTTGGATGTGAAGCCGAGACCTGGCTCGGTGGTGCTGGGAGTGTTGACGCCGAAGCGGAGCCAAGCAGCTGATGCTCAAGGCCGCCAGCCAAGCGGAGGAGGGAGGAGGCTCCGTTCCGACAGCCGTTCTGCCGAGCTGCTATCCTTGGCCTCCCCCAGGAAGGAGGAAGTGCATAATTTGAAATCAGTTGGCTGTGGCTGCCAGATCTCCTCCAAGGAGACGGGAGGCGTCTTGCTGGAGCCTCCTCGGCTGTGCCTGGAATAATTGAGTTCGATTCCACTTCCTCTATTTACCAAAGTCACCGTTGTTGTTCTTCTTCAGTGGAAGGAGGGAGGAAAAAAAATCCGCTCCCTGGCATTTGGCATAAACCATGTCTGGGCTGGTTGAAAGAAAGGAAAAACCCAAAGAATCTTGGATCAGGCTTCTATCAGGCGTATGTGAGGCTCTGGGGCTTGACAGGAATCTGTATTTCACCAACGAAGAGACTCGCATGCTTCTCATTAAGCTGACTCTGTAGTAATAAGAACATAAGAAGAGCCATGCTGAATCGGGCCTCAGCCCATCTATTCCAGCATTCTGTATCACACAGTGGCCCACCAGTTGTACACGGGGATCTTGAGCAGAAGGAGGGCAAAACCCTGACCTGATCCCGACCCCCACAACCAGTACCCGGGAAATCCTGCCTACCTCAACCAACTCCGAGGTGGCACTTGAATGTCCTTTTCAGTAACTACCGATACACTTGGTATCCATGAATCTGTCTAATCCTGCCTTGAAGCTGTCCAGGCTGACCGCTGTCACAACCTCCTCTGGAAGTGAGTTCCATAACCCAATGACCCTCTGGGTGAAGAAATATTTCCCTTTATTAGTCCTAACTTTCCTACCTTGGAGCTTCAGGGAGTGCCCTCTAGTCCTAGTGTTTTGTGACAAAGAAAATAATTTTTCTTTATTCACCTTTTCTATCCCATGCATGATTTTATACACTTCGATCAAGTCACCTCTTAAACGCCGTCTTTCAAGGCTGAAAAGACCAAGGCGTTGCAACCTGGTTTCATAAGGGAGCCGCTCCATCCCTTGGATCATTCTTGTTGCCCTTTTCTGTACCTTTTCCAGTTCCGTTATATCCTTCTTGAGGTGCGGAGACCAGAATTGTACACAGTACTCCAGATGTGGCCTTACCATAGATTTGTAGAGAGGCAATAAAACATTTGCCGACCTATTTTCGATTCCCTTCCTGATCATGCCAAGCATAGAATTTGCTTTTTCGCTGCTGCTGCGCACTGGGTTGACATCTTCATTGAGCTGTCCACCAAGACCCCAAGATCCCTTTCCTGGTTTGTCTCGGAAAGCTTTGACCCCATCAATTGGTAGGTGTAGTTGGGGTTCTTTGCCCCGATGTGCATGACTTTACACTTGTTTAGGTTAAAATGCATTTGCCACTTTGTTGCCCATTCACTCAATTTCGAGAGATCTTTCTGGAGCTCTTTACAATCAGTTTCATTTTTGACTACCCTGAACAATTTAGTGTCGTCTGCAAACTTTGCTACCTCACAATTCACTCCTACATCCAGGTCATTAATGAATAAATTAAAAAGTAACGGTCCTAAAACTGAACCTTGGGGTACGCCACTTCTCACCTCTTTCCACCCAGAGAAGTGTCCGTTTATTACCACCCTTTGTTTCCTACAGTTTAGCCAGGTTCCAATCCAGGACAAGACCTGTCCCCTGATTCCATGGCTGAAGAGCTTGTTTAGGAGCCTTTGGTGAGGGACTTTGTCAAAAGCCTTTTGAAAGTCAAGGTAAACAATATCAATTGGGTAGCTCTCCCTGTTTCCCATCTCTTCTCTTTGGGACCACTTGGATCCAGCTATTTGTATATTACGTTGGCCCAGGGCCGGATTAACACCTTTTTGCGCCCTAGGCCACACTTTGGAATTACGCCCCCTTTCGCACGCCGCCACATTCTCCAAGTGCGCATGCGCGGGATGGGCACCCACCCCCTCCTTTGCTCTGCTGCATTCCTCCTCCCTCCCTCCCACTAGTGTGCCGTGAGCGATCCTCAGGTGTGCCGTGGGAAATGGGAGCCTCCAATCCCCTTTCTTCCCCCTCCTGCCGAACCCTTTTTCTTCTCCACTCGGGCTCCCTTCTTCCCAGCCTCGCTCTGCTCGCTTTGCCTCGCTTTGCTCTGGGGCGAGTCTGCGCAGTAGCGCCCGCACGGGTCATGCCTTCCTCCCTCCCCCCTCCCCCGCTGAACACGCTCACGCTGCCCCCTCGGATCAAAATGGCGGCAGAAGTGGCAGTGTAGAAGAAAAAGTGTTGGGCAGGGGGAGAAGAAAGGGCGTGAAGGGGAAGGGGGAGGAAGAGGTCTCTGTCGAAAGCTGGCATGGGCAAACTTGGACATTTGGGAGTTACAGTTTCAGGGATTTATAGTTAACACACAATCAAAGAGCATCCTGAACTCTTGCAAGAATGGAATTGAACCAAACTTGGCATATTGAACTCTCATTACCAACAGATAGTACTGAAAGGGTTTGCTTGGGAATTGACCTTGAGTTTGGAAGTTGTAGTTCACCTACACCCAGAGAGGACTGTGGACTCAAACAATGTTATGTTATGTTGTTGTTTGTTTTCTATCCAGAATCACAATGTTGGAAGGAGGCTCACCACTTCAAGGTCCCTAAAACAGGCATGGGAAAACTTGGGCCCTCTGGGTGCTTTGGACTCCAACTCCCACCATTCCTAACAGCCTGAGGCCCTTTCCTCCCCCTCAGCCACTTAAGCAGGAAAGGGCCTCAGGCTGTTAGGAATGGTGGGAGTTGAAGTCCAAAGCACCCAGAGGGCCGAAGTTTGCCCATGCCTGTTTGAGGGACCTTAAAGTGGTGAGCCTCCTTCCAACACTGTGATCCTGGATAGAAAACAAACAACAACATAACATAACATTGTTTTGAGTCCACAGTCCTCTCTGGGTGTAGGTGAACTACAACTTCCAAACTCAAGGTCAATTCCCAAACAAACCCTTTCAGTACTTTCTGTTGGTAATGAGAGTTCAATATGCCAAGTTTGGTTCAATTCCATTGTTGCAAGAGTTCAGGATGCTCTTTGATTGTGTGTTAACTATACATCCCAGAAACTGTAACTCCCAAATGTCAAGGTCTATTTTCCCCAAACTCCATCTGTGTTCACATTTGGGCATATTGAGTATTCATGTCAAGTTTGGCCCTGATCCGACATTGTTTGAGTCCACAGTGCTCTCTGGATATAGGTGAACTACAACTCCAAAACCCAAGGTCAATGCCCACCAAACTCTTGTAGCATTTTCTCTTGGTTATGGGAGTTGTGTGTGGGAAGTTTGTGTCTTTCCGCCATTCCTGCCAGGATATCTATGTTGTGTTCGTCGAAACAGGCCCAGGTTTCACACTGAGTGTATAAATACATTTAAAAACATATTAACTATATGTATGACTGTTTTAGAGCAGGGCAGTCCAACTTCTGCCGGCTCAGGGGCCGGACTTCTGGTGAGCGATCACCTGGGGGGGCACTCGGCCACGCCCTGGCCACGCCCCCTGCCATGCGGCTCCACCCCCTCTCCCAAAGCGTCAGAACAGGTGTTCTGACGCTTTGGGAGAGAGGGAGGCGCCGTGGGGGACCCCCCTCCCTTCCAAGGCATCACGGCAGCTGTGGAAGCCAGCGGTTTCGCCGACTTCCGTGGCTGGCGTAACGCTTTGGGAGAGAGGGAGGAGCCACTGGGGGCTCCCCATGGCTCCGCCCTCCCTCCCAAAGTGTCACACCAGCGTCAGAAGCAGGCGAAACTGCGCACATGCGCACTTTTTTCGGAATTTTTTTTGAATTTTTTTTTTACGGAGGAGAGGAGGGCAGGCTCGGGGCCGTACGGCCCACGGGCCATCTGTTGGACAGCCCTGTGTTAGAGTGTCATTTTGTGTCATTTTGGTTGGTGATGTGCCCCAGGATTTTGTAAATGTAAAAAATGTGCCGCGGCTCAAAAAAAGATTGAAAAACACTGGTCTCGTGTGTTGTTGACCTGTGCAGCCCGAAAGACAGTTGCGTCTGTGTTAGAACTGGGTTTTGAGATCTGGGTGTGTTGGTTCAGTGTGCAACTGGACCCGATGCCAATGGATACTCCCTTGCCCATGTTCTGTTACTCATCTTTGTAATTCACTAGTAGGGTCCTCTAGTATCTCTACTATTGTACAGATAGATTGTACAGATGTATTACTGTGTTACATCATTTTGTGTCATTTTGGTTGGTGGTGTGCCCCAGGATTTTGTCAATGTAAAAAATGTGCCGCGGCTCAAAAAAGGTTGGGAAACACTGGTTTGAGTGAATGTGTAAAAAAAACCAAAAAACAGATCTTTGGGATGGAATCGAGTGTGTGTGCTAAGCAGTCAGTCGGGGCTTTCCAGATTTGTCATGCTTGCTTCTTTTCCGAAACTCCAGCGTGAGAAGTGAGGAGGAGAGGAGCCATAGGGAATTCATTACTTTGGATGGAGACCCTCCTGGGCTAGCTGCCCTTTCCACTGCTGTTTCTCGATTGGGCCATCGTGATAAGATTTCCGTCTCCCTTCGATGCAGCTAAAGCATTGTTTCCCAACCACAGTAGTGTGCCGTGAGCGATTATCAGGTGTGTCGTGGAAGAACCGACCATCCCACCAGGAGTCATCTGGGCAGCCTGCCTCTCGCTCTGTCTCTCCGTCTCTCTCTCTCTCTCTGAGGCGCCAGCAGGGCCAATCAACGCCGGGCAAGAAGCAAGCCCCGCCTCTCTAAGGGTCTCCCGCCCGGCACCACCATGTTTGTTCAGGGCGGAAGTCCCGAGAGAGGGGAGGGGGCGGGGCCTCGGCTTCCTGGAGAAGCGGTTGGTTGGAGGCTGAGGAGGGGAGGGGCCAGGCGGCGCCTTTCCCTGTGAGGTCACTTCCGGAGGAGGCAGAGAGCTTCCGGAGAGGAGCGTTGGGCTTTGTTTTCCTCTCAGCCGCCTGTTTTCCCTTTCTGGCTCAGGATTCCTTCGGGCTTTGGGGCCGAGGTGGCTCCAGGGCCTTATCCCTTCTTCCTCTCCTCGCCTGGGCTCTGCCTCGGCCTCTCCTGCTCTCAGGCCTTCTTCCTTCCTTCGCGGCCTGCCTCTCGGCTTCGGAAGGGAGCGGCCTGCGCCTCCCTCCCTCCCTGCCCGAGGGAAACCCAGGTGCAGGCCCGGATTATCATTTAGGGCAGCAAGGCCGTGGCCTATGAGCGTAAGCTGAGGGGGGCGCCAGATCAAGGCCAAAAACAAAATGGCGATGACTCAAGCCGAGTTGTCCCAGCGGCAGCTGCGTGGCGCCCTTCCATGCGGCACCCTATTTGCGCAGCGCAGATGCCGCTGCCTGTAGGAGGGACAAGTGCAGCCCGTGCCCTCCTCCGGGCGGGGCCTAAGCGACATCACTCCCTCCGGGCGGGGCCTAAGTGACATCACTTGGGCCCCACCCGGAGGAGTGACGTCGCCGGGCTGCACTTCTCCCTCCCTCCTTCTGAGACCACAGGAGGGAGGGAGGGAGTGCAACCTGAGCGACGTCACTCCCAGGGGCGGGGCCTGAGCGACATCACTCGGGCCCCGCCCGGAGGAGTGACGTCGCTCAGGCTGCACTTCTCCTCCCTCCCTCCTTCTGAGACCACAGGAGGGAGGGAGGAGTGCAGCCTGAGCGACGTCCTCCGGGCGGGGCCTGAGCAACATCACTCGGGCCCCTTTGGGGCGTCGCTCAGGCTGACTTCTCTTTCCTCCCTCCTTCTGAGACCACAGGAGGGAGGGAGGAGTGCAGCCTGAAAGGAGGGAGGGAGGAGGAGTGCAGCCCGAGTGACGTCACTCCCTCCGGGGGCGGGGCCCGAGCGACGTCACTCCCTCCGGGGGCGGGGCCTGAGCGACATCACTCGGGCCCCGCCCCCGGAGGGAGTGACGTCGCTCGGGCTGCACTTCTCCGTCCTCCCTCCGTCTGAGACCACAGGAGGGAGGGAGGAGGAGTGCGGCCCGAGTGATGTCACTCCCTCCGCGGACGGGGCCCGGGCGACATCACTCCCAATGGGGGCGGGGCCTGAGCAACATCACTCGGGCCCCTCCCCCGGGGGAGTGACGTCGCTCGCGCTGCACTTCTCCCTCCCTCCTCCTGAGACCACAGGAGGGAGGGAGGGAGCAGTGTAGCCCGAGCGACGTTACTCCCTCTGGGGGCGGGGCCTGAGTGACATCACTCGGGCCCCGCCCCCGGAAGGAGTGACGTCGCTCAGGCTGCACTTCTCCCTCCATCTTTCTGAGACCACAGGAGGGAGGAGGAGTGCAGCCCGAGCGACGTCACTCCCTCTGGGGGGCGGGGCCTGAGCGACATCACTCGGGCCCCGCCCCCGGAGGGAGTGACATCGCTCAGGCTGCACTCCTCCTCCCTCCGTCCTTCTGAGACCACGGCGAGTTGTCCCAAAGGCAGCGGCAGCTGCGCTGCGTGAACGGGGTGCCGCGTGGAAGGGCACCGCACAGCTGCCGCTGGGACAACTCGGTGTGGCCTTAGAAGGAGGGAGGAGGAGTGCAGCCCGAGCGACGTCACTCCCTCCGGGGGCGGGGCTCGAGTGACGTCACTCCCTCTGGGGGCGGGGCCTGAGCGACATCACTCGGGCCCCGCCCCCGGAGGGAGTGACGTCGCTCGGGCTGCACTCTCTCCTCCCTCCCTACTTATGATACCACAGGAGGGAGGGAGGGAGGGAGAGGAGTGCAGCCCGAATGATGTCACTCTCTCTGGGGGAGGGGCTTGGGCGACATCACTCCCTTTGGGGGCGGGGCCTGAGCAACATCACTCGGGCCCCGCCCCCGGAGGGAGTGACGTCGCTCGGGCTGCACTTCTCCTCCCTCGCTCCCTCCTTCTGAGACCACGGCAATTTCTCCCAAAGGCAGCAGCAGCTGCGCTGCGTGAATGGGGCGCCGCGTGGAAGGGCGCCACCAGCTGCCTCCGGGACAACTCGCCGTGGTCTCAGAAGGAGGGAGTATGACTGCAGCCTGAACGACGTCACTTCCTCCGGGTGCGGGGCCCGAGTGACGTCACTCCCTTTGGGGGTGGGGCCTATGCAACGTCACTCCCTCCGGGGGCGGAGCCTCAGTGGCGGCGCGCGAAAGGGTGTGTAATTCCAAAGTGTGGCCTAGGGCAGGGCTGTCCAACTTCTGGCGGGTCCAGGGCCGGATAAGAGGTCACTGATGACCTGCGGGGCCGCTCGGCCCCGCCCCCAGCCCAGGCCCCGCCCCTCCTAAAGCCGCCGTGGGGAGGCGGCGCCGCCAAGAGCGCGTCACAGGCCTGGCGTGACGCGCTGCTCTTGGCACCGCCTACTCCTCCTTTTCGGCGCCCCCCCTCCCTTCCTAGGCCGGGGGAGCCGCCGAAAAAGGGCAGAAGGCGGCGCCAACGGCAGCGCGTCACAGGCCTGGCGTGACGCGCTGCTCTTGGCACCGCCTACTCCTCCTTTTCGCGGCTCCTGGCCTAGGAAGGGAGGGGGCGCGAAAGGAGGAGTAGGCGGTGCCAAGAGCAGCGTCACGCCAGGCCTGTGACGCGCTGCTCTTGGCGCCGCCTTCTGCTCTTTCGGCGGCTCCCCCGCACTAGGTAGGGAGGGGGACGCCGAAAAGGAGGAGCTAGCTCTCTTCCTCCTCCCTGCCCCGCCTCCCCCGCCATTTTTTTTAAAAAAAATCAATTTTTTTTAAAATTTAAAAATGGCGGCTGAGGGCATAGGTGGGGCCGTGTCTAACAGGCTACGGGGCCGGATCTGGCCCCGGGGCCGCCAGTTGGACAGCCCTGGCCTAGGGCGCAAGTCTTAATCCATGCCAGCCCAGGTGAGCAGCGACCTTGAAGCACCGGGTGGTGATGATAGGGCAGCGTCGGCCCAGGCGACCCAGTCCGAAGCACACAAGGCAGGATATCTATGTTGTGTTCATCGAAACAGGCCCAGGTTTCACACTGAGTGTATAAATACATTACAAAACATATTCACTATATGTATTACTGTGTTAGAGTGTCATTTCGTGTCATTTTGGTTGGTGGTGTGCCCCAGGATTTTGCAAATGTAAAAAAGGTTGAAAAACATTGAGCTAAAGAACACGAACCACCTTGAAGACATTACGGCAGACTCCCCCAGGTCTCCCACTTCCTTGCCCCCTCCTTTTCCAGGAGGTCGGGGCCAGCAGATTGACCCTGCCTGCTGTTTTAATTGGCGCTTCATTAAAGATGGATGTGATGCTGGAGGAAAAGGCGGAGATGCACCCAAGGGAGGCCCCGAGTGTGCCTCTGATTGATGCCTCCCTCTTTCCCTGCCCCAATCTCCCAATCTCTCAAACCCCACTTTCTTCCTCTCTATCCCTGTCTCCTAGGTACGATGGGAGGTCTCTTTTTGGATGGCGAAGAGAGCCCTGCGCTGGAGGATGTCGGCAAGTGGACGGTGGAGGACGTCTGCAGCTTTGTGGGCGGTTTGTCCGGCTGCGCAGAATACACTCAGGTACACACATCCCCAAAGACGCCACTTCCAAATAATCAACCAAGCCAAGAGTTTGGTTTTGCTCTTTGCCATCCACAGAGACACTGTGAAAAGAGTTTTGAAAAAACAAAACAAGAACGACAGTGTTCCCTCACTTATTGCGGGGGTCACGTTCCAGGACCTCCCGCAATAAGCGAAAACCCGCAATGTAGGGACGCTCTATTTTAATATTTATACATTACTACCTGTACCCGGCACGCGTTGCTGTGCCCTATTCAGGAGATGAGATAAAGTTTGTGTACGTAAGGGTTTGAAATTATGTGACTTACGTTCTTGGTGGGGTCATGGATGTGTCGTTGTGGGTTGTGATGGGTGGGATGTAGAAGTGTTGTGGTTGTAATGATGTGGGGGTGGTATTTGTCAAGTGGAGGATTTGTGGTGTGTGGTTGCAGAAGAGTGTGTGGTGTTAAGTGTGTAGGTTGTTGTTGTGAGTGTGTAGTGGTAGTGTGTTGTGGATGTACGGTGTGTATGTGGGGTGTATTGTTTGGTTGTACTGTTTTAGCAGTGTTATGTATGCGTTTTGTGTGTGTGTTGTGTTGTGGGTCTGTAGAGGTAAGTATCGCGAGTTGTTTGGTTGTAATGTTGTGGGTTTGGTCGTTGTTAAGTGAGTGTATGTTGTTGTGGGTGTGTTTGGTTGGGCCGAAGGGAGCGGCAAGGCGGCAGAAACGACCCCGTTCCTTCTGTCTTCACCCTGTGCCATCTGGAGGGTAGTAGAGGTGAGGCCAGCGCCCCTACGCCTCCTCCTTCTTGACCCTCCGTACTCTGGAGGGCAGCCTCAGCGGCGGGGAAGGCTCTCTCCCCCAGGGGAGTGCAGCGGCGGGCGGGAGCCCGGTGCCACTGCTGCTCTGTGGCGGTCGCCATCTTTTATGGCGTCACTTCTGGCCGGGAGGTTTTTTGGGGGTCGTATTTAGGGGTCTTGCGAGGTATGTAGGTCGGGGTTTTTGTGCTCCGTATGTACCTCGTGGTATGTGGGAATGTGTTTGGTGATTGTTGTGGTTCTGGGGGTCCTAGTTTTCCTGCCTATACCCGACATCACACGACCATTCCTTTTATATATATATAGATTTTAGTAGTTATACACTATTTTAAGTCTTTATAACAGGGGCGGGCAACCTACGGCCTGCGAGCCGAATTCGGCCCAGCAACCGATTCTGTCTGGCCCGGGGAGAAGGGCGTCAGGGGGCGGGGCCAAGAAGAAAGGGTGCCGCTGCCGGCCCGAGGTGCGGGGCTTCCCTCCACCTCCTCAACCGCAAGGAGGAGGTGGGGAGGATGTGGTAGAGCAGGGCTGTCCAACTGGCGGCCCTGGGGCCGGATCCGCCCCCCCAGCCTGTTGGGCACGGCCCCAGCTATGCCCCCAGCCGCCATTTTTAAATTTTTAAAAAAATTCTAATTTTTTTTTAAAAAAATGGCAGCCGGGGGGGAGGGGGAGGTGGGGCAGGGAGGAGGAAGAGAGCTAGCTCCTCCCTGCACCATCCCCTCCGTCCCTCTCTCCGCGCCGAAAAGGAGGAGTAGGCAGCGCCAAGGGCAGCGCGTCACGCCAGGCCTGTGACGCGCTGCCCTTGGCGCCGCCTTCTGCCCTTTTTCGGCAGCTCCCCCGCCCTAGGAAGGGGGGGGCGCCGAAAAGGAGGAGTAGGCGGCGCCAAGGGCAGCGCGTCACGCCAGGCCTGTGACGCGCTGCCCTTGGCGCCGCTACTCCTCCTTTCAGCCCCCGCCCTTCCTAGGGCGGGTGAGAGCCGAAAAGGAGGAGTAGGCGGCGCCAAGGGCAGCGCGTCACGCCAGGCCTGTGACGCACTGCCCTTGGCGCCGCTTCTTCTGCCCTTTTTCGGCGGCTCCCCCGTCCTAGGACGGGCAGGGGGGGCCGCTGAAAAGGAGGAGTAGGCGGCGCCAAGGGCAGCGCGTCACGCAAGGCCTGTGACGCGCTGCCCGGGAGAATGACAGCTTTAGGAGAGGCCGGGGCCTGGCCTGGGGGCGGGGCCTGGGGGCGGCGCCTGGGCTGGGGGCGGGGCCGAGAGGCCCCGAGGTCATCAGTGACCTCTATTCCGGCCCTGGGCCCGGTAGAAGTTGGACAGCCCTGTGGTAGAGGTTGGTTTGGGGCCGTAATTCCAAAGTGTGGCCTAGGGCGCCAAAAGGGGTTAATCCGGGCCTGCCCTGAGCGCCAAAGGGCCACTGCCACCGCACCCCTTGTAAACAAGGGCCTGTCAGCACTTCTGGAGCTGGCCAACTAAGAGATGTGTGAGGCGGGTACGGAGGGAGTTAAAAGAGTGACGCCGCTCTTTTGCTGTTGCCTTTGATCACAGCAAGCTTGGCACTGAACAGGATGACTCCGCAAGGAAGCCAGGCCGCCTGGGGAGGGACGGTGAAGCCGCCAGCCTGCTTTCTCTCCCCCGGAAACCGCAGCCGCTGCAGCCAGGGAGGTCTGGCATGGCGTTGACCTGCTCCGCCGCTCCTGCCAAGGCCCTGCGTTGGGCCAGAGGGAGCCTCGGAGCACAAGCCCGGCATTGGAAGCCGCCAAGAGCCCCAGGGACACTCCATCTGGGTCTCTTTGCCTCCCACACACAGCTTGGCTTTTGCGAAGGGCAGGAGCAGAGGGACACTGGGCTCTTGCCAGCTTGGCGAGGAAGGGAAGCAATCCCGTCCGTTAATGTCTGCTGGGTGACAGCACAAAGGGAACACATACGGCCAGTGTGAGGGAGGAGGAGAACGCCACTAGTGAGTGCGTCTTCCTTTCGGAGGAAATACTTTGAGCAGCTGCTCCGTCTGCGTCTGCTCCCAACTGGCACAGGAGGTGAGCGGGAACCGAATGACTCAATGCAGCTCCCATTTGTGTACGTTTCCCTCCTTGCAAGGAGAAAGCAAGCACAGCAAGGGGAAACTCCGGATAGAACTATCTCCTTTGCTCATTCTCTATTTCAGTGGCTCTCAAACTATGGTCTGTGGAACACCAGTGGTCCACAAGAACAAAAATATGGCCCGCCGCCTGATCATTACTACACTATTCCCTCGCAACCACGCAGCGAGAGTGACTCGTCCCGTGAAATCCTCTCATCGTTTCGAGGCAACGGGGATGTCGGGACTACCCACAAAAGATTCCTACTACCACATCAGCTCTAGATTATTAAATACTAGCTTGGGGACCCAGTGCTGCCCGGGTTATTTGAGAAAGGCATTCTGTGCCAAGGTTGGTCTTTATCAGTTGTTTATGTGGCTAGCAGTGGTCTCAGGAAGTTAGTGAAGGTACTGTGAGTCCCATCGTCCATGGTCCATCCTGCTCCAAACGGGACCCGGATGTAGAGTGGCTCATGGGGGCTCTGTGTGCCAAGTTTGGTCTTGATCAGTCATTGGATGAGGGTTGCAGGGGTCTCATGAAGTGAGTGGAGGTGCTTCGAGTCCCATCATCCATGGTCCATCCTCCTCCAAACTGCACCAGGATGTAGAGTGGGTCATGGGGGCTCTGTGTGCCGAGTTTGGTCTTGATCAGTCATTGGATGAGGGTTGCAGTGGTCTCATGAAGTGAGTGGAGGTACTTCAGGTCCCATCATCCATCTGTGGGAAGTGAATCGGGTGAAGGTACTGCAAATCCCATCATTCGTGGCCCATCCTGCCCTAAATCACACCAGGCTGTGAAGTGGGCCCTTGGGCCCCTGTGTGCCAAGTTTGGTCCTGATCCATCATTGCTGTGGGCCGCAGTGACTGACTGCCTGAGGCCTTTCTTTTTCCCTCTGCGTCACCTTAGAATGTTGGAATGTGGATGGCCAATCAGAGTGCTTTATGCAAATACTCCCTCAGTGGCAACCAATCCCCTCTGCTGCCTTAGAATGTTGGAGTTCTGAGGCTGGCCAATCAGAGTCCTTTATGCAAATAATCCCACAGTGGCAACCAATCAGAAAGCTGCCACATACATACATACAAACATACAAACAAACATTCTCTTTGATTATATAGCTAGACTAGATAGATAGATATAGATGGTTTTCTGTGGGCAAGCTACTGGATGGCATATGCTCTGTATCAGGAACCCGAGCTGATGTGAGCTATATAATGCAAATTTCTCAACACCCCAAATAAACAAACTAAATCTAAAGGTGACCAAAAACTGATTCATAAGCCAGTTGGAATGGCTTGTTAAATGCATCCCTTCTGTTTCCTTGTCAACAGGTCTTCCGGGAACAGGCCATCGATGGTGAAACTCTGCCCCTTTTGACCGAAGAGCACTTACTAAACAACATGGGGCTGAAACTGGGACCAGCATTGAAGATACGATCGCAGGTAAGAGGTTCTGGAGCTTCACGTGACGTTTAGGATTGTGCGAAGACAGCGCTGATGAAAGCGTTCGAGGAGTCGTAGGTGTTGGCGATAGGTGACCCATGTTTCAGACCCATAGAGGAGAATAGACAGTACGATAGCTCTGCACACACTGATTTTGGTGCTTTGCCTCAGGTGCGTGCTGCTCCAGACTCTTTTGTGAAGCCTTCCGAAGGCACTCTATGACTTTGCTAATCTGTGATCTATCTCTTTATCAATGGTAGGGTGGAAGTGAGAGGGGGTGGAGCCAGGCTGTGCCAAGCCCCTCCCCCTCCCCTCTGGCTTTGGAGCTCCCAGCAGCTTCTCCAGGCTTGAGGATGGCAGTGCCAAGCCAGCGTTGTGCTAGCTAAGCCACCACTGACTTGGCATTGCCATCCTCAAGCCTGGAGAAGCTGCTGGTAGAGTGGAAGTGAGGGGGGCCGAGCAAGGCTGTGCCAAGCCCCGCCCCTCCCTCTGGCTTCGGCACTCCCAGCAGCTTCTCCAGACTTGAGGATCGCAGTGCCAAACCAGCCTTGTGCTAGCTATGCCACCACTGGCTTGGCACTGCCATCCTCAAGCCTGGAAAAGCTGCTGGGAGTGCCGAAGCCAGAGAGGGGCCAGAGCCAGGCTGTGCCAAGCCCCGCCCCCCTTCCCCTCCCCTCTGGCTTTGGAGCTCCCAGCAGCTTCTCCAGGCTTGGGGATGGCAATGCCAAGCCAGCCTTGTGCTAGCTATGCCACCAGTGGTTTGGCATTGCCATCCTCAAGCCTGGAGAAGCTGCTGGTAGAGTGGAAGTGAGAGGGTGTGGAGCAAGGCTGTGCCAAGCCCCGCCCACTCCCTCCGGCTTTGGAGCTCCCAGCAGCTTCTCCAGGCTTGAGGATGGCAGTGCCAAGCCAGCCTTGTGCTAGCTATGCCACCACTGGCTTGGCACTGCCATCCTCAAGCCTGGAGAAGCTGCTGGTAGAGCGGAAGCCAGGGGGCGGAGCCAGGCCGTGCCAAGCCCCGCCCACTCCCTCTGGCTTTGGAGCTCCCAGCAGCTTCTCCAGGCTTGAGGATGGCAGTACCAAGCCAGCCTTGTGCTAGCTATGCCACCACTGGCTTGGCACTGCCATCCACAAGCCTGGAGAAGCTGCTGGGAGTGCCGAGCCAGAGAGGGGCGAGCCAGGCTGCGCCAAGCCCTCCCTCCCTTTGGTTTTGGAGCTCCCAGCAGCTTCTCCAGGCTTGAGGATGGCAGTGCCAAGCCAGTGGTGACATAGCTAGAACAAGGCTGGCTTGGCACTGCCATCCTCAAGCCTGGAGAAGCTGCTGGTAGTGCCAAAGCCAGAGGGGAGGGGCGGGGCTTGCACGGTTTTGGCTATGCCCCCTCTGGTGCCTACCAGCAGCTTCTCCAGGCTTGAGGATGGCAGTGCCCAGCCAGTGGTGGCCTGTCTCCGCCCCCTTCTGAGAAGCGCCCCATCCGGCTGGGATCGACCTCCTTCGGTCCTGGGATCGACTGGCCAATCGCGATCGACTTCCTGCGCAGCCCTGTCCTAGACGTTCCGGGATCCGCGACAGACCTTTTGTTATGCAGTAGCAACGAAAATAATGTTATGGTTGGGGTGGTCACCACAACACGAGGAAAGGTATTAAGGGGTCGCGACATTAGGAAAGTCGAGAACCACTGCTATAAAGTTTCCCTTGTTCTTTCGAAGGGGTTTGCGCATATGGGAGCCCCCCTGCGCTCTCCCCATCCGCTCGCCAGGGACGCCAGAGATGCAGAGCTCCTATTAATCACCTCCGTCTTGCTCCTTTGCACCTCCGCAGCTGGTTTCTGTTAGGGCGGCAATAAAAACTGAACCCAAAACAAGCAGCGCATTATTTGGGGGATTTTTTGCGCTCACGTTGCAGTATTTCTCTCTTCCTTTCCCAAAACGAACCCGGCATAAACACAAAAGGGGGGCCACCCCTTTCCCAATGAACATCAAAGTTCCTGGACCCCCGCCTGCCCTGCTTTTCTCCTTCCGTGAATCAGTTTTATTTCCTGCGGAATTGATCCACGGGGAACAATTGCCCAGAGAACCTTTTTATTAGGCCCCTCGTAAACAGTAAGGGCTGCAGGGAAAGTCATAAAGTCGCCCCGTATTGTTTTAACATAATATAACGAATGTATACGGCTGGTGGGTTGACGTGGGTAGGAGGGAAGGGGGGCCGGGGACTATGTCAGCAAAGAGTGTTTATTACTGGGTTGCGGCATTCTCTCCTGACGTTTCACCCACATCTACGGCAGGCATCCCCAGAGGTTGTGAGCTCTGTTGGAAATGAGGGGTTTTTAGATCTCCAGGGTGCAAGAAAGAGTTCTTGTCTGTTGGAGGCAAGTGTGAATGTTGCCATTGGCCAGTTTGATTGGCATTGAATTGCCTTGCAGCTTCGAACCCTGGCTGGTTGCTGCCTGGAGGATGCAGTGACTCAGCAAAAGTTACTGTTCAAAATAAGGTGTGCTCATAGCTTAGAAGGCCTCAGTGTTCGTTTGCCTCAGTGTGAGGATGCCTCAGTGGGAGAAAGACCTCAGTGTGATTCCTACCTCACAGTGAGGCCTTTCTCCCACTGAGGCCTTCTCACAGTTCGCCTCAGTGGGAGAAGATCTCAGTGGGAGAAAGACCTCAGTGGGAGAAAGGCCCCGCTTTGATTCCTACCTCACAGTGAGGCCTTTCTCCCACTGAGGCCTTCTCACAGTTCGCCTCAGTGGGAGAAAGACCTCAGTGGGAGAAAGGCCCTGCTTTGATTCCTACCTCACAGTGAGGCCTTTCTCCCACTGAGGCCTTCTCACAGTTCGCCTCAGTGGGAGAAGACCTCAGTGGGAGAAAGACCTCAGTGGGAGAAAGGCCCCGCTTTGATTCCTACCTCACAGTGACGCCTTCCTCCCACTGAGGCCTTCTCACAGTTCGCCTCAGTGGGAGAAGACCTCAGTGGGAGAAAGACCTCAGTGGGAGAAAGGCCCCGCTTTGATTCAAAACTCACACTGAGTCCTTTCTCCCACTGAGGCCTCTCACAGTTCGCCTCAGTGGGAGAAGACCTCAGTGGGAGAAAGACCTCCAGTGGGAGAAAGGCCCCGCTTTGATTCCTACCTCACAGTGGCGCCTTCCTCCCACTGAGGCCTTCTCACAGTTCGCCTCAGTGGGAGAAGAAGACCCAGTGGGAGAAAGACCTCAGTGGGAGAAAGGCCCTGCTTTGATTCCTACCTCACAGTGAGGCCTTTCTCCCACTGAGGCCTTCTCACAGTTCGCCTCAGTGGGAGAAGACCTCCAGTGGGAGAATGACCTCAGTGGGAGAAAGGCCCAGCTTTGATTCCTACCTCACAGTGAGGCCTTTCTCCCACTGAGGCCTTCTCACAGTGTTAGTTCGCCTCAGTGGGAGAAAGGCCCCTTTGTGATTCCTACCTCACAGTGAGGCCTTTCTCCCTCTGAGGCCTTCTCACAGTGTTAGTTTGCCTCAGTGGGAGAAAGGCCCTGCTGTGATTCCTACCTCACAGTGAGGCCTTTCTCCCACTGAGGCCTTCTCACAGTGTTAGTTCGCCTCAGTGGGAGAAAGGCCCCATTGTGATTCCTACCTCACAGTGAGGCCTTTCTCCCACTGAGGCCTTCTCACAGTTCGCCTCAGTGGGAGAAAGACCTCAGTGGGAGAAAGGCCCCGCTGTGATTCCTACCTCACAGTGAGGCTTTTCTCCCACTGAGGCCTTCTCACAGTTCGCCTCAGTGGGAGAAGACCTCAGTGGGAGAAAGACCTCAGTGGGAGAAAGGCCCCGCTTTGATTCCTACCTCACAGTGAGGCCTTTCTCCCACTGAGGCCTTCTCACAGTTCGCCTCAGTGGGAGAAAGACCTCAATGGGAGAAAGGCCCTGCTTTGATTCCTACCTCACAGTGAGGCCTTTCTCCCACTGAGGCCTTCTCACAGTTCGCCTCAGTGGGAGAAGACCTCAGTGGGAGAAAGACCTCAGTGGGAGAAAGGCCCCCTGCTTTGATTCCTACCTCACAGTGACGCCTTCCTCCCACTGAGGCCTTCTCACAGTTCGCCTCAGTGGGAGAAGACGTCAGTGGGAGAAAGACCTCAGTGGGAGAAAGGCCCTGCTTTGATTCCTACCTCACAGTGAGGCCTTTCTCCCACTGAGGCCTTCTCACAGTTCGCCTCAGTGGGAGAAGACCTCAGTGGGAGAAAGACCTCAGTGGGAGAAAGGCCCCGCTTTGATTCCTACCTCACAGTGAGGCCTTTCTCCCACTGAGGCCTTCTCACAGTGTTAGTTCGCCTCAGTGGGAGAAAGGCCCCATTGTGATTCCTACCTCACAGTGAGGCCTTTCTCCCTCTGAGGCCTTCTCACAGTGTTAGTTTGCCTCAGTGGGAGAAAGGCCCTGCTGTGATTCCTACCTCACAGTGAGGCCTTTCTCCCACTGAGGCCTTCTCACAGTGTTAGTTCGCCTCAGTGGGAGAAAGGCCCCATTGTGATTCCTACCTCACAGTGAGGCCTTTCTCCCGCTGAGGCCTTCTCACAGGTCGCCTCAGTGGGAGAAAGACCTCAGTGGGAGAAGGGCCCGCTGTGATTCCTACCTCACAGTGAGGGCTTTTCTCCCACTGAGGCCTTCTCACAGTTCGCCTCAGTGGGAGAAGACCTCAGTGGGAGAAAGACCTCAGTGGGAGAAAGGCCCGCTTTGATTCCTACCTCACAGTGAGGCCTTTCTCCCACTGAGGCCTTCTCACAGTGTTAGTTCACCTCAGTGGGAGAAAGGCCCCATTGTGATTCCTACCTCACAGTGAGGCCTTTCTCCCTCTGAGGCCTTCTCACAGTGTTAGTTTGCCTCAGTGGGAGAAAGGCCCTGCTGTGATTCCTACCTCACAGTGAGGCCTTTCTCCCACTGAGGCCTTCTCACAGTGTTAGTTCGCCTCAGTGGGAGAAGACCTCAGTGGGAGAGAGATCAGTCATTAGATGAGGGTTGCAGCGGTCTTATGAAGTGAGTGGAGGTACTTCAAGTCCCATCATCCATGGTCCATACTCCTCCAAAGTGCACCAGGTTGTAGAGTGGGTCATGGGGGCTCTGTGTGATAAGTTTGGTCTTGATCAGTCATTGGATGAGGGTTGCAGCGGTCTCATGAAGTGAGTGGAGGTACTTCAAGTCCCATCACCCATGGTCCATACTCCTCCAAAGTGCACCAGGTTGTAGAGTGGGTCATGGGGGCTCTGTGCGCCAAGTTGGGTCTTGATCAGTCAGTGGATGAGGGTTGCAGCAGTCTGGGGAAGTGATTGGAGGTACTTAAAGTCCCATCATCCATGGTCTGCCCTCCTTCAAACTGGACCAAGGTGTAGAGTGGGTCTTGGGGGTTTTGTGTGCCAAGTTTGGTCTTGTTCTGTCATTGTTGGGAGCCGGAAAGTGTTTTGGTCTGAAACTTCCACCATGGCTGACTGCCTCAGGCCTTTGCCTTCTCCCCCTCTGGCAGTTTAGAGTGTCTGAATGTTCGTGTTGGCTAGCCAATTAGAGGCGTTATGCAAATACTCCCTCACTGGCAACCAATCATGTTGTCAGAATGTAGAGGCCGGGAGCCAATCAGAACGCTGCCACATAAATACATACAAACAAACATACATACAAACATTCTGCTTTATTATATAAAATAGAGAGAAGAGAATAGAGATAGAGAAGAGATAAAGATAGAGATATAGATTGTAATTTTATTTTTTCTTTTATTATTATTATTTCTGATGTATTTTGTTTTGTATTTTGTTTTTCACTGTATTGTATTGTATTTTAGAAGGGCTTGGCCTCATCTTAGCCACCCCGAGTCCCCATTGGGGAGATGGTGGCGGGGTATAAAGATTATTATTATTACTAGCTGTACCCGGCACGCGTTGCTGTGCCCTATTTTGGAGATGCGAGGAAGTCTGAGTATGTAAGGGTTGGAGTTGTTGTTAGTTATGGTGTTGTTGGGGTCATGGCTGTGTTGTTGTGGATTGTTTTGGTGGGTGGGATGTTGGAGTCCTGTGGAGTTGTTGTTGTGTGGTTTTGCTGGTGTTCTGCATAGCTTGTGGATATACAATGTTTTTTGTCTTTCCGTCTGCTGTGTTGATGTAGAGGTTGATGCGTGTGTGGGTGGGGTACTTTGGAAGTGAGTGGAGGTACTTGAAATCCCATTATCCATGGTGTGTCCTCCTCTAATCTGCAGTCGGATGGAGTGTGGGTCATGGGGTGCATTGTTTGCCAAGTTTGGTCTTTATCGGTCTTGGTTCTTGGACAGTGGTCTGTGGGGAATGATGGGTTTTGAAGTACTACAAATCCCATTATCCATGGAGGTACTTCAAGTCCCATAATCCGTGGTCCACCCTCCTCCAAACTGTAGTAGAATGTAGTGTGGGTCATGGGGGCTCTGTGTGCCAAGGTAGGTTACTGTAAATTCAGGCCATACACAATGTCCCATGAGCTGAGGCCTAGTCAGGAAAATCAAGTTAATGAAGCCTTACTGTCAATTCAGGCCATACACAATGTCCAATGAGCTGAGGGCTAGTCGGGAGAATCAAGTTAATGAAGCCTTACTGTCAATTCAGAGCGTAAACAGCATCCCATTAAGTGAGGCCTAGTCAGGGAAATTAAGTTAATGAAGCCTTACTGTCAATTTTGGGCGTGGTCTGTGATTTGTAGGGGTGTAAATTTTCTGTGGAAAGTGAATTGGGTGTTTGTGTTTGTGCCTCAGCCCTTTGCCTTATCCTCCTCTGACAGTTTATTATGGGTCGGAATGTTAATGTTGGCTGGCCAGTACAGGAGTTATGCAAATCCGCCCTTCTTAGCAGCCAAACATGTTGTCAGAATGTAGAGGCTGGGAGAGTCGTTGGCAGCCCCGGAGGATGCTGGGAAATGTAGGGGTTTTTTTACTCATTGTTTTGGGGGCCTTTTAGGTTTGGGGGGGGAAAGTTTCTTTGCTACAAATGTACCTTGTCTGAGGCCTATTTCTGTTGGCAAGTTTGGTGTCTCTGCGTTGTAAGGTTTCTCTGTTTGGGACGGGCTTTCCATGATGACTCTTCCTTTATATATATAGATTGTGTGCTCACTTACATCTCTTTTGCTGCCCATCAATACCATGTCCGTTTTTGTTCTCACCCACAGGTAGCCAAGAGGGTTGGCCGCGTGTTGTACATGGCCAGCTTTCCCATGGCCTTCCCGCTGCAGCCTCCGGGCCTGCGATCCACCGACCGCGACTTGCCTCCTGCTCCCGAGCTGCGCCCGTCCTCCACGGGAAGCGTGGCCTCCTCTCCCTACAGCAGCACTCTCCTCCCCACCAGCCGCATCTCGCCAAAGCAGGAAAACGGGAACCCCTTGCTCGCCGGCCTCAACGACGCCGCCAAGCCGCCGTCTTAACCACCCCCGCTGCCTCTGCCCTCTCCTGCTTCGTCGTTTGGATTCCCGGAGCCGAGGCTGACACGAACTCCTAAGGAACCCAAAAGAGTCCGTGAGAAAGGGACCGTACGGAGATGGTCAGGACGAACAGGGCAGGGGGAACCCAACCCAAAGATTCCTCGGAAGCAATTTGAAAGGGACGTACGATTTGAGAGGAGAGGAAGGGACTTTGGCGGTCTTTCTATCGCAATTTGGGAGATAGTTGAGATAATCGAGATAGTCGAGGACTCTGGTTGCCATTCCCTGCCCGGGACCCCCAAAACCTGGGCGGAAATTGTAATCATCTCCCCCTTTCCTCACGTTGCTTTGTTGTCAAAACGCGTCCCTCGCCGTTCCTCCTTTGGGGTGTGTCTATGCATCGCTAAACGACGACTTTCGAAACAATACCAAAGACATCGACAAACCGAACTCCGTGTTTACTTCTATTTGGACGGTACGCTCTGTGCGGTACGGTTTCCGCTCTCAGTTCTGTATGTGTTTTGTTACCAGGATTTTTTGCATTTCAGGGTTTTGCTGCTTCGACACCGCAAAAGGACTCTCGTTCTCTCTTGAGCTTGGCACAGACTGGTTTCCGGAAAGGAACCGACAAATAATAATAATATTATGAATATAGTGTTAGGGAAACAAGGGGAGTGAGGGATGCGGCGCAGGCGGTTCTCCGCTCCTCAAACAATGTGTGTACAGAACTCGTGCGTCCTGTTTTGATTTTGTACCCGCAGTGCCCGGGTTACTTGAAGAAGGCCTTGTCTGTTTTGGGGTGTTGTGTGGTCGTATGTTACACTATTTCTATTTTGCTTTTTATGAATGCTCCCATTAGGATCTGGGTGAACTACAACTCCCCAAAATCTTGGGTCAATCCTCCCCAAACCCCGCCACGATTTACAGTCGGTCCTCTTGGGTATGTGTGCCAAATGTGGTCCGGATGTGTCATCTGCTGGGTGCAGTTGTAGTTCTGACTACACGGGAACTACAACTCCCATATGCCAAGGCTAATCGCTTCCCAACAATGCACAGTTGGCCATTGTGCCAAGTTTGGTACGGGTCCATCGTCAGCTGGGTTCAGCGCTCTCTGGATAAGGGTGAACTACAATTCCCAGACTCCCTGGGCAAGCACCCCCAAATCCCGCCCGTATGCACAGCTGGTCATGTTGGGTGTGTGTGCCAAGTTTGGTCCAGATCCATCATCGGCTGGGTTGAGCGCACTTTGGATAAGGGTGAACTACAACTCCCATATGCCAAGGCTAATCACTTCCAAACTCCGCCCCTATGCACAGTTGGCCATGTTGGATCTGTGTGCCAAGTTTGGTCTGGGTCCATTGTCAGCTGGGTTCAGTGCTCTTTGGATAAGGGTGAACTACAACTCCCATATGCCAAGGCTAATCACTTCCAAACTCCACCCCTATGCACAGTTGGCCATGTTGGATCTGTGTGCCAAGTTTGGTCTGGGTCCATTGTCAGCTGGGTTCAGTGCTCTTTGGATAAGGGTGAACTACAACTCCCATATGCCAAGGCTAATCACTTCCAAACTCTGCCCCTATGCACAGTTGGCCATGTTGGATCTGTGTGCCAAGTTTGGTCTGGGTCCATTGTCAGCTGGGTTCAGTGCTCTTTGGATAAGGGTGAACTACAACTCCCATATGCCAAGGACAATCACCCTCAAACCCTGCCTGTATGCACAGTTGGCCATTGTGCCAAGTTTGGTACGGGTCCATCGTCAGCTGGGTTCAGTGCTCTCTGGATAAACTACAACTTCCAGACTCCCTGTGCTCTTTGGATTCAGTGCTCTTTGGATAAGGGTGAACTACAACTCCCATATGCCAAAGACAATCACCCTCAAACCCTGCCTGTATGCACAGTTGGCCTTTGTGCCAAGTTTGGTACGGGTACATCATCAGCTGGGTTCAGTGCTCTGGATAAGGGTGAACTACAACTCCCATATGCCAAGGCTAATCACTTCCAAACTCCGCCCGTATGCACAGTTGGCCATGATGGATCTGTGTGCCAAGTTTGGTCTGGGTCCATTGTCAGCTGGGTTCAGTGCTCTTTGGATAAGGGTGAACTACAACTCCCATATGCCAAGGACAATCACCCTCAAACCCTGCCTGTATGCGCAGTTGGCCATTGTGCCAAGTTTGATACGGGTCCATCGTCAGCTGGGTTCAGTGCTCTCTGGATAAGGGTGAACTACAACTCCCAGACTCCCTGGGCAATCACCCCCAAATCCTGCCCGTATGCACAGCTGGTCATGTTGGGTACGTGTGCCAAGTTTGGTCCAGATCCATCATCGCCTGGATTGAGCGCACTTTGGATAAGGGTGAACTACAACTCCCATATGCCAAGAGTAACCACACCCAAAGTTCACTAATATTCAAAGTTGGCCATGTTGGGGTCAGTGTTTACTGAATATGGGGGAACTGTAACTCCCAGATGCCAAGTTCAATCGCCCCCAAACCCCGCCAGTATACAAAGTTGGCCGTGTTGGGTCTGTATGCCAAGTTTGGTCCAGATCTGTCATTGGCGTGGTTCAGAGGGCTCACAGAATGCAGGTGAACTATAACTCCCGGAGGTCAAGTCAATCACCCCTAAACCCCAGCAGTATGCAAAGATGGCTGTGTTGGGTCTGCGTGCCAAGTTAGTTCCAGTTCCAAGTCCCTCTAGCATAGGAAAGGGTTAAGGGAGAGGCAGTGGGCGGGGTCATGCAAATTCCACGCCAATGGAGAGAGTTTCATCTATGCTGACGATCATGCCATCACCACTCAAGTCATGGTGAATTCTCCCCCCAAGTCCCCCAAGCATAGGAAAGGGTAGGAAAGGATTAAGGGAAGGAAGTCGATCGCGTTCGACTGGTCGATCCCGGGACTGAAGGAGGTCGATCCCAGCCGGATGGGGCACTTCTCAGAGGGGGTGGAGCCTGGCCGCGCCATGCCCCGCTCCTTTCCCCGGCTTCGGCACTCCCAGCAGCTTCTCCAGGCTTGAGGATGGCAATGCCAAGCCAGTGGTGGCATAGCAAGCACAAGGCTGGTTTGGCATTGCCATCCTCAAGCCTGGAGAAGCTGCTGGGAGCTCCAAAGCAAGAGGGGAGGGCGGGGCTTGGTGCAGCCTGGCTCCGCCCCCTCTGCCTTCCCCTCTACCAGTAGCTTCTCCAGGCTTCAGGAGGGCAGGGCCAAGCCAGCCTTGTGCTAGCTATGCCACCACTGGCTTGGCATTGCCATCCTCAGGCCTGGAGAAGCTGCTGGGAGCTCCAAAGCCAGAGGGGAGGGGGTGGGGCTTGGCGCAGCCTGGCTCCGCCCCCTCTGGCTTCCGCTCTACCAGCAGCTTCTCCAGGCTTGAGGAGGGCAGGGCCAACCTAGCCTTGTGCTAGCTATGCCACCACTGGCTTGGCATTGCCATCCTCAGGCCTGGAGAAGCTGCTGGTAGAGCTGGCTCTGCCCCCCTCTGGCTTCAGCTCTACCAGCAGCTTCTCCAGGCTTGAAGATGGCAGTGCCAAGCCAGCCTTGTGCTAGCTATGCCACCACTGGCTTGGCATTGCCATCCTCAGGCCTGGAGAAGCTGCTGGTAGAGCTGGCTCTGCCCCCCTCTGGCGTCAGCTCTACCAGCAGCTTCTCCAGGCTTGAAGATGGCAGTGCCAAGCCAGCCTTGTGCTAGCTATGCCACCACTGGCTTGGCATTGCCCTCCTCAGGCCTGGAGAAGCTGCTGGGAGAGCTGGTTCTGCCCCCCGCTGGCGTCAGCTCTACCCGCAGCGTCTCCCGGCTTGAAGATGGCAGTGCCAAGCCAGCCTTGTGCTAGCTATGCCACCACTGGCTTGGCATTGCCTTCTGCCAAGCCCCCCCCCGGCTTTGGAGCTCCCAGCAGCTTCTCCAGGATTGAGGATGGCATTGCCAAGCCAGTGGTGGCATAGCTAGCACAAAGCTGGTTTGGCATTGCCATCCTCAAGCCTGGAGAAGCTGCTGGGAGCTCCAATGCCAGAGGGGAGGGCGGGGCTTGGCACGGCCTGGCTCCGCCCCCTGTGGCTTCCGCTCTACCAGCAGCTTCTCCAGGCTTGAGGATGGCAATGCCAAGCCAGCCTTGTGCTAGCTATGTCACCACTGGCTTGGCATTGCCATCCTCAAGCCTGGAGAAGCTGCTGGGAGCTCCAATGCCAGAGGGGAGGGGGCAGGGCTTGGCACGGCCTGGCTCCGCCCCCCTGTGGCTTCCGCTCTACCAGCAGCTTCTCCAGGCTTGAGGATGGCAATGCCAAGCCAGCCTTGTGCTAGCTATGTCACCACTGGCTTGGCATTGCCATCCTCAAGCCTGGAGAAGCTGCTGGGAGCTCCAAATCCAGAGGGGAGGTGGCGGGGCTTGGATCCGCCCCCTCTGGCTTCCACTCTACCAGAAGCTTCTCCAGGCTTGAGGAAGGCAATGACAAGCCAGTGGTGACATAGCTAGCACAATGCTGGATTAGCACTGACATCCTCAAGCCTGGAGAAGCTGCTGGTAGAGCTGAAACCAGAGGGGGCGGCGCCAGGCCACACCAAGCCCCGCCCCCTCCCCTGCTCCGCCCTGGTTCTCTCGGTAGATCTTTTTGACTTGGTTTTATTATAAGTACAGTAGCTCGTATGCTGAAAAGGTGTGGGCACCCCTGATCTATGCCGACGATCATGCCATCACCACTCAAGCTCCTATAAGTCATGGTGAATTCCCCCCCCCCAGTCCCTCCTGCATAGGAAAGGGTCAAGGGAGAGGAAGTGGGCGGGGTCATGCAAATTCCACACCAATGGAGAGAGTTTCATCTATGCTGACGATCATGCCATCACCACTCAAGCTCCTATAAGTCATGGTGAATTCTCCCCCAAGTCCCTCCTGCATAGGAAAGGGTCAAGGGAGAGGAAGTGGGGCGGGGTCATGCAAATTCCACACCAATGGAGAGAGTTTCATCTATGCTGACGATCATGCCATCACCACTCAAGCTCCTATAAGTCATGGTGAATTCTCCCCCCAAGTCCCTCCTGCATAGGAAAGGGTCAAGGGAGAGGAAGTGGGCGGGGTCATGCAAATTCCACACCAATGGAGAGAGTTTCATCTATGCTGACGATCATGCCATCACCACTCAAGCTCCTATAAGTCATGGTGAATTCTCCCCCCAAGTCCCTCCTGCATAGGAAAGGGTCAAGGGAGAGGAAGTGGGCGGGGTCATGCAAATTCCACACCAATGGAGAGAGTTTCATCTATGCTGACGATCATGCCATCACCACTCAAGCTCCTATAAGTCATGGTGAATTCTCCCCCCAAGTCCCTCCTGCATAGGAAAGGGTCAAGGGAGAGGAAGTGGGCGGGGTCATGCAAATTCCACACCAATGGAGAGAGGAAGGAACCCTGGGATGTTGTGCTCCTTGGAGGGAGTGCTTATGGTGGCTCCTCAGCACTGTGGGTTCAAGCTGTTTGTGGAGGCGGGAGGCTGTCTGCGTGACACACACACACACATACATTTTCACGTTCATTGTGTGTATAGATGTGGGGAGTGTGTGTGCGCGTGTGTGGTTACTTCGGGAAAGGGGGCGGGGCCAGGAGGGAGCTTCGTCGCAGAGGATACGGAGTTGCACATCGGACCCGGCCCACAAAGGCCAGGCATCGGTACCCGAGAAGGCCGCTTGCGCCGCCCTTGCCCCGCTCCCCGGCTCGCCCTTTGTACAGTAGTGGAAAACAATCATGTGATTGATGCTCGTCCGTCTTTCTCTCGACTTTCTGTTGAAAACAACTGCACGTTCGACTTTTTTTTTTTTTGTTGGTTGGGTTTACCTTTTTTTTTCAGAACCGAAATGAAATCGGAGAAAGATAGCTCGGTGGTACTTTTATCTTCTTTTGTCCTCTATTGTAAATGGTAACGATCTTGTCACCTCGAGGCCAATGCTTTCTGACAAAATTTAAATAATAATAATAATAATAAAGAAATCACTTAATTTATAAAATGGTGGCTCTGCAGAGTGGTGTTTTGATGGAAGGAGAATTGGGAATGCGCTGGGTTGATGGGGAACGGTCTTATTTATTTACTAGCTTGGGGACCCAGCGCTGCCCGGGGTTATTTGAGAAAGGCATTGTGTGCCAAGGTTGGTCCTTATTAGTTGTTCATTTGGCTCACAGTGGTCTCAAGAAGTGAGTGAAGGTACTTCGAGTCCCATCATCCATGGTCCATCCTCCTCCAAACTGCACCAGGATCTAGAGTGGGTCATGGGGGCTCCGTGTGCCAAGTTTGATCCTGTTCAGTCATTGGATGAGGGTTACATTGGTCTCGGGAAGTGAGTGAAGGTACTTCAAGTCCCATCATCCATGGTCCATCCTCCTCCAAATTGCACCAGGATCTAGAGTGGGTCATGGGGGCTCCGTGTGCCAAGTTTGATCCTGTTCAGTCATCGGATGAGGGTTACATTGGTCTTGGGAAGTGAGTGAAGGTACTTCAAGTCCCATCATCCATGGTCCATCCTCCTCCAAATTGCACCAGGATCTAGAGTGGGTCATGGGGGCTCCGTGTGCCAAGTTTGATCCTGTTCAGTCATCGGATGAGGGTTACATTGGTCTCGGGAAGTGAGTGAAGGTACTTCAAGTCCCATCATCCGTGGTCCACCTTTTCTCAAATCGCACCAGGACGTAAAGTGTGCCATGGGGGCTCTGTGTGCAAAGTTTGGTCCTGATCAGTCATTTGATGAGGGTCACAGCGGTCTCTGGAAGTGAGTGAAGGTATTGCAAGTCCCATCATCAATGGTCCATCCTCCTCCAAACTGCACCAGGATGTAGAGTGGGTCATGGGGGCTCCGTGTGCCAAGTTTGATCCTGTTCAGTCATTGGATGAGGGTTACATTGGTCTCGGGAAGTGAGTGAAGGTACTTCAAGTCCCATCATCCGTAGTCCACCTTTTCTCAAATCACACCAGGACGTAAAGTGTGCAAAGTTTGGTCCTGATCAGTCATTGGATGAGGGTCACAGCGGTCTCTGGAAGTGAGTGAAGGTACTTCAAGTCCCATCATCCATGGTCCATCCTCCTCCAAATTGCACCAGGATGTAGAGTGGGTCATGGGGGCTCCGCGTTCCAAGTTTTATCCTGTTCAGTCATTGGATGAGGGTTACATTGGTCTCGGGAAGTGAGTGAAGGTACTTCAAGTCCCATCATCCATGGTCCATCCTCCTCCAAATTGCACCAGGATGTAGAGTGGGTCATGGGGGCTCCGTGTGCCAAGTTTGATCCTGTTCAGTCATCGGATGAGGGTTACATTGGTCTCGGGAAGTGAGTGAAGGTACTTCAAGTCCCATCATCCGTGGTCCACCTTTTCTCAAATCGCACCAGGACGTAAAGTGTGCCATGGGGACTCTGTGTGCAAAGTTTGGTCCTGATCAGTCATTTGATGAGGGTCACAGCGGTCTCTGGAAGTGAGTGAAGGTATTGCAAGTCCCATCATCCATGGTCCATCCTCCTCCAAACTGCACCAGGATGTAGAGTGGGTCATGGGGGCTCCGTGTGCCAAGTTTGATCCTGTTCAGTCATTGGATGAGGGTTACATTGGTCTCGGGAAGTGAGTGAAGGTACTTCAAGTCCCATCATCCATGGTCCACCTTTTCTCAAATCGCACCAGGACGTAAAGTGTGCAAAGTTTGGTCCTGATCAGTCATTGGATGAGGATCACAGCGGTCCCTGGAAGTGAGTGAAGGCATTGCAAGTCCCATCATCAATGGTCCATCCTCCTCCAAACTGCACCAGGATGTAGAGTGGGTCATGGGTACTCTGTGTGCCAAGTTTGGGCCTGGTCTGTGATTTGTAGGGGCTGCAATGTTTTGTGGGATATGAATCGGGTGAAGGTACTGCAAATCCCATAATTTGTGAGCCATCCTGCCGTAAACCGCACCAGGTTTGTAAAGTGGGCCATTGGGCACCTCTGTGCCAAGTTTGGTCCAGATCCATCATCGGCTGGGTTGAGCGCACTTTGGATAAGGGTGAACTACAACTCCCATATGCCAAGGCTAATCACTTCCAAACTCCGCCCCTATGCACAGTTGGCCATGTTGGATCTGTGTGCCAAGTTTGGTCTGGGTCCATTGTCAGCTGGGTTCAGTGCTCTTTGGATAAGGGTGAACTACAACTCCCATATGCCAAGGCTAATCACTTCCAAACTCTGCCCCTATGCACAGTTGGCCATGTTGGATCTGTGTGCCAAGTTTGGTCTGGGTCCATTGTCAGCTGGGTTCAGTGCTCTTTGGATAAGTGTGAACTACAACTCCCATATGCCAAGGACAATCACCCTCAAACCCTGCCTGTATGCACAGTTGGCCATTGTGCCAAGTTTGGTACGGGTCCATCGTCAGCTGGGTTCAGTGCTCTCTGGATAAACTACAACTTCCAGACTCCCTGTGCTCTTTGGATTCAGTGCTCTTTGGATAAGGGTGAACTACAACTCCCATATGCCAAAGACAATCACCCTCAAACCCTGCCTGTATGCACAGTTGGCCTTTGTAAAGGTTTGTAAAGTGGGCCATTGGGCACCTGTGTGCCAAGTGTGCTCCTGATCCATCATTGGTGTGGGCCACAGTGCTCTAAGCAAGTGAGTTAAAGTATTGCAAGTCCCGTCATCCATGGTCCATCCTCCCTCAAATTGCACCAGGATGTAGAGTGGGTCCTGGGGGTTCTGTGTGCCTAGTTTGGTCTTGCTCTCTCATTGTTGGGGGCCGCAAAGTGTTTTGGCCTTAAACTCCCACCATGCCTGACTGCCTCAGGCCTTTTCCTTAGCCCCCTCTGCCACTTTAGAGTGTTGGAATGTTCGTGTTGGCTGGCCAATCAGAGGCGTTATGCAAATAATCCCACAGTGAGAGCCAATCAGAAAACTGCCACATTTCCACCCTCCGCGCACACACACACACACATACAAACATTCCGCTTTATTATATATACAGATTATTTATTTATTATTTCGATTTGTATACCGTCCTTTCCAACTGACTCAGGACGGTTTACAGTTTTCAAAAGGATGTAGATGTCAATCCGGCAGACACCAAATATGCCCTTTGGCATCTAAGTAAAGGTAAAAGTTTCCCCCCGATATTAAGTCTAGCTGTGTCCGACTCTAGAGGCTGGTGGCTCATCTCCTTTTCCAAACCGAAGAGCCATCAGCATAGACACCTCCAAAGCTATGCTGGACTGCATGGAGCGCCATTACCTTCCCGCTCGAATGGTACCTATTGCTCTACTCCAGGGCTGCCCAGGAAGTCGATCGCAATCAACCAGTCCATCCCGGGACCAAAGGAGGTCGATCTCAGCCGGATGGGGCACTTCTCAGAGCGGGCGGAGCCAGGCCGTGCCAAGCCCCTCCCCCTCCCCTGGCTTCGGCACTCCCAACAGCTTTTCCAGGTTTGTGGAAGGCAGGGCCAAGCCAGCCTTGTGCTAGCTATGCCACCACTGGCTTGGGATTGCCATCCTCAAGCCTGGAGAAGCTGCTGGGAGCTCCAAAGCCAGACGGGAGGGGGCGGGGCTTGGCGCGGCCTGGCTCCGCCCCCTCTGGCTTCCGCTCTACCAGCAGCTTCTCCAGGCTTGAGGATGGCAGTGCCAAGCCGGCCTTGTGCTAGCTATGTCACCACTGGCTGGGCATTACCATCCTCAAGCCTGGAGAAGCTGCTGGGAGCTCCAAAGCCAGAGGGAAGGGGGGCGGGGCAGAGCTTGGCATGGTCTGGCTCCGCCCCTGTGGCTTCTGCTCTACCAGCAGCTTCTCCAGTGTTGAGGATGGCAATGCCAAGCCAGCCTTGTGCTAGCTATGCCACCACTGGCTTGGCATTGCCATCCTCAAGCCTGGAGAAGCTGCTGGGAGCTCCAAAGCCAGAGGGGAGGGGGCGGGGCTTGGCGCGGCCTGGCTCCGCCCCCCTCTGGCTTCACAATACCAGCAGCTTCTCCAGGCTTGAGGATGGCAGTGCCAAGCCGGCCCTTGTGCTAGCTATGTCACCACTGGCTGGGCAGTCCCATCCACAAGCCTGGAGACGCTGCTGGGAGCTCCAACGCCAGAGGGAAGGCGGCGGGGCAGAGCTTGGCATGGTCTGGCTCCGTCCCCTTGTGGCTTCTGCTCTACCAGCAGCTTCTCCAGTGTTGAGGAGGGCAGTGCCAAGCCAGCCTTGTGCTAGCTATGCCACCACTGGCTTGGCATTGCCATCCTCAAGCCTGGAGAAGCTGCTGGGAGCTCCAAAGCCAGACGGGAGGGGGCGGGGCTTGGCGCGGCCTGGCTCCGCCCCCCTCTGGCTTCCACAATACCAGCAGCTTCTCCAGGCTTGAGGATGGCAGTGCCAAGCCGGCCTTGTGCTAGCTATGTCACCACTGGCTGGGCATTACCATCCTCAAGCCTGGAGAAGCTGCTGGGAGCTCCAAAGCCAGAGGGAAGGGGGCGGGGCAGAGCTTGGCATGGTCTGGCTCCGCCCCCTTGTGGCTTCTGCTCTACCAGCAGCTTCTCCAGTGTTGAGGATGGCAATGCCAAGCCAGCCTTGTGCTAGCTATGCCACCACTGGCTTGGGATTGCCATCCTCAAGCCTGGAGAAGCTACTGGGAGCTCCAAAGCCAGACGGGAGGGGGCGGGGCTTGGCGGCCTGGCTCCGCCCCTCTGGCTTCCACAATACCAGCAGCTTCTCCAGGCTTGAGGATGGCAGTGCCAAGCCGGCCTTGTGCTAGCTATGTCACCACTGGCTGGGCATTACCATCCTCAAGCCTGAGAAGCTGCTGGGAGCTCCAAAGCCAGAGGGAGGGGGCGGGGCAGAGCTTGGCATGGTCTGGCTCCGCCCCCTTGTGGCTTCTGCTCTACCAGCAGCTTCTCCAGTGTTGAGGATGGCAATGCCAAGCCAGCCTTGTGCTAGCTATGCCACCACTGGCTTGGGATTGCCATCCTCAAGCCTGGAGAAGCTGCTGGGAGCCCAAAGCCAGACGGGAGGGGCGGGGCTTGGCGCGGCCTGGCTCCGCCCCCTCTGGCTTCCACAATACCAGCAGCTTCTCCAGGCTTGAGGATGGCAGTGCCAAGCCGGCCTTGTGCTAGCTATGTCACCACTGGCTGGGCATTACCATCCTCAAGCCTGGAGAAGCTGCTGGGAGCTCCAAAGCCAGAGGGAAGGGGCGGGGCAGAGCTTGGCATGGTCTGGCTCCGCCCCTCAGGCTTCTGCTCTACCAGCAGCTTCTCCAGTGTTGAGGATGGCAATGCCAAGCCAGCCTTGTGCTAGCTATGCCACCACTGGCTTGGGATTGCCATCCTCAAGCCTGGAGAAGCTGCTGGGAGCTCCAAAGCCAGACGGAGGGGCGGGGCTTGGCGCGGCCTGGCTCCGCCCCCTCTGGCTTCCACAATACCAGCAGCTTCTCCAGGCTTGAGGATGGCAGTGCCAAGCCGGCCTTGTGCTAGCTATGTCACCACTGGCTGGGCATTACCATCCTCAAGCCTGGAGAAGCTGCTGGAGCCCAAAGCCAGAGGGAAGGGGCGGGGCAGAGCTTGGCATGGTCTGGCTCCGCCCCCCTTGTGGCTTCTGCTCTACCAGCAGCTTCTCCAGGCTTGAGGATGGTAATGCCCAGCCAGCCTTGTGCTAGCTATGTCACCACTGGCTTGCCATTGCCATCCTCAAGCCTGGAGAAGCTGCTGGGCGCTCCAAAGCCAGAGGGGAGGGGGCGGGGCTTGGTGGGGCCTGGCTCCGCCCCCCTGTGGCTTCAGCTCTACCAGCAGCTTCTCCAGGCTTGAGGATGGCATGCGCGGAGCAGCCTCTGTCTCACTGAATGAACTGAGGTGATGTCAGCGAGCAAGTAAGAGGCGGCGGTGGCGGAGGCAGTCCCGGTGGGGGAGGCAGCGGAGATGGCTCCCCCGAGGCCCCCCTTGCGACCCCCGCTCCAGGCTCGCTGTGCGACGTGGAGGTCTTGGAATGAGCAAACAGGAGCGGGGCCTGAGCGCGCTGGCATCGGTGAGACCCCTGAAGGCTGCCGGACCAGTCGCCAGAAGCAGGCCAAGGTTTTATTTATTTATTTATCGTGTCAGAAGCAAAGCAAGGGTACATTTGTATTGCATTAAAAAAAAACACCACAGTATTTGAAAACTTGGCATTATATTAAACGCGTTGTATGTATATACTCGCATTTAGTTGAATTCAGTCTTAAAATATGGTGTGTGTGTGTGTGTATATCTATACTGTATGTGTGTATATATGTATATATATATGTATATGTGTGTATGTGTGTGTGTGTGTGTGTGTGTGTGTATATATATATATATATATATATATATATATATATATATATATATATATATTAGGCATGGTTTAGAACCCAAAAATAGGGAATCAAAAATCTAATGGGGGGGGGGGATTTTTTTTTATTAGTAAAAGGAAGACTTACAAAAAATTTTCCAAAAAGTTCTAAAATGTAACTTAATTACTAACGAAATTCGTTAGTAGTTCGTATGCCAGCGCATGATTTTCAGATGGTTTTGGTTTACAACTCCCAGAAATCCTAACAGCTGGTACATTGGCTGGGATTTCTGGGAGTTGTAGGCCAAAACTTGAATAAATCACACTGAATTCTAGATGGGACTCTCCAAATAGGAAGGAGGGAGGGAAGGAGGGAGGGAGGGGGTATTCTATTCTTGGAAGCAGCAAAAGAAAGGAGGAGGAGCCCCCTGGCTCCTCGCTGCCTCTCTCACCCCGATCCCGAGGAGCGAGGGCCCAAGTTTGC
Organism: Anolis apletophallus; assembly: GCA_030556195.1. Lineage (NCBI taxonomy): Eukaryota > Metazoa > Chordata > Lepidosauria > Squamata > Anolidae > Anolis > Anolis apletophallus. The sequence continues at coordinate 2,414,515 of JARBWK010000017.1, read as the reverse complement.
CCAGGCTGGTCATATACCTACATTCCATGCACATGCAATAATACAGCAGTAATAACAATGGGTATAAGAAGAGGTAAAATTCAAACCGAAGTATTCTGACTGGTCTCTCCTCATGCGGTGCAAACGGGCTCTTCTCTGTGAGCCGGGAAAAGCAACGTTTTCTGCTTGGGTGCACACACATACATATTCTTTGGGGGATTTGCTGCAGAATCGTCTCTATGCGCCCGGGATTCTGCAGCAAATCCCCCCCCCCCAAGAATATGTATGTGTGTGCTCCCAAGCAGAAAACGCTGGCTTTTCCCGGGCTAATTTCCCAGGCTAATAAGAGAAGAGCCCGTTTGCACCGCATGAGGAGAGACCAGTCAGAATACTTCGGTTTGAATTTTACCTCTTCTTATACCCATTGTTATTACTGCTGTATTATTGCATGTGCATGGAATGTAGGTATGACCAGTTGGGTTACTTATAATATAGAGGCAGGGAAGCCTGGAAAAAATGTAAACAGAGAGGTTTACTCAGAAGTAAATCCACAAAGGAGGGCCCTTCATCCAAAGTGCCCTCCTTTGCAGATTTACTTCTGAGTAAACCTCTCTGTTTACATTTCTTCCAGGCTTCCAGCCGAAAGAAGGAGCGAGTTTAGGGCTTGCCTTGCCATAATACTTATTGGCAAGGGAGGCGGGAGGGTGGTGAGAGAGAAGGAGGGTGCCCCCTTACGACCTAATAACGACACTTAAGAAAATCCTGGCCCCGAAGTTCGAAAAAGAAAGTCCACTTCCTGGTTGGCGTTCCAGGTGCGGAAATACTCGAAAGTAGCATTTCTTACGAATTTCTTACGAAACGAATCATTTTCATAACTTTTTCCTCATGCCTAATATATATATATATATATATATGGCTCTCACTGAAATAAATTTCCAAATATTTTGCTTTCACGGCTGGTTCCCGACCCCTGTTTTATGGGTATGCCTTATTTTTGAGGAAACAGGGTAAGAAAGGGACAGTGTAAGGGATTTGGGGCCTGCGATGAATTTTTCACCGGGGTCTTTTATTGCCGGCTTTAACAGACTCTTGGCCAAACCGCAAATTTTACTGTTTCTTCCCAAACCCGTAAAAAGTCCGCGAGAGGAGGTTTCCATCATCCAAGTTGGTGGCAGCTTCAACGGAGTAAGGTTCTCCCACCTCTCGGAAGGGGAAAGTCGGGTCGCCCCGCTCCTACCGTCCCCAAAGTCCCTTGTGGCTCTCCCAGCTGTCAATCACCCTCCTCGTCGGAGAAGTTCAGCTCTTCCACCACGTCCTCCGGTCCTCGGGCCAGTTGTTGCAGTTCGGCCGCAGACAGCTGTTTCCTGGCTCCCTTGGGCTTGGCCCCGCCATCGCCGTCCCCTGAAGAAGGAAGAGCGCAAAGAGGTGTAAATCCCGCCTTGCCAAGAGAAGGTGGCCGTCAGAGGAGGCTCATTGCTAATTAATCACAAACACTAATTAATTTATCAGGGGCTGCCGCATTTCCCAGACAGTAGGTGGGCTGGGTGACAACACTCGGAATTCTTTTCAGAGGCCAAAAACATGGAGTATGTACTGCCTAAACCGGCATTTCTCAAGCTGAGGGTGGCGACCCCTGGAGGGGTCGCGAAAGGCGTAACGCAGGGGTGCTCAGGACGTCGATCGCAATCGACTGGTCGATCCTGAGGCCATCTGGAGTCGATCCCAGCTGATGCGGCACTTCTAGAGGGGGCGGAGCCAAGCCCCGCCAGGCCCCGCCCCCTCCTCACCAGCTTTAGCTCTACCACAGCTTCTGCAACCTTGAGAAGGGTAGAGGAGCGTATTACCAAGCCAGTGGTGGCTAGCTATGCCATCACTAACTTGGCATACCCCCCCTCTGCCCTGGAGAAGTTGTGGTAGAGCTCCAGCCAGGGGGAAGAGGGGGTGGAGCCAAGCGGCTCCAGGCCCCGCCACATCCCCACCAGCTTTAGCTGTACCACAGCTTCTCCAGGGCAGAGGGGGGTATGCCAAGCCAGTGGTGGCTAGCTATGCCATCACTAACTTGGCATACCCCCCTGCCCTGGAGAAGTTGTGGTAGAAACTCCAGCCAGGAAGAGAGGGGGGTGGAGCCAAGCGGCTCCAGGCCGCCCATCCCCACCAGCTTTAGCTGTACCACAGCTTCTCCAGGGCAGAGGGGGGTATGCCAAGCCAGTGGTGGCTAGCTATGCCATCACTAACTTGGCATACCCCCTCTGCCCTGGAGAAGTTGTGGTAGAGCTCCAGCCAGGGGGAAGAGGGGGTGGAGCCAAGCGGCGCCAGGCCCAGCCCCCTCCCCACCAGCTTTAGCTGTACCACAGCTTCTCCAGGGCAGAGGGGGGTATGCCAAGCCAGTGGTGGCTAGCTATGCCATCACTAACTTTGGCATACCCCCCTGCCCTGGAGAAGCATACCCTCTGTGGTAGAGCTCCAGCCAGGGGGAAGAGGGGGTGGAGCCAAGCGGCTCCAGGCCCCGCCCATCCCCACCAGTTTTAGCTGTACCACAGCTTCTCCAGGGCAGAGGGGTATGTGCCAGTGGTGGCTAGCTATGCCATCACTAACTTGGCATACCCCCTGCCCTGAGAAGTTGTGTAGAGCTCCAGCCAGGGGAAGAGGGGTGGAGCCAAGCGGCTCCAGGCCCCGCCCCATCCCCACCAGCTTTAGCTGTACCACAGCTTCTCCAGGGCAGGGCCAGCCAGTGGGGTATGCACAAGCCAGTGGTGGCAGCCAGGGGAAGCTATGCCATCACATAACTTGGCATACCCCTCCAGCCCTGGAGAAGTGGTGGCTAGAGCTCCAGCCAGGGGAAGAGGGGTGGAGCCAAGGGGGTGGAGCCAGGCCCCGCCACATCCCCACCAGCTGTAGCTGTACCACAGCTTCTCCAGGGCAGAGGGGGTATGCCAAGCCAGTGGTGGCTAGCTATGCCATCACTAACTTGGCATACCCCCTCTGCCCTGGAGAAGTTGTGGTAGAGCTCCAGCCAGGGGAAGACGGGGTGGAGCCAAGCGGCTCCAGGCCCCGCCACCTCCCCACCAGCTTTAGCTGTACCCCAGCTTCTCCAGGGCAGAGGGGGGTATGCCAAGCCAGTGGTGGTTAGCTATGCCATCACTAACTTGGCATACCCCCTCTGCCCTGGAGAAGTTGTGGTAGAGCTCCAGCCAGGGGGAAGAGGGGGTGGAGCCAAGCGGCTCCAGGCCCCGCCACATCCCCACCAGCTTTAGCTGTACCACAGCTTCTCCAGGGCAGAGGGGGGTATGCCAAGCCAGTGGTGGCTAGCTATGCCATCACTAACTTGGCATACCCCCTGCCCTGGAGAAGTTGTGGTAGAGCTCCAGCCAGGGGAAGAGGGGGTGGAGCCAAGCGGCTCCAGGCCCGCCACATCCCCACCAGCTTTAGCGGGGGGTATGCCAAGCCAGTGGTGGCTAGCTATGCCATCACTAACTTGGCATACCCCCTCTGCCCTGGAGAAGTTGTGGTAGAGCTCCAGCCAGGGGGAAGAGGGGGTGGAGCCAAGCGGCTCCAGGCCCCGCCCCATCCCCACCAGCTTTAGCTGTACCACAGCTTCTCCAGGGCAGAGGGGGGTATGCCAAGCCAGTGGTGGCTAGCTATGCCATCACTAACTTGGCATACCCCCTCTGCCCTGGAGAAGTTGTGGTAGAGCTCCAGCCAGGGGAAGAGGGGTGGAGCCAAGCGGCTCCAGGCCCCGCCACATCCCCACCAGCTTTAGCTGTACCACAGCTTCTCCAGGGCAGGGGGGGGTATGCCAAGCCAGTGGTGGTTAGCTATGCCATCACTAACTTAGCATACCCCCCTCTGCCCTGGAGAAGTTGTGGTAGAGCTCCAGCCAGGGGAAGAGGGGTGGAGCCAAGCGGCTCCAGGCCCCGCCACATCCCCACCAGCTTTAGCTGTACCACAGCTTCTCCAGGGCAGAGGGGGGAATGCCAAGCCAGTGGTGGCTAGATATGCCAACACTAACTTGGCATACCCTCTGCCCTGAGAAGTTGTGGTAGAGCTCCAGCCAGGGGGAAGAGGGGGTGGAGCCAAGCGGCTCCAGGCCCCGCCACATCCCCACCAGCTTTAGCTGTACCACAGCTTCTCCAGGGCAGAGGGGGGTATGCCAAGCCAGTGGTGGCTAGCTATGCCATCACTAACTTGGCATACCCCTCTGCCCTGGAGAAGTTGTGTAGAGCTCCAGCCAGGGGGAAGAGGGGGTGGAGCAAAGCGGCTCCAGGCCCCGCCACATCCCCACCAGCTTTAGCTGTACCAAAGCTTATCCAGGGCAGAGGGGGGTATGCCAAGCCAGTGGTGGCTAGCTATGCCATCACTAACTTGGGCCCCCTCTGCCCTGGAGAAGTTGTGGTAGAGCTCCAGCCAGGGGGAAGAGGGGGTGGAGCCAAGCGGCTCCAGGCCCCGCCACATCCCCACCAGCTTTAGCTGTACCACAGCTTTTCCAGGGCAGAGGGGGGTATGCCAAGCCAGTGGTGGTTAGCTATGCCTCTGCTCCTCGGCTCCCCCCGCCCTCCCAAAGCAGGCAAAACCGCGCGTATGCGCACTTTTTTTTTGGATTTTTTTTTTCCTTTTTTTTTTTTTTTATTAAAAAGCTTAGGGGGCCGTAGGGAAGGGGCTGGGGGGCCGTATATGGCCCGCGGGCCGCCAGTTGGGCAGCCCTGATTTACTGTATCAAATGTGGCTGGGAGGTCCCAGCGGAGCAACGGGATCTTGTCTGCGAAATAGCTTAAAGGCCTTGCATGGTCCTGGGGCAGTGTACTTGAGGGACCGCCTCTCCCCATATTGTCCCCAGAGATCATTACGCTCCGGTGAACAAAATCTCCTCAACGTCCCCTCCATCCGACAATATCATTTTTCCTCAACAAGACAAAGGGCATTATCGGTGGTGGCACCAACTTTGTGGGATGCTCTACCAGAGGAAGCCCGAGGAATTGGAGAACTGTCTTCATTTCGTAGAGCTCTTTTTCGCTTGGCATTTCCAGCCGAGTAAATTGTTATGCTCACTGTCTAGTTTTTAGAAATATTTTAGTGTTAGTAATATTTTTAGATTAACTTGGTGTTTATTATCTGCTTGTTTTACACTGCTGTAAACCGCTCCGAGCTTCTAGAGCAGTGTTTCCCAACCTTTTTTGAGCTGCGGCACACTTTTTGCATTTACAAAATCCTGGGGCACACCACCAACCAAAATGACACAAAATGACACTCTAACACAGTAATACATATAGTTAATATGTTTTTAAATGTATTTATACACTCCGTGTGGAACCTGGGCCTGTTTCAATGAACACAACATAGATATCCTGGCAGGAATGGCAAGAAGACACAAACTTCCCACACAGAACTCCCATAACCAAGAGAAAATACTATAAGAGTTTGGTGGGCATTGACCTTGAGTTTTGGAGTTGTAGTTCACCTATATCCAGAGAGCACTGTGGACTGAAACAATGTTGGATCAGGACCAAACTTGGCATGAATACTCAATATGCCCAAATGTGAACACAGATGGAATTTGGGGAACATAGACCTTGACGTTTGGGAGTTACAGTTTCTGGGATTTATAGTTAACACACAATCAAAGAGCATCCTGAACTCTTGCAACAATGGAATTGAACCAAACTTGACATATTGAACTCTCATTACCAACGGAAAGTACTGAAAGGGTTTGCTTGGGAATTGACCTTGAGTTTGGAAGATGTAGTTCACCTACACCCAGAGAGACTGGGGACTCACTGTTGGGCAGGAGGGGAAGTCCCTAAAACAGGGGAAACTTTGGCCCTGAGGTTCCACCATTCCTAACAGCCTGAGGCCCTTTCCACCTGATGATGGGAGTTGGAGTCCAAAGCACCCAGAGGGCCAAAGTTTTCCCATGCCTGTTTTAGGGTGTGAGCCTCCTTCCACACTAGAAAGTTGGGATTTGCTTGGGAACACTGTTCTAGTTCACCTACACCCAGAGAGCAGTGGGCAGGAGGGGGAAGAAGCCGCACACCTGATGATAAACATAAATAAATAATAAAATAAATAAATAAATAAATTTTGGGCACCGCAATTGAAGGGAGATGTTGACCCTAAGTTGGAAGCAGAGGCTGGATGGCCATCTGTCGGGGGTGCTTTGAATGCAATTTTCCTGCTTCTTGGCAGAACGGGGTTGGACTGGAAGGCCCTCCAGGTCTCTTCCGGCTCTAGGATTCGACGATTCTATTAATGTGAATGGACACACAAGTTTGGAGAGGAGCAATTCCGCCTCGGTCTACCTTGCCAGGTTGGCAGCCGGCGAGAAGTGGCTCCGAAGCCTGGCAAGGAAACGCCGCCAAGCGCTCGCAGCTCCCGTCTCCGCTGCTCATCTATTCTGGGCAGCGGGAGAGGGGCTCCTGTGCCAATATTTATTTCTTATATTATTTTATTTTTTATTTACGACATTTATTTATTTCTTATTTTATTTTATATTTATGAATGACATTTATTACTTTCTTATTTTATTTTTATTTACATTTATTTATTTCTTATTTTATTTTTTATTTACGACATTTATTTATTTCTTATTTTATTTTTTATTTATGAACGACATTTATTTATTTCTTATTTTATTTTTTATTTACGACATTTATTTATTTCTTATTTTATTTATGAATGACATTTATTTATTTCTTATTTTATTTTATATTTATGAATGACATTTATTTATTTCTTTTTATTTTATTTTTTATTTATTAACGACATTTATTTATTTCTTATTTTATTTTATATTTATGAATGACATTTATTACTTTCTTATTTTCTTTTTATTTACATTTATTTATTTCTTATTTTATTTTTTATTTACGACATTTATTTATTTCTTATTTTATTTTTTATTTATGAACGACATTTATTTATTTCTTATTTTATTTTATTTTTTATTTACGACATTTATTTATTTCTTATTTTATTTTATATTTATGAATGACATTTATTACTTTCTTATTTTATTTTTATTTACATTTATTTATTTCTTATTTTATTTTTATTTTTATTTCTTTATTTTATTATGAACGACACATTTATTTATTTTATTTTTTTTTATTTTATTTCTTATTTTATTTTATTTATGAAACACATTTATTTATTTCTTATTTTTTTTTTATTTTATTTGAACATTTATTTATTTCTTATTTTATTTTTATTTATGAACGACATTTATTTATTTTTTATTTTATTTTTATTTATTTATTATTTTAATTATTTATTTCTTATTTTATTTTATTATTTACGACATTTATTTATTTTTATTTTATTTTATTTTTTATTTATGATTTCTTATTTTATTTTTATTTATTTATTTATTTCTTATTTTATTTTTTATTTACGACATTTATTTATTTCTTATTTTATTTTTTATGACATTTATTTATTTCTAATATTATTTTAATTTTTTATTTATTTATTTATTTATTTTATTTATTATTCGGGCTTCTATGCCGCCGACTCCCTGAGGCTCGCGACGGCTTACAGGAGCCGAAGGGCACAGTAAAATACAGGCAATAAGCAGTTAAAAACAATTAAAAACAACAGCAGTACAGTAATTAATAACACAGTTAACACAATGAACAGCACATCATCCTCAGAAGAACGCATAGATGGCGGGGCATGGGCAGGACTTACTCACCAAAGGCCTGCTTAAACAGGTATGTTTTACAGGCCCGTCTAAACGGGAGCAAGTCCTTCATAGCCCGAGTTCCGGCCGGGAGGGCGTTCCACAGCGTAGGTGCTATGACAGAGAACGCCCTCCGGCGGGTAGCAGTCAGCCTTGCGAGTTTAGCTGAAGGTATCTCCAGGAGATTGGAGTCCTCAGACCGGAGTGATCTCGGAGGGCAATATGGGGTGAGACGGTCCCTCAAGTACGCTGGCCCCAGGCCGTGTAAGGCCTTAAAGGTGAGGACCAACACTTTGAAGGTGATCTGGTGCTCAGTTGGCAGCCAGTGCAGATCCTGCAAAACAGGTGTGATGTGTGCGCAAGCTGGCGTGCCAGACAGGAGCCGGGCGGCAGTGTTCTGCACTAGCCTGAGCTTCCGGTCACCGACAGAGGAAGGCCAACGTAGAGCGCGTTGCAGTAATCCAGCCTTGAGATGACTGTGGCTTGGATCACCGTGGCCAGATCGTTCCGGGAGAGATAGGGGGCCAGCCTCCTTGCCTGTCGCAGGTGAAAAAAAAGCGATCTTGCTGACCGCAGAGACCCGGGCCTCCATGGTCAGCTGGGAGTCCAAATGGACCCCCGGCTCTTCACGGAAGGCGATGGGCATAACACCGCACCGTCCAGGCTCGGAAGCTGGACATCTCTTCACCCGGGCGACCCAGCCACAAGATCTCGGTCTGCGCCGGATTCACCCTCAACCTACTGGCTCGCAGCCATCCAGTAACGGCTTTATGACATTTAAATGCCGCCCTTCTCACCCCGAACGGGACTCAGAGCGGGTTACCAGTAAAATATAAATACAATATATGATATTATTGCCATAGGACAATATTAATATTATATATTACACTGTACTACAACATTATACTGTAATATTATTAGTAATATTACATGTAATATAAAATATATAATTATAATATATTATTATTAGTAGTATTATATTGTATTACATTATAATATATATATTATATCATATTATAAGTACAGTGAAGGAGGCAAGATGGAACTGGCTTCCTGGCCCCTCTCTTCACTCTGGTCTCAGAGCAAAAGTTGGTGCTGGGATGTCATCATCCCAACTGATGACACTGGAGGCAAGATTGTTAGCACTGAATGGCCTTGCAGCTTCAAAGCCTGGCTGCTTCCTGCCCAGGGGAATTATTATTATTAGCTGGCCCTGATAGTTTCCTCTCTGGAATTCCCCCTGTTCTCTGAGTGTTCCTCTTTATTTACTGTCCTGATTTTGGAGGGTTTTTTAAAGCATTGAATGGCCTGCAGCTTCAAAGTCTGGCTGCTTCCTGTCTGGGGAAAGCACCCCCAACAGATGGCCATCCAGTCTCTGCTTCAAAGCCTCCAAAGAAGGAGCCTCCACCACACTCTGGGGCAGAGAGTCCCACTGCTGAACAGCTCAAACACAAAGTTTTTATCCCAGCCAATGATAAGTATCCCCTTCTTACCATCGGAATCACTCCAGTTCTCTTCCTCATCATCATCCTGCACTTCATATTCTCCTTCGTCGTGGTCGTCACCTTCCTCCTCCTCTTCGCTGCTGCCGCCACTTGATACCCGATCTCGGCTGCCCTTCTTGGGCTTTGATTTGCCTGCGAAAAAAAGGACAGAAAAGAGAATTCTTATGTAGAAAGACAGGCCGCTTTCGCTCACTGCCATGGGACGGGAAACCGCTAAGGGGCTGCCATAAAACCCCCTCAAATTTAGTATGCATCGAAATGCAAGTGACCAAAGAATAAGAGAGCTGCAGAAATGGACCATCTGATAAATAATGTATTTATTAGTAAATTATTTATTTAATAATAAATAAATAAACTATTTAATAATAAATAAATAGAAGCAAAGCACCAGCGCCACCTAGTGTTCACCAACAGAACTTTCGAAACACTTTAGAAGCAAAGCGCCAGCGCCACCTAGTGTTCACCACCAGAACTTTAGCAACACTTAAGAAGCAAAGCACCAGCGCCACCTAGTGTTCACCACCAGAACTTTAGCAACACTTTAGAAGCAAAGCACCAGCGCCACCTAGTGTTCACCACCAGAACTTTAGAAACACTTTAGAAGCAAAGCACCAGCGCCACCTAGTGTTCACCACCAGAACTTTAGAAACACTTTAGAAGCAAAGCACCAGCGCCACCTAGTGTTCACCACCAGAACTTTAGAAACACTTTAGAAGCAAAGCACCAGCGCCACCTAGTGTTCACCACCAGAACTTTAGAAACACTTTAGAAGCAAAGCACCAGCGCCACCTAGTGTTCACCACCAGAACTTTAGAAACACTTTAGAAGCAAAGCACCAGCGCCACCTAGTGTTCACCACCAGAACTTTAGAAACACTTTAGAAGCAAAGCACCAGCGCCACCTAGTGTTCACCACCAGAACTTTAGAAACACTTTAGAAGCAAAGCACCAGCGCCACCTAGTGTTCACCACCAGAACTTTAGAAACACTTTAGAAGCAAAGCACCAGCGCCACCTAGTGTTCACCACCAGAACTTTAGAAACACTGTAGAAGCAAATAGCACCAGCGCCACCTAGTGTTCACCACCAGAACTTTATCAACACTTTAGAAGCAAAGCACCAGCACCACCTAGTGTTCACCACCAGAACTTTAGAAACACTTTAGAAGCAAAGCACCAGCGCCACCTAGTGTTCACCACCAGAACTTTAGAAACACTTTAGAAGCAAAGCACCAGCGCCACCTAGTGTTCACCACCAGAACTTTAGAAACACTTTAGAAGCAAAGCACCAGCGCCACCTAGTGTTCACCACCAGAACTTTAGAAACACTTTAGAAGCAAAGCACCAGCGCCACCTAGTGTTCACCACCAGAACTTTAGAAACACTTTAGAAGCAAAGCACCAGCGCCACCTAGTGTTCACCACCAGAACTTTAGAAACACTTTAGAAGAAGCAAAGCACCAGCGCCACCTAGTGTTCACCACCAGAACTTTAGAAACACTTTAGAAGCAAAGCACCAGCGCCACCTAGTGTTCACCACCAGAACTTTAGAAACACTTTAGAAGCAAAGCACCAGCGCCACCTAGTGTTCACCACCAGAACTTTAGAAACACTTTAGAAGCAAAGCACCAGCGCCACCTAGTGTTCACCACCAGAACTTTAGAAACACTTTAGAAGCAAAGCACCAGCGCCACCTAGTGTTCACCACCAGAACTTTAGAAACACTTTAGAAGCAAAGCACCAGCGCCACCTAGTGTTCACCACCAGAACTTTAGAAACACTTTAGAAGCAAAGCACCAGCGCCACCTAGTGTTCACCACCAGAACTTTAGAAACACTTTAGAAGCAAAGCACCAGCGCCACCTAGTGTTCACCACCAGAACTTTAGAAACACTTTAGAAGCAAAGCACCAGCGCCACCTAGTGTTCACCACCAGAACTTTAGAAACACTTTAGAAGCAAAGCACCAGCGCCACCTAGTGTTCACCACCAGAACTTTAGAAACACTTTAGAAGCAAAGCACCAGCGCCACCTAGTGTTCACCACCAGAACTTTAGAAACACTTTAGAAGCAAAGCACCAGCGCCACCTAGTGTTCACCACCAGAACTTTAGAAACACTGTAGAAGCAAAGCACCAGCACCTAGTGTTCACCACCAGAACTTTAGTGTTCACCACCAGAACTTTAGAAACACTTTAGAAGCAAAGCACCAGCGCCACCTAGTGTTCACCACCAGAACTTTAGAAACACTTAGAAGCAAAGCACCAGCGCCACCCAGTTTTCATCACCAGAACTTTAGCACCACTTTAGAAGCAAAGCACCAGCGCCACCTAGTGTTCACCACCAGAACTTTAGAAACACTTTAGAAGCAAAGCACCAGCGCCACCTAGTGTTCACCACCAGAACTTTAGAAACACTTTAGAAGCAAAGCACCAGCGCCACCTAGTGTTCACCACCAGAACTTTAGAAACACTTTAGAAGCAAAGCACCAGCGCCACCTAGTGTTCACCACCAGAACTTTAGAAACACTTTAGAAGCAAAGCACCAGCGCCACCTAGTGTTCACCACCAGAACTTTAGAAACACTTTAGAAGCAAAGCACCAGCGCCACCTAGTGTTCACCACCAGAACTTTAGAAACACTTTAGAAGCAAAGCACCAGCGCCACCTAGTGTTCACCACCAGAACTTTAGAAACACTTTAGAAGCAAAGCACCAGCGCCACCTAGTGTTCACCACCAGAACTTTAGAAACACCAGCGCCAGTTCACCACCAAAAAGCAAAGCACCAGCGCCACCTAGTGTTCACCACCAGAACTTTAGAAACACTTTAGAAGCAAAGCACCAGCGCCACCTAGTGTTCACCACCAGAACTTTAGAAACACTTTAGAAGCGAAGCACCAGCGCGCCACCTAGTGTTCACCACCAGAACTTTAGCAACACTTTAGAAGCAAAGCACCAGCGCCACCTAGTGTTCACCACCAGAACTTTAGCAACACTTTAGAAGCAAAGCACCAGCGCCACCTAGTGTTCACCACCAGAACTTTAGAAACACTTTAGAAGCAAAGCACCAGCGCCACCTAGTGTTCACCACCAGAACTTTAGAAACACTTTAGAAGCAAAGCACCAGCGCCACCTAGTGTTCACCACCAGAACTTTAGAAACACTTTAGAAGCAAAGCACCAGCGCCACCTAGTGTTCACCACCAGAACTTTAGAAACACTTTAGAAGCAAAGCACCAGCGCCACCTAGTGTTCACCACCAGAACTTTAGAAACACTTTAGAAGCAAAGCACCAGCGCCACCTAGTGTTCACCACCAGAACTTTAGAAACACTTTAGAAGCAAAGCACCAGCGCCACCTAGTGTTCACCACCAGAACTTTAGCAACACTTTAGAAGCAAAGCACCAGCGCCACCTAGTGTTCACCACCAGAACTGTAGCAACACTGTAGAAGCACCAAACCTAGTGTTCACCACCAGAACTTTAGAAACACCAGCGCCATCAGAAGCAAAGCACCAGCGCCACCTAGTGTTCACCACCAGAACTTTAGAAACACTTTAGAAGCAAAGCACCAGCGCCACCTAGTGTTCACCACCAGAACTTTAGAAACACTTTAGAAGCAAAGCACCAGCGCCACCTAGTGTTCACCACCAGAACTTTAGAAACACTTTAGAAGCAAAGCACCAGCGCCACCTAGTGTTCACCACCAGAACTTTAGAAACACTTTAGAAGCAAAGCACCAGCGCCACCTAGTGTTCACCACCAGAACTTTAGAAACACTTTAGAAGCAAAGCACCAGCGCCACCTAGTGTTCACCACCAGAACTTTAGAAACACTTTAGAAGCAAAGCACCAGCGCCACCTAGTGTTCACCACCAGAACTTTAGAAACACTTTAGAAGCAAAGCACCAGCGCCACCTAGTGTTCACCACCAGAACTTTAGAAACACTTTAGAAGCAAAGCACCAGCGCCACCTAGTGTTCACCACCAGAACTTTAGCAACACTTTAGAAACACTTTAGAAGCAAAGCACCAGCGCCACCGAGTGTTAGAAGCAAAGCACCAGCGCCACCTAGTGTTCACCACTAGAACTTTAGAAACACTGTAGAAGCAAAGCACCAGCGCCACCTAGTGTTCACCACCAGAACTTTAGAAACACTTTAGTAGCAAAGCACCAGCGCCACCTAGTGTTCACCACCAGAACTTTAGAAACACTTTAGAAGCAAAGCACCAGCGCCACCTAGTGTTCACCACCAGAACTTTAGAAACACTGTAGAAGCAAAGCACCAGCACCACCTAGTGTTCACCACCAGAAATTTAGAAACACTGTAGAAGCAAAGCAGCATCGCCACCTAGTGTTCACCACCAGAACTTTAGCAACACTTTAGAAACAAAGCACCAACTTTTGGAGCCAAACTCCAGCAACCCCTAGTTTTTTAAGTACTTGAGAACCATTTAGAACTATCGATTCTAATTTCTGTACCACCAACAGTTTAAAAAAAGCTTTATTTTTACATATTTTGTTTCAAAATACGTTTTTAGAGATGTTTCTTTGGGGAAAAGGTGCATCTTAAAATCGAAGAAATGCATCAATAACAATGTGCCATGCATAAAAAGGAAAAGGGCGGGGAGGATACGATAACATTTCAGATCCTGCTGGGGTAAATTATCTAGGAAAGCGATTCCCAAGCTAAACAAGGGCTCCCGTCGACGCTCCTGTCCCCACCTATCACTCCTTGTTGACTGGCCACAAAAGGACCGGAAATCAATCAAGGCCTTGGCTTTGCCCCTGAGCGCAGTCAGGTGGGAGCAGCCGGCAGCGGCTGGAGTGCTCATCCTTTTCCCGCCGTCCGCCGGTGATGAATGGGGAAAGCGATGGTCTTTTTGTTTCCCATGCTCTCCTGCGCTCCTCGAGATAGGGCTGCTCAGGGGCTTGTCAACATTATCTGCCGCAGGAGGCCGCGTTGGCCATCCATCTTTTCTTTGGAGGGGGAGAAGGTGGGGCCAAAGGGGCACCGCTGGAAGAGGAGCGTTCTGGAAGTGAATTTGGGTGTGGGGGATGAACAGTGTCCCATAAAATACACACTCTTGTATTTGGGAAACTACGAGGGTTGAATGAAAAGTAATGCCTCCACCTTCATTACTTGGGTTTGGATGGGAATATTTTAATAAATCAAACGCAGAAATAACCCTTCGAATATTTATTTATTTATTTATTATTTCACATTTGTCTGTCGCCCCCCAACGGCTCAGGGCGACTTACAACAGTTCGTAAAATACAATTGTCAGATAACTCATAATAACTCACAGTAATACCATTAAGATGGAATTACAACTAGAACAATTGAAGCAACAAATGGAGTCGCAGTGGGCTGACAGCTAGGCGGTGCGAGCGACAGTCTAGCTAACTCCGAAGGCTTGTTGGAACAGCAATGCCTTAACTGCTCTCCTGAACGGGAGGAGGCCCTGGGTGGCACGGATGCCGGCGGGCAGTGCGTTCCACATGGTAGGGGCTGCAACAGAGAAAGCCCGGCGGCGGGTTGCGGACAGATGGTAGGTCCTCACATTTGGGATGACCAGGAGGTTTAGCTCTTCGGAGCGCAGTGATCTGGTGGGATGGTATGGGACAAGGCGGTCCCGCAGGTACACTGGCCCCAGACCATGTAAGGCCTTAAAAGTCAGGACTAACACTTTGAAGGCAATCCGGCATTCAATTGGGAGCCAGTGCAGTTCGCGCAGGATTGGCGTGATGTGGTGGCTAATCGGGACCCCCGCCAGGAGTCGCGCTGCAGCGTTCTGCACCAGCTTGAGTCTCGGATTACCGACAGAGGAAGGCCAATGTAAAGAGCGTTACAGTAGTCCAGCCTCGAGATGACCGTGGCTTGGATCACTGTGGCTAAGTCGCGCCGGGACAAATAGGGGGCCAGCTTCCTCGCCTGGCGAAGATGGAAAAATGCTACCCTGCTGACGCTGGAGACGTGGGCCTCCATCGACAACAGGGGGTCCAAGGTTACTCCTAAGCTCTTAACAGAGGGCGACGGACATAATGTCACGCCGTCCAGGGTTGGAGGCTGAACATCCCTACAGCCCGGAGGACCCAGCCACAGGATCTCCGTCTTTGCCGGATTCACCTTCACTACCGCTATTCACTTTCCCACATCTCTCGGCATTACTTCGCGAATGAAGATTATTTTTACAAGCGCACTGATGACTAAAAAGGCCAATCTGAGATAGTTGCAGAAAGCACAGCAGAAAGTCTCCTTGGGTGATGTGGTTTCCAAGTTGCGGTTCTTTTTGCGTTGTCGAGAACCGTTCGGCGTGTCTTCTCGAAAGAGGCCGCAGCATTGTGGATAGTGCGTCTCCACACCTCCCGATGTGAGGCCAGGGAGGACCATTTTTGGTGGTCAATCTGGCTGAGCCTGAGAAGTTGTTTCAGGGAGTTGTTTTTGGGGACGCCTCTCTTGTGCTGACCCGTGGGGAGTTCACCATAGAGTAGTATCTTTGGGAGGCGGTGGTCCTCCATCCTAGAGACGTGCCCTGCCCAGCGCAGCGGTGTTCTCAATAGCATGGCCTCAATGCTGGTGATCCCTGCTTGCTCAAGGACAGCAACATTAGTCACATAGTCAGTCCAGTGTATATTTAGGATTGAGCGAAGACAGCGCTGATGAAAGTGTTCAAGGAGTCATAGGTGTTGGCGATAGGTGACCCATGTTTCAGACCCATAGAGGAGAATAGACAGTACGATAGCTCTGTACACACTGATTTTGGTGCTTTGCCTCAGGTGCTTGTAGCTCCAAACTCTTTTGTGAAGCCTTCCAAATGCACGATATGCCTTTGCTAATCTGTGATCTATCTCTTTATCAATCTTGGCGTCTGAAGAGATGATGCTTCCCAGGTAGGTGAACTGCTGAACGGACTTAAGCACAGATGTGCCTATGCTGACGTGGGGATGATGGTGTTCTTCCTGTGGTGCGGGCTGGTAGAGGACTTCCGTTTTCTTCAGGCTGACTTCCAGTCCAAACGGCTCTGCAGCTGTTGCAAAGCAAGATGTCAGGCGCTGCAGAGCCACTTCTCAATAGGCGACAAGGGCAGCAGCAGCAGCAAAAAGCAGCTCACGGACTAGATAGTTTAGAGCAGGGGTGCCCACACCTTTTCAGCATGCGAGCTACTTATAATAAAACCAAGTCAGAAAGATCTACCGAGAGAGAAGCAGGGCGGAGCAGGGGGAGGGGGGGCTTGGCGCGGCATGGCTCCGCCCCCTCCCCCTCTGGCTTTAGCGCTACCACAGCTTCTCCAGGCTAGAGGAGGGTAGTGCCAAGCCAGTGGTGGCATATCTAGCCACTACTGGCTTGGCACTACCCTCCTCAAGCCTGGAGAAGCTGCGGTAGCGCCGAAGCCGGGGGAGGGAGGGGGCTTGACGCGGCATGGCTCCGCCCCCTCTAGAAGTGCCCCATCCGTCTGGGATCGACCTCCGGTCCTGGGATTGACCAGTCGATCACGATCAACTTCCTGGGCAGCCCTGGCTTAGAGTCTTAGTGCAAGCCCTCAGACCAGTGGTTCTCAACCTTCCTTCCGCTGCGACCCCTTCATACAGTTTCTCATGCTGTGGTGACCCCTAACCATAACATTATTTTTATTGCTACTTCAAAACTGTATTTTTGTGGGGAGGGGGCTTCATTTTGTCATTTGAAGTTGTAGTTGCTGGGATTTATAGTTCACCTACAATCAAAGAGCATTCTGAACTCACCAACAATGAAATTGAACCAAATTTGGAACACAAAACTCCCATGACCAACAGCAAATACTGGAAGGGGTTGGTGGGCATTGACCTTGAGTTTGGGAGTTGTAGTTCACCTACATCCAGAGAGCACTATAGACTCAACAAGGATGGATCTGGACCACACTTGACACGAATCCTCAATATACCCAAATGTGAACACTGGTGGACTTTTGGGAAAATAGATCTTGACATTTGGGAGTTGTAGTTGCTGGGATGTATAGTTCATCTACAATCAAAGAGCCTCTTGCACCCCTCCAATGATAGAATTGGGTCAAACTTCCTACACAGAACCCTCATGCCTTGAAGGAACTAGCTGGCGCGAGCCTCCATCCCACCTCACACACTCTCCCTCAGCCACACATGCGCATCATGCTGCCATGTGCTGAGCACGCCTGCTCTCCCCTCCCCGCTTGGAGTCTCAGAATCAGCCTTCCCCTTGGCTGGGAGGCCTGCCAATCACCGCAGAGGAGAGCTTTAGGTGGGAGAATTCGCAGGCTGTTTCCAAAAAGAAAGAGAAGGAAAAGTGGAGAGATCTTCAACCTTCTCTGCCAAAGGGCTTCCTAAGATCATCAGAAATACATGTTTTCTGATGGTCTTTGGCGACCCCCCTGAAACCCTCTTGCGACCCCCCTGGGGGTCCCGACCCCCAGGTTGAGAAACACTGCCTCAGATGGTTTAAGTTGAACAAGCTACCATGAGTACGATAGCACAGAGTTTCCCAACTGGTGTGCCATGGCACACTAGTGTGCCGTGAGCGATCATCAGGTGTGCCGTGGGAAATTGGAGAGAGAGAGAGAGAGAGAGAGCCCTCCTGTCCTACCGGGAAGCCCTAGCCGGGGCTCGTCCTGCACTTTTGCTTGTGAAACTTGGTAGTTGCTGTCACAGGACGTCCAATTCTTTGTTTGTCACGCAAGTCAGATGTTCCCACCTCAACATCTTTGAACTTACTCGCCCAACGATGCACAGTACTCACATCAACCCAATCCCCATAAACAGCTTGCATTCTCTGATGAATCTCCTTTGGGGTGACACCTTCTGCTGCCAAGAATTCAATGACTGCACGTTGCTTAAGTCACATTGACCGACCGTCTGCGCAGGGTTTCATACGTCACACTTTAACAACACAACCGTTCAATGCTAAGGCTTCCTGGCAAAATGGATCTGTATAGGAGAGTCTACTGAACAAGCCGGTACCTGCCACATACCAGTACTGCCACCTTTTGAGGAGTTACGAAGGTGGAGGCATTACTTTTCATTCAACCCTAGAGTGTAGGGCAGTGTTTCCCAACCTTTTTTGAGCCGCAGCACACTTTTTACATTTGCAAAATCCTGGGGCACACCACCAACCAAAATGACACAAAATGACACTCTAACACAGTCATACATATAGTTAATATGTTTTTGAATGTATTTATACACTCAGTGTGAAACCTGGGCCTGTTTCTCATGACCAACAGAAAATACTGGAAGGGTTTGGTGGGCATTGACCTTGAGTTTTGGAGTTGTAGTTCACCTACATCCAGAGAGCACTGTGGACTCAAATAATGTTGGATCAGGACCAAACTTGGCATGAATACTCAATATGCCCAAATGTGAACGCAGATGGAGTTCAGGGGAAATAGACCTTGACATTTGAGAGTTGTAGTTTCTGGGATTTATAGTTCCCCTACAATCAAAGAGCATTCTGAACCCCACCAATGATAGAACTGGGCCAAACTTCCCACACAGAACACCCAGGAGGCAAGAGGAGGTCTCTACTTGGGGAAAGGGAGGCTGGCCTTCCCAATGCATGGAGAGGGAGAGACCAAGTAGACAACGGGTGGGGAGGGGGGTTGTAATTTTGTGCCTTTATCGAGGTACGTTTCTTAGGGTTTTTATACTTCAACACACTAGACTCCCCCCCCCCCCCCTTGGAGGTTCCAATTCCCCACGGCACACCCGATGATCGCTCACGGCACATGGTGTAGGGCAGTGTTTCCCAACCAGTGTACTGTGAGCGATCATCAGGTGTGCCGTGCGAAACTGGAACCTCCAATACCTTTTCTTCCTCTCCTGCCGAACACTTTTTCTTCTCCATTTGGGCTCCCTTCTTCCCAGCCTAGCTCTGCTCACTTTGCCTCACGAGCACAGCAGAGTGACTTGTGTGGATGCTACTGTGCAGACTCGCCCCACATCTTCCTCCCTCCCCCCTCCCCTCCCGAACATGCTCACGCTGCCCCTTCGGATCAAAATGGCGGCAGAAGCGGCAGCATGAGCAAAGCGAGGCAAAGCAAGCAGAGCAAGGCTGGGAAGAAGGGAGCCCGAGTGGAGAAGAAAAAGTGTTCGGCAGATGGGAGAGGAAAGGGCGCGAAGGGGGAGGGGGAGGAAGAGGTCTCTGTCGAAAGCTGTCATGGGCACTTCCAGGTGTTTTGGACTCCAACTCCCACCATTCCTAGCAGCCTCGGGCCCTTTTCCCTTCCCCCCCCTCAGCCACTTAAGCAGGAAAGGGCCTCAGGCTGTTAGGAATGGTGGGAGTTGGAGTCCAAAGCACACAGAGGGCCGAAGTTTTCCCATGCCTGTTTTAGGGACCTTAAAGTGGTGAGCCTCCTTCCAACATTGTGATTCTGGTTAGAAAACAAACAACAACATAACATAACATTGTTTGAGTCCACAGTGCTCTCTGGGTGTAGGTGAACTACAACTTCCAAACTCAAGGTCAATTCCCAAGCAAACCCTTTCAGTACTTTCTGTTGGTCATGAGAGTTCAATATGCCAAGTTTGGTTCAATTCCATTGTTGCAAGAGTTCAGGATGCTCTTTGATTGTGTGTTAGCTATAAATCCCAGAAACTGTAACTCCCAAATGTCAAGGTCTATTTTCCCCAAACTCCATCTGTGTTCACATTTGGGCATATTGAGTATTCATGCCAAGTTTGGTCCTGATCCAACATTGTTTGAGTCCACAGTGCTCTCTGGATATAGGTGAACTACAACTCCAAAACTCAAGGTCAATGCCCACCAAACTCTTATAGTATTTTCTCTTGGTTGTGGGAGTTCTGTGTGGAAAGTTTGTGTCTTTCTGCCATTCCTGCCAGGATATCTATGTTGTGTTCATCGAAACAGGCTCAGGTTTCACACGGAGTGTATAAATACATTTAAAAACATATTAACTATATGTATTACTGTGTTAGAGTGTCATTTTGTGTTCATCGAAACAGGCCCAGGTTTCACACTGAGTGTATAAATACATTTAAAAACATATTAACTATATGTATTACTGTGTTAGAGTGTCATTTTGTGTTCAGCGAAACAGGCCCAGGTTTCACACTGAGTGTATAAATACATTTAAAAACATATTAACTATACGTATGACTGTGTTAGAGTGTCATTTTGTGTTCATCGAAACAGGCCCAGGTTTCACACTGAGTGTATAAATACATTTAAAAACATATTAACTATATGTATTACTGTGTTAGAGTGTCATTTTGTGTTCATCGAAACAGGCCCAGGTTTCACACTGAGTGTATAAATACATTTAAAAACATATTAACTATACGTATGACTGTTTTAGAGTGTCATTTTGTGTTCATCGAAACAGGCCCAGGTTTCACACTGAGTGTATAAATACATTTAAAAACATATTAACTATATGTATTACTGTGTTAGAGTGTCATTTTGTGTTCATCGAAACAGGCCCAGGTTTCACACTGAGTGTATAAATACATTTAAAAACATCTTAACTATATGTATTACTGTGTTAGAGTGTCATTTTGTGTTCATCGAAACAGGCCCAGGTTACACACTGAGTGTATGTACATTTAAAAACCTATATGGATTTTGTAAATGTAAAAATGTGCACTGAGTGTATAAATACTCAAAAAAGGTTTGTCAAAACACTGGTGTGTGGGTATAGTGCCTCAAAAAAGGTTTGAAAACATGTGCGGACGAAGGACGTCCCTCCTCTCAACCTCCATGAGCTTTTCGGGTTATTGAATGTTTTATTGAATGCTTCTCTCCTGTCTGCCTGGATTAGCCGCAAAGGCCGCGTTCTCCGGAGGGGCGGCTCGGTCAAGGCCACCCAGAGAGCATCACACGGCGGAGGAATGTGAACCTTGGCCTGCCAAATCCAACACCCGCTGCCCTTCCATCGCTCCTCGGTGAGAGAAGAGAATAACACATCGGGAGCCCAGGGGGAGGAAATTGCCACCCACCGTGGCATTATCCACGTCTTTTCCCCAACTAGGCGTCCCAAAGCACCCTATATCCCGAGCCAAAAAGGGGAAGCAGCCCCCCTCTTCGCCCTCCTGTTCTTCGCTCGCTTCCCCCACCGGAATCCCTGCTGCCGAGAGAGCGCCGGAGATATCAGCCTGACTTTTAATACAATTTGGTCGGGAAGCAAGCGCTCTAAAGGCCGCATTAATCACTTTAACGATGAAGCTATTACTGGAGGTGCAGCGGAGGGGAGGGGAGCGGCGGAGGGATGGGAAACGCTCCAGGCTTCCTCCCCTCCATCTTTCCCCCCCTTCCCTCCGGTTGGAGATGAGGACCAGCACAAGGCCAATGTTTCTCCACCTTCCTAATGCCGCGACCCCTTAATACAGTTCCTCATGTTATGGTGACCCCCAAAACCATAACATTATTTCCGTTGCTACTTCAGAACTGTCATTTTGCTACTGTTATGAATCGTAATGCAAATATCTGATATGCAGGATGTATTTTCATTCACTGGACCAAATACCCAATACGCCCAAATTTGGGATTGATTTTGTCATTTGGGAGTTGCGGTTGCCTCCAGTGTTTTCCGTTGCTCATGGAAGTTCTATGTGCCAAGTTTGGTTCACTTCCATCATTCATGTGGGTCAAAATGCTCTCTGATTGTAGACGAACTATAAATCCCAGCAGCTACAACTCCCAAACGCCATGGTCTATTTTCCCCAAACTCCACCAGTGTTCACATTTGGGTATATTGAGTATTTGTGCCAAGTTTCGTCCAGATCCATCATGGTTTTATTCCACAGTGGTCTCTGGATGTAGGTGAACTACAACTCCAAAACTCAAGGTCAGTGTCCACCAAACCCTTCCAGTATTTTCTGTTGGTCATGAGAGTTCTGTGTGCCAAGATTGGTTCAATTCCATAATTGGTGCAGTTCAGAGTGCTCTGGATATACGGTATACGGTAATTGAACTACAACTCCCAAACTCAGGGTCAGTGTCCTCCAAACCCAGTATTTTCTGTTGGCCATGAGAGTTCTGTGTGCCAAGATTGGTTCAATTCCATAATTGGTGGAGTTCAGAGTGCTCGTTGATTGTAGGCGAACTATAAATCCCAGCAGCTACAACTCCTAAAACGTCGTGGTCTATTTTCCCCAAACCCCACCAGTGTTCACATTTGGGCATATTGAGTATTTATGCCAAGTTTGGTCCAGATCCATCATGGTTTGAGTCCACAGTGGTCTCTGGATGTAGGTGAACTACAACTCCAAAACTCAAGGTCAGTGTCCACCAAACCCTTCCAGTATTTTCTGTTGGTCATGAGAGTTCTGTGTGCCAAGATTGGTTCAATTCCATAATTGGTGCAGTTCAGAGTGCTCTGGATATACGGTAAACGGTAATTGAACTACAACTCCCAAACTCAAGGTCAGTGTCCTCCAAACCCAGTATTTTCTGTTGGCCATGAGAGTTCTGTGTGCCAAGATTGGTTCAATTCCATAATTGGTGGAGTTCAGAGTGCTCGTTGATTATAGGCGAACTATAAATCCCAGCAGCTACAACTCCTAAAACGTCGTGGTCTATTTTCCCCAAACTCCACCAGTGTTCACATTTGGGCATATTGAGTATTTATGCCAAGTTTGGTCCAGATCCATTATGGTTTGAGTCCACAGTGGTCTCTGGATGTAGGTGAACTACAACTCCAAAACTCAAGGTCAGTGTCCACCAAACCCTTCCAGTATTTTCTGTTGGTCATGAGAGTTCTGTGTGCCAAGATTGGTTCAATTCCATAATTGGTGCAGTTCAGAGTGCTCTTTGATTGTAGGCAACTACAACTCCCAAAACGTCATGGTCTATTTTCTCCAAACTCCACCAGTGTTCACATTTGGGTATATTGAGTATTTGTGCCAAGTTTGGTGCAGATCCATCGTGGTTGAGTTCACAGTGCCTTCCACTATTTTCTGTTGGTCGTGGGAGTTTTGTGTTCTAAGTTTGGTTCAATTAGTTCGCCTCAGTGTGATAGAGGCATCAGTCTTGAGAGAGGCCTCAATGTGAGAAGGCCTCAGTGGGAGACAGACCTCGGTGTGAGGTAGGCCTCGATGTGAGAAGGCTTCAGGGGGAGAAAGATCTTGGTGTGAGGCAGGCCTCGATGTGAGAAGGCCTCAGTTGGAGAAAGACCTCGCTGTGAGAAGGCCTCAGTTGGAGAAAGACCTCGCTGTGAGGTAGGCCTCGATGTGAGAAGGCCTCAGTTGGAGAAAGACCTCGATGTGAGAAGGCCTCAGTTGGAGAAAGACCTCGGTGTGAGGTAGGCCTCGATGTGAGATGGCCTCAGTTGGAGAAAGACCTCGATGTGAGAAGGCCTCAGTTGGAGAAAGACCTCGGTGTGAGGTAGGCCTCGATGTGAGAAGGCCTCAGTTGGAGAAAGACCTCGATGTGAGAAGGCCTCAGTTGGAGAAAGACCTCGGTGTCAGGTAGGCCTCGATGTGAGATGGCCTCAGTTGGAGAAAGACCTCGATGTGAAAAGGCCTCAGTTGGAGAAAGGCCTCGGTGTGAGGTAGGCCTCAATGTGAGAAGGCCTCAGTTGGAGAAAGACCTCGATGTGAGAAGGCCTCAGTTGGAGAAAGACCTCGGTGCCAGGTAGGCCTTGATGTGAGATGGCCTCAGTTGGAGAAAGACCTCGATGTGAGAAGGCCTCAGTTGGAGAAAGACCTCGGTGTGAGGTAGGCCTCGATGTGAGAAGGCCTCAGTTGGAGAAAGACCTCGATGTGAGAAGGCCACAGTTGGAGAAAGACCTCAGTGTGAGGTAGGCCTCGATGTGAGAAGGCCTCAGTTGGAGAAAGACCTCGATGTGAGAAGGCCTCAGTTGGAGAAAGACCTCGGTGTGAGGTAGGCCTCGATGTGAGAAGGCCTCAGTTGGAGAAAGACCTCGGTGTGAGGTAGGCCTCGATGTGAGAAGGCCTCCGTTGGAGAAAGACCTCGGTGTGAGATAGGCCTCGATGTGAAAAGGCCTCCGTTGGAGAAAGACCTCGGTGTGAGGTAGGCCTCGATGTGAAAAGGCCTCCGTTGGAGAAAGACCTCGGTGTGAGGTAGGCCTCGATGTGAAAAGGCCTCCGTTGGAGAAAGACCTTGGTGTGAGGTAGGCCTTGATGTGAGAAGGCCTCTGTTGGAGAAAGACCTCGGTGTGAGATAGGCCTCGATGTGAGAAGGCCTCCGTTGGAGAAAGTGCATTGCAGCCCGTACAAATCAGAGACCAGGCCCAAACTTGGCACACATAGTACTCATGACCCACTCTACCTCCTGGTGCAGTTTTGAGTGGGACGGACCACGGATGATGGGAGTTGAAGTACCTTCACTCACTTTCTGAGACCGCTGCCACCCTCATCCAATGACTGATCAAGACCACACTTGGCACACAAAGCCCCCATGACCTACTCCAGGGCTGTCCAACAGGCGGCCCTGGGGCTGTACACGGCCCCCGAGCCCCTTCCCTACGGCCCCCTAACTTGTTTTAATAAAATACAAATTAAAAATTAAAAATAATTTTTTCAAAAAAAAAAACACACCTACTTCCGGGTTTAGGCAAGCATCGCGAGACTACGCCAGCCACAGAGGAGATTTCGAGGGAGGTCGAAATCCCGTCTGTGGCTGTGTAGTCTCGCGATAGCAGCCGAAATCTCGGGTCCCGCAGGATTTGCGGCCGGCCTGGGCGCACGCCTCCTCCTCCCTCGCGGCTGCATCCAGGCCAGCCCCCATTCCCTCAGAGAGAGGGAGGAGGGGGGTGAGGCAGGGAAAGCCCCTCCTGGCTCCGTCCTCTTCCTGTGGAGGGCCCTCGCTTCCCGCCCCGCGGATGGCAGAGCCGCCGCGCCCGGCCTGAGCTTGGCCTCGGCTCAAGCGGGGCTCTTCGGGGACGGCATTGGCGCTTCGGCCCTGTGGCGGGGCTCCCGCAGTATGGGTAAGGAAGGGCCTGGCTCGAATCAATCAATCTCAAAACAGTGGGACGTTGGGTGAGGGGGGGAGGGGTCCCTCAGCGGCGGTTTCCTTGGGGTTTTTTTTTGGGTGTGTCCCAATGTGAGTGTGGACTCAAATAACTCAAAGTTATTAGGAAACATTCCCCCAAATCCACCAGTGTTCCCATTTGGGCATATTGAGTATTCATGCCAAGTTTGGTCCAGAGCCATCATTATTTGAGTCCACAGTGCTCTCTGGATGGAGGTGAACTACAACTCCACAACTCAAGGTCAACTGTAAGCAAATTGGAGCTGGGGAGGGGGCGGAGCCAGAGAGGGGGGCGGAGCTGGGGGAGGGGTGGGGTGGAGGCAGGGGAGGGGGCGGAGCTGGGGGCGGAGGCAGACCCTTCGGCCCCCCAGGTGATCAGTGACTGGAATTCCGGCCCTTGGGCCCGTAGAAGTTGGACATCCTGGTGCAGTTTGGAGAACAGGGGACCATGGATGCTGGGACTTCCAGTACCTTCCCTCACTTCCAGAGACCACTGCAACTTTCATCCAGAGAATGATCAAGACCAAATGTGACACACAGAGCCCCCATGACCCACTCTACATCCTGGTGCTGGTTGGAGGGGGATGGACCATGGCCGATGGGACTCGCAGTACCTTTTAGATCAGTCTTTCTCAACCAGTGTGCCGGGGCACACTAGTGTGCCGTGAAGGACCTCCTGCTGTGCCGCGAGAATAGCTCTCTGCCCCCCTTCCTCCCCCCTTCCTGCTGAACTCCTGCTGCTTTGGGGGGGGGGGAGGAAGGGCCAGGCTATGGCGAAGAAAAAGAAGAAAGGACCGGGGCGCCACCTCCTTCGGCCGTTTCCCCAGCCAGCCTCCAATCCGCCATGACTCCCACCATGACTCTCGCCCCTCGCTCACTGAAGCCGCGTGGAGGAGGAGCCCGCCCACTGAAGCCCATCCACCGCTCATGCTCCTCCTCTGTAGGAGAGCTGAAGCTGGGGGGGAGGGGCAGGGTATGGCGCGGCCTGTAGGTGAGCTGAAGCTGGGGGGAGGGGGCAGGGCATGGCGCGGCCTTTAAGTGAGCTGAAGCTGGGGGGCGGGGGCAGGGCATGGCGCGGCCTGTAAGTGAGCTGAAGCTGGGGGGAGGGGCAGGGTATGGCGGGGACTGTAAGTGAGCTGAAGCTGGGGGGAGGGGGCAGGGCATGGCGCGGCCTGTAGGTGAGCTGAAGCTGGGGGGAGGGGCAGGGTATGGCGCAGCTTGTAGGTGAGCTGAAGCTGGGGAGGGGGCAGGGCAGGGCGCGGCCTGTACGTGAGCTGAAGCTGGGGGGAGGGGGCAGGGCATGGCGCGGCCTGTAAGTGAGCTGAAGCTGGGGGGAGGGGCAGGGTATGGCGGGGACTAAGTGAGCTGAAGCTGGGGGGGGCGGCTGGGCATGGCGCGGCCTGTAGGTGAGCTGAAGCTGGGGGGGGGGGCAGGGCATGGCACGGCCTGTAGGTGAGCTGAAGCTGGGGGAGGGACAGGGCATGGCACGGCCTGTAGGTGGGCTGAAGCTGGGGGAGGGGCAGGGCATGGCACGGCCTGTAGGTGAGCTGAAGCTGGGGAGGGGCAGAGCATGGCGCGGCCTGTAGGTGAGCTGAAGCTGGGGGTGGGGGCGGGGCATGGCACGGCCTGTAGGTGAGCTGAAGCTGGGGGTGGGGGCAGGGCATGGCACGGCCTGTAGGTGAGCTGAAGCTGGGGGGAGGGACAGGGTATGGCACGGCCTGTAGGTGGGCTGAAGCTGGGGGGAGGGGGCAGGGCATGGCACGGCCTGTAGGTGAGCTGAAGCTGGAGGGAGGGGGCAGGGCATGGCGCGGCCTGTAGGTGAGCTGAAGCTGGGGGGAGGGGCAGGGCATGGCGCGGCCTGTAGGTGAGCTGAAGCGCGGGGGAGGGGCAGGGCATGGCGCGGCCTGTAGGTGAGCTGAAGCTGGGGGGTGGGGGCAGGGCATGGCGCGGCCTGTAGGTGAGCTGAAGCTGGGGGGAGGGGGCAGGGCATGGCGCGGCCTGTAGGTGAGCTGAAGCTGGGAGGGGCAGGGTATGGCGCGGCCTGGCTCTGCCCCCTCCCCCGGCTTTGGCACTCCCAGCAGCTGCTCCAGCCTTGAGGGGACAGTGCCAAGCCAGCATTGTGCTGGCTCTGGCACCACTGGCTTGGCACTCCCCTCAAGGCTGGAGCAGCTGCTGGGAGAGGTGAAGCCGGGGGTAGGGGCGGGGCATGGTGCAGCCTGGCTCTGCCCCTCCCGGCTTTGGCACTCCCAGCAGCTGCTCCCAGGAGGCCACCAACCCCAGCCGTTCTTTACTGTGTTAGAGTGTCATTTTGTGTCATTTTGGTTGGTGGTGTGCCCCCGGATTTTTTTAATGTTAAAAGTGTGCCGCGGCTCAAAAAAGGTTGGGAAACACTGTTTTAGATGTTTCCTATTAGATCAGTGTTTCTCAACCTTCCTAATGTCACAACCTCTTAATTCAGTTCCTCGCGTTGTGGTGACCCCCAACCATAACATTATTTTTATTGCTACTTCATAACTGTAACTTTGCTACTGTTATGAATCATCATGTAAAATTTGGATGTATTTTCATGCACCGGACCACATTTGGCACAAATACCTGATACATCCAAATTTGAATACTAGTGGGGTTGTAGGGGGTGATTTTATCATTTGGGAGGCATAGTTGCTGGGATGTATAGTTCACCGACACTCAAAGAGCATTCTGAACTCCACCAACGATGGAGTTGAACCAAACTTGGCACACAGAACTCCCATGAGTGACCAACAAAAAATACTGGAAGGGTTTGGTGGGCATTGACCTTGAGTTTTGGAGTTGTAGTTCACCTACATCCAGAGAGCTTTGTGGACTCAAACAATGGTGGATCTGGACCAAAACTTGGCATGAATAGTCAAGGTGCCCAAAGGTGAACACTGATGGAGTTTGGGGGAAATAGACCTTGACATTTGGGCGTTGCAGTTGCTGGTATTTATAGTTCACCTACAATCAAGGAGCATTCTGAACCCCACCAACGATAGAATTCGGCCAAACTTCCCATACACTACCTCCATGACCAATAGAAAAAAAGTGTTTTCTGATGGTTTTTGGTGACCCCTCTGACACCCCCTCGCGACCCCCATAGGGGTCCCGACCCCCAGAGTGAGAAACACTGTATTAGATGTTTCTGTGGCGTGCAGTGGTCTTAGGAACTTAGTACTAAGTTCCTAAGACCACTGCATGCCACAGAAACATCTAATAGGAACCAACCTTGGCACACAATGCCTTCCTCAAATAACCCGGGCACGCCGGGTCCTCAGCTACTAACTTTATAAACAAGCGCCTTGGTCTCCCTACGGATGTCCCGGTTCTGAAACACTCTGTGCTTCATATAGGACAGCTATATGGGGCATATGGGGCCAGTGTTGTTGCCGCCCAGTTTGGGCAGTGTTGTGTGTTCTGTGCATTCAGGGAGGTCTGTTGGATCCTTCCTGGGCCCAGGGGTTGTCCGCCGGCGCCCCTAGGCCTCAACCCATCACTCCCCTGCCTCCAATTTGTGGAATAGATTGGTGATGCTAAGAGAAGCGGGAGGATGGAGAGAAAAGGTCGAGGGCAGGGGAGCCACATCGAATTTCCGGGAACGGCAGCGGGCAGGCGGCGGAGCGCAGGATGGCCTCCCGCGCCTGCCAGATTTGATCAATGGCCTGTCTGCCGCCGTGGTGGGGAGAGGCGGCAACGGAGGCATTCCTCTCATTTACCGGCTGACGGAGCTCCAGGAGGGGCGGCTTCTGCTGCGGGCGGTTATTAATGGCTTGGGGAGAGGTGGTGGATTGCCTTGTCAGGAGGCAATTAAAGCCGGCGAAGAAGGAGAAGACGACGACGACGCCGAGCGGCTCCTTCCTTTGCCGGCTGAAGCTGAAGAGGAGGAGGCGTCTCTCCAGGCTGGGCCCGTAATGAGCGATCTGTCCGCATTAGGCGACGGCGCACCTCTAATGAACTTTAGCGGGTTTCTTCATTTATCCGGCGCATAATCATATTACGCCAATTTAATATGGGGTTTCTGTGCTGTGTGTGCGGAACAGGCCGAGCTTGAGAAGATACCCTCATTCCTCTCCCTCGCATCCTTTATGGGGACCACTAATGAGAGCACATAGCATGATTAGCAAGCCTCAAATGAGCAGCAAGTGGGGGTGATGCAGGGGGTTGGAGTGGGCAGAGGCACCGTCCTCTCATCTATATCAGTATTTTTCAACCTTTTTTGAGCCGCGGCACATTTTTTACATTGACAAAATCCTGGGGCACACCACCAACCAAAATGACACAAAATGACACTCTAACACAGTAATACATATAGTTAATACGTTTTTAAATGTATTTATACACTCAGTGTGAAACCTGGGCCTGTTTCGATGAACACAGCATAGATATCCTGGCAGGAATGGCAGAAAGACACACAAGAAGCTCTTGCTCAACAGCTGGGAGTTATAGTTTACCCGCAATCAAAGAGAATTCTGAACTCCACCAATGATGGAATGGAATCAAACTTCCCACACAGAACTCCCATAACCAAGAGAAAATACTATAAGAGTTTGGTGGGCATTGACCTTGAGTTTTGGAGTTGTAGTTCACCTATATCCAGAGAGCACTGTGGACTCAAGCAATGTTGGATAAGGACCAAACTTGGCATGGATACACAATATGCCCAAATGTGAACACAGATGGAGTTTGGGGAAAATAGACCTTGACATTTGGGAGTTACAGTTTCTGGGATTTATAGCTAACACAAACAAAGAGCATCCTGAAGTCTTGCAACAATGGAATTGAACCAAACTTGGCATATTGAACTCTCATGACCAACAGAAAGTACTGAAAGGGTTTGCTTGGGAATTGACCTTGAGTTTGGAAGTTGTAGTTCACCTACACCCAGAGAGCACGGTGGACTCAAACAATGTTCTGTTATGTTGTTGTTTGTTTTCTATCCAGAATCACAATGTTGGAAGGAGGCTCACCACTTCAAGGTCCCTCAAACAGGCATGGGAAAACTTCGGCCCTCTGGGTGCTTTGGACTTCAACTCCCACCATTCCTAACAGCCTGAGGCCCTTTCCTGCTTAAGTGGCTGGGGGGGAGGAAAAGGGCCTGAGGCTGCTAGGAATGGTGGGAGTTGGAGTCCAAAACACCTGGAAGGTCCAAGTTTGCCCATGCCAGCTTTCGAGAGAGACCTCTTCCTCCCCCTTCGCACCCTTGCTTCCCTCTCCTGCCCAACAATGTTATGTTGTTGTTTGTTTTCTATCCAAATTCACAATGTTGGAAGGAGGCTCAATAGAATTGGGCCAAACTTCCACCAACAATAGAATTGGGCCAAACTTTCCACACAGGACCCCCATGATCAACAGAAAATACTGTGTTTTCTGATGGTCTTTGGCGACCCCCTCACGACACCCCCAGGGGCCCCGACCCCCAGGTTTAAAAAAACACTGCACTAGACAAGACTCAAGGACAGCAAGATACCCGTGTATGCCTTCTGACGTTCCTCAATCTCGTTTTCCATTTTAAAACACAATTAAATCAAGTGGGTTTTATGTCTGCAGATAAGACTGGAAGCCAGGACATCCATATCCGATGATTAGAGATTCAGGACTCCGTCCGAAAGCCCTCCAGAAGATTTACCTACTTCAAAGCAGCTAATGTTTCAGCAAAAACCAAACAAGCCCCAAGACAACAAATCATAGAGAAGCAAACCTCTCCCAAAGGCCTTGCAAAAATCTAAGAAGAGCCCTGCTGGCTCAGTTGAAAAGCCAGCCTAATCCACTCGCCTGCCTCCGAAAACAGGCTCTCAGATGCCGTATGGTAACCTACAAGCAGGAGACAGATGCAACGGTGCCCCCCCCCCCCCCAAACGCACATTCCTCAAAATTGCTGTGAGTTTTCTGGGCTGTCCGGAAGCATTCTCTCCTGACATTTCACCCACATCTATGGCAGGCACCTTAGAAGTTGTGAGGTCTGTTGGAAACTAAGTAAGTGATGTTTATGTATCTGTGGAAGGTCCAGGGTGGGAGAAAGAGCCCTTGTCTGTTTGAGGAATGTTGCAATTAGCATTGAGCAGCCTTGCAGCTTCAAAGCCTTCCGAAGCCAGGCAATCTCGTCGATCATCTGGAGAGGCCCTGCTCTCGCTCCCGCCCCCGTCGCAGATGAGGGAGAGGGCCTTCTCTGTGGTGGCCCCCCCGACTCTGGAACTGGCTCCCCAAGGATATCAGACGAGTCCCCACTTTGGCAGTCTTTAGGAGGAGCCTGAAAACATGGCTGTTCCAGTGTGCCTTCCCTGAATAAAGTAAACAACGCCCTGCTCTGACCAATTCCTTGCAAAATGTCCTCAGTAGCCCTTTAACCACCCATTGGGTTGATCTCCAACCAAAATGACACTCTAACACAGTAATACATATAGTTAATATGTTTTTAAATGCATTTATAAACTCAGTGTGAAACCTGGGCCTGTTTCGATGAACACAACATAGATATCCTGGCAGGAATGCAAGAAAGACACAAACTTCCCACACAGAACTCCCGTAACCAAGAGAAAATACTATAAGAGTTTGGTGGGCATTGACCTTGAGTTTGTAAGTTGTAGTTCACCTACACCCATAGAGCACCGTGGACTGAAATAATGATGGATCTGGACCACACTTGAAATGAATACTCAATATGCTCAAATATGAAAGCAGATGGAGTTCATGGGGAAATAGACCTTGCCATTTGGGAGTTGTAGTTGCTGGGATTGATAGTTCTCAAAGAGCTACAACTCTTCAAATGGAGCACTTGGCATATTGAACCCCACCAATGATACTGAACTGGAATTGCCAAACTCACCCACAAAGATGGACTGTCCCATAACCAAAAGAATAAAATGCTATAAGAGTTTGGTGGGCAGTGACCTTGAGTTTTGGAGTTGTAGTTCACCTATATCCAGAGAGCACTGTGGACTCAAACAATGTTGGGTCAGGACCAAACTTAGCATGAATACTCAATATGCCCAAATGTGAACACAGATGGAGTTTGGGAAAAATAGACCTTGACATTTGGAAGTTACAGTTTCTGGGATTTATAGTTAACACACAATCAAAGAGCATCCTGAACTCTTGCAACAATGGCATTGAACCAAACTTGGCATATTGAACTCTCATTACCAACAGAAAGTACGGAAAGGGTTTGCTTGAGAATTGACCTTGAGTTTGGAAGTTGTAGTTCACCTACACCCATAGAGCACCAAGGACTGAAATAATGATGGATCTGCACCACACTTGAAATGAATATTCAATATGCCCAAATATGAACGCAGATGGAGTTCAGGGGAAATAGACCTTGCCATTTGGGAGTTGTAGTTGCTGGGATTTATAGTTCCCCTACAATCAAAGAGCACTCTGAACCCCACCAATGATAGAACTGGGCCAAACTTCCCACACAGAACCCCCTCGTGGCTCCCTTCCTGAATGGCTCTCTCCCTCTTCCACAACAGAAGGGAAGGCACTCACTCGGTCCGCGGTTGCTGGCCTTCCTTCCTTCTTTCCTGCGGTTCGAAAGAAGAAGCCGGTGGGCCTGCCTCAGACTGCGCTCCTCACTTCTGCTTCCGTTCCCCGCCCTCCCTCGATTGGAGGCTGGCTGGCTGGGGAAATGGCCGAAGGAGGCGGCGCACGGGCCCCTTCTTCGCTGCCGCCGCCCAGCCCCTCCTCCTCCTCCCCCAAGCAGCAGCAGCAGGAAGGGGAAGAAAGGGGGAAGAGAAGTGCTTTGGACTCCAACTCCCACCATTCCTAACAGCCTGAGGCCCTTTCCTGCTTAAGTGGCTGAGGGGGGGGAAAGGGCCTGAGGCTGCTAGGAATGGTGGGAGTTGGAGTCCAAAATACCTGGAAGGTCCAAATTAGCCCATGCCAGCTTTCGACAGAGACCTCTTCCTCCCCCTTTGCGCCCTTTCTTCCCCCTCCTGCCCAACACTTACTTTTTCTTCTACACTGCCGCTTCTGCCGCCATTTTGATCCGAGGGGGCAGCGTGAGCGTGTTCAGGAGGGGAGGGGGGAGGAAGACGTGACCCGCGCGGGCGCTACTGCGCAGACTCGCCCCATGTCTTCCTCTCTCCCCCCTCCCCTCCTGAACACGCTCACGCTGCCCCCTCGGATCAAAATGGCGGCAGCATGAGCAAACCGAGGCAAAGCGAGCAGAGCTGGGAAGAAGGGAGCCCGAGTGGAGAAGAAAAAGTGTTCGGCAGGGGGGGGGGGGAAGGGTATTGGAGGTTCCAATTTCCCATGGCACACCTGATTGGAAAACACTGGCTTACACCATCTAGTTTCAATGGACAAGCCTTTTGGGTTTTAATCATATCTCTGCACAACAGGCATCACTGTAAACAACACCCCTGTCAGGTCTCCCATTTATTCAAGGCACTCCAGATGTTGCACACCCGTGTCATTCAGGTTCCCTACCCATTTCAGTTGCCTTTTCTACTTATGGCTGCAGCCCAAAAGGCGAAAGGCAAGCAAGGGTCGGACTCTTGCTTAAACCAGGGGGAAAATGACGCCACAGTTTGCAATGGTAACAGGAGCCGGTCTCTTCCCCAGACGAACGCGTTCCACAGAGATTATAGTCGCTATATAACGCTAATGAGCGCTTAACGACTGCAATATTTAATTTTTTAAAGGAGGAAAGCGGCTGCGAGCTGCGGCTAATTAACAGAAAATTGGTAATTTCCTAGCTATTAACAGCTTATTTTCCACTCATCTGCACACAGGCAAAAAGACCAAGGCTGTGCCATAAATAGAAAACATGGCTCATCAGCAAGGAAAGGCGCGACTTTGTTCTGGAGGGCATCGCAAACGCCCGATGGCTACAACACGGGTCAGAAAGCAGCACACACACCCAAATGATGCTCTCAGACTCTAGAACAGGGGTGGGCAATTATATTTTCCAAGGGGCCACACGGGAGCCAAAAATTATTATGGAGGGCCGCACCTAAAAGGCTAAACTACATTCTCATCTACATTATTTATTTATGTATTTATTTATTTACTATATATTACACATCATTAATATTAACATATTAATATATCAAGAAATATTCATATATTATTAGTATTAATATAATTATTAATCTATTATATAAAGGAGGTCCCGTCGTCGAACGACTGACAGAGAAACCATCCAACGCAGAGACACCAAACTTGGCAACATAAATAGGCCTCAGGCAAGGTAGGTTTTTAGCAAAGAAACTTTCCCAAAAAAAAACCTAGAAGGCCCCCAAAACAACAATACAAAAAAACTACATTTCCCAGCATCCTCCGCGCCGCCAAAGTGGGATCCTTCCTCTCTTCAGGATGTCAGCCTCCATCTTCTGACACCTTGTCTTCTTGAATTTAATTTAATTTTAGTGGGTTTTATTATTATTTTATAATAATTTTATAATAATAATATAATAAATAATATAATAATGTTATATTATATTATAATTTCATATATTATAATGTCTATCTATTATGTAAAGGAGGTCCCGTCATGGAACGACCGTCCTAGGCAGAGAAACCTTACAAGGCAGAGACACCAAACTTGGCAACAAAAATAGGCCTCAGGCACGGTAGGTTCCCACAATTAAATTTCCCCCAAAACCTACAGACCCCCAAAACAACAATACAAAAAAACCCTACATTTCCCAGCATCCTCCCTGACCAGGAATCTCCCAGCCTCTACATTCTGACAAAATGATAGGTTGCCAATGATGGAGAATTTGCATTACGCCTCTATTGGCCAGCCAACATGAACAGTCGACCCATAATAAACTGGCAGAGGAGGATAAGGTTTCTGACCTGAGGCAGTCGCCAACACAAACACCCAATTCACTTCCCACAGAAAATTTAAACCCCTACAAATGGGATGACTGTTTAAGCTCAAAATTGACAGTAAGGCTTCATTAACTTGATTTCCCTGAAAAGGCCTCACTTAATGGGATGCTGTTTAAGCTCTGAATTGACAGTAAGGCTTCATTAACTTGATTTTCCTGACTAGCCCTCAGCTCATGGGACATTGTGTATGGCCTGAATTTACAGTAAGGCTTCATTAACTTGATTTTCCTGACTAGGCCTCAGCTCATGGGACATTGTGTATGGCCTGAATTTACAGCAACCTACCTTGGCACACAGAGCCCCTATGACCCACGCTACATTCTACTACAGTTTGGAGGAGGGTGGACCATGGATGATGGGATTTGATGTACCTCTATGGATTATGGGATTTGTAGTACTTTCAAACCCTTCATTTCCCACAAACCACTGTGGTCCAGAACCAAGACCGATAAAGACCCAACTTGGCACACAGTGCCCCATGACCCACACTCCATCCAACTGCAGTTTAGAGGAGGGCACACCATGGATGATGGGATTTCAAGTACCTCCACTCACTTCCAAAGTACCCCACCCACACAAGCATCAACCTCTACATCAACACAGCAGACGGAAAGACAAAACACATTGTATATCCACAAGCTCTGCAGAACGCCAGCAACACCACACACCGACAACTCCACAGCACTTCAACATCCCACCCACCAGAACAACCCACAACGACACAGCCATGACCCCACCAAGTAACATCAATTCCAACCCTTACATACTCAGACTTTCTCGCATCTCCTAAATAGGGCACAGCAACGCGTGCCGGGTACAGCTAGTAATAATATAATCTCGACTGTGGAGTACCCCAAGGTGCTATTCTATCGCCAATGCTGTTTAACATCTATGTTCGACCTCTCGCCAAGCTAGTCCAGAGATTCAGATTAGAAGGTTTCCAATATGCTGATGACACCCAGCTTCCCCTAAAACTAGAACCTGGAACAACTTCAGTACCAGATAACTTCACCCGGTGTCTTGGAGCGGTGACAAGATGGCTACGTGCCCATAAATTGGGCCTGAATTAACAGTAACCAACATTGGCACACAGTGGCCCCATGACCCAATCTACATCCTACAGCAGTTTAGAGGAGGGTGGACTATGGATGATGGGATTTCAAGTACCTCCACTCACTTCCCGAGCCCACTGCAACCCTCATCCAGTGACTGATCAAGACCAAACTTGGCACACAAAGCCCCCACGACCCACTTAACATCCTGTTGAAGTTCGGAGGGTGGACCACGCATGATGGGACTTGAAGTACCTTTACTCATTTCCCGAGACTGCTGCGACCCTCATCTAATGACTGATGAAGACCAAACTTGCCCCACAGAGCCCCCATGACCCACTCTACATGCTGCTGCAGTTTGAAGGATGAAGGACCATGGAAGATGGGAGTTGCAGTACCTTCAGTCACGTACTGAAACCACTGCGCCCCTCATCCAATGACTGGTCGAGACCACACACATAATCCCCATTACCTCCTTTACATCCTGGTGAGGTTTAGGGGGGTGGACCATGGATTATGGGATTCTTAGTACTTTCACATGCTTTACTTCCCACAGACCACTGTGCCCCCAACCACAGTGCCCCTATGACCCACTCTACATCCTACTGCCATTTGGAGGAGAGTGGACCATGGATGGGACTTGAGGTACCTCCATGGATTATGGGATTTGTAGTACTTTCAAAGCCTTCCTTTCCCACAGACCACTGCAGCCCTGAACAAAGACCTATAAAGACTACACTTGGCACCCTGTGCCCCCATGACCCAGTCTCCATCTTTCTACAGTTTAGAGGAGGGCTGACCATGGATGATGGGACTTCAACTACCTCTTCTCATTGCCCAAGAACGCTGCCCCCATGCCCCATCCAACAAAGGAGGATAAAGATCATACTTGGCACACAGAGCCCCCATGACCCACTCTATCTTCTACTACAGTTTGGAGGAGGGCGGACCATGGATGATGGGACTTGAAGTACAAAAGACCAACCTTGCCACACAATGCCTTCCTCAAATAACCCGGGCACCGCCGGGTCCCCAAGCTAGTAATATCTATCTATGTACAGATATAACAAAAGTCAGTGTTTGCGGAGGAATATGTGCCATCGTTTCGATTGGCTCCCAATGCAGGATCATTTACATAACGGTCTGATTGGCCAGCACTACCAACATTCCGAGACTCTAAACTGCCAGAGGGGGGTGGTTCCCAGCCTCCACGAACATTCCAACACTTTCAAATAGCAGATGGGGTAAGGAAAACGTCTGAGACACTCAGGCATGGTGCGGGTTTAACTCCAGCACACTTTGCGGACCCCAACAGTGAAAAAACAAGACCAAACTTGGCACACAGAACCCCCAAGACCCACTCTACATCCTGGTGCAGTTTGAGGGAGGATGGACCATGGATGATGGGATTTGCAGTACTTAAACTCACTTCCTTACAGCACTGTGGCCCACACCAATGACGGATCAGAACCAAACTTGGCACACAAATCCCCCATGACGCACTTTACATCCTGGTGCAGTTTAGGGCAGGATGGGCCACAAATGATGGGATTTGCAGTACCTTTACCCGATTCACTTCCCACAGACCACTGCAGCCCCTACAAATCACAGACTAGGCCCAAACTTGCCACACAGAGTACTCATGACGCACTCTACATCCTGCTGCAGTTCTAAGGGGGATGGGCCACAGATGATGGGTCTTGCAGTACCTTCACTCACTTCCTGAAACCACTGCGACCCTCATCCAATGACCAGTGCAGACCAAACTTGGCACACAGAGCCCCCATGACCAACTCTACATCTTGGTGCAGTTCGGAGGACGGTGGACCATGGATGATGGGACTTGAAGTACCTTTACTCATTTCCCGAGACTGCTGCGACCCTCATCCAATGACTGATCAAGACCAAATTTGGCACACAGGACCCCCATGACCCACTCTACATCCTGGTGCAATTTGGGGGTGGATGGACCATGGATTCTGGGACTTGAAGTACCTTCACTCACTTCCTGAGACCACTACAAGCCAAATAAACAACTGATAAGGACCAACCTTGGCACACAAGGTCGAGCCAGTAGGTTGAGGGTGAATCCGGCGAAGACGGAGATCTTGTGGCTGGGCCGCCCGGGCGGGGTGGGTGACCGGCTTCCGACCCTGGACGGTGCGGCGCTGCACCCAGCGTCGTCAGTGAAGAGCCTGGGTGTCCATCTGGACTCCCAGCTGACCATGGAGGCCCAGGTCTCCATGGCCAGCAAGGCTGCTTTTTTCCACCTCCGCCAGGCAAGGAGGCTGGCCCCCTACCTCTCCAGGAGCGACCTAGCCACGGTGATCCAAGCCACGGTCATCTTGAGGCTAGATTACTGTAACGCGCTTTACGTTGGCCTGCCTATGTCGTCGATCCGGAAGCTCAAGCTGGTGCAGAACACTGCCGCCCGGCTCCTGTCTGGGGCTCCAGCAGGTTGCCGTATAACACCAATTTTGCAGGATCTGCACTGGCTGCCTATTGAGCACCGGGTTGCCTTCAAAGTGCTGGTTCTTACCTTTAAGGCCATTCACGGCCTGGGGCCAGCGTACCTGAGGGACCGTCTCACCCCATATTGCCCAGCGAGATCACTACGGTCCGAGGAGGCCAACCTCTTAGTAATACCATCTGTAAGATTGGCCCATTTAACATCCACTCGCCGGAGGGCGTTCTCTGTGATAGCCCCTACGCTATGGAACGCCCTCCCGGCCGAAGCCAGGGCCCTGAGGGATCTACTCCCATTTAGACGGGCCTGCAAAACTTATTTGTTTAGGCAGGCCTTCGGTGAGTAGGCCCGTGTGTATATTCACTCGGCTGTTATATTTGCTGCTGCTTATTGTTTTAACTGTTATTGCATGTTTTAATTGTGTTTTTAAGTGTTTTATGTTTTTAACCTTTGGCGCTGTGCCACTGGCTCTTGTGAGCCGCCGCGAGCCCCCGGGAGTCGGCGGTTGAGAAGCCTCAATAAATAATAAATAATAATAATAACAATGCCTTTCTCAAATAACCCGGGCAGGGCCGGGTCCCCAAGCTAGTATAAAATAATGTATAAATATTAAAGTTAATATACGTCCCTACTTCGCGGATTTTCATTTATTGCGGGT
Source organism: Anolis apletophallus (assembly GCA_030556195.1). Taxonomy (NCBI): domain Eukaryota; kingdom Metazoa; phylum Chordata; class Lepidosauria; order Squamata; family Anolidae; genus Anolis; species Anolis apletophallus. Next base: position 2,375,380 of record JARBWK010000017.1, on the reverse strand, counting down.
GGTCTTGGAACCGAATCCCTGCGGTAAGTTGATAAGTGAGGGAACACTGTATCTGCATGAGAAAGAAGTCCAGTGTGGAAGCAAAGAAGGAAGTGTAAAGAATTCCATTTGTGTTATGTGAACCTTGTTCTTGTAAATAGTGCAAACATATTATTTTACTACCAAAAAAAGGCCTCCTATCGAAGAGATAACATTGGTCTGTGTGTTTGTGTTCTTGCTATCACTTTTGGCTACTGGTGCTGCTAATAAGTCACTCTGCTGTGCATTTATGAGGAGGGTCTTTGGTTAATAAGCCCACTCGCCCAACATCTTCCCTCCCAGTCTCGGATGCTCATTCTTTTGCTCTCCCTGCACATTGAAGGGGAAGCTTGTGAAGAGTGCGAAAAGGGCGATTTCCAGCCGTGACAGCTCCTGCTGTTCTTCCGCCAAGGGAGCCTCGCCGGCTCCAAAACGTGTCACTTCGCTTTTCGTGTTGGCAGCCCGCTCCACGCCGCCGACAGGATTTCCCCCCTCGATTCTTCCCTCGCAGGGAAAGTGGCGTCGCCGCTGTCGCTGGGTTGGCAGCGACGTTAAGAAATCAGGCGGCATCACCGGCCCAGCCATGCGCGGCCTAATTGCCTCTCCAGGGGTGCCCAAACACCATTCCCCGCTATGACCTGCTGCCGCCGTCCCTCCGCACACACATACACATAGACGCATACACACAAGAGCAGCTTCTGGTAGAGCAGCTGTGCTCGGCTCAATTTGTCTGAGGGAAAAGTTCTATCACATCGAGTCAACCAGGATCAACATCAGCCCCATGACTACTTCCTTCCTCCAATTGCAACGGAAAGGGCTCGCCGTGGCCTCCTTCAACCGAGTCAAAATGTTGGAAATTTAAAAGATCCATAACAAGAAAACTCGGCACAGAAGCACACAGATGCGCACACACACATCCATGAAAAGATCTTCATCTCCTCCCACACCATTTGGGACCAACAGCAGCAGTCCAAATGCAGAGTACGCACGCCCAGTAGAGATTGAATGAGACTTGTCGAATTATCACAGGATGTCTACGCCAGTGTTTCCCAACCTTTTTTGAGCCGCGGCACACTTTTTACATTTATTTATTTATTTATTTATTTATTATTCGGTTTTATATTCTGCTCCTCCCAGCAGGCTCGGGGCGGATTACAAGCAATAAAAACATACAATAAAACATACCATAAAAACAATAAAACACAATACATAGCCCAGATGTTACAAGGCTACGATGCCTTAATTCAGACGAGATGAGCCAGTTGAGTTTGAGTTGAGTTTACCCAAATGCAAGCTTGAAGAGGGCCGTCTTATATTCTCTTCGGAAAGGGAGGAGTTCCGAGACCATTCGGACATGGTCAGGGAGCGAATTCCAGAGTACTGGAGCCGCCGCAGAGAAAGCTCTCTGTCTTGTACTGGACAAGTGACAGGCGCGGGACAATGGTACCACCAATAAATTCTGCTCTTCCGAGCGCAGCGATCTCGGGAACATACGGGGGGTAGGCGGTCCCTCAGGTACACAGGCCCTAGACCGTGCAAGGCCTTAAAGGTTAAAACCAATACCTTGAAGACAATCCGGTACTCAATGGGAAGCCAGTGCAGTTGCCGGAGGATGGGAGTGATGTGCTCCTCACTGGTGCTCCCACCAGCAAGCGAGCCGCGGCATTCTGCACCAGCTTGAGTTTCCGGACTGTCACCAAAGGGAGGCCAACGTAGAGGGCGTTACAGTAATCTAGCCTCGAGATGACCGTCGCTTGGATCACCGTGGCCAGATCGTCCCTGGACAGGTAGGGGGCCAGTCGCCTGGCCTGACGTAGGTGGAGGAACGACGTCCTGCTGACCCACGGAGACCTGGGCCTCCATGGTCAGCAGGGAGTCCAACCTGACACCCAAGCTCTTAACCAAGGGTGACGGGCTAAGTGGCTCGCCATCCAGGGCAGGCAACCGGCACTCATCCAGCCCAGGTCGACTGGGCCACAAGATCTCCGTCTTCGACGGGTTTACCTTCAGCCGGCTGGCCCGCAGCCATCCAGTCACGGCTTCCAGGCAAAGATGGAAACAATCGGTACGTTATCCGGCCTGCCGTCCATTCTCAGCAGAAGCTGGGTGTCATCCGCGTACTGATAACACTCCAGACCAAAGTCGCGAGCCAGCTGGGCCAGGGGCGCATGTAGATGTTGAATAATAAGGGTGAGAGGATGGCCCCTGGGGACCCCACAACTTAATGGGAGCCTCCCGGAGACCTCCTCCCCCCTCTCCTCTCCATTACAAAATCCTGGGGCACACCACCAACCAAAATGACACAAAATGACGCTCTAACACAGTAATACATACAGTTAATATGTTTTTAAATGTATTTATACACTCAGTGTGAAACCTGGGCCTGTTTCGATGAACACAACATAGATATCCTGGCAGGAATGGCAGAAAGACACAAACTTCCCACACAGAACTCCCATAACCAAGAGAAAATGCTATAAGAGTTTGGTGGGCATTGACCTTGAGTTTTGGAGTTGTCGTTCACCTATATCCAGAGAGCACTGTGGACTCAAACAATGTTGGATCAGGACCAAACTTGGCATGAATACTCAATATGCCCAAATGTGAACACAGATGGAGTTTGGGGAAAATAGACCTTGACATTTGGGAGTTACAGTTTCTGGGATTTATAGTTAACACACAATCAAAGAGCATCCTGAACTCTTGCAACAATGGCATTGAACCAAACTTGGCACATTGAACTCTCATTACCAACGGAAAGTACTGAAAGGGTTTGCTTGGGAATTGACCTTGAGTTTGGAAGTTGTAGTTCACCTACACCCAGAGAGCACTGGGGACTCTAACAATGTTATGTTATGTTGTTGTTTGTTTTCCATCCAGAATCACAATGTTGGAAGGAGGCTCACCACTTTAAGGTCCCTAAAACAGGCATGGGAAAACTTCGGCCCTTTGGGTGCTTTGGACTTCAACTCCCACCATTCCTAACAGCCTGAGGCCCTTTCCTGCTTAAGTGGCTGGGGGGGGGGAAAAGAGCCTGAGGCTGCTAGGAATGGTGGGAGTTGGAGTCCAAAACACCTGGAAGGTCCAAGTTTGCCCATGCCCGCTTTCAACAGAGACCTCTTCCTCCCCTTCGCGCCCTTTCTTCAACCTCCTGCCAAACACTTACTTTTTCTTCTCCACTGCTGCTTCTGCTGCCATTTTGATCCGAGGGGGCAGCGTGAGCGTGTTCAGGAGGGGAGGGGGGAGGAAGGCGTGACCCGTGCGGGCGCTACTGCGCAGACTTGCCCCAGAGCAAAGCGAGGCAAAGCAAGCAGAGCGAGGCTGGGAAGAAGGGAGCCCGAGTGGAGAAGGAAAAGTGTTTGTCAGGTGGGGGAAGAAAGGGTGTTGGAGGCTCCCATTTCCCACGGCACACCTGATGATCGCTCACGGCACACTGGTTGGGAAACACTGACCTAGGGTAATTTTTTTTTTAATTTGGAATTTTTATTTTATTAAGATTAAAAGAAAAAGAACCTGGGGTGATTTTTGTTAAGTTTCTTTCAAAATGTATTCTCAAATTTAGCTATCTCTAAATGCTACGTATCAGTCTTTTCCCCCTCGCAAACAGACCTCAAAAATAAGAGGCGACCTTGCAACAGGGAAAGAGACAAAGCTTCCATTGCTAAAACCCTAATTCCAAATTGGCTTTACTTCCCAAGGAAATTGTGACAGATTTGGCCACTACTTCCAGACCTCTAGTGGTCAGCACACAGACTGTACCTTTACACTGAATGGACCCCTGAAAAATTATTATTATTAATAATATTAATATTAATTATTATTATTAAAATTAATTATTAAAATTAATTATTATTATTTATTTCATCTAACCCCTGAATAATAATAATATTAATAATATTTCATATAACCTCTGAATAATAATAATATACTAATTCCTTCATCTAACCCCACAAACCATGCTGGTCGCCATCACAGACCAGCTCCGTTGCCAGTTAGAGCAAGGCGGATCGGCGCTGCTCGTGTTATTGGACCTCACAGCAGCGTTTGACACAGTAGACCACGCATTGTTAACCCATCGCTTAGCTGTGAGGGGGGTGAGGGGGACTGCTCTCAAATGGGTGTCCTCCTTCCTCCTGGATCGGGGGCAGCGAGTGGAGAGGGGGGGTATGGTTTCCGAGAGGCTCCCGCTAAACTGTGGGGTCCCTCAGGGAGCTATTCTCTCCCACTTGCCAAACTGGTGCGGATCTTTGGTCTGGAGTGTCATCAGTACGCTGATGACACCCAGCTGGTGCTGAGGATGGACGGACGGATGGACTCGGTACCCGATAATTTCCAGCTGTTCCTTGAAGCCGTGACTGGTTGGCTACGTGCCAGCCGGTTGAGAGTGAACCCATCAAAAATGGAGATCCTATGGGTCGCCCGAGGGGGGGGAGGGTGAGCTCCGGCTGCCTACTCTGGACGGCAAGGCATTACGCCCGTCACCCTTAGTAAAGAGTCTGGGGGTCCAATTGGACCCACTGCTGACGATGGAGGCCCAGGTCTCCACTGTCAGCAGATCCACCTTTTTCCACCTGCGACAGGCTAGGCGGTTGGCGCCATATCTTACCGGGAGTAATCTAGCTACGGTATCCAGGCAACGGTCATCTCGAGGCTTTTGCAGCCACCTTCCGCCCGCGCGAGGCTTTCGTCCTCCAATGAGGCTTTAGTGGCCGGGCCCTGACGCTCGTCTCTTGACACAGTGTGGTGACGTGACCGCCCATTGGTTGCTCCTGGGGGAGGGGGGGGAGCAAGGCGACGGTACGTGCAGGGATAGGATGCGAGCCTGCGGGAGGGAGGGAGGGGGTGTGTGTGCATGTGTGTGAGAGAGAAGGCCTCGCCGGAGGAGGATGGTCCCCGCCGTGGGGCTGCAGCTTGCGCCCTCGACGCCGGTGAGTGAAGCCTGGACGGGGCCCCGCCTCACGCTCCGCCCTGTCTCTCTCTCGCCTCGGCCCTCGGCAGCACTGGGGCCCCGTCCAAGCTTCACTCACCGGCGTCGAGAGCGCACTCGTCAGCTGCAGCCCCATCGCGGGGACCATCCTCCTCCGGCAAGGCCTTCTCTCTCACACACACACTCCCTCCCGCAGCCTCGCATCCTATCCCTGTGCGCGCCTTCGCCTTCCCTCGCCCCCCTCCCCCAGGAGCAACCAATGGGTGGTCACATCACCACGCTGTGTCAAGAGATGAGTGCCAGGGCCCGCGTACAAAAGCCTCATTGGCCAAAGAAGCCCCGCGAGGACGGAAGGTGGCAACGGGAGAGCGCGCGCGCGTACGCCAGGTAGATCTTTACAACTTTTTTTTATAAAGGTAGCTCACATGCTGAAAAAGTGTGGGCAACCCTGCCCTATATGGTCTGGGGCCGGTGTACTTGAGGAACCATCTACTCCCATATGCTCCCCAGAGATCCCTTCAGACCAAAACCTGTTACACGTCCCTTCCGTTAGGTCTTTTCACTTGTCATCAACCAGGCAGAGAGCCTTTTCCATCGCCGCACCGAGCCTGTGGAACGCCTTGCCGGCGGAAGTTCGGGCGATAAGCAAGCTACCAGCCTTCCAGAAAGCGTGTAAGACCGCTCTCTTCCGGCAGGCATTTAATCTTTAAGCCACGTCAATCTGTACGCTGACAGAAACACTGTTTCTACTCTTTTTAATGTTCTTATCATTTTAGTGCTATGTTACCTTGTGCATTTTGTAAACCACCCTGAGCCAATTTGGAAAGGGCGGTATATAAATTGAAACAATAAATGAATAAATCAAAATAAAACCATTATTAGGCCTCCATACCTAAAGAGGGACCGTCTCTTCCCATATTGCCCTACGACAGTGTTTCTCAACCTGGGGGTCGGGACCCCCAGGGGGTCGCAAGAGGGTTTCAGAGGGGTCGCCAAAGGCCATCAGAAAACATATATTTGCAGAGAAGGTTGAAGATCTCTCCGCTTGTCCTTCTCTTTCTTTTTGGAAACGGACCTAAAGCTCTTCTTTGCTGTGATTGGCAGGCCTACCAGCCAAGGGGAGGCTGTTTCTGATACTCAAGCAAGGAGGGGGAGAGCAGGCATGCTTGGCACATGGCAGCATGATGCGCATGTGAGTGAGGGAGAGTGTGAGAGGTGGGATGGAGGCTCACGCAGCTAGTCCCTTCAAGGCATGAGGGTTTTGTGTAGGAAGTTTGACCCATTCCTATCATTGCTGGGGTGCAAGGGGGCTCTTTGATTGTAGGAGAACTATAAATTCCAGCAACTACAACTCCCAATTGTCAAGATCTATTTTCCCCAAACTCCACCAGTGTTCACATTTGGGTATATTGAGGATTCGTGTCAAGTGTGGTCCAGATCCATCCTTGTTGAGTCGATAGTGCTCTCTGGATGTAGCTGAACTACAACTCCCAAACTCAAGGTCAATGCCCACCAAACCCTTCCAGTATTTGCTGTTGGTCATGGGAATTTTGAGTGCCAAGTTTGTTTCAATTCCATTGTTGGTGAGTTCAGAATGCTCTTTGATTGTAGGTGAACTATAAATTCCAGAAACTACAACTTCCAAATGACAAAATCAACCCCCCCCACACACACACATACAAATACAGTTATGACGTAGCAATAAAAATAATGTTATGGTTAGGGGTCACCACAACATGAGGAACTGTATTAAGGGGTCGCAGCATTAGGAAGGTTGAGAAACACTGCCCTACGAGATCACTACGGTCGGAAGGTACTAACCTCTTGGACGTCCCCTCTGCAAAGTCGGTGAGGTTGACAGCGGCCCATAGAAGGGCCTTCTCCGTGATTGCACCCACGTTATGGAATGCCCTCCCCGCCGAGACGCGGGCCATCCAGGATCTGCTTCCTTTCAGGCGGGCTTGCAAGACCTACTTATTTCAACAAGCCTTCGACTTGTAGGTCTTCCTATGCGCAGCCCGTCCCGTACGTAAATTGGTACCTGTTGTGTTGTATTGCACACCAAGGTTTTTAACACCTGATGTATTTTATTGTGTATTCTCATGTTATGTTTTAACTTAGAATGTTGTTTTTATGCGGTTTTATCCGGTGCTTGTGAGCCGCCCCGAGCCTCCCGGGAGTGGCGGCATAGAAGCCCAATCAATCAATCAATCAATCAATCAATAAATCAATAAATAAAATACCTTTGACCAACAGGCTGCCAGTCCCTTCTTCCTCGGAGTCGCTGTCCAGTTCAAAAAGCTCCTTGAACTCCCTCTTGTCGTCCTCTTTCTGTTCGCCTGGCTTCTTCCGCTTGATTTCAGGCAGGTTCAGGTCCTCAAGCTGTAAGTGGATAAAGAAAAGGCGTATATCTATCTATCTCTATATCTATATCTGTATTAATATAACGTTCTTTTGTGGCAAAAACGTAACTCGGAAACCACTGGATCAGGGGTGCTCAGAATGGTGATCGGGATCACCAAGGTGATCTTCAGGCCCCTGACCAGGTTTTTTTTGCTGTTGGTCCTCTTCACGTGCCCCTGCACGCTGCAAAGAAGTCCTCCGTCGTTGCTCCTCCCCGCTCCCTGCTGCGCGCTGCCTCCAAAAGCTCCAGAGTCCAAGAGGCAGAATGGGGCCCCTCTTTGGATTCCTCCTCCTCCTCCGTCCTTCTCCAGCCACTCAGAGTAGGAGACCAAAGGGGCGGGCCTGGATGACGCGATGCATGGCTGGCCCAGCGCGCATGCGCAGAAGCACCATTGTGCCCCTCGGACTTCTCGTGAGCTCTTGGAGGCGGCACGCATGCTGGCGGCGTGGAAATAGGAGCAACAACGGAGGAGGAGAAGGACGCTTTGGGGTCATTTCTTTACCGCATCTCAAAGGTCGGTCTTTTTACTTTGGGGTGGGTGCTTGATTGTTCTGTGGCATGTCTCTTTGTTTATTTTTAATGTTTAAAATGGCCTTTTAGCTCCAAAGCCCTCTGCTTGCTTTGTTCTTTGAGAAATATATGTTGGGGAATATGGAAATGTGGGAGAAATGGGGGTCGTTGGATGAATTTTTGCATGCCCCTTTGTTTACCTTGCTGAATATTAAATGGCCTCGCAGTTCAACAGCCTCTCTTCTTACTTTCTGGCTGATAATATGTGTGGTAATATGGCAGTGTGGGAGAAATGGGGTGGTTGGATGTATTTTTGCATGCCCCTTTGTTTACCTTGCTGAGTATTAAACGGCCTTGCAGTTCAACAGCCTCTCTTCTTACTTTCCGGCTGATAATATGTGTGGTAATATGGCAGTGTGGGAGAAATGGGGTGGTTGGATGTATTTTTGCATGCCCCTTTGTTTACCTTGCTGAATATTAAATGGCCTCGCAGTTCAACAGCCTCTCTTCTTACTTTCTGGCTGATAATGTGTGTGGTAATATGGCAGTGTGGGAGAAATGGGGTGGTTGGATGTATTTTTGCATGCCCCTTTGTTTACCTTGCTGAATATTAAATGGCCTTGCAGTTCAACAGCCTCTCTTCTTACTTTCTGGCTGATAATGTGTGGTAATATGGCAGTGTGGGAGAAATGGGGTGGTTGGATGTATTTTTGCATGCCCCTTTGTTTACCTTGCTGAGTATTAAATGGCCTTGCTGTTCAACAGCCTCTCTTCTTACTTTCCGGCTGGTAATATGTGTGGTAATATGGCAGTGTGGGAGAAATGGGGTGGTTGGTTGTATTTTTGCATGCCCCTTTGTTTACCTTGCTGAGTATTAAACGGCCTTGCAGTTCAAAAGCCTCTCTTCTTACTTTCTGGCTGATAATATGTGTGGTAATATGGCAGTGTGGGAGAAATGGGGTGGTTGGATGTATTTTTGCATGCCCCTTTGTTTACCTTGCTGAGTATTAAACGGCCTTGCAGTTCAAAAGCCTCTCTTCTTACTTTCTGGCTGATAATATGTGTAGTAATATGGCAGTGTGGGAGAAATGGGGTGGTTGGATGTATTTTTATGCTCTGTTTTATATTGTTGTTATTAAATTGAAATGTTGATGTTTTATAACGTTATTTTATGTAAACTGCCCCGAGCCTGCTGGAAGGAGTGGTACATCAAAATGAATAATAAATATAAATAAATAAATAAGAAAATAGTTATACGTTTTACATTTCTGGGCAGGTGATCTTTGGGACTTGGTTTTTTAATCAGTAGCTCCCATGCTGAAAAAGTGTGGGCACCCCTGCACTGGATGAACTGACACAAAATTTTGACACCGTATTTATTTATTTATTTATTTACTGTATTTTTATGCCGCCCCTCTCAACCCGAAGGCATAAGGTTATTGGTGAACTACAATTCACATCATACCAGGTTAACCCCCTGAAGCTCCATCAATACTTAAGGTTTGTCACGTTGGACACGTTTGCACCAGATCAGGCCCGGGCAAACTTTCTAACTTGGGGGCCGCATGCTAGCACTCCCTGCTAGGACTGGCCGCCTGGTAATGGAAGGAAGGAGGAAGGAAAGAGAGAAGGAAGGAAGGACGAAAGGGAGGAAGGGAAGGATGGAAGGAGAAAGAGGGAGAGAGGGAGGAAAGACAAAAGGGAAGGAAGAAAGGACAAAAGGGTGGAAGGTAAGGATGGAAAGAAAGAAGGGGAGGATGGAAAGAAAAAGAGAAGGAAGGATAGAAGGGAAGAGAGAAGGAAGGAAAGACAAAAGGGAAGGGAAGGAAAGAGAAAAAGAGAGAGGGAGGAAAGAAAGGAAAAAGAGAAGGAAGGAAAGAAGGAAGGAAGGAAGGAAAGGTGAAGGAAAGAGAAGAAAGGAAAGACAAAAGGGAAGGAAGGAAAAAGGGAGAAAAACAGAGAGGGAGGAAATATGGAAGGAAGGATGGATGGATGGAAGGAAGGGAAGGGAGGAAGGATAAGGCGAAAAGAGAAGGAAGGAAAGACAAAAGGAAAGGAAATGAAAGGAAGGAAGGGGGAAAGGTGGAAAGGAAGGATGGAAGGATAGAAAGGAAGGCAGGAAGGAAGGAAGGAAGGAAGGAAGGAAGGAAGGAAGGAAGGAAGGAAGGAAGGAAGGAAAAAATAGAGTGAGGGAGGAAAGCAGGAAGGAAGGAAGGAAGGAAGGAAGGAAGGAAGGAAGGAAGGAAAGAAAAAATAGAGCAAGGGAGGAAAGCAGGAAGGAAGGAAGGAAGGAAGGAAGGAAGGAAGGAAGGAAGGAAGGAAGGAAGGAAGGAACGAAGGAACGAAGGAACGAAGGAACGAAGGAACGAAGGAAGGAAGGAAGGAAGGAAGGAAGGAAGGAAGGAAGGAAGGAAGGAAGGTCAAAAGGGTGGAAGGGAAGGAAGGAAGGATAAAGGAAAAAGAGAAGAAAGGAAAGACAAAAGAAAAGGAAATAGAAAAAGTGAGAGTGAGGAAAGAGAGAGGGAAGGATAAAGGAAAAAGGGAAGGAAGGGAAGGAAGGAAGAAAGAAAGAAAGGAAAAAACAAAAGGGAAGGAAGGAGAAAAATAGAGAGAGGGAGGAAAGAGGCAAGGAAGAGAGGGCAAAAGGGTGGAAGAAAGGAAGGATAAAGGAAAAAGAGAAGGAAAGAAGGAAAGACAAAAGGAAAGGAAAGGAGGAGAAAGAGGGGAAGAGGGAGGAAAGAGGGAAGGAAGGGTAAAAGGGTGGAAAGGAAGGAAGGAAGGAAGGAAGGAGAAAGAGGGAAGGAGGGAGGGAGGAAAGAGAGGAAGGGTGGAAGGGAAGAAAGGAGAAAGGAAAAAGAAAAGGAAGGAAAGACAAAGGGAAAGAGAAAATGAGAGAGTGAGGAAAGAGGGAAGGAGGGATAAAGGAAATAGAGAAGGAAAGAAAGAAGGAAGGGAAGGATGAAAGAAAGAGAAAAAAGGGAAGGAAGGAGAAATATAGAGAGAGGGAGGAAAGATGGAAGGAAGGAAGGGAGGGAGGGAGGGAGGAGAAAAATAGAGAGACGAAAGAGGCAAGGAAGAAAGGGCAAAAGGGTGGAAGAGAAGAAAGGAAGGATAAAGGAGAAGGAAAGAAGGAAAGACAAAAGGAAAGGAAAGGAGGAGAAAGAGGGGGAGAGGGAGGAAAGAGGGAAGGAAGGGTAAAAGGGTGGGAAGGAAGGAAGGAAGGAAGGAAGGAAGGAAGGAAGGAAGGAAGGAAGGAGAAAGGGGGAAGGAACGAGAAAGGGGGAAGGAAAGGAAGGGAGGGAGGGAGGAAAGAGAAGAAGGGTGGAAGGGAAGGGGGAAGGAAAGGAAAGGAAGGGATGTTGAAAGAGGGGAGGGCCTGAGAAAAGAGTGCAAGGGCCGCATCCGGGCCCCGGTCCTGGGTTTGCCCGTGCCTGCTCTCGATGCATCATGGGTGGGGTCCAGTGCGCTCTTTTGCCGCAAGATGAATGGCAACTCCCACCTCTTATCACAAGCTCCATTTCCGGAGAGGCATTCCTGCTCGTCTCCCACACAGAAGTGGGGATGCCTCTTCAGCAATATATTAAAATAATCTTCTTTTTTTTTTAAAATGAAAACCCACCACCAATTTTTCGAGTCAATTAGGCCCGACCAATTAATGCACTTCATAAATCTCAGTGTGCCAGGGGGCCCTACCCGCTCTTTGCCGCTGATCTCCAGCTGCAGCTCCTTCTCCCTGAGCTTCTTCCAGTGAGCAAAGTACTTCGTCAGCGGCGTCCCTTCTTCTCGGACCGTCTTTTCCCATTGATCCTGGGAAGAATCACAACCAATGGAAACAAGGCTATCGTGAATTACAGAGGAAAGAGAGGTTGGAAATAGCAGCTTTCCAAGCCTTCACTATTTGTTTGTTAATGTATATATTTGCTAACCAAGGTCACAACAACATCTGTTATAGAACTCCAATACGCTGATGACGACGTAGTCTGTGCACATTCAGAAGAAGACCTAAACGCCACTCTAAACACCTTTGGAGAGGCATACGAGTTATTGGTTGATTACCTGTAACCGTAGTTCCCTGAGTGGTCACCTGTGAATTCGTACATATAGTAATTCCTGTGCCTCCGCAGACAGTTCGGAATCTTTTAGAAAGATGTTATCACTTTAAATGGTAGCCCCGCCCACTCTCCTTGAGTATGTATAGCCAGTGGGAGGGGCGGCCACCTCAGATCCTTTTCTCTGCCGCCATTGCAACAGCTGGGAATCATTCTCATATTTCTTTGACTGGTCACAACAACATATGTCATAGAATTCCAATATGCTGATGACAACGTAGTCTGTGCACATTCAGAAGAAGACCTACAAGCCACTCTCAACACCTTTGCAGAAGCATACGAGAAGCTATTTCACCTCAGGAGACTGGTCACAACAACATATGCTATAGAATTCCAATATGCTGATGACAACGTAGTCTGTGCACATTCAGAAGAAGACCTACAAGCCACTCTCAACACCTTTGCAGAAGCATACGAGAAGCTATTTCACCTCAGGAGACTGGTCACAACAACATATGCTATAGAATTCCAATATGCTGATGACAACGTAGTCTGTGCACATTCAGAAGAAGACCTACAAGCCACTCTCAACACCTTTGCAGAAGCATACGAGAAGCTATTTCACCTCAGGAGACTGGTCACAACAACATATGCTATAGAGACTTCCAATATGCTGATGACAACGTAGTCTGTGCACATTCAGAAGAAGACCTACAAGCCACTCTCAACACCTTTGCAGAAGCATACGAGAAGCTATTTCACCTCAGGAGACTGGTCACAACAACATATGTCATAGAATTCCAATATGCTGATGACAACGTAGTCTGTGCACATTCAGAAGAAGACCTACAAGCCACTCTCAACACCTTTGCAGAAGCATACGAGAAGCTATTTCACCTCAGGAGACTGGTCACAACAACATATGTCATAGAATTCCAATATGCTGATGACAACGTAGTCTGTGCACATTCAGAAGAAGACCTACAAGCCACTCTCAACACCTTTGCAGAAGCATACGAGAAGCTATTTCACCTCAGGAGACTGGTCACAACAACATATGTTATAGAATTCCAATATGCTGATGACAACGTAGTCTGTGCACATTCAGAAGAAGACCTACAAGCCACTCTCAACACCTTT
>JARBWK010000017.1:2319530-2362232 GCA_030556195.1 Anolis apletophallus | reverse complement strand
GGGTTGGGTCACCAGCACTGAGACTGATAAACCCAATGTTGTTGAGATTCCTCTTTATGTCAGGCCCGGTAGGTCTGTAAATAATGGCACACTCACTGAAGTAGTTAACAAGAGGAATTGAGCTTTATTCAGCCTTACTCCAGGCAGAGCAAAGAGGAATCTGAGCTTTCCCGCCAAAACGCTGAGAGAAAAACCCTTCTGGTAAACTCCCTCCCTCCTCCCAGACTTAGGCCCACCCCCCTCTGCTGGCTCCTTGTCACTATGGCAGCCCAAAGCCAAGCTGTTTATTGAACTGCTCTGGCTGGGCCTGACACTCTGCTGGACTGAATGTCACCGAGAGATCACTGTCTCCCAAAGCAGATACTCTACTCCCAACTCAAGAACGGAAAACGGAAGGTTGGTGGACAGGAAAAGACATTGAAAGATGGGTTTAAAGCAGGGGTGGGCAACCTACAGCCAGGGGGCTGGATCCGGCCTGATAGCCGGTTCTGTCCGGCTCGGGGAGAAGGGCGTCGGGGGCGGGGCCAAGAGGAAGGGGTGCCGCTGCCGCTCGGGGCGGGAGGCAGGTCTTCCTGGCCCTCTCCCTCCCTCCTTCCTTCCTTCCTTCCTCCCCTCCCCCCCTCTCTCTGCCTCTGCCGCGCCCTCAGCCAGTCACTGCAGGGACGCAGCAGGGACGCAGCACAGCGCTCTGTCACCGTGTCCCTCCGCCAGGCCAAAAAAAAAGGAAGGGGAGAGCAGCAGGCGATCGGAGGCTGCAGGCCTCCGCCCGCTCTCGCCACCAGCCGTTCCCCAGCTGATCGCCTGCTATGGAGTGCCGCTGCCGCCATCCCATCGCGGGCTCTGTGAGGCCTGCGTCAGCAGACAGGCCAGAGGAGCAGCGGCTTTGGAGTGCCTGCCATCCCTGCAGGCGATCCGCGACCTGCGGTGGCTTACCGCCCTGGCGACCTGGAAGACTTGATCATCTTCTGGGTCGCCAGGGCAATGAGCCGCCTCAGATTGCCGAGTGCTCCCGCTGCACGCCCAGATCGCCTCCAGGGATGGCAGGCACTCCAAAGCCGCCGCTCTTCCGGCCTGCGTCAGACATGCTTGGGACCTAATGCGCATGCCCGGCGGCGGCGAGGGAGGCTGGCGGCGGAGGCCAGCGGCGAGGAGGCCAGCGGCGAGGGAGGCCAGCGGCGAGGAGGCCGGCGGCGGCGGCCAGCAGCGGTGGCGGCGGAGGCCAGCGGCGGGAGGCCAGCGCGAGGAGGCCAGCAGCAGTGAGGGAGGGAGGCAGAGGTAGGCGGCGGCGACGGAGGAGGAGGAGGCGGAGGAGGAGGCGTCCAAGGGAAAGGCTTAGGGATGGCGGAGGGCGCCGAGGAGGGTCCACCCTTCCAGGTGGGCAGGCCGCGCTTCAAGCAGGCAAGCGCCGGGGCCCACTTTTTGGCTCAAAATATTTTTTTCCAATTTTCCTCTTCTAAAATCTAGGTGCGTCTTATCAGCAGGTGCGCCTTATGGTGCGAAAAATACGGTAATGTTATATTATAATTTCAATATATTATGTCTCTATATATACTGTAAACTATAATACAATAATTATGATATTAATACTAATAATATATGAATATTTCTTGATATATTAATATGTTAATATTAATGTTGTGTAATATATGGTAAATATAGTAAGTAAATAAATAATGTAGATTAGAATGTAGTTCAGACTGTAGGTGCGGCCCTCCATAATATTTTTTGGCTCTCATGTGGCCCCTTGGAAAAAATAATTGCCCACCCCTGCTCTACTCCCAACTCTAGAACGGAAAACAGAAGGAAAAAAGATTGAAAGATGAGTTCAAAGCCAAACTTAAAATTGTGGCATAGACACCGAGAAGTGGGAAGCCCTGGCCCTTGAGTGCTCTAACTGGAGGTCAGATGTGACCAGCAGTGCTGCAGAGGTACGAATGGAAGGCGAAACGTGCCAAGAGGAACTCACCACAGCGTCCCGGTTCGCGACGCCAAAGGCGGCTTTCTGGCGCTTGGCAGTGATGTAGGCGGAGTTTTCCTGCAGCTTCTCCAACAGCTGACGGATGGTCTTGCAATAGTTGGCAACCTTGCAGTCCTTCAGGAAAGACTTCAGCTGCAGGAGGAGGAGGAGGAAGGAACAGGAAACGAAGGAGACGGGAGAAGAATCCATCAAAGGTTTCCAACTTAAAGCAAACCAAAAAAACCCCAAAAACAAACGGAAAAATAAAATCCCCTCCAACTTCTGTTCCTTTCAAGATTGTATATTTAGAAAGTAGCGCAAGTTGAGAAACGAGGACAGGCGGAATCGAGCAAATGCAGAAGCATGGCTCTGATGTCAAAAGCATGGGAATACGTTTCCGCGACATCAGTGTTTCCCAACCTTCCTGATGCCACGACCCCTTAATACGGTTCCTCATGATGCGGTGACCCCCAACCATAACATCATTTTCATTGCTACTTCATAACTGTCATTTTGCTACTGTTATGGATCATAATGTAAATATTTGGCATGCAGGATGTATTTCCATTGTTACTTACTTACTTATTTATTTATTTATTTATTATTCGGGCTTCTATGCCGCCGACTCCCTGAGGCTCGCGGCGGCTTACAGGAGCCGAAGGGCACAGTAAAATACAGGCAATAAGCAGTTAAAAACAATTAAAAACAACAGCAGTACAGTAATTAACAACACAGTTAACACAATGAACAGCACATCATCCTCAGAAGAACGAATAGATGGCGGGGCATGGGCAGGACTTACTCACCCAAGGCCTGCTTAAACAGGTATGTTTTACAGGCCCGTCTAAACGGGAGCAAGTCCTTCATAGCCCGAGTTCCGGCCGGGAGGGCGTTCCACAGCGTAGGTGCTATGACAGAGAACGCCCCGGCGGGTAGCAGTCAGCCTTGCGAGTTTAGCTGAAGGTATCTCCAGGAGATTGGAGTCCTCAGACCGAAGTGATCTCGGGGCAATATGGGGTGAGACGGTCCTCAAATACGCTGGCCCCAGGCCGTGTAAGGCCTTTAAGGTGAGGACCAACACTTTGAAGGTGATCCGGTGCTCAATTGGCAGCCAGTGCAGATCCTGCAAAACAGGTGTTATGTGGGCGCCAGCTGGCGTGCCAGACAGGAGCCGGGCGTCAGTGTTCTGCACTAGCCTGAGCTTCCGGGTCACCGACAGAGGAAGGCCAACGTAGAGCGCGTTGCAGTAATCCAGCCTTGAGATGACTGTGGCTTGGATCACCGTGGCCAGATCGTTCCGGGAGATAGGGGCCAGCCTCCTTGCCTGTCGAGGTGAAAAAGCGATCTTGCTGACCGCAGAGACCTGGGCCTCCATGGTCAGCTGGGAGTCCAAATGGACCCCCAGGCTCTTTACGGAAGGCGATGGGCATAACACCGCACCGTCCAGGCTCGGAAGCTGGACATTAACATCACCCGGGCGACCCAGCCACAAGATCTCCGTCTTCGCCGGATTCACCCTCAACCTACTGGCTCGCAGCCATCCAGTAACGGCTTCGAGGCAGTGTTGGAAATTATCGGGGACAGAACCCGGCCTGCCCTCCATCCTCAGAATGAGCTGGGTGTCGTCAGCGTACTGGTGAAACATAATCAAAACAATATGTTTAGGGGAGCATGGACAACGGATGATGGGATTTGCAGTACCTTCAACCATTTTTGCTCTGACTTACAGAGACCACGGAGACCCACACGCATGACAGACCTGGACCAAACTTGGCACACAAAACTCCGAAGTTTGGGAGAAATTCACATCTATCTATCTATCTATCTATCTATCTCTATATATATTTTCTATATCTCTATATCTTCTCTGTATCTTCTATATATCTCTATCTCTATATCTCTCTATATATCTACTCTATATTCTCTATTCTATATATGTGTGTATGTATATATATCCACATATATATATATAAAACTAGCTGAACCCGGCACGCGTTGCTGTGCCCTATGTAGTAGATGTGGAAAAGTATGTAAGGGTTTGAAATGATGTGTGTGTTGTGTGTGTGTATATATGTGTATGCTTGTGTGTAGGTATGGCTGTATGTGTGTTTAATATTTGTGTGTGTGTTTGTATTTGTGTCTGTGTATATGTGGGGGTGTTTGTGTGTCTGTGGGTTTGGGTGTGAATGTATGGGTTTGTGTATATATGTGTATGTGTGTATATTTGTGTTTGTTGTTTTGTGTGTGTATATTTGTGTGTGTGTGTGTGTATATATATGTATGTGTGTTTGTGGTAATGTTTGTGTGTATGTATGTTTTTGTATATACAGTATATGTGTGTCTATGTATGTGTATATTTGTGTAGGTTTGTGTTCTTTTGTGCAGTATGTTGTGTTTTTTATCCATTTGTGTTTGTTGTTAGCTTGCCTGTGTCTTCCTTGTCCATCTGTTCTGGTTCCTGTTGGCCGCCTTCTCGCTGTCCTCCGGTGCCTCTCTTCCGTTCCCAGAAGAGGAGGGGAAGGGAGAGAGACCGTGCGGGCCCCTTTCGTAGGAGGAGGTGGAGGACGTGGGCCCGACCACAGCCCTCTTCCCTGCGAAGGTCACTCTTTGGCTCACCCGGTGGCAGGGAAGTGGCGAAGGGGGAGAGATGATGGCGGCGGCGCCATGGCCGCTCTTCCGGTCCTTTGCGCTCCTCCGCCGGTTCCGTGGTGCTTCCTGAAGAGGAGGAGGAAAGGGGCCCTCGCGATGTCTCTCCTTCGCCTCATTTTCTAGGAGTCGAAGGGAGGAGGTGGAGGAGAGCGAGAAGGGGGTGGAAGAGGCAGCCAGGGCTCCGGCAGTATCGCTCCCTCTGCGTCGCTTCCCTGTCGAAGGGTGCACTCTCCTCTGCCGCCTCTCTTCCGCTCCCAGGAGAAAAGGGCGAAGGGAGAGAGATCGCGCGGGGCCCCCTGTCGTCCTCCTCTTCAGGGAGCAGCACGGAGGCGGCAGAGGAGAGCACAAAGGGGCCGGAAGAACGGCCATGGCGCCGCGGTCATCGCTGCCCCTTCGCCACTTCCCTGCCACAGGGTGGGCCGAAGAGCGACCTTCGCAGGGAGGAGTGCTGCGTTGGAGAACGTTGCTGTGTTCAGGCCCACGTCCTCCCCCTCCTCCTGTGAAAGGGGCTCAAGACGGTCCCTCTCCCCTCCCCCTCCTGTGCTGGGAGCGGAAGAGAAGCAGCGGAGGAGAGCGAGAAGGCTATGAATTTCCTGTTAGTGTGTGATGTATGTGTTTCCTGGCGGGTTTGGTTTTTGTGAGGGACAACTTCCGGGGGAGTGTTATTTGCGGGACAGGAAGTGGTTTTATCGCCATTTTGTTTGTAGTTTTTTTGGGTTCCGGATGGCTCCATAGGTTTGCATGGGGTTTTTTGGGGGCCGGTTTTAGGGGTCTTCGGAGGTATGTTTTGGGGTTTTTTTGTGCCACGATTGTTGGTGTTGGTTCGTGGAAATGTGTGGGGTGGGTTTTGAGGGTCTGGGTGTTATGGTGTGTCCGTGCATAAGCGTCAAAAACGGACTCTCTCTTTTTATATGTATACTAGCTGAACCCGGCACGCGTTGCTGTGCCCTATGTAGGAGATGTGAGGAAGTTTGGGTATGTAAGGAGGGAGGAAGGGAGGGAGGAGAGAAATAAGGAAGGAGGGATGGGAGGAAGGAAGGAAAGAAGGAAGGAAGGAGAGAAGAAGGGAAGGGAAGGAGGGAAGGAGAGAAAGAAGGAAGGGTGGATAAAATGAAGGAAGGAAGGAAAGAGAGGAAGGAAGGAGGGAGGGAGGGATGGGAGGAGAGAAGGAAGGAAGGAAGGAAGGAGAGAAGGAAGGAAGGAAGGTGAGAAGTAAAGAAGGAGAGAAGGAAGGAAGGAGAGAAGGAGAGAAGGAAGGAGGGAAGGAAGGAGAGAAGTAAAGAAGGAGAGAAGGAAGGAAGGAGGGAAGGAAGGAAGGAAGGAGAGAAGAAGGGAAGGGAAGGAGGGAAGGAGAGAAAGAAGGAAGGGTGGATAAAATGAAGGAAGGAAGGAAGAGAGGAAGGAAGGAGGGAGGGATGGGAGGAGAGAAGGAAGGAAGGAAGGAAGGAGAGAAGGAAGGAAGGAAGGTGAGAAGTAAAGAAGGAGAGAAGGAAGGAAGGAGAGAAGGAGAGAAGGAAGGAGGGAAGGAAGGAGAGAAGTAAAGAAGGAGAGAAGGAAGGAAGGAGGGAAGGAAGGAGAGAAGGAGAGAAGGAAGGAAGGTGAGAAGTAAAGAAGGAGGGAGAGAATGAAGGAGGGATGGGAGGAGAGAAGGAAGGAAGGAAGGAGGGAAGGAAGAAAGGAGAGAAAGAAGGTATGAGAGAAGGAAGGAAAGGAGTGAGCCGTGGGCTGACCTTCCCCCCTCCTCTTCCTCCTGTGCCTTGGGATCTCTCCTCTTCCGGGAGTGGCAGGGAGTTGGGGCGCCATCGCCTCTTCGCTCTTCCTTGCCACTGTGGTCTCCTTGGCTTCCTCCGCTGCTTTCCTCATGTTCGTGGACTGTGGTCGGGAACGTTTTGGAGGCTGGGAGATGGAGGAGGGGGCGGGTATCCAGGAAGCTCCGCCCCTGCTTCCCAGGGAGCGTTGCGGAGGCTTCTGGGAGGTGTAGTTCCATGGCCTGATCCGCCTCCTCCTCCATCTCTGAGGCTTCTAAACGTTCCCGGGCCGAACCGAGGCGGCCCGGGTCGACGAACATGAGGAAGGCAAGGAGGAAGGCAGGTAGGCGGCATTGGCGAGGAAGAGCGATGAGGCGGCGCCCAGGTCCCTGCCAGTCCCGGAAGAGGGGTTAGCAGGGAGAGGCATCACAGAGCAGCCATCCTCCGCCGCATGTTGCCGGGCGGCGCGGGCGCTGCCTTGGGCTCCTTGTGTTTCTGGGCCTCCTCCGCCGCTTCCAAGCCAGCCCCTAACCTCCGGGAGGGCATTCAGGTGGGGAGGAGGTTCCGTTCCGCAGTGGAGAGCATGTGAATGGGACGGGCTGGGGATGGGGCGAAGCCGCCGCTGGCGGATCCTTCTCCCATAGGTTTGAATGGGCAATTTTGGGGGTCTTGTTTAGGGGTCTGTTGAAGTTTAAGGGTGGGGGATTTGTGCCTAGTTGGTACCTCATGGCCTGGTGAAACGTGTGTTGTGGGGTTTGTGGTTCTGGGGGTTATGGTGTGGCCGTGCATAATCGTCAACCCACGACCGTGTCTCCTTTATATATATAGATAGATTTTTATATATATTTATATATCTGTATATATTATAAAAAGAATGTATGTATGTATATGTGCGGAGAGTGGAAGGGCGGAAGGATATGTGGCAGCTTTCTGATTGGTTCCCATTGTGGGATTATTTGCATAACGCCTCTGATTGGCCATCACCACCAATATTCCGAAACTCTACAGTGGCAGAGGGGGGTAAGGAAAAGGCCTGAGGCAGTCAGGCATGGTGGGAGTTTAAGTCCAAAACACTTTGCAGCCTCCAACAATGAGACAACAAAACCAAACTTGGCACACAGAACCCACAAAACCCACTTTACGTCTTGGTGCAGTTTGAGGGAGGGTGGACCACGGAGGATGGGACTTGCAGTACCTTCACTCACTTACTCTGACCAGCACGGGTGATGGACCTGGACCAAACTTGGCACACATAACCCCCATGATGCCCTTTACATCCTGGTGCAGTTTGGGAAAGATGGACCATGGATTATGGGATTTGTAGTACTTCCAAACGCTTTGGTTCCCAGAGACCACTGTGGCCCCCAAGAAAGACCGATAAATACCAAACTTGGCACACAGAGCCCCCATGACACACTATGTCCTGGTGCAGTTTGGAGAAGAGCAGAGCATGGATGATGGGGCTTGAAGTACCTCCATTCACTTCCCGAGACCGCTGCAACCCTCATCCAATGACTGATCAAGACCAAACTTGGCACACATAACCCCCATGACTGCCTTCACATCATGGTGAGGTTTGGGGGACCATGGACAATGGATGATGGGACTTGGAGTACTTACCAACCCTTCTGTTCCCAGAGACCACTGTGGCCCCCAACAAAGACCAATAAAGACCAAACTTGGCACAGAGAGCCCCCATGACCCACTCTACATCCTGGTGCAGTTCTGTGTGAGACGGACCACGAATGATGGGACTTGAAGTACCTTCACTCACTTCCTGAAAACAATGCAACCCTCATCCATTCGCCAATACAGACCACACTTGGCACACAGAGCCCCCATGACCCAATCTACATCCTACTGCAATTTGGAGGAGGGTGGCCCACAGAGGTGCGGAGGAATATGTGCCAGCATTTCAATTGGTTGCCACTGTGGGGTTATTTGCATAAAGGACACTGATTGGCCAGCCTCAGAACTCCAACACGCTAAGGCACCACATTATCTGCATAAAGGACTCAGATTGGCCTTTATAGAGATCTATGTATATAATAAAAGTCAGTGTTTGCGGCGGGAGGTGCGGAGGAATATGTGGCAGCTTTCTGATTGGCTCCCACTGTGGGATTATTTGCATAAAGGACTCTGATTGGCCAGCCTCAGAACTCCAACAATCTAAGGCACCAGACAGAGAGCATTGGTTGCCACTGAGTAACTATTTGCATAAAGGACTCTGATTGGCCAGCAAAACAGAATACAACTGAATGCTTGAGTTAGCCAAATGATAGTTTTTTTCCATTGGAAATGGAATGATCATTTTCTGGGAGGTGCGGAGGTGCCAAGGAATATGAGAAAGCATTTCGATAGGTTGCCACTATGGGATTATTTGCATAAAGGACTTTGATTGGCCAGCCTCACAACTCCAACATTCTACGGCCCCAGACAGAGGGGATTGGTTGCCACTGAAATGGTATTTACATAAAGGACTCCGATTGGCCATCCACATTCCAACATTCTAAGGTGACTCACAGGGAAAAGGAAAGGCCTCAGGCAGTCAGACACTGCAGCCCACAGCAGTGATGGATCAGGACCAAACTTGGCACGCAGGGGCCCAATAGCCCACTTCACAATGCGACTCTCACCCAATGACCACTACAGACCAAAATTAGCATACAGAGCCCCCTTGACCCACTCTAGACCCCGGTGCTGTTTCAAAGAGGATGGACCACAGATGATGGGACTTGAAATACCTTCAGTCACCTTCCGAGACTGCTGCAACCCTCATCCAAAGAATGATCAAGACCAAATGTGACACACAGAGCCCCCATGACCCACTCTACATCCCGGTGCTGATTGGAGGGGGAAGGACCATGGCCAATGGGACTCGCAGTACCTTCACTAAGTTCCTGAGACCACTGCAAGCCACATAAACATCTAATAGGAACCAACCTTGGCACACAATGCCTTCCTCAAATAACCCGGGCACTGCCGGGTCCCCAAGCTAGTATAATAATAATGATGGGTCTGGACCAAACTTGGCACGAATACTCAATATGCCCAAATGTAAACACTGGTGGAGTTTGGGGAAAATAGACCTTGAGATTTGGTAGGTGGCGTTGCTGGGATGTATAGTTCCCCTACAATCAAAGAGCATTCTGAACTCCACCAATGATAAAATTGAGCCAAACTTCTCACACAGAATCCCCATGCCTTGAAGGGACTCACTGGCGCAAGCGAGCCTCCCTCCAGCCTCGCATTCTCTCCCTAACCAGCACATGCGCACCATGCTGCCATGTGCCGAGCACGTCTGCTCTCCCCTCCCAGCTTGGGGTCTCAGAAACAGCTCTCCCCTTGGCTGACAGGCCGGCCAATCACAACGGAGGAGGCCTTTTGGTGGGAGAATTCACCATCTACTTCCAAAAAGGAAGAGAAGGACAGGCGGGGAGCTCTTCAGCCTTCTCTGCCAAAGGGGTTCCTAAGACCATCAGAAATATATGTATCTGATGATATTTGATGTAGCATCCACCCCTCCAAAAACCCTCACATGTTATAGCATTCCCCAGGCGTCTGAACCCACACAGATTCAATTATCCACGGCTTGAAAATATTAAAAGTACGCAATGTTCCCTTACCTGAAGAACAGCTGGGAGAGCGAGCTCCGGAAACCCAATCATGTAGGCCTGGCTATGAAGATACTCCAAAGTCAAATCATAAAGCTGATCAATGAGTCCGTCCTGGAAGGGACAGAATGGAAATGGGGGGAAAGGGATGATTCCCACTCAAATTAAAGGGTTCAAAGGATGTTCCAAAGAGGGAAGAATGGGTTTAGATGGCAGACCTCCATGTCCCACCCTATCTCCCCATGGGGACCCAGGCTGGCTTCCAACATAGTAACAGGCAAACATTCAATGCCTATATTAACAATGCCAGAGCTAGATATAGACCTATAATTATATATACTAATTTCACATATGCATTTCCCCCTGAAACATTTGCAAATCCTCTCTCTATATATCTGCATTTCCCTCCTGCAATATTTGCAAGCCCTATATATCGATGTTTATATCTGTCTATACATCTAACTCTTTCTATATACGTGTGTGTACATTGCCCATGCAATATTTGCAAGCCCTATATATCTATATTCATATCTATCTAGACATGTCTATCTATATTTGTGTGTGTATTTCCCCTGTAATATCTGTGAGCCCTATATACCGTGTTTCCCCGAAAGTAAGACAGCGTCTTACTTTCTTTTCCCCCCGAAAAGTCCCCCTACGTCTTACTTTCGGGGTACGTCTTATATAAACAAAGACGTACCCCGTCGCCACGCCCACGCCGCCGCCACGCCGCCGCCGCAACCGGCCCATCGGCCGCGGCACACCTCCGCGGCGCACCTTTCTGCTAGGCCTCTCAAGGAAGGGAGGGGGAAGAGTCCCAGAGGCGTGGCTAAGCGGCGCTGCCAGAGTGACGCGTCGCCGCAGCCACGCCTCTGGGACTCTTCCCCTCCCTTCGTTGGAGAAAGGAGAGGAAGAGGAAGAGTCCCAGAGGCGTGGCTACGGCGCGCGTCACTCTGACGCAGCACCGCTTAGCCACGCCTCTGGGACTCTTCCCCTCCCTTCTCGTTGGAGAAAGGGAGGGAAGGAAGAGTCCCAGAGGTGTGGCTGCGGCGACGCGTCACCTGACGCAGCCGCCAGCCACGCCTCTGGGACTCTTCCCCTCCCTTCGTTGGAGAAAGGGAGGGAAGAGGAAGAGTCCCAGAGGCGTGGCTGCCGGCGACGCGTCACTCTGACGCAGCGCCGCCAGCCACGCCTCTGGGACTCTTCCCCTCCCTTCGTTGGAGAAAGGGAGGAAGAGGAAGAGTCCCAGAGGTGTGGCTAAGCGGCGACGCGTCACTCTGACGCAGCGCCGGCAGCCACGCCTCTGGGACTCTTCCCCCTCCTTCGTTGGAGAAAGGGAGGAAGAGGAAGAGTCCCAGAGGCGTGGCTAAGCAGCGACGCGTCACTCTGACGCAGCGCCGCTTAGCCACACCTCTGGGACTCTTCCCCCCTCCCTTCCTTGGAGAGGCCTAGCAGAAAGGTGCGCCGCGGAGGTGTGCCGCGGCCAATGGGCCGGTTGCGGCGGCGGCGACCAGGTACGGCTTACATTCGGGGTATGGCTTACATTAGCCGACCCCCCTGACAGCCCCGATACGTCTTACAATCGGGGGTGTCATACTTTCGGGGAAACACGGTATCTATATCAGGGGTGGGCAATTATTTTTTCCAAGGGGCCACACGAGAGCCAAACAATATTATGGAGGGCCGCACCTAAAGGCTGAACTACATCTAATCTACATAATTTATCTATTTACTATATTTACTATATATTGCACATCATTAATATTAACATATTAATATATCAAGAAATATTCATATATTATTAGTATTACTATCAGAATTATTATATTAAAGTATATATATATAGACATTATAATATATTGAAATTATAATATAATATAGCATTACTATATTATATTATTATTATAAAATTATTATAAAATAATAATAAAAACCACTAAAATAAAATAAAATGAAATTCAAGAAGGCAAGGTGCGAACCAAGATAGAGGCTGACATCCTCAAGAGAGGAAGGATCCCAAGATGGAATGGCCCAATGGACCCAGCCCAGAGGATGGCAAAGCGGACCCAGCCGCCGCCGCAGCAGAGCACAGCAGCAGATGATCAGAGGCTGCAGGCCTCCGCCCGCTCTCACCCCCCAACTGTTCCCCAGCTGATGGCCCTGACATGGAGTGCCTGCCCTCCCGGGAGGCGATCCGGGCCTGCAGCAGGAGCAGTCGGCGACCTGAGGCGGCTGATTGCCCTGGCGACCCGGAAGACGATCAAGTCTTCCGGGTCGCCAGGGCGATCAGCTGCCGCAAGTCGCCGACTGCTCCTGCTGCAGGCCCGGATCGCCTCCCAGGATGGCAGGCACTCCAAAGCCGCCGCTCCTCTAATCATTCTCTGGAGCGGCGGGCTGTCTGCCGATGCAGGCCGCAAAGCCCGCAATGGGATGACAGCAGCAGCAGCCCTTCCTCTTGTGGAAATGGCCCCGCCCCCGACGCCCTTCTCCCCAGGTGCCGAAGGATCCACGGGCCAGTCTGAATCGGCCGCCGGGCCGCATCCGGCCCGCGAGCCGTAAGATGCCCAGGTCTGATCTATATTCATATATATCTATCTAGACATTTCTCTTTATATAGATAACTAGCTGACCCAGCCATGCGTTGCTGTGGGATTTTTTAAAATTGGGGACTGTGTGTATAGTTATGTATATGTACATGCGTGCATATGTGTGTACTTATGTTTATGTGTGTTTGTATATGTATGTGCGTGTATATGTGTTGATATGTGTAAGTACAGGTGTGTTTATGTATATGTATATGTGTATATTTGTATATTTCTGTGCATGTATATATGTGTGTGTGTATGTGTTTCTGTGTTCCTTTCTTCTCCCCTCTTTCCTTCCTTCCTTCACTCCATCCTTCTATCCTTTCCTTCCTTTCCCCTCCCCTCCTTCCTGCTATCCTTCCTTTTTCCTTACTTTCTTCTCCCCTCCTTCCTTCCTTCCTTCCTTCCCTCCCTTCCTTCTTTCCTTTCCCTCCTTCCTGCCATTCCTCCCCTTTCTGTATCAGTCCTTGCTCCCCTTGTCTCTGTCCCTACATTCCTTTCCCTACTTTCCCTACCACCACCAACATTCCGACTCTCTGAACTGCCAGGGGGTGGGGTGGGGGGCTCCCAGCCTACATTCTAACTGAGGGATTTGCATAATCCCTCTAATTGGTCGGCTTCACTAACATTCCGACGCTGTAAACTGCCAGATGGAGGTGGTGTGAGGGATCATGGGAGTTGTGGTCCATAATGTTTTTTTGGATTTGTGGCTGTTGGCTCCCTCTGTGGGTGGGGGGGGTTGTTTTGGTAAGCATGCCTCGTAGGGTTTTCTGGGTATGTGGGTTGTTTTTGTGTTTCTGCCTTGAGTGGTTTCTTTGTTTTGGAGCCAGGAAACATGACATGGAGGATTTTATATATATAGATGATCTCTCTATATGATTTGCAAAGACTTGCAAACATGTGAGAAGAAAATTCATATATGATATCATTTATATGTATACACACACAAAGATATACAGATATATAGGTAGCTCTATTATCAGTGGTTCTCAACCTGGGGTCCCCAGATGTTTTTGGCCTTCAACTCCCAGAAATCCTAGCAGCTGGTAAACTGGCAGGGATTTCTGGGAGTTGTAGGCCAAAAACATCTGGAGACCCCAGGTTGAGAACCACTGCTCTATATTATCAATATCTATATTAGATTTGCAGAGACTTGCACACATGTGAGGGGACAATTTATAAAAAAAATAATGTATACCTATAAACACAGATATACAGGTACATAGAAATCTGTATATATCTATATGTATATGGAATTTGCAAAGACCTCAAATCATATTTATTTATTTATTTATTATTTCACATTTGTCTGTCGCTCCCCCAACGGCTCGGGCGACTTACAACAGTTCGTAAATACAATTGTCAGATAACTCATAATAACTCACAGTAATACCATTAAGATGGAATTACAATTAGAACAGTTGAAACAACAAATGGAGTCGCAGTGGGCTGACAGCTAGGCGGTGCGAGCTACAGTCTAGCTAACTCCGAAGGCTTGTTGGAACAGCAATGTCTTAACTGCTCTCCTGAACGGGAGGAGGCCCTGGGTGGCACGGATGCCGGCGGGCAGTGCGTTCCACATGGTAGGGGCTGCAACAGAGAAAGCCCGGCGGCGGGTTGCGGACAGATGGTAGGTCCTCACATTTGGGATGACCAGGAGGTTTAGCTCTTGGAGCGCAGTGATCTGGTGGGATGATATGGGACAAGGCGGTCCCGCAGGTACACTGGCCCCAGACCATGTAAGGCCTTAAAAGTCAGGACTAACACTTTGAAGGCAATCCGGCATTCAATTGGGAGCCAGTGCAGTTCACGCAGGATTGGCGTGATGTGGTGGCCAATCGGGGACTCCCTGCCAGGAGTCGCGCTGCAGCGTTCTGCACCAGCTTGAGTCTCCGGATTACCGACAGAGGAAGGCCAATGTAAAGAGCGTTACAGTAGTCCAGCCTCGAGATGACCGTGGCTTGGATCACTGTGGCTAAGTCGCGCCGGGACAAATAGGGGGCCAGCTTCCTCGCCTGGCGAAGATGGAAAAATGCTACCCTGCTGACGCTGGAGACGTGGGCCTCCATCGACAACAGGGGGTCCAAGGTTACTCCCAAGCTCTTAACAGAGGGCAACGGACATAATGTCACGCCGTCCAGGGTTGGAAGCTGAACATCCCTACAGCCCGGAGGACCCAGCCACAGGATCTCCGTCTTTGCCGGATTCACCTTCAACCTACTGGCTCGCAGCCATCCAGTGACGGCCTCAAGGCAACGATGGAAATTATCGGGTACGGATTCGAGGCTGCCCTCCATCTCTCTGCTCTCGAGGCCCTGCTCTCGCTTCCGCCGACTTCTCAAATGCGGCTGATGGGGACGAGGGACAGGGCCTTCTCGGTGGTGGCTCCCCGCCTGTGGAATGCGCTCCCTATGGAGGTACGGTCCATCTCATCCCTCCTGGCATTCAGGAAAAAGGTAAAATCCTGGCTTTGGGACCAGGCGTTTGCACACCAGCACTAACAGTATGTTAGACGGGGATTTTAATGGAATGGATGATGAGGGCCAATGTTTTTATGGAGTGAATATTGTTTTAACTTGGAATGACTGTGTATGTTGTTGATGGAACTGTATTTTAATGTTGTTTTAATGTATTTTAATTGTTGTGGGGTTTTGGGGTTTTATACTGTATGATGTGGCATCGAATTGTGCCGTACTGTAAGCCGCTCTGAGTCCCCCCTCGGGGGTTGAGAAGAGCGGGGTAAAATCCTGAAATAAATAAATAAATAAATTCAAGATAAGCTGGGTGTCATCAGCATACTGATGGCACACCAGCCCAAAACTACGCACCAGCTAGGCAAGTG
Organism: Anolis apletophallus; assembly: GCA_030556195.1. Classification (NCBI taxonomy): domain Eukaryota; kingdom Metazoa; phylum Chordata; class Lepidosauria; order Squamata; family Anolidae; genus Anolis; species Anolis apletophallus. The sequence goes on along the minus strand of JARBWK010000017.1, from coordinate 2,346,837 downwards.
GTCGCATATAGATGTTAAATAAGAGAGGGGAGAAAATAGCCCCCTGAGGATCCCCGCAAAGAAGCGGGAACCCCGGAGACATCCTTGCCCCTCCTCACTCGTTGTAGCCGGTTCCGGAGGAAGGAGGTCACCCAATTAAGGGCTGTCCCCCTAACTCCGGCCCTGGCAAGGCGGTGAGTCAATAGATCATAATCGACTGTATCAAACGCCGCTGTGAGGTCCAATAACACGAGCAGCGCCGATCCACCCTGATCCAGCTGGCAGCGCAACTCATCCGAGATGGAGACCAGGACCGTCTCCGTCCCATGCCCCGGACGGAAGCATGAGGGGAAAATTCACATATAAATTTTATACACACACACACACACTCTATGTGTGTGTGTATATATATATACGCACACACAGAGCGAGAGAGAGATAGATACCGTGTTTCCCCGAAAATAAGACACCCCCGATTGTAAGCCGTATCGGGGGTGTCAGAGGGGTCGGCTTATATAAGCCGTACCCCGAATGTAAGCCGTGACCTCGGGCGCCATGGCGTGGCTGGCTTGGCTGGGCCCGGAATCCTCCTCCTCTTTCTTTCCAGCGGCGCCTTCCATCCTCCCAGCAGCGCCTTCTCCCTCTCGCGGATCTGCCCCCTCCTTCACTGAAGCCTGCAGGGAAACCGATCGATCAGTGAAGGGGGGCGGATCCGCGAGAGGGAGAAGGCGCCGGATCCCGCCCGCCACGGCGGCCAGGCGCTCGCGCCGCCCGGCTCGCCCCTCTCGCCGGTTCCAGCCCCCTCCCTCAGCCGCCCCTCTTCCCTTCCCCGCAACGGAGCCTGCAGGGCGAACGATCGGTTTCCTTGCAGGCTCCTCTGCGGGGACGGGAAGAGGCCCGGGCGCAATGGGGAGCCCTCTTGCGCCCGGGCCTCTTCCCTTCCCAACGGAGCCTGCAGGGCGATCGGTTTCCCCTGCAGGCTCCTCTGCGGGGACGGAAGAGGCCCGGCGCAAATGGGGAGCCCTCTTGCGCCGGGCCTCTTCCCTTCCCAACGGAGCCTGCAGGGCGAACGATCGGTTTCCTTGCAGGCTCCTCTGCGGGGACGGAAGAAGGGCCTAGGCGCAATGGGGAGCCCTCTTGCGCCCGGGCCTCTTCCCTTCCCGCCGCGGAGCCTGCAGGGCGAAACGATCGGTTTCCTTGCAGGCTCCTCTGCGGGGGAGGAAGAGGCCCGAGCGCAAGAGGGCTCCCCCATTGCGCCCGGGCTCTTCCCTTCCCGCAAACGGAGCCTGCAGGGCGAACGATCGGTTTCCTTGCAGGCTCCGTTGCGGGAAGGGAAGAGGCCCAGGCGCAAGAGGGCTCCCCCATTGCGCCTGGGCCTCTTCCCTTCCCGCAGAGGAGCCTGCAAGGAAACCGATCGTTCGCCCTGCAGGCTCCGTTGCGGGGAAGGAAGAGGCCCGGGCGCAAGAGGGCTCCCCATTGCGCCCGGGCCTCTTCCGTCCCCGCAGAGGAGCCTGCAAGGAAACCGATCGTTCGCCCTGCAGGCCTCCGTTGCGGGAAGGGAAGAGGCCCGGGCGCAAGAGGGCTCCCCATTGCGCCGGGCCTCTTCCGTCCCCGCAGAGGAGCCTGCAGGGAAACCGATCGGTCGCCCTGCAGGCTCCGTTATGGGAAGGGAAGAGGGGCGGCTGAGGGAGGGGGCTGGAACCGGCGAGAGGGGGGGAGCCGGCGCGGCGCGCCAGCGCCTGGCCGCCGGCGGGACTTCCGCCGGCGCCTTCTCCCTCTCGCCGGATCCGCCCCCTCCCTTCACTGATCGATCGGTTTCCCTGCAGGCTTCAGTGAAGGGAGGGGGCAGATCCGGCGAGAGGGAGAAGGCGCTGCTGGGAGGATGGAAGGCGCCGCTGGAAAGAAGAGGAGGAAGAGGGAGGAGGATTCGGGCCCAGCCAAGCCAGCCACGCCATGCCACCCGCGGTAAGTCTTACTGTCACCTTACTTTCGGGGTACCGTCGGCTAATGTACCCCGAAAGTAAGCCGTAGTGGGGATTTTGGGGGTCAAAAGAAAGTAAGACGCTGTCTTACTTTCGGGAACACGGTATATAGGTTCCTCTATATATTTATCAATATCTATATGTATATAGGATTTGCAGAGACTTGCAAATATGTGAGGGGAAAATGCATATACAATATTATTTAGATATACACATATACACAGAGAGAGATATGCAGATATATAGGTAATGTGTCATATATTGCAAGCAATGGCCTTCAGGCTCCATGGCTGAAAAATTTGTTTATCTTAAGAGTATATACAATAACCTAAATGCATTTCCCAAAAGCCCAAAGTCAAACCAAGACCCCCAGATGTCACCGCAAATCCCTCCAGCAATACAAATTCCCCTTTTACCCGGAAGGCTTTCTCCTGCAGGTTGGCATTGGAGAGCTTCAAGATGACAGCAAAGTTAATGGGCTTGTTGCTCATGCGGCCTGGCTTCTTGTTGAAGTCGACTTCTTGGAAGATCTGTCGGGCGGGAGGATAAAAAAAGTTATGACTACAGGGATAATTTTACAATACCAGAGCAAAAAGCAAGATGGTGGTCTTCCTCCCCTTGTATAGCTCCATGGGGAACGCTACCCAACCTATCTTCAACTCTGGCGAAGGGAAAGCATCCTCTGCCTCGTTCGTAGTCATCACGACTGCATGAGAATATGAGATTGCTCTTATTCTATGATACGAGGGTTGAATGAAAAGTAATGCCTCCACCTTCGTTACTTGGGTTTGGGTGGGAATATTTTAAGAAATCACAGAAACAATCCATAGGCCAGTGTTTTTGAACCTTTTTTGAGCCGCGGCACATTTTTTACATTTACAAAACCTGGGGCACACCACCAACCAAAATGACACTCTAACACAGTAATACATATAGTGAATATGTTTTTAAATGTATTTATACACTCAGTGTGAAACCTGGGCCTGTTTCGATGAACACGACATAGATATCCTGGCAGGAATGGCAGAAAGACACAAACTTCCCACACAGAACTCCCGTAACCAAGAGAAAATGCTATAAGAGTTTGGTGGGCATTGACCTTGGGTTTTGGAGTTGTAGTTCACCTATATCCAGAGAGCACTGTGGACTCAAACAATGTTGGATCAGGACCAAACTTGGCATGAATACTCAATATGCCCAAATGTGAACACAGATGGGGTTTGGGGAAAATAGACCTTGACATTTGGGAGTGACAGTTTCTGGGATTTATAGTTAACACACAATCAAAGAGCATCCTGAACTCTTGCAACAATGGAATTGAACCAAACTTGGCATATTGAACTCTCATTACCAACAGAAAGTACTGAAAGGGTTTGCTTGGGAATTGACTTTGGGTTTGGAAGTTGTAGTTCACCTACATCCAGGGAGCACTGTGGATCTGGACCACACTTGGCATGAATACTCAATATGTCCAACTATGAACACACATGGAGTGCCTTCTTCGAGGTAGGTTTCTTAGAGTTTTTATACTTCAACACACTAGACTCTCCTCCCCCAATTTCCAATTTCCCACGGCACACCTGATGATCGCTGACGGCACACGAGTGTGCCCCGGCACACTGGTTGAGAAACACTTATCTACACCAGTGTTTCCCAACCTTTTTTGAGCCACGGCACACTTTTACCATTTAAAAAATCCGGGGGCACACCACCAACCAAAATGACACAAAATGACACTCTAACACAGTAAAGAACGGTTGGGGGTTGGTGGCCTGCTGGGAGCAGCTGCTGGGAGCAGCCATGCCCGCCCCCTACCCCTGGCTTCACCTCTCCAAGCAGCTGCTCCAGCCTTGAGGGGCAGTGCCAAGCCAGCGGTGCCAGAGCCAGCACAATGCTGGCTTGGCACTGTCCCCTCAAGGCTGGAGCAGCTGCTGGGAGAGACCTGCCCCCTCCCCCAGCTTCAGCTCTCCTACAGGCCGTGCCATGCCCCGCCCCCTCCCCCCAGTTTCAGCTCTCCTACAGAGGAGGAGCATGAGCGGTGGACGGGCTTCAGTGGGTGGGGCTCCTCCACGCGGCTTCAGCAAGCGAGGGGCGAGAGTCATGGTGTGAGTCATGGCGGATTGGAGGCTGGCTGGGGAACGGCCGAAGGAGGCGCGCCCGGTCCCTTCTTTTTCTTCGCCACTTCCGGCCCTTCCTCCTCCCCCAAGCAGCAGGAGTTCGGCAGGAGGGGGGGAGGAAGGGGGGCAGAGAGCTTTTCTCGCGGCACAGCAGGAGGTCTGTCACGGCACACTAGTGTGCCACGGCACACTGGTTGAGAAAGACTGATCTACACTACTGTATGAGGCTTAGTCTTTATCCCATTGTTTGTTTCTTGCCATTAACAAAGCCATTCTGAAATTTCTGAAAAATTCGTAAAATTTCCGCAATTTTTTCAGAAAATTTCGGAAGCCATTTCCATTCGAACCTCCAGCGCCCCCTACATCCGGAACGAGTTTTGAACCATTTTTTTTCCTTCATCAAACAGGCCTATTGGCCGATTGGCTTTGTATATCTTTTGGGAGGCCTATCTACACACGTCTCACAAATCCATCAGTGCTAAATTTTCGGCGTCAGCTGCCTGGGTGTGTTGCCGGTCTTTTTTTAAAGTGCCTCTCGGAGCATATCAGGGTTAACACGTCTTTCTTTCCTGGGGGGGGGGGGGGGCAAGGGAGACGGTTTCTAAATTGGCAAGCCAGGCTTGTCCCCCACGGGGAAGGAGGCGGGGAAGGGAAAGAGGAGCCGTTGCCATGTTGTTTACCCAGACTTGCCTTCCAGCCCTGGAGCCAAACAAGCCTCCTGCCGCTGGAACTGACGAATGTCAGCCCCAAAGAATATCCTAAATGAGATGCAGAGACAGCGCGGGAGGCGGGAGAACCTCCCAAAGAGGCGCAGAGACCTGCCTCGTTTCGGGACTCTCATTTCGGGACTTTCCACTCGGCTCCTTCCACGTAACGCACGCAGACACCCAACCACGCACGTCTCAACCCTCCGAAAGAGAGGTGAAGCCGCCGGGGGCAGGTGTTCTCCGCGCCAGGGAAGCAGAAGCTGCTGTCAAGGCGCATCATGCCTCTCGCTCTTCTTTTCCCTCCGGCAGGGGCTTGGGGAATTCCAGCGCCCCGGAGAGACCGCACAAGACGCCCAAGCTGTCACTGCGGCAGTGTGACAAGGACAGCGGAGGGGAAGGGAGGGGGAAGGAGAAACAAGGGCCCCCTTTCCGCTCCAAGTAGCACAGGGAAGGGAAACAGCAGTGGGGAGGAGAGAGACGTAGTTTAAAGGTTGAGGCCTGGGACTGTGTCTAATGTTTACGTTGATGTTTATGATGGGAAAGGGGGTAATGTTCACGTTGATGTTCATGATGATCTGGTTCCTGGACTAAACTTGGCACACTGACCCCCACCATGCCCAAATGTGAATACAGGCAAAATTTGGGCACAACTGCCCTGGGAATCTGGGAGTTGTAGTTCACCTGCATACAGAGAGCACTGCGAACCCAACGAATGACGGATCTGCACCAAACTTGGCACGCAAATCCAACATGCCCAACTTGGAATACAGCACGGTTTGGGGGCGAGTGCCCTGGAAATTTGGGAGCTGTAGTTCACCTGCATCCAGCGGGCACTGTGAACCCAACCAATGACTGATCTGCACTAAGCTTAGCACGTAGATCCAATATGCCTAACTTTGAATACAGGCAGAATTTGGGCATGACTGCCCTGGGAATCTGGGAGTTGTCGTTCACCTGCATCCAGTGAACACAACCAATGACAGATCTGCACCAAACTTGGCACACAGACCCAGCATGCCCAACTGTGAATACAGGCAGAATTTGGGCATGACTGCTCTGGGAATATGGTAGTTGTAGTTCACCTGCATCCAGTGAACACTACCAATGACAGATCTGCACCAAACTTGGCACATAGACCCAACATGCCCAACTGTGAATATAGGCAGAATTTGGACATGACTGCCCTGGGAATCTGGGAGTTGCAGTTCACCTGCATCCAGTGAACACTACCAATGACAGATCTGCACCAAACTTGGCACACAGACCCAACATGCCCAACTGTGAATACAGGCAGAATTTGGGCATGATTTCCCTGGGAATCTGGGAGCTGTAGTTCACCTGCATCCAGCGAGCCCTGTGAGCCCAACCAAAGATTGATCTCCAACAATCGTGGCACTCAGATCCAACGTGCCCAACTGTAAATACAGGCAGAATTTGAGCATGCCTGCTCTGGGAATCAGAGTATGATTGTCCTGAGAATCTGAGAGTTGTAGTTCACCTGCATCCAGAGAGCACTGTGAACCCAACCAATGACTGAGCTGCACTAAACTTGGCACGCAGATCCAACGTGCCTAACTTTGAATACAGGCAGAATTTGGGCATGACTGCCCTGGGAACCTGGGAGATGTAGTCCACCTGCATCCAGCGAGCCCTGAAAGCCCAACCAATGATGGATCTGCACCAAACTTGGCACTCAGATCCAACTTTAAATGCAGGCATAATTTGAGCATGACTGCCCTGGGAATCTGAGCATGATTGTCCTGAGAATCTGTGTGTTGTAGTTCACCTGCATCCAGAGAGCACTGTGAACCCAACCAATGACGGATCTGCACCAAACTTGGCACACAGATTCTATGTGGCTAACTTTGAATACAGGCAGAATTTGGGCATGACTGCACTGGGAATCTGGGAGTTGTAGTTCACCTGCATCCAGTGAACACTACCAATGACAGATCTGCACCAAACTTGGCACACAGACCCAACATGCCCAACTGTGAATACAGGCGGAATTTGGGCATGATTGCCCTGGGATTCTGGGAGCTGTAGTTCACCTGCATCCAGCGAGCCCTGAGAGCCCAGCCAATGATGGATCTGCAACAAACTTGGCACTCAGATTCAACGTGCCCAACTTTAAATACAGGCAGAATTTGAGCATGACTGCCCTGGGAATCAGTATGATTGTCCTGAGAATCTGAGAGTTGTAGTTCATCTGCATCCAGAGAGCACTGTGAACCCAACCAATGATTGATCTGCACTAAACTTGGCACGCAGATCCAACGTGCCCCACTTTACATTTCTGTCAACAATGAGCAAGTTTTCTGAAGCAGTCACGGTTCTTGGCAAATTTCGAGTCTGTGCGCTTTTATTTCAGACGTCAGCATACTGGGTACCCATCGTGCACAGATCTTCCGATAGCCAAGCCAAGCAGTAATGTGACTCACACGTTCTTATGAAATGCCGATTATGCTTGACATTTCTCTCTGAGTGATACGACAATCGTCCTGAATCAATCTGTCAAACTTTTGCTTGTGAAACTTGGTGGTTCCTGTCACAGGATGTCCAACTCTTTCTTTGTAATGCAAGTTAGATGTTCCCACCTCAACATCTTTAAATTTACTCGACCAACGACGCACAGTACTCGTGTCAACACAATCACCATAAACAGCTTGCATTCTATGATGAATCTCCTTTGGGGCGACACATTCTGCTGTCAAGAATTCAATGACTGCACGTTGCTTAAGTTGCATTGACTGACCGTCTGCGGAGGGTTCCATACTTTGCACTCTAACAACACTACCGTTCAATGCTAAGGCTTCCTGCCAAAATGGAACTGTAGAGGAGAGTCTACTGAACAAGCCAGTACCTGCCGCATACGTTGCTTAAGTCACATTGACTGACCATCTGCGCAGGGCTCCATACTTTGCACTTTAACAACACAACAGTTCAATGCTAAGCCTTCCCGCCAAAATGGAACTGTAGAGGAGAGTCTACTGAGCAAGCCAGTACCTGTCGCATACGTTGCTTACGTTGCATTGACCGACCGTCTGCGCAGGGCTCTATACTTTGCAGTTTACCAACACAACCGTTCAATGCTAAGGCTTCCCGCCAAAATGGAACTGTAGAGGAGAGTCTACTGAACAAGCCAGTACCTGCGCATACGTTGCTTACGTTGCATTGACCGACCGTCTGCGCAGGGCTCCATACTTTGCAGTTTACCAACACAACCGTTCAATGCTAAGGCTTCCCACCAAAATGGAACTGTAGAGGAGAGTCTACTGAGCAAGCCAGTACCTGTCGCATACGTTGCTTACGTTGCATTGACCGACCGTCTGCGCAGGGCTCTATACTTTGCAGTTTACCAACACAACCGTTCAATGCTAAGGCTTCCCACCAAAATGGAACTGTAGAGGAGAGTCTACTGAGCAAGCCAGTACCTGTCGCATACGTTGCTTACGTTGCATTGACCGACCGTCTGCGCAGGGCTCTATACTTCGCAGTTTACCAACACAACCGTTCAATGCCAAGGCTTCCTGCCAAAATGGAACTGTAGAGGAGAGTCTACTGAACAAGCCAGTACCTGCCGCATACGTTGCTTACGTTGCATTGACCGACCGTCTGCGCAGGGCTCTATACTTCGCAGTTTACCAACACAACCGTTCAATGCTAAGGCTTCCCGCCAAAATGGAACTGTAGAGGAGAGTCTAATGAGCAAGCCAGTACCTGTCGCATACGTTGCTTACGTTGCATTGACCGACCGTCTGCGCAGGGCTCTATACTTCGCAGTTTACCAACACAACCGTTCAATGCTAAGGCTTCCCGCCAAAATGGAACTGTAGAGGAGAGTCTACTGAGCAAGCCAGTACCTGTCGCATACGTTGCTTACGTTGCATTGACCGACCGTCTGCGCAGGGCTCCATACTTTGCACTTTAACAACACAACCATTCAATGCTAAGGCTTCCCGCCAAAATGGAACTGTAGAGGAGAGTCTACTGAACAAGCCAGTACCTGCCGCATACGTTGCTTACGTTGCATTGACCGACCGTCTGCGCAGGGCTCCATACTTTGCACTTTAACAACACAACCATTCAATGCTAAGGCTTCCCGCCAAAATGGAACTGTAGAGGAGAGTCCACTGAACAAGCCAGTACCTGCCACATACATTACTTAAGTCGCATTGACCGACCGTCTGTGCAGGGTTCATACTTTGCACTTTAACAACACAACCGTTCAATGCTAAGGCTTCGCGCCAAAATGGAACTGTAGAGGAGAGTCTACTGAACAAGCCAGTACCTGCCACATACATTGCTTAAGTTGCATTGACCGACTGTCTGCGCAGGGTTCCATACTTTGCACTTTAACAACACAACCGTTCAATGCTAAGGCTTCGCGCCAAAATGGAACTGTAGAGGAGAGTCTACTGAACAAGCCAGTACCTGCCACATACATTGCTTAAGTCGCATTGACCGACTGTCTGCGCAGGGTTCCATACTTTGCACTTTAACAACACAACTGTTCAATGCTAAGGCTTCGCGCCAAAATGGAACTGTAGAGGAGAGTCTACTGAACAAGCCAGTACCTGTCACATACGTTGCTTAAGTCGCATTGACCGACCGTCTGTGCAGGGTTCATACTTTGCACTTTAATAACACAACCGTTCAATGCTAAGGCTTCCTGCCAAAATGGAACTGTAGAGGAGAGTCTACTGAACAAGCCGGTACCTGCCGCATACGTTGCGTAAGTCGCATTGACCGACCGTCTGCAAAGGGGTTCATACTTTACACTCTAACAACACAACTGTTCAATGATAAGGCTTCCCACCAAAATGGACCTGTAGAGGAGAGTCTACTGAACAAGCCAGTACCTGCCGCATACCGGTACTGCCATCTGTTGAGGAGTTACGAAAGTGGAGGCATTACTTTTCATTCAACCCTCATAGTTAGATAAAATATAAACAAGTGGCCTCCATGAAAAAAAGGGTTACTTGTTGACACAAAGAGGCAACTCAATTTTCAGCAGCTGACCGTTACACACATGCACGAGTGCACAAACAATGGGTTGTTTAAATATATAAACTAAATATATTGACATCGACGCCTTCTCCTCCCCGACCCAACAACCACCCAGTCCATGTTGGTGGGTAGGGTGCCTGTTTAAAGGCCCAGCAGCACCGGATGTGGTTGCGCGGGCAGGAAAGCAAGCGAAAACCACAGCCAGGATGATATATGTGGCTTGTGAGGTTGAGGGAGAGTGAGGGGGGGAAGAGAGCAAGAATAAGGAGAGGTGGGTGAATGAGGCTCTATCCCAAAACCCAAGCTGCAAAACCTCAGAAGGCAGCGAAGAGAGGAAGGAAAGGGTGTTGGTAGAGAGAGGGTAAGAAAGGATCGGGCTGAGAGGATGTGGTTACCGAGCGGACATTTGCAAACACACACATACACACATATGCAAAAACCACAGGAGACGTTTTGCTTCCCTAGAATTACCAATGAACCAAGGTGGCTTGGCGTATTCCCTTTGAACCAACTACCTCCATCTTGGTTCCTGCCGCACCTCGTCATCTTCATTGTATTTTTATTTTACTTTATTTTAGGTTATTTGAATTTTATAGGAGTAGTGAAAATATTTGGTAGATCGAGGATAATTTTATTTAAAAATTATTTTATTTAAAAATTTATTTATTATTTTATTATAATAATAATCTATTATATAAAGGAGGACGCGTCATCGAACGACTGACAGAGACAGAGAAGCCTTCCAAGGCAGAGACACCAAACTTGCCAACACAAATAGGCCTCAGGCAAGGAAGGTTTTTAGCAAAAAACTCCCCCAAACCTAGAAGTCCCCCAAACAACGATTTAAAAAAATACATTTCCCAGCATCCTCTGCGGCAGCCAGCGAAACCCACTGGCCAACATCAGCCCACACAAAATGCAGGGAGGCTGAGTAACCATAGTAACGCTGGGCAGAGCCAGCCAAGGCTAGGATAGAATGCTGAGTGATTTCAGTTTAGTCAGTTTGTGTTTGAGGGTTAAACGGTCAAGGCCAAGATCTAGGAGGGAGACAAATAGGGCACCAGGGACACAGGCACCACTGACAAACACATACCCCCAGAATAACACAAACTTGCAAAACCCACCAAAAAAAATCCTGCAATACAAAAACCCACCCCCCAAACAAACACACTGGCAAAAGCAACACCCCCTCCACATCACAACCAGCACACAGCCAGACTAAGACTACTATGTCACCACGGCACACACAAAATACACCCCACAAATACCTGACAACTTCCCCAACACAAAACCCAGGACTGCACTCACTACTCACCACCACGCACACCTCCAAATACACACACTTCCCAGGCACAATATTCCAGCAATTCCTACCCACACAACACAACACAACTTCCTATCACAACCCATCCCCCCAACTTTACAGGACCCCGCACACAACACCTACCACCACCACAAACAAAAACCAACTCCACCTATACTCCAACCACAACACAACACAACACTGCACTCTTACTCTACAAACACACACAAACACCCAAAACACCCCACCCACACAAGCATTCCACAACATACTACCACCCACAATGCCACCACACACCCACTAACTCACCAAAAAGTAATACCTACACACAACACAATACGCACATAACACAACCTTTAAGTCTACTGCTCAACCCATTTGTATGTCATTCCTTCCTTCCACACAGGCATAAGCTGACCCAAAAGACAAGCCATGCCTCCTAAAAAGAACAGCATCGGACGACACACTCGCAACGCTACATAGTACATCAAACAAAAAGGGCAGAACAAACGCCAGAACAGAAAGACACTGCACTACACTAGCTTTTGCCATCACCATAAACAAGGCTCAAGGACAAACACTACAAATCTGTGGCATAGACCTTGACACAGAATGCTTCTCCCACGGACAACTCTACGTAGCGTGCTCCAGAGTTGGGAAACCACAGAACCTCCACATCAACACAGCAGGCGGAAAGACAAAAAACATTGTATATCCACGAGCTCTGCAGAACGCCAGCAACACCACACACCGACAACTCCATAGGACTTCAACATCCCACCCACCAGAACAACCCACAACGACACAGCCATGACCCCACCAAGACCATAAGTAACATCAATTCCAACCCTTACATACTCAGACTTTCTCGCATCTCCTAAATAGGGCACAGCAATGTGTGCCGGGTACAGCTAGTAGTATATAATATCTTGGCTTTGGCTTTTCTTTGCGAACAAAGATTCAGGAAGGACTCATCCCACGCTTTCTACAAAAGCACGTCGATGATTCGGAGGTTGGATGTGTCCTTCGAGCATGTGCAATGGATTGTTCTGGTGGAGCGCAGCGTGCACAGAACTGGCCTCACCCTTTAAACCAAAGGTTCGTCTGCCGGGGCCTAGCAAGCTTAGGACGGTGACAGCGAGGTCCTCAGGTCATAGGTTTGATTTGAGTTTCCTTCTCTAGATGGTTGACCTTACACGGTTAGACGAGCACCATCTGCCCGGGTTTGAAATCAGAGTTCTCCTTCTCCTAGGATGTTTGCCAAAAGGCTAGCGAGCCCATCCTGCCCTTAATACAGGGGTGGGAAACCTGCGGTCCGGCAGCCGATTCTGTCCGGCCCGGAGAGAAGGGCGTCGGGGGCGGGGTGTTAAGAGGAAGGGGTGCCGCCGCCGCCATCCCATCGCAGGCTCTGTGGGGCCTGTGTCAGCAGACAGGCTGGAGGAACGGTGGCTTTGGAGTGCCTGCCATCCCTGGAGGCAATCCGGGCCTGCAGCGGGAGCATTTGTCGACCTACAGCGGCTGATCGCCCTGGCGACCCGGAAGACTTGATTGACAGCCGCCTCAGATCGCCGACTGCTCCCCCTGCAGGTCCGGATTGCCTCCAGGGATGGCAGACACTCCAAATGTCTCTTATTTTCTTATATCAAAAAGTGGCAACCCTAGCCACACTGGAGTTGCGATTCAGGAGGTTGTGGTAGTGCTCTTTCTTTCAGACTAAACCAGGGGTGGGCAATCTACGGCCCGCGGGCCGGATGCGGCCCGCGGGCCGGATGCGGCCCGGCAGCCGATTTCGTCCGGCCTGGGGAGAAGGGCGTCGGGGGGCGGGGCCAAGAGGAAGGGGTGCCGCTGCAGCCATCCCATCGCGGGCTCTGTGGGGCCTTTGTTAATAGACAGGCTGGAGGAGCGGCAGCTTTGGAGTGCCTGCCATCCCTGGAGGTGATCCGGGCCGGCAGCGGGAGCACTCGGCGACCTGCGGGGGCTGATCCCCCTGGCGACCTGGTCCCCTTGGCGACCTCAAATAAGCCGCCTCAGATCGCCGACTGCTCCCCCTGCAGGCACGGATTGCCTCCAGGGATGGCAGGCACTCCATGGCAGGGCGATCAGCTGGGGAATGGCTGGGGGCGAGAGCGGGCAGAGGCCTGTAGCCTCCGATCGCCTGCTGCTCTGCTCTGCTGCAGCAGCGGCTGGGTCCACTTTGTCATCCTCTGGGCTGGGGCCATTGGGCCATTCCATCTTGGGATCCTTCCTGTCTGCGCCATGGCTGTGCCATGCTCCGCCCCCTCCTCCCGGCTTCAGCTCTCCCAGCAGCTTCTCCAGCCTTGAGGGGGCAATGCCAAGCCAGCGGTGGCAGAGTCAGCACAATGCTGGCTTGGCATTGCCCCCTCAAGGCTGGCGCAGCTGCTGGGAGTGCCAAAGCTGGGGGCGGAGCCAGGCCGCGCCATGCCCCGCCCCTCCCCCCGGCTTCAGCTATCCCACAGAGGAGGAGCATGAGCGGTCGACGGGCTTCAGTGGGCGGGGCTCCTCTTCCTCTGCGTGGCTTCAGCGAGCGAGGGGCGAGAGTCATGGCGGATTGGAGGCTGGCTGGGGAAACGGCCGAAGGAAGCGGCGCCCCGGCCCCTTCTTCTTTTTCTTCGCCGCCGCCCGGTCCTTCCTCCTCCTCCTCCAAGCAGCAGGAGTTCGGCAGGAGGGGGAAGGAAGGGGGGCAGAGAGCTTTTCTCGCGGCACAGCAGGAGGTCCGTCACGGCACACTAGTGTGCCGCATCACAACGGTTAAGAAACACTGCACTGGGTCATTGAAATTGAAAGCCTGCCGAAATACAGTTGTCTTGCAGGCTCTTCGGAAGGCAGATAACTCTCTGAGAGCCCGGACATCATCTGGTAAGGTGTTCCAGAGAGTCGGGGCTACCACTGAGAAAGCTCTCTGTCTGGTAGAACAGTGATTTTCAACCTTTTTTGAGTCGCGGCACATTTTTTTACATTTACAAAATCCTGGGGCACACCACCAAATAAATTGACACAAAACGACACTCTAACACAGTGATACATATAGTTAATATGTTTTTAAATGTATTTATACACTCAGTGTGAAACCTGGGCCTGTTTCGATGAACACAAAATAGATATCCTGGCAGGAATAGTAGAAAGATGCGTCTGAGCGAATCCAAGATGGCAAATCCAAGATAGCACTCTCACGTCACTTCTTAGGTGACGCAAGAGTGCTATGGTTCCATTTCTTAAAGGTAATCGATAATCTAAACGGGGCGGTTCCGTGAAATACGAACCCGTAGGTGGATCACCCATTGCATTTAAACACGGTGTGGACATATTACCAACGCCAGCATCTAATTTCGTCATACCCTGTGGATTATAAATATTTTTTTTCCTGGGAACCTATATTGTTTACGTCTTCAAAAGCAATCGTGCTTTCTGGATTACAATTCGTTTGAGGTCTACACCACGAACACTCTGGAATTTTAAGGCTTGCATTAAGATTGACTACGTTTTTGAATTATAGTGAATTTCACTTACTTTGATTTTTTGCCATTACTTGAATTACCACAGAGGACTTCGTGAACCATTATCTATATATATAAAGGAATAATCGTCATGGAAAGACCGTCCCAAACAGAGAAACCTTACAACGCAGAGACACCAAACTTGCCAAGAGAAATAGGCCTCAGACAAGGTACGTTTGTAGCAAAGAAACTTTTCCTCCCAAAACCAAAAAGGCCCCCAAAACAACGAGTTTAAAAAACTACATTTCCCAGCAGCCTCCAGGGCTGCCAACGACTCTCCCAGCCTCTACATTCTGACAACATGATTGGCTGCCAATAAGGGCGGATTTGCATAACTCCTGTACTGGCCAGCCAACATGAACATTCCGACCCATAATAAACTGTCAGAGGAGGATAAGGCAAAGGGCTGAGGCACAAACACAAACACCCAATTCACTTCCCACAGAAAATTTACACCCCTACAAATCACAGACCATGCCCAAAATTGACAGTAAGGCTTCATTAACTTAATTTCCCTGACTAGGCCTCACTTAATGGAATGCTGTTTATGCTCTGAATTGACAGTAAGGCTTCATTAACTTGATTCTCCCGACTAACCCTCAGCTCATTGGACAATGTGTATGGCCTGAATTGACAGTAACCTACCTTGGCACACAGAGCCCCTATGACCCAGGCTACATTCTACTACAGTTTGGAGGAGGGTGGACCATGGATTATGGAACTTGCAGTACCTTAATGTATAATGGGATTTGTAGTACTTCAAAACCCATCATTCCCCACAGACCACTGTGTCCAAGAACCAAGACCGATAAAGACCAAACTTGGCAAACAATGCACCCCATGACCCACACTCCATCCGACTGCAGATTAGAGGAGGACACACCATGGATAATGGGATTTCAAGTACCTCCACTCACTTCCAAAGTACCCCACCCACACACGCATCAACCTCTACATCAACACAGCAGACGGAAAGACAAAAAACATTGTATATCCACAAGCTATGCAGAACGCCAGCAACACCACACAACAACTCCACAGGACTCCAACATCCCACCCACCAAAACAACCCACAACAACACAGCCATGACCCCAACAACACCATAACTAACAACTCCAACCCTTACATACTCAGACTTCCTCGCATCTCCAAAATAGGGCACAGCAACGCGTACCGGGTACAGCTAGTATTACTATATGTTGGTGGCGTGAGTAACCTGTATATTATATATATGTGCTCATCTAATCCACACCTGTGCTATTGTATTTGATTAAATATACTGTATATACTGTATGTGAACTCTATTGCTTTAATTGTTTGACCATAGGGTATTACATACTTTGAGAATTAATTTCCGTTACTCCTAGTACTTGTGTGTATTATCCATTTCTTAAAGGGACAGATGCGCCTTATAGTTTATATATGAATGACGTTCGAAAATAATTTCCCACGGCACACCTGATGATCTCTCACGGCATACTAGTGTTCCGCGGCACACTGGTTGAAAATCACTGTGGTAGAAGACAGGTGGTAGGTTCGAACACTGGAACTTCCAGTAAGTTTGTTCAATACTGTGTTTGTGTGCTGCACATATGGACAATTCCAAAAGAAAGGAGGAAACCTTGAAAATTAACAAAATATGGCTACTGGTATTTTAAATAAACTCTAAAATCAGGACAGTAAATCAAGAACAACACTCAAAAAAGGAGAATTGTAGACAGGAAACAATCAGGGCCATCCAAGGATTCCCCCCCAGGCAGCAACCAGCCAGGCTTTGAAGCTGCAAAACCATTGAATGCTAATCAAGGTTGCAATAGTCACACTTGCCTCCAAAAGACAAAGAGTTCTTTCTCCCACCCTGGATATTCCACAAATATATAAACCTCCCAGATATGCAAGACCTCACAACCTCTGAGGATGCCTGGCATAGATGGAGGCGAAACGTCAGGAGAGAATGCATCTGGAACACGGCCAGACAGCCCAGAAAAACTCACAGCAACCTACAATGAAAATGGATGCAAACAGAGTACTCACCTCCAAAATAAAAGGTAGGACAGGAATGAAGGTCCGAGTGTTCTCTGATAAAAGGGTCAACGCCGAACACAGTGCATGCGCAAAGGGATAGAACCGGACGGTGGGGACCAACCTAAGATACAAAAAACGAAACGGCAGGGAGAAAAGGATTATAGGAATGTGCTCGGAATGTAAATCCTTGCTTATTTCACCTTCACATACAAGGCCTGGGGAAATCCTGTGAGTATCTTTGGCCTTCTCTAAACTTGAGTTATCATGATCTCAAAGGAAAAAGTGGAATATAAATTTACACTTACAAAATCCGGGCACACCACCAACCAAAATGACACAAAATGACACTCTAACACAGTAATAATGTATAGTTAATATGTTTTTAAATGTATTTATACACTCAGTGTGAAACCTGGGCTTGTTTCGATGAACACAACATAGATATCCTGGCAGGAATGGCAGAAAGACACAAAGTTCCCACACAAAACTCCCACAACCAAGAGAAAATGCTATAAGAGTTTGGGGGGGCATTGACCTTGAGTTTTGGAGTTGTAGTTCACCTATATCCAGAGAGCACTGTGGACTCAAACAATGTTGGATCAGGACCAAACTTGGCATGAATACTCACTATGCCCAAATGTGAACACAGATGGAGTTTGGGGAAAATTGACCTTGACATTTGGAAGTTACAGTTTCTGGGATTTATAGTTAACACACAATCAAAGAGCATCCTGAACTCTTGCAACAATGGAATTGAACCAAACTTGGCATATTGAACTCTCATTACCAACAGAAAGTACAGAAAGGGTTTGCTTGAGAATTGACCTTGAGTTTGGAAGTTGTAGTTAACCTACACCCATAGAGCACCGTGGACTGAAATAATGATGGATCTGGACCACACTTGAAATGAATACTCAATATGCTCAAATATGAATGACAGTTTCTGGGATTTATAACTAACACACAACTTGCAACAATGGAATTGAACCAAACTTGGCACATTGAACTCTCATTACCAACAGAAAGTACTGAAAGGGTTTGCTTGGGAATTGACCTTGAGTTTGGAAGTTGTAGTTCACCTACACCCAGAGAGCACTGGGGACTCAAACAATGTTATGTTATGTTGTTGTTTGTTTTCTATCCAGAATCCCCCTGAGGCTGCTAGGAATGGTGGGAGTTGGAGTCAAAACACCTAAAGGTCCAAGTTTGCCCATGCCAGCTTTCGACAGAGACCTCTTCCTCCTTCTCCCCCTTCTCGCCCTTTCTTCCCCTCCTGCCCAACACTTTTTTCTTCTACACCGCTGCCGCCATTTTGATCCGAGGGGGCAGCGTGAGCATGTTCAGGAGGGGGAGGGGGAGGGAGGGAGACGTGACTCGTGGGCGCTACTGCGCAGACTCACCCCAGAGCAAAGCTGAGCAGAGCGAGGCTGGGAAGAAGGAGCCCGTGGAGAAGAAAAGTGCTCAGGCAGGAGGGGAAGAAAGGGGATTGGAGGTCCCACTTCCCACGGCACACCTGATGATCGCTCACGGCACACTAGTGTGCCACGGCACACTGGTTGGGAAACACTGCTCCTAATAAACTAGCTTACAAAATGCATACGGTTATGGGTGAACTACAACTCACAGTTCCATCAGTACAACTCAATCAGTCAGGTCTGTTTGTCATGAGTAATTGGTGGGGTTCAGTGTGTTTCTCTGACTGCAGGGTAAACTACAGCTCCCACTAGAGTGAGTAAGTCCCCTCAAAAAGCCTTACAGCTTCAAGGCCTGGCTGATTCCTGCCCGGGGGAATTCTTTGTTTGGATGTGATTTGCTGGTCCTGATTGTTTCTTGACTGGAACCCCCCTGTTTCTGACTGTTATGCTTTCCTTACTGTTCTGATTTTAGGGTTTTAAAATCCCGGTAGCCAGATTTTGTTCATTTCCCCAGACAGGAAGCAGCCAAGCCTTGAAGCTGCAAGGCTTTCCAATACTCAAGGTGGTCAATGGCAAAATTACACTTCTCTCAAACAGACAAGAGTTCTTTCTCCCACCCTGGATATTCCACAGATATATAAACCCCCATTGAGTAGTTTCAACAGACCTCACAACCTCTGAGGATGCCTGCCACAGATGTGGGCAAAACATCAGGAGAGAATGCTTCTGGAACATATTGGCCAGACAGCCCGGAAATCTCACAGAAAACCCAGTTATTCCGGCCATGAAATCCTTTGAAAATACACAAATAAAGTGAGGAGTGAATCACAGTGGGGCCTTTCTCCACTGAGGTCTTCTCCCACTGAGGCAAACTAACACTGTGAGAGGCCTCAGTGGCAGAAAGGCCTCACTGTGAATTAGGAAGCACAATGGGGCCTTTCTCCCACTGAGTCTTCTCCACTGAGGCAAACTAACTTGCATGTAGAAGGCCTCAGTGGAAGGAAAACCCTCACTGTAATTATGATCACAGTAGGTGCTTCCTCACTGGGGTCTTTTTTCCACTGGGGCAGAGCTAACACTGTGAGGAGGCCTCTTGGTGGATTTACTCTCACTGTAGGGTAGGAGGCACGAGGCATTTCTCCCACTGAGGTCTTCTCCCACTGGAAGCGAACTAACACTGGGAGAAGGCCTCAATGGGAGAAAGGCCTCACTGTGAGGTAGGGAGAGGAGTCTTCTCCCCACTGGGGCAAACTAGCACTGTAGAGAAGGCCTCAGTGGGAGAGGACTCACTGAGGTAGTGGGAAGCACAATGAGGCATTTCTCCCACTGAGGTCTTGTACTCCCTGAGCGAACTAACACTGGGAGGCCTCTCAATGGGAGAAAGGCCTCACTGTGAGGTAGGAATCACAGTGGGGCCTTCCTCCCACTGAGGTCTTCTCCCACTGAGGCAAACTAACACACTGTGAGAAGGCCTCAGTGGGGCGAAAGGCCCTCACTGTGAGGTAGGAAGAGGTCTTCTCCACTGGGGCGAACTAACACTGTGAGAAGGCCTCAGTGGGAGAAAGGACTCACTGTGAGGTAGGAGAGCACAATGAGGCATTTCCCCACTGAGGTCTTCTCCCACTGAAAGCGAACTAACACTGGGAGAAGGCCTCCAATGGGAGAAAGGCCTCACTGTGAGGTATGAATCACAGTGGGGCCTTCCTCCCACTGAGGTCTTCTCCCACTGAGGCAAACTAACACTGTGAGAAGGCCTCAGTGGGAGAAAGGCCTCACTGTGAGGTAAGAAGAGGTCTTCTCCCCCACTGGGGCAAACTAACACTGGGAGGAAGGCCTCAGTGGGAAAAAGGTCTCACTGTGGGTAGGAAGACGTTTCTCCACTGTGGCCTTCTCCCACTGAGGCGAACTAACACTGTGAGAAGGCCTCAGTGGGAGAAAGGCCTCACTGTTAGGTAGGAAGAGGTCTTCTCCCACTGGGGCAACTAATACTGTGAGAGGCCTCAGTGGGGAAAAGGCCTCACTGAGGTAGGAAGCACGTTTCTCCCACTGTGGCCTTCTCCCCACTGAGGCGAACTAACACACTGTGGGAAGGCCTCAGTGGGAGAAAGGCCTCACTGTTAGGTAGAAGGTCTTCTCCCACTGAGGCAAACTAACACTGTGAGAAGGCATCAGTGGAAGAAAGGCCTCACTGTGAGGTAGGAGGCACAATGAGGCATTTCTCCCACTGAGGTCTTCTCCCACTGAGGCAAACTAACGCTGTGAGAAGGCCTCAGTGGGAGAAAGGCCTCACTGTGAGGTAGGAAGAGGTCTTCTCCACTGAGGAGGCTAACACACTGTGAGAAGGCCTCAGTGGGAGAAAGGCCTCACTGTGAGGTAGGAAGAGGTCTTCTCCACTGAGGCAAACTAACACTGTGAGAAGGCCTCAGTGGGAGAAAGGCCTCACTGTGAGTAGGAAGAGGTCTTCTCCCACTGGGGCAAACTAACACTGTGAGAAGGCCTCAGTGGAAGAAAGGCCTCACTGTGAGGTGGGAAGAGGTCTTCTCCCACTGAGGCAAACTAACTACAATGAGAAGGCCTCAGTGGGAGAAAGGCCTCACTGTGAGGTAGGAAGAGGTCTTCTCCCACTGAGGCAAACTAACACTGTGAGAAGGCCTCAGTGGGAGAAAGGCCCTCACTGTGAGGTAGGAGGGTGTTCTCCCACTGGGGCAAACTAACACTGTGAGAAGGTCTCAGTGGGAGAAAGGCCTCACTGTGAGGTAGGAAGAGGAGTGTTCTCCACTGGGGCAAACTAAGACTGTGAGAAGGCCTCAGTGGGAGAAGGCCTCACTGTGAGGTAGGAAGAGGTGTTCTCCCACTGAAGCGAACTAACACTGGGAGAAGGCCTCAGTGGGAGAAAGGCCTCACTGTGAGGTAGGAAGAGGTCTTCTCCACTGAGGCAAACTAACACTATGAGAAGGCCTCAGTGGGAGAAAGGCCTCACTGTGAGGTAGGAGGTGTTCTCCCACTGGGCGAACTAACACTGGGAGAAGGCCTCAGTGGGAGAAGGCCTCACTGTGAGGTAGGAAGAGTGCTTCTCCCCACTGAGTCAAACTAACACTGTGAAAAGGCCTCAGTGGGAGAAAGGCCTCACTGTGAGTAGGAAGGGTCTTCTCCCACTGAGGCAAACAACACTGTGAGGGAGAGGCCTCAGTGGGGAAAGGCCTCACTGTGAGGTGGGAAGCACGTTTCTCCACTGTGACCCTTCTCCCACTGGGCGGCAACTAACCACTGTAGAAGGCCTCCAGTGGGAGAAAGGCCCTCACTGTTAGGTAGGAAGAGGTCTCCCACTGAGGCAACCAACACTGGGAGAAGGCCTCAGTGGGAAAAGGCTGCCCCACTGTGAGGTAGGAAAGCACGTTTCTCCCACTGTGGCCTTCTCCCACTGAGGAACCAACACTGAGAGAAGGCCTCCCAGTGGGAGAAAGGCCTCACAGTGAGGTGGAATCACACTGAGGTCTTTCTCCCAACGAAAACCTCACACACTGTTGTTTGTAACCCGGATGTTTAACTCAGGGACTGTCACCATCTTCAGAATGAAGTCAAAACATGCCTGTCCCTTTTCTCACTTGCTCGCCTCTTCCTTTCAAAGTCGTCCTGCTTCTGACCAATCCCAGCCGCTGCCTCCCTTCCGCATCCCTCCGAAACCAGGACTGCTGAAATCGTAAAAACCAAAGAGGGTGAGAAACTGCATGCCACACGTATAAATGCATGCCACCCCTCCGCCTGGCCCTCCCTCCCTCCCCACCAAATAGTGAAATAATTATCATTGGATCCATTATGGAAATAAATCTACTTTCGAGCCCCGGCCCTAACCAAGCGGCAAAAAGGATGACTAAAACCTTCTACAGGAATTAATTGATTGGGGAGCAAACCTGTTAAAAGGTATGATTTACTGTAAAACCAAGGCCATTAATTTCCGAGCGCACGGAGATGTGACAGCCAACTTAAAAACTTCCCAGCGGCTGGGGACAGTCCCGGAATGAAGTATGCGCCGCCGCCTGCCCTAAAAATGGACTGGACAACCCAGAGCCAAAATCCCAGAAAACACCTTTGGGAAGGAAATATGGCACAGCGTCTATCTTAGCCACATCGGAAGGTCACTCTGTCAGTGCAAGATTTGAAATTAAATTGATTATATTCCAAATTTTGGTTTCATTACAACTTACTATTCATCTATCTATCTATCTATGTATATAATAAAAGTCAGTGTTTCGTGAGGTGTGAGGAGGGCGGGAGGGGCGGAGGAATATGTACCAGCATTTGAATGTTTGCCACTGTGGGATTATTTGCATAAATGACACTTATTGGCCAGCCTCAGAACTCCAACACTCTAAGGCACCATACAGAGGGCATTGGTTGCCACTGAGAGACAATTTGCACAAAGAACTCTGATTGGCAACAAAACAGAATGCACCTGAATGCTTAAGTTAGCCAAATGACAGGTTTTTTTTCCATTGGAAATGGAATGTTCATTTTCTGGGAGGTGCGGAGGTGCCAAGGAATATGTGACAGCATTTCGATAGGTTGCCACTGAAATGGTATTTGCATAAAGGACTCGAAAGTGGCCATCCACATTCCAACATTCTAAGGTGACTCAGAGGGGGCGGAAAGGCCTCAGGCAGTCAGACACTGGCCCACAGCAGTGACGGATCAGAACCAAACTTGGCAAACAGGGCCCCAATGGCCACTTCACAACCACCCACCCAATGACCAATACAGACCAAAAATTAGCACACAGAGACCCCATGACCCTGGTGCTACTTGTTTCAAGGAGGATGGACCACAGATGATGGGACTTGAAATACCTTCACTCACCTTCCGAGACCGCTGCAACCCGCATCCACAGAATGATCAAGACCAAATGTGACACACAGAGCCCCCTTGACCCACTCTACATCCTCGTGCTGTTTGGAGGGATGGACCATAGCCAATGGGACCTCGCCCAGTACCTTCACTAAGTTCCTGGAGACCACTGCAAGCCACATAAACATCTAATAGGAATCAACCTTGGCACAATGCCTTCCTCAAATAACCGGGCAACCGCCGGTCCCAAACTAGTAGAATCATGGAGTTGGAAGAGACCTCGTGGGACATCCAGTCCAACCCCCGCTCGCCACAGAGCTGCGGAAATCGCATCCAAAGCACCCCTGACAGATGGCCACTCAGCCTCTGTTTAAAAATCCTTCAAGGTAGGAGCCTCCACCACACTCCAGGCAGAGAGTTCCACTGCTGAACAGCTCCTCACAGTCAGGAAGTTCTTCCTAACATTCTGGTGAATCTCCTTTCCTGTAGTTTGAAACAACTTTTTATCTTGCACTGTGAGAAGGACAATGGGGAGAAGTAAACACAGTGTTAGTTTGCCTCAGTGTGAGAAGGCCTCAGTGGGAGAAACACCCCACTCTGATTCCTACCTCACATGAGGCCAAAGCATTGTGGATAGTGCGTCTTCATGCCTCCCGATGTGAGGCCAGTGAACAATTTTTGGTGATCAATCTGGCTCTAAAACATCCAGGTGGAAGCAGGTCTGAGATGTTGTTTCAGGGAGTCCTTGTATCTCTCTTTTTTGGGGCGCCTCTCTTGCTGACCCGTGGTAGGTTCACCGTAGAGTAGTATCTTTGGGAGGCGGTCCTCCATCCTAGAGACGTGCCCTGTCCAGCGCAGCTGTGTTCTCAATAGTAGCATGCCTCAACGCTGGTGATCCCTGCTTGCTCAAGGACAGCAACATTAGTCACATATTGGTCCAGTGTATATTAGGATTGTGCGAAGACAGCGCTGATGAATGCGGTTGAGGAGTCGTAGGTGGTGGCGATAGGTGCCCCATGTTTCAGACCCATAGAGGAAAATAGACCGTACGATAGCTCTGTACACAGATTTTGGTGCTTTGCCTCAGGTGCTTGTTGCTCCAGACTCTTTTGTGCAGCCTTCCGAAAGCACTATGTGCATTTGCTAATCTGTGATCTATCTCTTTATCAATCTTGGCGTCTGAAGAGATGATGCTTCCCAGGTAGGTGAACTGCTGAACGGTCTTAAGCACAGATGTGCCTATGCTGATGGGGATGATGGTGTTCTTCCCTGTGGTGCGGGCTGGTAGAGGACTTCCGTTTCCTTTCCAGGCTGACCCAAACAGCTCTGCAGCTGTTGCAAAGAAGGATGTCAGGCACTGCAGAGCTGCTTCTGAATGGGCGACAAGGGTAGCATCGCCAGGAAAAAACAGCTTGCGGACTAGATAGTTTAGAGCAGGGGTGCTCATTAGGTAGATCGTGATCTACTGGTAGATCTTGAAGGGCGCTCTGGTAGATCTCGAAGGGCATCCTGGTAGATCCCAGGCAGATCACAGGCACAGTGTGTATGGCTCCCATGCCATTTGTGAGAAATGCTCGGGGGCTTATTATACTCACATTTAGTTGAATTCAGTCTTAAAATGTATTATATGGCTCTCACTGAAATAAATTTCCCAATATTTTGCTT
The DNA here is from genome assembly GCA_030556195.1 of Anolis apletophallus. Classification (NCBI taxonomy): domain Eukaryota; kingdom Metazoa; phylum Chordata; class Lepidosauria; order Squamata; family Anolidae; genus Anolis; species Anolis apletophallus. Next base: position 2,322,276 of record JARBWK010000017.1, on the reverse strand, counting down.
TTATGGCTCTGAATAGTGGGTAGGTAGATCTTTGGGACTTGGTTGTTTTATTTTTTTATTTTTTAGTTATATGTTTATTAGATTTTCAGACATATACATATAGTAGGGACTTGGTTGTTTTATAAGTAGCTCGCATGCTGAAAAAGTGTGGGCACCCCTCGTTTAGAGTCTTAGTGCGAGACCTCAGACGGCTTAAGTTGAACAAGCTGCCATCAGTACGATAGCGTATATATATGCCGTCTTCTTCTTCTTCGAGGTCTGCCATAGCCCTTTGGAGCATCATGCTGAAGAAGATTGTAAATAGGGTTGTGCAAGAACACAACCTTGTTTCGCTCCATTAGTTATTAGACAGGGCTCTGAGAGAGCATCGCCGTATCTGACTTGACCGCGCTGGCCCTCATGTAGCAGGATAATCATTTTGAGGAATTTGGGGGGACATCCTAGACCAGGGGTGCTCATTATGGTGATCGGGAGCACCTAGGTGATCTTCGCCCCTCGTCCAGGTGATCTTTGGGCTTCACCAGCCGGATGGCGTGCTCCTGCCATGCGCGTGCACGTGCGCTCCCGCCGCCGCCTTTGCGGGGCTTCTTTTGTCAAAATGAGGCTTTAGTGGGTGGGCCCTGGCACTCGTCTTACCACGCACAGTGTGGTGACATGACCACCCATTGATTGCTGCTGGGGGGGGGGGGAGCACGGCGAAGGCATGCGCACGGATAGGATGCGAGGCTGTGGGAGGGATGGAGGGAATGTGTGTGTGTGAGAGAGAGCCACGGAGAGAAGAAAGAAATCTGGAGAACTTCTTTGGATCCTTTTGGCAGGCAGGCAGGCGGGCACTGGAAGGAGAGAGGGAGAGAGAGAAAGAGGCGAAGGAGGCCGGGCAAAGTGTGGCAAAGCCAAGCAAGCCCCGCCGTAAACCCTGCTGCCCTCGGGACTCCATTCCAAGCTGAGACCTGGGCGGCGAGCTGTGTGGGCTGCTTCTTTCCTTGGTTGGGGGCGAGGAGGGAGGGCTCCACCGTGTTCCTGGGGCTGAACCCGGGGAGGGGGCTCACGGGGATGGAGACTCCACTTGCTGCTGCTGCTTGTGCCCTCGCCGCCTTTCTCCGCCTCGCCCTCCCGTGCCCCTCGAAGGAAAAAAGGCAGCGGCGGGCCCACGAGAGAAGGGTGGCTCTTCAGAGCCGGCTAGGAAGAGCCACCCTCTCTCTCCCCCCCCCCCCGTGGGCATGGACTGCCACCAGTGGGAGGGGTCCTTCCTGCCAGCCATCCACTTGGGCATCCTTTCTGAGTGACACCCTCGAAGGAAGGAAGGAAGGAAGGGCGCCTTGCATCTGTCACTTTTGGAAGCACCTCTTCCACTCTTCCTTCTCCTGCCCAGGTAAGGAAGCCTCAAGGGAGGAGGGGGGAAGGCTGCCGTGGGGAGGCTCCAGCCTCACATGGGTCCCTCTCTCTGTTAAGTTTCCCGGCCCAGGCATCAGCCAGCGCCCTCTTCCCCAGCCCTGGCGCTTCCGGCTGCCGAAGCCATATCTGGCCGGAGCGCTGGCGAGTGCGCCTATAAATACCCTCCTGCTGCGTGCGTGGGAGGGGCCTGCTGTGACACAGGAAGCAGGACGGGATGGGGACTTCCTGCTTCATGAAAGCACACAGCAGGAAGGAGGAAGGCAACGAAGACATTAAGAGAGAGTGCGCGTGCAGGCAAGGAGGATCCCCTTCCCGGGTGCGTCGGCGAGTTCGTGGGCAGGCAAGAAAGAAGCCCGCGGACGGAAGGCTGCAGTAGGAGTGTGTGAGCGCGCATGCGCGCACACGCTCACATGCACAACAGGTGATCTTTTCAACTTGATTGTTCATATAGTAGTTCGCATGATGAAAAAGTGTGGGCACCCCTGTCCTAGACGTTCCAGGATCTGGCACAGACCTTTCTGCTCACGGTGTCGGCTGCTTTGGTGATGTCGACAAATGTCACATAGAGTCCTTTTGTTCTGCTCTCTACATTTCTCTTGCAGTTGTCTAAGGGCAAACCGTATCTGTGGTGCTCCTATTAGCTCTGAAGCCGCATTGGCTTTCAGGGAGAAGTTCTTCTGCAAGAGCAGGAACTAATCTGTTCAGAAATCTCCTTGCGAGGATTTTTCCAGCAATGAAGAGCAGTGTTATACCTCGATAGTTTGAGCCATCGGATTTTGTTCCTTTTTTCTTATACAGGGTGATGATAACTGCATCTGGAGATCTGATGGCAGTTCACCTTTTTTCCCAGCAACTCACAAGGAGCTCGTGGAATTTAGTTATGCAGTACTACGAATCTCCTGTTTCCGAGCTTCAGGTGGGATTCCATCGATCCCGGCTGCCTTGCCATTTTTTCATCTGCTGTATGGCCTCAAGGGCCTTCCAGAGTGGGAGCTGCCCAGTTCATTTTTCATTGGTTGTTGTATCATGTGTTGGATAGCTGAACCTTGGACTACTCGGTTGGCATTGAAGAGACTCTGAAAATGTTCAGCCCATTGGGCCAGCACGGTCAAGTCAGATAAGGCAATGCTCTCTCAGAGCCATTTCTAATAACTAATAGCTAGTCCATGAGCTGCGTTTTGCTGACGATGCTGGCCTTGTCGCCCATTCAGAAGCAGCCCTGCAGTGCCTCACATTCTGCTTTGCAACAACTGCAGAGCCATTTGGGGCTGAAGTCAGCCTGAAGGAAACGGAAGCCCTCTTACCAGCCCGCACCCCAGGAAGCACCATCATCCCCACATCAGCATAGGCA
>JARBWK010000017.1:2245869-2319430 GCA_030556195.1 Anolis apletophallus | reverse complement strand
TTTTATTTTTATTTATTTATTTGTTCCATTTTTGTATTCCGCTCCTCCCTGCAGGCTCGGGGCGGATAACAATATAAAATTCGCTGGCATGTAGCATCCATGTCGCCGTACAATAAATACAACATAAAAACATAAAACACAGCATAGGTCCCGAGATTGATTATGTCACATGTTATAGCATTCCCTGAACCAGGGTGCTGAAATATACAGATGAGTACGTTCGTCTTATTCGCCTAGCCGAAGGCCAGTCTGAACAGGGCGGTCTTGCAGGCCCCTGCGAACGGGATAAGCTCCGGGCGACCCGGACGTCGCCCGAGAGAGTTCCAGAGTACCGAGCCGCCAGAGAAAGCCCTTTGCCTGGTTGCAGACAAGTGACAGGCGCGGACTGATGGAATCAGGAGTAGATTCAACTCCTCTGAACGTAGTGATCTCGGGAATGTATGGGGCAAGGCGGTCCCTCAGGTACGCAGGCCCCTAGGCCGTGTAGAGCCTTAAAGGTTAACACCAACACCTTGAAAACAATTCGGTACTCAAGGTAGCCAGTGCCGGAGGATGGGCGTAATGTGCTCCTTACCGACGTTCCCGCCAGCAAGCGAGCAGCGGCATTGTCTTGAGTTTCCAAATTGTCGCCAAGGGAAGGCCAACGTAGAGGGCGTTACAGTAGTCCAGCCTCGAGATGACCGTCGCTTGGATCACTTGCCGTGGCCAGGTCGCCCCTGGAATGTAGGGGTGCCAGTCGCCCAGCCTGTCGCAGGTGAAAAAATGACGCCCTGCTGGCCGCGGAGACCTGGGCCTCCATGGACAGCAGGGGGTCCAGCTGGACACCTAAGCTCTTGACATATGTATCTGATGATATTTGACGACCCCTCCAAAACCCCCTCGCAACCCCCCCAGGCGTCTGAACCCACACAGATTCAATTATCCAAGGCTTGAAAATATTAAAAGTACGCAAAGTTCCCTTACCTGAAGAACAGCTGGGAGCGAGCCGGAAACCCAATCATGTAGGCCTGGCTATGCAGATACTCCAAAGTCAAATCATAAAGCTGATCAATGAGTCCATCCTGGAAGGGACAGAATGGAAATGGGGGGGAAAGGGATGATTCCCACTCAAATTAAAGGGTTCAAAGGATGTTCCAAAGGGAAGAATGGGTTTAGATGGCAGACCTCCATGTCCCACCCTATCCCCCGTGGGGACCCAGGCCGGCTTCCAACATAGTAACAGGCAAACATTCAATGCCTATATTAACAATGCCAGAGCTAGATATAGACCTATAATTATATATACTAATTTCACATATGCATTTCCCCTGGAAACATTTGCAAATCCTCTCTCTATATATCTGCATTTCCCCTGCAATATTTGCAAGCCCTATATATCGATGTTTATATCTATCTATACATCTAACTCTTTCTATATACGTGTGTGTACATTGCCCATGCAATATTTGCAAGCCCTATATATCTATATTCATATCTATCTAGACATGTCTATCTATATTTGTGTGTATTTTTCCTGTAATATCTGGGAGCCCTATATACCGTGTTTCCCGAAAGTAAGACAGCGTCTTACTTTCTTTTCCCCCCAAGTCCCCTACGTCTTACTTTCGGGTACGTCTTATATAAACAAAGACGCGTACCCGCCGCCACGCCCACGCCCACGCCACCGCCACGCCGCCGCTGCCGCAACCAGCCCATCGGCCGCAGCACACCTCCGCGGCGCACCTTTCTGCTAGGCCTCTCCAAGGAAGGAGGGAAGAGTCCAGAGGCGCGGGCTGCCGGCGCCAAGGTCAGAGTGACGCGTCGCCGCCAGCCACGCCTCTGGGACTCTTCCCCCCCCCTTCGTTGGAGAAAGGAGGGAAAGTCCCAGAGGTGTGGCTAGCGCACGTCGTCACCTGACGCAGCGCCAGCCACGCCTCTGGACTCTTCCCTTCCCTGGAGAAAGAGAGGGAAGAGTCCCAGAGGTGTGGCTAAGCGGCGACGCGTCACCTGACGCAGCGCCGCCAGCCACGCCTCTGGGACTCTTCCCCTCCCTTCGTTGGAGAAGGGAGGAAGAGGAAGAGTCCCAGAGGTGTGGCTGGCGACGCGTCACTCTGACGCGCTAGCCACGCCTCTGGGACCTTCCCCCTCCCTTCGCTGGAGAGGCCTAGCAGAAAGGTGCGCCAAGAGGTGCCGCGCCAATGGGCCGGTTGCGCGGCGCGGCGACAGGCACGGCTTACATTCGGGGTATGGCTTACATTAGCCGACCCCTGACAGCCCCGATACGTCTTACAATCGGGGGTGTCATGCACTTTCGGGAAACACGATATCTATATCAGGGTGGGCAATTATTTTTCCAAGGGGCCACACGAGAGCCAAACAATATTATGGAGGGCCGCACCTAAAGGCTGAACTACATCTAATCTACATAATTTATCTATTTACTATATTTACTATATATTGCACATCATTAATATTAACATATTAATATATCAAGAAATATTCATATATTATTAGTATTACTATCAGAATTATTATATTAAAGTGTATATATATAGACATTATAATATATTGAAATTATAATATAATATAGCATTACTATATTATATTATTATTATAAAATTATTATAAAATAATAATAAAAACCACTAAAATAAAATAAAATGAAATTCAAGGAGGCAAGGTGCGAACCAAGATGGAGGCTGACATCCTCAAGAGAGGAAGGATCCCAAGATGGAATGGCCCAATGGACCCAGCCCAGAGGATGGCAAGCGGACCCAGCCGCCGCAGCAGAGCAGAGCAGAGCAGAGCAGAGCAGAGCAGCAGATGATCGGAGGCTGCAGGCCTCCGCCCGCTCTCACCCCCAACTGTTCCCCAGCTGATGGCCCTGACATGGAGTGCCTGCCCTCCCGGGAGGCGATCCGGGCCTGCAGCAGGAGCAGTCGGCGACTTGCGGCAGCTGATCGCCCTGGCGACCCGGAAGACTTGATCAAGTCTTCCGGGTCGTCAGGGCGATCAGCTGCCGCAAGTCGCCGACTGCTCCTGCTGCAGGCCCGGATCGCCTCCCGGGATGGCAGGCACTCCAAAGCCGCCGCTCCTCTAATCGTTCTCTGGAGCGGCGGGCTGTCTGCCCGATGCAGGCCGCACAGCCCGCAATGGGATGACAGCAGCGGCAGCCCTTCCTCTTGTGGAAATGGCCCGCCCCGGCGCCCCTTCTCCCAGGTGCCGAAGGATCCATGGGCCAGTCTGAATCGGCCGGGCCACATCCGGCCCACAGCCATAAGATGCCCAGGTCTGATCTATATTCATATATATCTATCTAGACATCTCTCTTTATATAGATAACTAGCTGACCCGGCCACGCGTTGCTGTGGGATTTTTTAAAATTGGGGACTGTGTGTATAGTTATGTATATGTACATGCGTGTATATGTGTGTACTTATGTTTATGTGTGTTTGTATATGTATGTGCGTGTATATGTGTTGATGTGTGTAAGTACAGGTCTGTTTATGTATATGTGTATGTGTATATTTGTATATTTCTGTGCATGTATATATGTGTGTGTGTATGTGTTTCTGTGTTCCTTTCTTCTCCCCTTTCCTTCCTTCCTTCACTCCATCCTTCTATCCTTTCCTTCCTTTCCCCTCCCCTCCTTCCTGCTATCCTTCCTTTTCCTTACTTTCTTCTCCCCTCCTTCCTTCCATCCATTCTTCCTTCTATCCTTCCTTTACTTTCTTCTCCCCTCCTTCCTTCCTTCCCTCCCTTCCTTCTTTCCTTTCCCTCCTTCCTGCCATTCCTCCCCTTTCTGTATCAGTCCTTGCTCCCCTTGTCTCTGTCCCTACATTCCTTTCCCTACCTTTCCCTACCACCACCAACATTCCGACTCTCTGAACTGCCAGGGGTGGGGGCTCCCAGCCTACATTCTAACTGAGGGATTTGCATAATCCCCCTAATTGGTCAGCTTCACTAACATTCCGACGCTGTAAACTGCCAGATGGAGGTGGTGTGAGGGATCATGGGAGTTGTAGTCCATAATGGGTTTTTTTTGATTTGTGGCTGTTGGCTCTTTTTTGGGTGGGGGGGTTGTTTTGGTAAGCATGCCTTGGAGGGTTTTCTGAGTATGTGGGTTGTTTTTGTGTTTCTGCCTTGAGTGGTTTCTTTGTTTTGGAGCCAGGAAACATGACATGGAGGATTTTATATATATAGATGATTTCTCTATATGATTTGCAAAGACTTGCAAACATGTGAGAAGAAAATTCATATATGATATCATTTATATGTATACACACACAAAGATATACAGATATATAGGTAGCTCTATTATCAGTGGTTCTCAACCTGGGGTCCCCAGATGTTTTTGGCCTTCAACTCCCAGAAATCCTAGCAGCTGGTAAACTGGCAGGGATTTCTGGGAGTTGTAGGCCAAAAACATCTGGAGACCCCAGGTTGAGAACCACTGCTCTATATTATCAATATCTATATTGGATTTGCAGAGACTTGCACACGTGAGGGGACAATTTATAAAAAAAATAATGTATACCTATAAACACAGATATACAGGTACATAGAAATCTGTATAAATCTATATGTATATGGAATTTGCAAAGACCTCCAATCATATGAGGGGAAAATTCACATATAAATTTTATACACACACACTCTCTATGTGTGTGTGTATAAAGGTACCTATATATCTATCTCTCTCTCGCTCTGTGTGTGCGTATATCTGTATACCTTCTGTATACCTTTATAAAACGGAATGTTTGTATGTGTGTATGCGGAGGGCGGGAGGGCAGAAGGGCGGAAGCAGCCACGTTCACAGGCCAGGGCGGATATGTGGCAGCCACTTTCACAGGCCAGGGCGGATAGGTGGCAGCCACTTTCGCAGGCCAGGGCGGATATGTGGCAGCCACTTTCACAGGCCAGGGCGGATATGTGGCAGCCACTTTCACAGGCCAGGGCGGATATGTGGCAGCCACTTTCACAGGCCAGGGCGGATATGTGGCAGCCACTTTCAGGCCAGGGCGGATATGTGGCAGCCACTTTCACAGGCCAGGGCGGATATGTGGCAGCCACTTTCACAGGCCAGGGCGGATATGTGGCAGCCACTTTCCGCAGGCCAGGGCGGATATGTGGCAGCCACTTTCACAGGCCAGGGCGGATATGTGGCAGCCACTTTCACAGGCCAGGGCGGATATGTGGCAGCCACTTTCACAGGCCAGGGCGGATATGTGGCAGCCACTTTCACAGGCCACAGTGACCAGCGCGGGTGATGGACCTGCACCAAACTTGGTACACATAACCCTCCTAACCCCCTTTACGTCCTGGCGCGGGTCGGGGGACATGACCCACAGATTATGGGATTTGTAGTACTTTCCAACACTTTGATTCCCACAGACCACTGAGGCCACCAAAAAGGACCAATACAGACCACACTCAGCACACACAGCCCCCATGACCCACTCTACGTCCTGGTGCAGTTCGGAGGAAGGTGGACCATGGATGATGGGACTTGAAGTGCCTCTACTCACTTCCCAAGTCCGCTGCAACCCTCATCCAATCACTGATCGAGACCAAACTTGGCACACATAACCCCCATGACTGCCTTCACGTCCTGGTGAGGTTCGGGGGAGGACTGACAATGGATGATGGAATTTGTAGTATTTTCACACCCCTCTGTTCCCACAGACCACTGTGGCCCCCAAAAAACACCGAGAAAGTCCACACTTGGCACACAGAGCCCCAGTGACCCACTCTACATCCTACTGAAGTTTGGAGGAGGGTGGAACATGGATGATGGGACTTGCAGTACCTTCCCTCACTTCCCAATCCTGCTACAAACCTAATCCAATGACTGATCAACACCAAATCTGGCACACAGAGCCCTCATGACCCACTCTACAGCCTGGTGCAGTTTACTGTGAGACGGACCACGGATGATGGGACTTGAAGTACCTTTACTCACTTCCGAAAAGAATGCATCCCTCATCCATTCACCAATACAGACCAAACTTAGCACACAGAGCCCCCATGACCCAATCTACATCCTACTACACTTTGGGGGACAGAGATGATGGGACTTGCACTACCTTCAGTAATTTCATGATACCACTGCAACTCCCAATAATGATGGATCAAGACCAAACTTGGCACACAGAGCCCCCATGACCCACTCTACATCCTGCTGCACTTCACAAATAACCCGGGCAGGGCCGGGTCCCCAAGCTAGTATATATACATATATACACACACACACAGAGCGAGAGAGAGAGAGAGAGAGATATAGGTACCTCTATATATTTATCAATATCTATATGTATATAGGATTTGCAGAGACTTGCAAACATGTGAGGGGAAAATGCATATACAATATTATTTAGATATACACATATACACAGAGAGAGATATGCAGATATATAGGTAATGTGTCATATATTGCAAGCAATGGCCTTCAGGCTCCATGGCTGAAAAATTTGTTTATCTTAAGAGTATATACAATAACCTAAATGCATTTCCCAAAAGCCCAAAGTCAAACCAAGACCCCCAGATGTCACCGCAAATCCCTCCAGCAATACAAATTCCCCTTTTACCCGGAAGGCTTTCTCCTGCAGGTTGGCATTGGAGAGCTTCAAGATGACAGCAAAGTTAATGGGCTTGTTGCTCATGCGGCCTGGCTTCTTGTTGAAGTCGACTTCTTGGAAGATCTGTCGGGCGGGAGGATAAAAGGAGTTATGACTACAGGGATAATTTTACAATACCAGAGCAAAAAGCAAGATGGTGGTCTTCCTCCCCTTGTATAGCTCCGCAGGGAACGCTACCCAACCTATCTTCAACTCTGGCGAAGGGGAAAGCATCCTCTGCCTCGTTCGTAGTCATCACGACTGCATGAGAATATGAGATTGCTCTTATTCTATGATACGAGGGTTGAATGAAAAGTAATGCCTCCACCTTCGTTACTTGGGTTTGGGTGGGAATATTTTAAGAAATCACAGAAACAATCCATAGGCCAGTGTTTTTGAACCTTTTTTGAGCCGCGGCACATTTTTTACATTTACAAAACCTGGGGCACACCACCAACCAAAATGACACAAAATGACACTCTAACACAGTGATACATATAGTGAATATGTTTTTAAATGTATTTATACACTCAGTGTGAAACCTGGGCCTGTTTCAATGAACACAACATAGATATCCTGGCAGGAATGGCAGAAAGACACAAACTTCCCACACAGAACTCCCAGAACCAAGAGAAAATACTATAAGAGTTTGGTGGGCATTGACCTTGGGTTTTGGAGTTGTAGTTCACCTATATCCAGAGAGCACTGTGAACCAAGCTTGGCATGAATACTCAATATGCCCAAATGTGAACACAGATGGAGTTCAGGGGAAATAGACCTTGACATTTGGGAGTTACAGTTTCTGGGATTTATAGTTAAATCACAATCAAAGAGCATCCTGAACTCTTGCAACAATGGAATTGAACCAAACTTGGCATATTGAACTCTCATTACCAACAGAAGGTACTGAAAGGGTTTGCTTGGGAATTGACCTTGAGTTTGGAAGTTGTAGTTCATCTACACCCAGGGAGCACTGTGGACTCAAACAATGTTATGTTATGTTGTTGTTTGTTTTCTATCCAGAATCACAATGTTGGAAGGAGGCTCACCACTTTAAGGTCCCTAAAACAGGCATGGGAAAACTTCGGCCCTCTGGGTGCTTTGGGACTCCAACTCCCATTATTCCTAACAGCCTGAGGCCCTTTCCTGCTTAAGTGGCTGGGGGGGGGAAGGAAAAGGGCCTGAGGCTGCTAGGAATGGTGGGAGTTGGAGTCCAAAACACCTGGAAAGTCCAAGTTTGGCCATGCCAGCTTTCGACAGAGGTCTCTTTCTCCCACTTCCCCTTTGTGCCCTTTCTTCCCTTTCCTGCCCAACACTGACTTTTTCTTCTCCACTGCCGCTTCTGCCGCCATTTTGATCTGAGGGGGCAGCGTGAGCGTGTTCAGGAGGGGAGGGGGGAGGGAAGAAGACGTGACCCGTGAGGGCGCTTATGCGCAGACTGGCCCCAGAGCAAAGCGAGGCAAAGCAAGCAGAGCGAGGCTGGGAAGAAGGGAGCCCGAGTGGAGAAGAAAAAGTGTTCGGCAGGAGGGGGAAGAAAGGGGATTGGAGGCTCCCAGAAACTGTAACTCCCAAATGTCAAGTTCTATTTTCCCCAATTTACAAACATATTAACTATATGTATGACTGTGTTAGAGTGTCATTTTGTGTCGTTTTGGTTGGTGGTGTGCCCCAGGATTTTGTAAATGCCAAAAATGTGCCGCGGGTCAAAAAAAGGTTGAAAAACACTGATATAGATGACCCACTGATGAGTGGATGAGGGGACGGTGCCTTGCCCACTCCGACCCCCCTGCATCACCTCCACTTGCTGCTCATTTGAGGCTTGCTAATCATGCTATGTTCTCTCATTAGTGGCCCCCATAAAGGATGCGAGGGAGAAGAATGAGGGTATCTTCTCAAGCGATAGTAGTAAAAAACGCCGCAAATGCGGAAATGCAATGTGCTATTGATTGCCTTGAAAAAGCCTCTAATCGGTGAAACGGTTTTTAGGCCGCATATTCACAGCATAAGCATGCCGTCGGTTTTGTGATTTTTCATTTAGAAGCCCCCAAGTTGGTCTTCACGTCCTACAATTGCATTTCCACATTTGCGGCTATTTTACTACTATCGCTTTACGCCTCTCTTCAACAACAGCGTCCACCCGGCGGAGCATCGGGCTACAGCGTCCTCCGCTGCAATACGGACTTTCCCGAAGGATTTACCATGTGGTGCTGAGTTCAGCATTCGGAAACTTTTTGGATATTATTGACCATTACTACCTTTGGAGGACACTGAGTTTGGTATCTACGGATACATGGTACATGTGGGACTAATTTATGCCTAACCGCTCTGGGACTCTTTATGTCGCGGATGCCTGTATCGGATGTTGTAAGTTTATTCATGTCTATATTTACATTTTGATACTTCAATAATATCTTTTACGTGAGCTACACCAGTGTTTCCCAACCTTTTTTGAGCCGCGGCACACTTTTTACATTTGCAAACTCCTGGGGCACACCACCAACCAAAATGACACAAAATGACACTCTAACACAGTAATACATATAGTTAATATGTTTTTAAAATGTATTTATACACTGAGTGTGAAACCTGGGCCTGTTTCAATGAACTCAACATAGATATCCTGGCAGGAATGGCAGAAAGACACAAACTTCCCACACAGAACTCCCATAACCAAGAGAAAATGCTATAAGAGTTTGGTGGGCATTGACCTTGAATTTTGGAGTTGTAGTTCACCTATATCCAGAGAGCACTGTGGACTCAAACAATGTTGGATCAGGACCAAACTTGGCATGAATACTCACTATGCCCAAATGTGAACACAGATGGGGTTTGGGGGAAATAGACCTTGACATTTGGGAGTGACAGTTTCTGGGATTTATAGTTAACACACAATCAAAGAGCATCCTGAACTCTTGCAACAATGGAATTGAACCAAACTTGGCATATTGAACTCTCATTACCAACAGAAAGTACTGAAAGGGTTTGCTTGGGAATTGACTTTGGGTTTGGAAGTTGTAGTTCACCTACATCCAGGGAGCACTGTGGATCTGGACCACACTTGGCATGAATACTCAATATGTCCAACTATGAACACACATGGAGTGCCTTTATCGAGGTAGGTTTCTTAGGGTTTTTATACTTCAACACACTAGACTCTCCTCCCCCAACTTCCAATTTCCCACGGCACACCTGATGATCGCTCACGGCACACTTATCTACACCAGTGTTTCCCAACCTTTTTTGAGCCACGGCACACTTTTACCATTAAAAAAATCCGGGGGCACACCACCAACCAAAATGACACAAAATGACACTCTACCACAGTACGGAACGGTTGGGGGTTGGAGGCCTGCAGGGAGCAGCTGCTGGGAGTGCCGAAGCCAGGGGGAGCCAGGCTGCGCCATGCCCCGCCCCCCTACCCCCGGCTTCACCTCTCCAAGCAGCTGCTCCAGCCTTGAGGGGGCAGTGCCAAACCAGCGGTGCCAGAGCCAACACAATGCTGGCTTGGCACTGTCCCCTCAAGGCTGGAGCAGCTGCTGGGAGAGACCTGCCCCCTCCCCCCCGCTTCAGCTCTCCTACAGGCCGCCCATGCCCCCCCCCTCCCCAGTTTCAGCTCTCCTACAGAGGAGGAGCATGAGCGGTGGACGGGCTTCAGTGGGTGGGGCTCCTCCACGCGGCTTCAGCAAGCGAGGGGGCGAGAGTCATGGTGTGTGTCATGGCGGATTGGTGGCTGGCTGGGAAACGGTCAAGGAGGCGGCGCCTGGTCCCTTCTTTCTTCGCCACTTCCCGGCCCTTCCTCCTCCCCAAGCAGCAGGAGTTCGGCAGGAGGGGGAGGAAGGGGGCAGAGAGCTTTTCTCGCGGCACAGCAGGAGGTCTGTCACGGCACACTAGTGTGCCACGGCACACTGGTTGAGAAAAGACTGATCTACACTACTGTATGAGGCTTAGTCTTTATCCCAGTGTTTGTTTCTTGCCATTAACAAAGCCATTCTGAAATTTCTGAAAAATTCGTAAAATTTCCGCAATTTTTTCAGAAAATTTCGGAAGCCATTTCCATTCGAACCTCCAGCGCCCCCTACATCCGGAACGAGTTTTGAACCATTTTTTTCCTTCATCAAACAGGCCTATTGACCGATTGGCTTTGTATATCTTTTTGGGAGGCCTATCTACACACGTCTCACAAATCCATCAGTGCTAAAGTTTCGGCGTCAGCTGCCTGGGTGTGTTGCCGGTCTTTTTCTAAAGTGCCTCTCGGAGCATATCAGGGTTAACACGTCTTTCCTTCCTGGGGGGGGAAAGGGGAGACGGTTTCTAAATTGGCAAGCCAGGCTTGTCCCCCACGGGGAAGGAGGCGGGGAAGGGAAAGAGGAGCCGTTGCCATGTTGTTTACCCAGACTTGCCTTCCAGCCCTGGAGCCAAACAAGCCTCCTGCCGCTGGAACTGACGAATGTCAGCCCCAAAGAATATCATAAATGAGATGCAGAGACAGCGCGGGAGGCGGGAGAACCTCCCAAAGAGGCGCAGAGACCTGCCTCGTTTCGGGACTCTCATTTCGGGACTTTCCACTCGGCTCCTTCCACGTAACGCACGCAGACACCCAACCACGCACGTCTCAACCCTCCGAAAGAGAGGTGAAGCCGCCGGGGGCAGGTGTTCTCCGCGCCAGGGAAGCAGAAGCTGCTGTCAAGGCGCATCATGCCTCTCGCTCTTCTTTTCCCTCCGGCAGGGGCTTGGGGAATTCCAGCGCCGGAGAGACCGCACAAGACGCCCAAGCTGTCACTGCGGCAGTGTGACAAGGACAGCGGAGGGAAAGGGGGGGAAGGAGAAACAAGGGCCCCCTTTCCGCTCCAAGTAGCACAGGGAAGGGAAACAGCAGTGGGGAGGAGAGAGACATAGTTTAAAGGTTGAGGCCTGGGACTGTGCCTAATGTTTACGTTGATGTTTATGATGGGAAAGGGGGTAATGTTCACGTTGATGTTCATGATGATCTGGTTCCTGGACTAAACTTGGCACACAGACCCCCACCATGCCCAAATGTGAATACAGGCAAAATTTGGGCACAACTGCCCTGGGAATCTGGGAGTTGTAGTTCACCTGCATACAGAGAGCACTGCGAACCCAACGAATGACGGATCTGCACCAAACTTGGCACGCAAATCCAACATGCCCAACTTGGAATACAGCACGGTTTGGGGGCGAGTGCCCTGGAAATTTGGGAGCTGTAGTTCACCTGCATCCAGCGGGCACTGAACCCAACCAATGACTGATCTGCACTAAGCTTAGCACGTAGATCCAATATGCCTAACTTTGAATACAGGCAGAATTTGGGCATGACTGCCCTGGGAATCTGGGAGTTGTCGTTCACCTGCATCCAGTGAACACAACCAATGACAGATCTGCACCAAACTTGGCATACAGACCCAACATGCCCAACTGTGAACACAGGCAGAATTTGGGCATGATTGCCCTGGGAATCTGGGAGTTGTAGTTCACCTGCATCCAGTGAACACTACCAATGACAGATCTGCGCCAAACTTGGCACAGAGACCCAACATGCCCAACTGTGAATACAGGCAGAATTTGGGCATGACTGCTCTGGGAATATGGGAGTTGTAGTTCACCTGCATCCAGTGAACACTGTGAACACAACCAATGACAGATCTGCACCAAACTTGGCACATAGACCCAACATGCCCAACTGTGAATATAGGCAGAATTTGGACATGACTGCCCTGGGAATCTGGGAGTTGTAGTTCACCTGCATCCAGTGAACACTACCAATGACAGATCTGCACCAAACTTGGCACACAGACCCAACATGCCCAACTGTGAATACAGGCGGAATTTGGGCATGATTGCCCTGGGAATCTGGGAGCTGTAGTTCACCTGCATCCAGCGAGCCCTGAGAGCCCAACCAATGATGGATCTGCAACAAACTTGGCACTCAGATTCAACGTGCCCAACTTTAAATACAGGCAGAATTTGAGCATGACTGCCCTGGGAATCCGAGTATGATTGTCCTGAGAATCTGAGAGTTGTAGTTCATCTGCATCCAGAGAGCACTGTGAACCCAACCAATGACTGATCTGCACTAAACTTGGCACGCAGATCCAACGTGCCCCACTTTACATTTCTGTCAACAATGAGCAAGTTTTCTGAAGCAGTCACGGTTCTTGGCAAATTTCAAGTCTGTGCGCTTTTATTTCAGACGTCAGCATACTGGGTACCCATCGTGCACAGATCTTCCGATAGCCAAGCCAAGCAGTAATGTGACTCACACGTTCTTATGAAATGCCGATTATGCTTGACATTTCTCTCTGAGTGAGAGAAATGTCAAACGTTTGCTTGTGAAACTTGGTGGTTGCTGTCACAGGATGTCCAACTCTTTCTTTGTAATGCAAGTTAGATGTTCCCACCTCAACATCTTTAAATTTACTCGACCAACGACGCACAGTACTCGTGTCAACACAATCACCATAAACAGCTTGCATTCTATGATGAATCTCCTTTGGGGCGACACATTCTGCTGTCAAGAATTCAATGACTGCACGTTGCTTAAGTTGCATTGACTGACCGTCTGCGGGAGGGTTCCATACTTTGCACTCTAACAACACTACCGCTCAATGCTAAGGCTTCCTGCCAAAATGGAACTGTAGAGGAGAGTCTACTGAACAAGCCAGTACCTGCCGCATACGTTGCTTAAGTCACATTGACTGACCATCTGCGCAGGGCTCCATACTTTGCACTTTTAACAACACAACAGTTCAATGCTAAGCCTTCCCGCCAAAATGGAACTGTAGAGGAGAGTCTACTGAGCAAGCCAGTACCTGTCGTGATACGTTGCTTACGTTGCATTGACCGACCGTCTGCGCAGG
Organism: Anolis apletophallus; assembly: GCA_030556195.1. Classification (NCBI taxonomy): domain Eukaryota; kingdom Metazoa; phylum Chordata; class Lepidosauria; order Squamata; family Anolidae; genus Anolis; species Anolis apletophallus. The sequence goes on along the minus strand of JARBWK010000017.1, from coordinate 2,305,959 downwards.
GCTCTATACTTTGCAGTTTACCAACACAACCGTTCAATGCTAAGGCTTCCCACCAAAATGGAACTGTAGAGGAGAGTCTACTGAACAAGCCAGTACCTGCCGCATACGTTGCTTACGTTGCATTGACCGACCGTCTGCGCAGGGCTCCATACTTTGCAGTTTACCAACACAACCGTTCAATGCTAAGGCTTCCCACCAAAATGGAACTGTAGAGGAGAGTCTACTGAGCAAGCCAGTACCTGTCGCATACGTTGCTTACGTTGCATTGACCGACCGTCTGCGCAGGGCTCCATACTTTGCACTTTAACAACACAACCATTCAATGCTAAGGCTTCCCGCCAAAATGGAACTGTAGAGGAGAGTCTACTGAGCAAGCCCGTACCTGTCGCATATACGTTGCTTACGTTGCATTGACCGACCGTCTGCGCAGGGGGCCATACTTTGCACTTTAACAACACAACCATTCAATGCTAAGGCTTCCCGCCAAAATGGAACTGTAGAGGAGAGTCTACTGAACAAGCCAGTACCTGTCGTGATACGTTGCTTACGTTGCATTGACCGACCGTCTGCGCAGGGCTCTATACTTTGCAGTTTACCAACACAACCGTTCAATGCTAAGGCTTCCCGCCAAAATGGAACTGTAGAGGAGAGTCTACTGAACAAGCCAGTACCTGCCGCATACGTTGCTTAAGTCACATTGACTGACCATCTGCGCAGGGCTCCATACTTTGCACTTTAACAACACAACCGTTCAATGCTGAGGCTTCCCGCCAAAATGGAACTGTAGAGGAGAGTCTACTGAACAAGCCAGTACCTGCCGCATACGTTGCTTACGTTGCATTGACCGACCGTCTGCGCAGGGCTCCATACTTTGCACTTTAACAACACAACCATTCAATGCTGAGGCTTCCGCCAAAATGGAACTGTAGAGGAGAGTCTACTGAACAAGCCAGTACCTGCCGCATACGTTGCATTGACGTTGCATTGACCAACACAACCGTCTGCGCTTCCCGCCGCCAAATGGGCTCTATACTTACGCAGTTTACCAACACAACCGTTCAATGCTAAGGCTTCCCGCCAAAATGGAACTGTAGAGGAGAGTCTACTGAACAAGCCAGTACCTGCCGCATACGTTGCTTAAGTCACATTGACTGACCATCTGCGCAGGGCTCCATACTTTGCACTTTAACAACACAACGTTCAATGCTGAGGCTTCCCGCCAAAATGGAACTGTAGAGGAGAGTCTACTGAACAAGCCAGTACCTGCCGCATACGTTGCTTACGTTGCATTGACCGACCCAGTCTGCGCAGGGCTCCATACTTTGCACTTTAACAACACAACCATTCAATGCTAAGGCTTCCACCAAATGGAACTGTAGAGGAGAGTCTACTGAACAAGCCAGTACCTGTCGCATTGACCGACCGTTGCGCAGGGCTATACTTTGCAGTTTACCAACACAACTGTTGGACCGAGGAGAGTCTACTGAACAAGCCAGTCTGCGCACGGGCTCTAACAACACAACTGCTCAATGCTGAGGGCCAAATGGAACTGTTCTACTGAGCAAGCCAGTACCTGTCGATACGCTAAAAAGCGTTTAACGCTGCAACCGACCGTTCTATACTTTGCAGTTTAGTTTACCAACACAACCTATACTTTACAGTTTACCAACACAACCGCAATTCAATGCTAAGGCTTCCCACACAACTCAAATGGAACTGTAGAGGAGAGTCTACTGAACAAGCCAGTACGTTGCATTGACCGACCGTCTGCTGCATATGTTGCAACCGCTTAAGTCCCACCAAAATGGAACTGACTGACCAGTACCTGCGCGGGGCTCCATACCCGGCAAAATGGAACTGTAGAGGAGAGTCTACTGAACAAGCCAGTACCTGCCGCATACGTTGCTTAAGTCACATTGACTGACCATCTGCGCAGGGCTCCATACTTTGCACTTTAACAACACAACCGTTCAATGCTAAGGCTTCCCGCCAAAATGGAACTGTAGAGGAGAGTCTCCTGAGCAAGCCAGTACCTGCCGCATACGTTGCTTACGTTGCATTGACCGACCATCTGCGCAGGGCTCCATACTTTGCACTTTAACAACACAACCGTTCAATGCTAAGGCTTCCCGCCAAAATGGAACTGTAGAGGAGAGTCTACTGAACAAGCCAGTACCTGCCGCATACGTTGCTTAAGTCACATTGACTGACCATCTGCGCAGGGCTCCATACTTTGCACTTTAACAACACAACTGTTCAATGCTAAGGCTTCCCACCAAAATGGAACTGTAGAGGAGAGTCTACTGAACAAGCCAGTACCTGCCGCATAGTTGCTTACGTTGCATTGACCGACCGTCTGCGCAGGGCTCTATATTTCGCAGTTTACCAACACAACCGTTCAATGCTAAGGCTTCCCGCCAAAATGGAACTGTAGAGGAGAGTCTACTGAACAAGCCATTACCTGCCGCATACTGGTACTGCCATCTGTTGAGGAGTTACGAAAGTGGAGGCATTACTTTTCATTCAACCCTCATAGTTAGATAAAATATAAACAAGTGGCCTCCATGAAAAAAAGGGTTACTTGTTGAAACAAAGAGGCATCTCCATTTTCAGCAGCTGACCGTTACACACATGCACGAGTGTGCAGACAAACAATGGGTTGTTTAAATATATAAACTAAATATATTGACATCGACGCCTTCTCCTCCCCGACCCAACAACCACCCAGTCCATGTTGGTGGGTAGGGCGCCTGTTTAAAGGCCCAGCAGCGCCGGATGTGGTTGCGCGGGCAGGAAAGCTAGCGAAAACCACAGCCAGGATGATATATGTGGCTTGTGAGGTTGAGGGAGAGTGAGGGGGGGAAGCGAGCAAGAATAAGGAGAGGTGGGTGAATGAGGCTCTATCCCGAAACCCAAGCTGCAAAACCTCAGAAGGCAGCGAAGAGAGGAAGGAAAGGGTGTTGGTAGAGAGAGGGTAAGAAAGGATCGGGCTGAGAGGATGTGGTTACCGAGCGGACATTTGCAAACACACACACATACACACATATGCAAAAACCACAGGAGACGTTTCGCTTCCCTAGAATTACCAATGAACCAAGGTGGCTTGGCGTATTCCCTTTGAACCAACTACCTCCATCTTGGTTCCTGCCGCAGCTCATCATTTTCATTTTATTTTTATTTTATTTTACTTTATTTTAGGTTGTTTGAGTTTTATAGGAGTAGTGAAAATATTTGGTAAATAGAGGATAATTTTATTTAAAAAAATTATTTTATTTAAATAATTTATTTATTATTTTATTATAATAATAATCTATATATATAATCTATATATATAAAGGAAGAGTCGTCATGGAACGACCGTCCCAAACAGAGAAACCTTACAACGCAGAAACACCAAACTTGCCAACAGAAATAGACCTCAAGCAAGGTACATTTGTAGCAAAGAAACTTTCCCCCCCAAAACCTAAAAGGCCCCCAAAGCAACGAGTAAAAAAACCCCTACATTTCCCAGCATCCTCCGCGGCTGCCAACGACTCTCCCAGCCTCTACATTCTGACAACATGATTGGCTGCCAATAAGGGCGGATTTGCATAACTCCTGTACTGGCCAGCCAACATGAACATTCCGACCCATAATAAACTGTCAGAGGAGGATAAGGCAAAGGGCTGAGGCACAAACACAAACACCCAATTCACTTCCCACAGAAAATTTGCACCCCAAAAAATCACAGACCACGCCCAAAATTGACAGTAAGGCTTCATTAACTTAATTTCCCTGACTAGGCCTCACTTAATGGAATGCTGTTTACGCTCTGAATTGACAGTAAGGCTTCATTAACTTGATTCTCCCGACTAGCCCTCAGCTCATTGGACATTGTGTATGGCCTGAATTTACAGTAAGGCTTCATTAACTTGCTGTTCCTGACTAGGCCTCAGCTCATGGGACATTGTGTATGGCCTGAATTTACAGTAACCTAGAGCCCCTATGACCCACGCTACATTCTACTACAGTTTGGAGGAGGGTGGACCATGGATTAAGGGACTTGCAGTACCTTCATGTATAATGGGATTTGTAGTACTTCAAAACCCATCATTCCCCACACACCTCTGTGTCCAAGAACCAAGACCGATAAAGACCAAACTTGGCAAACAATGCACCCCATGACCCACACTACATCCAACTGCAGTTTAGAGGAGGGCACACCATGGATAATGGGATTTCAAGTACCTCCACTCACTTCCAAAGTACCCCACCCACACACGCATCAACCTCTACATCAACACAGCAGACGGAAAGACAAAAAACATTGTATATCCACAAGCTATGCAGAACGCCAGCAACACCACACAACAACAACTCCATAGGACTCCAACATCCCACCCACCAAAACAACCCACAACAACACAGCCATGACCCCAACAACACCATAACTAACAACTCCAACCCTTACATACTCAGACTTCCTCGCATCTCCAAAATAGGGAACAGCAACGCGTGCCGGGTACAGCTAGTATTACTATATGTTGGTGGCGTGAGTAACCTGTATATTATATATATGTGCTCATCTAATCCACACCTGTGCTATTGTATTTGATTAAATAGCCCTGCTTGTTTTGTTAGATCTAACAGCAGCGTTTGATACCGTAGACCATGCATTGTTGGCCCACCGTTTAGCCGTGACTGGGGTGAGGGGGATTGCCCTTAAATGGGTGACCTCCTTCCTCCAGGATCGGGGACAACGTGTGGAGAGGGGGGGAGGAGGTCTCCGGGAGGCTCCCATTAAGTTGCGGGTCCCCAGGGGCCATCCTCTCACCCTTACTATTTAATTATTTACATGCGCCCCCTGGCCCAGCTGGTTCGCGACTTTGGTCTGGAGTGTTATCAGTATGCGGATGACACCCAGCTTCTGCTGAGAATGGACGGCAGGCAGGACGCCGTACCCGATTGTTTCCATCTATGCCTTGAAGCCGTGACTGGTTGGCTGCGTGCCAGCCGGCTGAAGGTGAATCCATCGAAGACGGAGATCTTGTGGCCTGGTCGCCCTGGGCTGGATGAGTGCTGGTTGCCTACCCTGGATGGCGAGCAGCTCAGCCCGTCATCCCTCGTAAAGAGCTTAGGTGTCCACTGGACCCTTTGCTGACCATGGAGACTCAGGTCTCCATGGTCAGCAAAACGCGTTCTAGCACCTCCGTCAGGCTAGGCGACTGGCACCCTACCTGTCCAGGGATGACCTGGCCACGGTGATCCAGGCGACGGTCATCTCGAGGCTGGACTACTGTAATGCCCTCTACGTGGGCCTTCCCTTGTCGACAGTCCGGAAACTCAAGCTGGTGCAGAATGCTGCTGCTCGCTTGCTGGTCGGAGCACCGGCGAGAGAGCACATTACGCCCATCCTGCGGCAACTGCACTGGCTGCCTATTGAGTACTGGATTGCCTTCAAGGTGTTGGTGTTAACCTTCAAGGCCTTGCACGGTCTAGGGCCTGAGTACCTGAGGGACGGCCTTACCCCGTATATTCCCCGAGATCACTGCGCCGGAAGAGCAAAACTTGCTAGTTATTCCATCACCCCGCTCCTGTCACTTGTCCAGCACAAGACAGCGGGCCTTTTCAGCTGTGGCTCCCATGACTTGGAATTCGCTGCCTAGTCACGCCGGGCGATTCACGAACTCGGCCCTTTTCGAAGGGCTTGTAAGACTGCCCTCTTCAGACTAGCGTTCGGCTAGCCTGAATGAAGATGCACATCAGCGTCCGAGCTAAGATCCAAAAGCTGTGACCGTTGGCTCCTGATTATGTATCTGTGTTTTTACTGAATTTTATTGTATGTTTTATTATGTATTTTATTGCTATTGTGATCCGCCCCGAGCCTGCAGGGAGGAGCGGAATATAAAACCGAATAATTAATTAATAAATAAATAAATAAATAAATAAATGTACTGTATATACTGTATGTGAACTCTATTGCTTTAATTGTTTGACCATAGGGTATTACATACTTTGAGAATTAATTTCCGTTACTCCCAGTACTTGTGTGTATTATCCATTTCTTAAAGGGACAGATGCGCCTTATAGTTTATATATGAATGACGTTCGAAAATAATTTCCCACGGCACACCTGATGATCTCTCACGGCATACTAGTGTGTCCGCGGCACACTGGTTGAAAATCACTGTGGTAGAAGACAGGTGGTAGGTTCGAACACTGGGACTTCCAGTAAGTTTGTTCAATACTGTGTTTGTGTGCTGCACATATGGACAATTCCAAAAGAAAGGAGGAAACCTTGAAAATTAACAAAATATGGCTACTGGTATTTTAAATAAACTCTAAAATCAGGACAGTAAATCAAGAACAACACTCAAAAAAGGAGAATTGTAGACAGGAAACAATCAGGGCCAGCTATTACCTCCCATCCAAGGATTCCCCCAGGCAGCAACCAGCCAGGCTTTGAAGCTGCAAAACCATTCAATGCTAATCAAGGTTGCAATAGTCACACTTGCCTCCAAAAGGCAAAGAGTTCTTTCTCCCACCCTGGATATTCCACAAATATATAAACCTCCCAGATATGTAAGACCTCACAACCTCTGAGGATGCCTGGCATAAATGGAGGCGAAACGTCAGGAGAGAATGCATCTGGAACACGGCCAGACAGCCCAGAAAACTCACAGCAACCTACAATGAAAATGGATGGAAACAGAGTACTCACCTCCAAAATAAAAGGTAGGACAGGAATGAAGGTCCGAGTGTTCTCTGATAAAAGGGTCAACGCTCGAACACAGTGCATGCGCAAGGGATAGAACCGGACAGTGGGGACCAACCTAAGATACAAAAAACAAAACGGCAGGGAGAAAAGGATTATAGGAATGTGCTCGGAGTGTAAATCCTTGCTTATTTCACCTTCACATACAAGGCCTGGGGAAATCCTGTGAGTATCTTTGGCCTTCTCTAAACTTGAGTTATCATGATCTCAAAGGAAAAAGTGGAATATAAATTTCTCTAATACAGTGTTTCCCAACCTTTTTTGAACCGCGGCACACTTTTTACACTGACAAAATCCTGGGGCACACCACCAACCAAAACGACACAAAATGACACTCTAACACAGTAATACATATAGTTAATATGTTTTTAAATTTATTTATACACTCAGCGTGAAACCTGGGCCTGTTTCGATGAACACCACATAGATATCCTGGCAGGAATGGCTGAAAGACACAAAGTTCCCACACAGAACTCCCATAACCAAGAGAAAAAGCTATAAGAGTTTGGGGGGCATTGACCTTGAGTTTTGGAGTTGTGGTTCACCTACATCCAGAGAGCACTGTGGACTCAAACAATGTTGGATCAGGACCAAACTTGGCATGAATACTCACTATGCCCAAATGTGAACACAGATGGAGTTTGGGGAAAATAGACCTTGACATTTGGGAGTGACAGTTTCTGGGATGCAAAATCAAAGAGCATCCTGAACTCTTGCAACAATGGAATTGAACCAAACTTGGCACATTGAACTCTCATTACCAACAGAAAGTACTGAAAGGGTTTGCTTGAGAATTGACCTTGAGTTTGGAAGTTGTAGTTCACCTACACCCAGAGAGCACTGTGGTCTCAAACAATGTTATGTCATGTTGTTGTTTGTTTTCTATCCAGAATCACAATGTTGGAAGGAGGCTCACCACTTTAAGGTCCCTAAAACAGGCATGGGAAAACTTTGGCCCTCTGGGTGCTTTGGACTTCAACTCCCACCATTCCTAACAGCCTGAGGCCCTTTCCTGCTTAAGTGGCTGGGGGGGGGGGAAAAGGGCCTGAGGCTGCTAGGAATGGTGGGAGTTGGAGTCCAGAACACCTGGAAGGTCCAAGTTTGCCCATGCCAGCTTTCGACAGAGACCTCTTCCTCCTTCTCCCCCTTCGCGCCCTTTCTTCCCCCTCCTGCCCAACACTTACTTTTTCTTCTACACCGCTTCTGCCGCCATTTTGATCCGAGGGGGCAGCGTGAGCATGTTCAGGAGGGGAGGGGGGAGGGAGGGAGACGTGACTCGTGTGGGCGCTACTGCGCAGACTCACCCCAGAGCAAAGCGAGCAGAGCGAGGCTGGGAAGAAGGGAGCCCGAGTGGAGAAGAAAAAGTGTTCGGCAGGAGGGGGAAGAAAGGGGATTGGAGGTTCCCACTTCCCACGGCACACCTGATGATTGCTCACGGCACACTAGTGTGCCACGGCACACTGGTTGGGAAACACTGCTCTAATAAACTAGCTTACAAAATGCATACGGTTATGGGTGAACTACAACTCACAGTTCCATCAGTACAACTCAATCAGTCATTCAAAGTTTGTCATGAGTAATTGGTGGGGTTCAGTGTGCTCTCTGACTGCAGGGTAAACTACAGCTCCCACTAGAGTGAGTAAGTCCCCTCAAAAAGCCTTACAGCTTCAAGGCCTGGCTGATTCCTGCCCGGGGGAATTCTTTGTTTGGATGTGATTTGCTGGTCCTGATTGTTTCTTGACTGGAACCCCCCTGTTTCTGACTGTTATGCTTTCCTTACTGTTCTGATTTTAGGGTTTTTTAAAATCCCGGTAGCCAGATTTTGTTCATTTCCCCCAGACAGGAAGCAGCCAAGCCTTGAAGCTGCAAGGCTTTCCAATACTAATCAAGGTGGTCAATGGCAAAATTTACACTTCTCTCAAACAGACAAGAGTTCTTTCTCCCACCCTGGATATTCCACAGATATATAAACCCCAATTGAGTAGTTTCCAACAGACCTCACAACCTCTGAGGATGCCTGCCACAGATGTGGGCAAAACATCAGGAGAGAATGCTTCTGGAACATGGCCAGACAGCCCGGAAATCTCACAGAAACCCAGTTATTCCGGCCATGAAATCCTTTGAAAATACACAAATAAAGTGAGGTAGGAATCACAGTGGGGCCTTTCTCCCACTGAGGTCTTCTCCCACTGAGGCAAACTAACACTGTGAGAAGGCCTCAGTGGCAGAAAGGCCTCACTGTGAGGTAGGAAGCACAATGGGGCCTTTCTCCCACTGAGGTCTTCTCCCACTGAGGCAAACTAACACTGTGAGAAGGCCTCAGTGGGAGAAAGGCCTCACTGTGAGGTATGAATCACAGTGGGGCCTTCCTCCCACTGAGGTCTTTTCCCACTGAGGCAAACTAACACTGTGAGAAGGCCTCAGTGGAAGAAAGGCCTCACTGTGAGGTAGGAGGCCTCAGGGGATTTCTCCTGTGAGGTAGGAAGCACAATGAGGTCTTCTCCCACTGAAGCGAACTAACACTGGGAGAAGGCCTCAATGGGAGAAAGGCCTCACTGTGAGGTAGGAAGAGGTCTTCTCCCACTGAGGCAAACTAACACTGTGAGAAGGCCTCAGTGGGAGAAAGGACTCACTGTGAGGTAGGAAGCACAATGAGGCATTTCTCCCACTGAGGTCTTCTCCCACTGAAGCGAACTAACACTGGGAGAAGGCCTCAATGGGAGAAAGGCCTCACTGTGAGGTATGAATCACAGTGGGGCCTTCCTCCCACTGAGGTCTTCTCCCACTGAGGCAAACTAACACTGTGAGAAGGCCTCAGTGGGAGAAAGGCCTCACTGTGAGGTAGGAAGAGGTCTTCTCCCACTGAGGCAAACTAACACTGTGAGAGAAAGGCCTCAGTGGGGAAAAGGGTCTCACTGTGAGGTAGGAAAGGCCTCACGTTTGAATCCCACTGTGGCCTTCTCCCACTGAGGTCTTCTCCCACTGAGGCACTAACACTGTGAGAAGGCCTCAGTGGGAGAAAGGCCTCACTGTGAGGTAGAAGTCTTCTCCCACTGAGGCACTGAAACTAACACTGTGAGAAGGCCTCAGTGGAGAAAGAAAGGCCTCACTGTGAGGTAGGAAAAGGCCTCACTGTGAGGTAGGAAGCATTTTCTCCCACTGTGGCCTTCTCCCACTGAGGCAATCTCACACTCTGTGAAGGCCTCAGTGGGAGAAAGGCCTCACTGTTAGGTAGGAAGAGGTCTTCTCCCACTGAGGCAAACTAACACTGTGAGAAGGCATCAGTGGAAGAAAGGCCTCACTGTGAGGTAGGAGGCACAATGAGGCATTTCTCCCACTGAGGTCTTCTCCCACTGAGGCAAACTAACACTGTGAGAAGGCCTCAGTGGGAGAAAGGCCTCACTGTGAGGTAGGAAGAGGTCTTCTCCCACTGAGGCAAACTAACACTGTGAGAAGGCCTCAGTGGGAGAAAGGCCTCACTGTGAGGTAGGAAGAGGTCTTCTCCCACTGAGGCAAACTAACACTGTGAGAAGGCCTCAGTGGGAGAAAGGCCTCACTGTGAGGTAGGAAGAGGTCTTCTCCCACTGAGGCAAACTAACACTGTGAGAAGGCCTCAGTGGGAGAAAGGCCTCACTGTGAGGTAGGAAGAGGTGTTCTCCCACTGAGGCAAACTAACACTGTGAGAAGGCCTCAGTGGGAGAAAGGCCTCACTGTGAGGTAGGAAGAGGTGTTCTCCCACTGAGGCAAACTAACACTGTGAGAAGGCCTCAGTGGGAGAAAGGCCTCACTGTGAGGTAGGAAGAGGTGTTCTCCCACTGAAGCGAACTAACACTGGGAGAAGGCCTCAGTGGGAGAAAGGCCTCACTGTGAGGTAGGAAGAGGTGTTCTCCCACTGAGGCAAACTAACACTGTGAGAAGGCCTCAGTGGGAGAAAGGCCTCACTGTGAGGTAGGAAGAGGTGTTCTCCCTGACTGACCAACACTGGGAGAAGGCCTCAGTGGGAGAAAGGCCTCACTGTGGGTAGGAAGAACTGGCCTCAGAAGGCCTGGGAGAAAGGCCTCACTGTGAGGTAGGAAGAGGTCTTCTCCACTGAGTCCTCAAGAAAGGCCTCACTGTGAGGTAGGAAGAGGTCTTCCCAAGGCAAACTAACACTGTGAGAAGGCCTCAGTGGGAGAAAGGCCTCACTGTGAGGTAGGAAGAGGTCTTCTCCCACTGAGGCAAACTAACACTGTGAGAAGGCCTCAGTGGGGAAAAGGCCTCACTGTGAGGTAGGAAGCACGTTTCTCCCACTGTGGCCTTCTCCCACTGAGGCGAACTAACACTGTGAGAAGGCCTCAGTGGGAGAAAGGCCTCACTGTTAGGTAGGAAGAGGTCTTCTCCCACTGAGGCAAACTAACACTGGGAGAAGGCCTCAGTGGGGAAAAGGCCTCACTGTGAGGTAGGAAGCACGTTTCTCCCACTGTGGCCTTCTCCCACTGAGGCGAACTAACACTGTGAGAAGGCCTCAGTGGGAGAAAGGCCTCACAGTGAGGTAGGAATCACACTGAGGTCTTTCTCCCACCGAGGCCTTCACACACTGTTGTTTGTAACCCGGATGTTTGTAACTCAGGGACTGTCTGTCTTCAGAATGAAGTCAAAACATGCCTGTCCTTTTCTCCCGCCTCGCCTCTTCCTTTCAAAGTCGTCCTGCTTCTGAGAAGCCAATCCCAGCCCGCTGCCCTCCCTTCCGCATCCCTCCCGAAACCAGGACTGCTGAAATCGTAAAAACCAAAGAGGGTGAGAAACTGCATAAGCCACACCGTATAAATCATGCGCCACCCCTCCGCCCGCCCTCCCTCCCCACACCAAATAGTGAAATAATTATCATTGGATCCATTATGGAAATAAATCTACTTTCGAGCCCCGGCCCTGGCAACCGGCAAAAAGGGATGACGAAAACCTTCTACAGGAATTAATTGATTGGGGGATAAACCTGTTAAAAGGTATAGATTTACTGTAAACCAAGGCCATTAATTTCCGAGCGCACGGAGATGTGACAGCCAACTTAAAAACTTCCCAGCGGCTGGGGACAGTCCCGGAATGAAGTATGCGCCGCCGCCTGCCCTAAAAATGGACTGGACAACTCCGAGCCAAAATCCCAGAAAACACCTTGGGGAAGGAAATATGGCACAGCTTCTATCTTAGCCCATCGGAAAGGTCACTCTGTCAGTGCAAGATTTGAAATTAAATTGGATTATATTCCAAATTTTGGTTTCATTACAACTTACTATTCATCTATCTATCTATGTATATAATAAAAGTCAGTGTTTTCGGCGGTGCGGAGGACGGGAGGGGCGGAGGAATATGTACCAGCATTTCGATTGTTTGCCACTGTGGGATTATTTGCATAAAGGACTCTGATTGGCCAGCCTCAGAACTCCAACACTCTAAGCAACTTTTATTGGTTGCCACTGAGAGACAATTTGCACAAAGAACTCTGATTGGCCAGCAAAACAGAATGCACCAGAATGCTTAAGTTAGCCAAATGACAGTTTTTTTCCATTGGAAATGGAATGTTCGTTTTCTGGGAGGTGCGGAGGTGCCAAGGAATATGTGACAGCGTTTCGATAGGTTGCCACTGAAATGGTATTTGCATAAAGGACTCCGAGTGGCCATCCACATTCCAACATTCTAAGGTGACTCAGAGGGAAACGGAAAGGCCTCAGGCAGTCAGACACTGCGGCCCACAGCAGTGACGGATCAGAACCAAACTTGGCAAACAGGGCCCCAATGGCCCACTTCACAACGCGACCCTCACCCAATGACCAATACAGACCAAAATTAGCACACAGAGACCCCATGACCCACTCTACACCCTGGTGCTGTTTCAAGGAGGATGGACCACAGATGATGGGACTTGAAATACCTTCACTCACCTTCCGAGACCGCTGCAACCCTCATCCACAGAATGATCAAGACCAAATGTGACACACAGAGCCCCCTTGACCCACTCTACATCCTGGTGCTGTTTGGAGGGGGATGGACCATGGCCAATGGGACTTGCAGTACCTTCACTAAGTTCCTGAGACCACTGCAAGCCACATAAACATCTAATAGGAACCAACCTTGGCACACAATGCCTTCCTCAAATAACCCGGGCACCGCCGGGTCCCCAAGCTAGTAGAATCATAGAGTTGGAAGAGACCTCGTGGGACATCCAGTCCAACCCCGTTCGGCCAAGAAGCAGGGAAATCGCATCCAAAGCACCCCGACAGATGGCCATCCAGCCTCTGTTTAAAATCCTTCAAGGAAGGAGCCTCCACCACACTCCAGGGCAGAGAGTTCCACTGCTGAACAGCTCTCACAGTCAGGAAGTTCTTCCTAACATTCTGGTGGAATCTCCTTTCCTGTAGTTTGAAGCAACTTTTATCTTGTACTGTGAGAAGGACTCAATGGGAGAAGTAAACACAGTGTTAGTTTGCCTCAGTGTGAGAAGGCCTCAGTGGGAGAAACACCCCTCTGATTCCTACCTCACAATGAGGCCAAGCATTGTGGATAGTGCGTCTTCATGCCTCCCGATGTGAGGCCAGGGTGAACAATTTTTGGTGATCAATCTGGCCGAAACATCCAGGTGGAAGGCAGGTCTGAGATGTTGTTTCAGGGAGTCCTTGTATCTCTTTTTGGGGGGCGCCTCTCTTGCGCTGACCCATGGCGAGTTCTCCGTAGAGTAGTATCTTTGGGAGACGGTGGTCCTCCATCCTAGAGACGTGCCCTGCCCAGTGCAGCTGTGTTCTCAATAGCATGGCCCCAACGCTGGTGATCCCTGCTTGCTCAAGGACAGCAACATTAGTCACATAGTCGGTGCAGTGTATATTTAGGATTGTGCGAAGACAGCGCGGATGAAAGCGTTCGAGGAGTCCTAGGTGTTGGCGATAGGTGACCCATTTTTCAGACCCATAGAGGAGAATAGACAGGACGATAGCTCTGTACACACTGATTTTGGTGCTTTGCCTCAGGTGTTTGTTACTCCAGACTCTTTTGTAAAGCCTTCCAAATGCACTCTATGCCTTTGCTAATCTGTGATCTATCTCTTTATCAATCTTGGCGACTGAAGAGATGATGCTTCCCAGGGAGGTGAACTGCTGAACGGACTTAAGCACAGATGTGCCTATGCTGACATGGGGATAATGGTGTTCTTCCTGTGGTGCGGGCTGGTAGAGGACTTCCGTTTTCTTCAGGCTGGCTTCCAGCCCAAACAGCTCTGCAGCTGCTGCAAAGAAGGATGTTAGGCGCTGCAGGGCTGCTTCTGAATGAGCGACAAGGGCAGCATTATCGGCAAAAAGCAACTCACGGACTAGATAGTATAGAGCAGGGGTGCCCAGAACGGTTATCACGATCACCAGGGTGATCTTCGGGCCTCATCCTGGTGATCTTCAGGCCCCTGACCAGGTTTTTGCTGCTGGTCCTCTTCACGCGCCCCTGCACGCTGCAAAGAAGTCCTCCGTCGTTGCTCCTCCCCGCTCCCTGATCGCGCCCCGCCTCCAAAAGCTCCAGAGTCCAAGAGGCAGAATGGGCCCCCTCTTTTGGATTCCTCCTCCTCCCTCCGTCCTTCTCCAGCCACTCAGAGTCATAGGAGACCAAAGGGGGGCGGGCCTGGATGACGCGATGCATGGGTGGCCCCGCGCACAGGTGGAGAAGCGCCCATTCTGCCTCTCGGACTTCTCGTGAGTTCTTGGAGGCAGCACGCATGCTGGCGGTGTGGAAATAGGAGCAACGATGGAGGAGAAGAAGAAGGACGCTTTGGGGTCATTTCCTTACTGCGTCTTTTTACTTTGGGGTGGGTGCTGGATTGTACTGTGGCATATCTCTTTGTTTATTTTTAATGTTTAAAAATTGCCTTTTAGCTCCAAAGCCTCTCTGCTTGCTTTGTTCCTTGAGAAATATATGTTGGGGAATATGGAAATGTGGGAGAAATGGGGTGGTTGGATGTATTTTTGCATGCCCCTTTGTTTACCTTGCTGAGTATTAAATGGCCTTGCAGTTCAACCGCCTCTCTTCTTACTTCCTGGCTGATAATATGTGTGGTAATATGGCAGTGTGGGAGAAATGGGGTGGTTGGATGTATTTTTGCATGCCCCTTTGTTTACCTTGCTGAGTATTAAATGGCCTTGCAGTTCAAAAGCCTCTCTTCTTACTTTCTGGCTGATAATATGTGTGGTAATATGGCAGTGTGGGAGAAATGGGGTGGTTGGATGTATTTTTGCATGCCCCTTTGTTTACCTTGCTGAGTATTAAATGGCCTTGCAGTTCAACCGCCTCTCTTCTTACTTTCTGGCTGATAATATGTGTGGTAATATGGCAGTGTGGGAGAAATGGGGTGGTTGGATGTATTTTTGCATGCCCCTTTGTTTACCTTGCTGAGTATTAAATCGCCGTGCAGTTCAAAAGCCTCTCTTCTTACTTTCTGGCTGATAATATGTGTGGTAATATGGCAGTGTGGGAGAAATGGGGTGGTTGGATGTATTTTTGCATGCCCCTTTGTTTACCTTGCTGAGTATTAAATGGCCTTGCAGTTCAAAAGCCTCTCTTCTTACTTTCTGGCTGATAATATGTGTGGTAATATGGCAGTGTGGGAGAAATGGGGTGGTTGGATGTATTTTTATGCTCTGTTTTATATTGTTGTTATTAAATTGAAATGTTGATGTTTTATAACTTCATTTTACGTAAACTGCCCCGAGCCTGCTGGAAGGAGCGGTACATAAAAATGAATAATAAATATAAATAAATAAATAAGAAAATAGTTATACGTTTTACATTTCTGGGTAGGTGATCTTTGGGACTTGGTTTTTTAATCAGTAGCTCCCATGCTGAAAAAGTGTGGGCACCCCTGGTTTAGAGTCTTAGTGCGAGCCCTCAGGCGGCTTAAGTTGAACAAGCTGCCATCAGTACGATAGCGTATATATATGCCGTCTTCTTCTTCTTCGAGGTCTGCCGTAGCCCTTTGGAGCATCATGCTGAAGAAGATTGTAAATAGGGTTGGTGCAAGAACGCAACCTTGTTTCACTCCATTAGTTGTGAGAAAGGGCTCCGAGAGAGCATCGCCATATCTGACTTGACCGCGCTGGCCTTCATGTAACAGGATCATCATTTTGAGGAATTTGGGGGGGGACATCCTAGACGTTCCAGGATCTGCCACAGACCTTTTCTGCTCACAGTGTCGAAGGCTTTGGTGAGGCCGACAAATGTTAGATAGAGTCCTTTGTTCTGCTCTCTACATTTCTCTTGCAGTTGTCTAAGGGCAAAAACCATACCTGTGGTGCTCCTATTAGCTCTGAAGCCGCATTGGCTTTCCGGGAGAAGTTCTTCCGCAATAGCAGGAACTAATCTGTTCAGGAGTATCCTTGCAAGGATTTTTCCGGCAATGGAGAGCAGTGTTATACCTCGATAGTTTCAGCCAGTGTTTCCCAACCAGTGTGCCGGGGCACACTAGTGTGCCGTGAGCGACCATCAGCTGTGCCGTGGGAAATTGGCACTCTTCCGCCTCCTAGCAGCTCTTTCTCCCTCTTTCAACACTGGGCGGAGGGAGGAGGGGAGCGAAGATTTTCCCACAGATCTATGAAACGTATAGACTCTATATGTTTCATAGATCTGTGTGGCCTGCTTCCCCTCTCCCTCCAGGAAAGCAGAGCACTGGGCGGAAGTGGTTGAGTCGGCGTTTTCGTGTTGGCTTGGATTTCTTGCGAGGACAGCCGAAACCGGGAGCTCCACGTCGGTGAATTGGGCGGTGAGCGGACCTGGTAGCATCGGGAGGCTGAAGCATTCATAGGTTTCTGAGCAAAAAATTGAGTCTCTCCGCGTGGATTTTTATAAAAACTATTTTTCTGGATTTTTTGAGAATTGCCTCCCCCGAAGGAATTGTTTATAACAGCTTCATGACATCCATAGT
This sequence comes from Anolis apletophallus, assembly GCA_030556195.1. NCBI lineage: Eukaryota > Metazoa > Chordata > Lepidosauria > Squamata > Anolidae > Anolis > Anolis apletophallus. Next base: position 2,289,280 of record JARBWK010000017.1, on the reverse strand, counting down.
TAACTTGAAGCTAGTTTCACTCAGAGTGAAATTTCACAAGGGTCTGGAGAACAAGCCCTATGAGGAGCGGCTTGAAGAGCTGGGCATGTTTAGCCTGGAGAAGAGAAGGCTGAGAGAAGACATGATAGCCATGTATAAGTATGTGAGAGGAAGTCATATCTATGTTGTGTTCATCGAAACAGGCCCAGGTTTCACACTGAGTGTATAAATACATTTAAAAACATATTAACTATATGTATTACTGTGTTAGAGTGTCATTTTGTGTCATTTTGGTTGGTGGTGTGACCCAGGATTTGGTAAATGTAAAAAATGTGCCGCGGCTCAAAAAAGGTTGAAAAACACTGGTTTGAGCAATCGGATTTTGTTCCTTTTTTCTTATACAGGGTGATGATAACTGCATCTCGGAGATCTGATGGCAGTTCACCTTTTCCCCAGCAACACACAAGGAGCTCGTGGAATTTAGCATACGTTCAAGTTAGAGAAGTATATATAGAAAGCAGAAATGGATGCACATTCATCTAGAGAGGCCATTTGCCGCAGAATCCAGTTCTCTTCCCTATAGCCTTATTTCTGCGTCCCTAGGTCACGATGGACTCGGTTATTTTTCAGCAGCCAAGATCCGTTTTGGCAGCCAAACTCAGCACTTCTTGACTCCCCAGGCTCGCATCGAACCTCTCCCCCTAAATCTCTGTCAAACCACAGGAAATTAAAGCTCCGTCAGCCCTATCCATTGGAGAGCAGCAGGCGAACGGAGCCAATTTCAGCTTCCGCCGGCAACCTCTCTTGCTGCTGGTTATCTTGTATACGCACATTGGAAATTTCGCCTTGGTCCCTGCCCGAAGCAAGAGAGTTCCAGTGGATGGCAATCACTCCCCATGCTCCCAAAATCCTCAATTCCCCTGCGCTCTCCCTCAGTTGCTTTTCCTTTCCTGCACTCATTGGTCGTGTTTTGTTTGCTGGGGCAAAGCGCCATCTTCTGGGCGAATGACACTTTAAACCTTATTTACTTCGGTGATCCTTCGTTGTCCGAGGACGAAGTCTTGGACCTATTCTTGACATCCAGGCGGAAGGCAATCCTGGTCAGAGATGGTTGGACGCACCTTGTTCTTGTCACGTTTCTCCCTTTCACCCTCCGTTTGTGCCTCTTCAAATTCCGCAGCATTGCTGGTCACAGCTGACCTCCAGTTAGAGGGCTCAAAAGCCAGGGCTTTCCACTTCTCGGTGTCTATGCCACAGTTTTAAGCCCATCTTTCAATCGCTTTTCCTCTCCACCAAGATTACGTTTTCCATTCTGGAGTTGTTATTATTATTATTGACTAGCTTGGGGACCCAGCAGTGCCCGGGTCATTTGAGAAAGGCATTGTGTGCCAAGGTTGGCCTTTGGTACTTGAAGTCCCATCCTCCAAACTGCAGTAGAATGTAGAGTGGGTCATGGGGGCTCTGTGTACCAAGTATGGTCTTTATCGGTCTTTCTTGGGGGCTGCTGCGGTCATGGGGAATGAGTAGAGGTACTTAAAGTCCCATCATCCATGGTCCGCCCTCCTCTAAACTGCAGTAGGATGGAGAGTGGGTCATTGTTTGAGAAGTGAGTCAGGTGAAGGTACTGCAAATCCCATCATTCGTGGCCCATCCTGCCCTAAACTACACCAGTTTGTGAAGTGGGCCATTGGGCCTCTGTGTGCCAAGTTTGGTCCTGATCCGTCATTGCTGTGGGCCGCAGTGACTGCCTGCCTGAGGCCTTTCCTTTTCCCTCTGCGTCACCTTAGAATGTTGGAATCTAGAAGCTGGCCAATCAGAGCCGGTTTTGCAAATTCTCCCTCAGTGGCAACCAATCATGTTGTTTGAATGAAGAGGCTTGGATTCTTGGGTGCTGGCCAATCAGAGTCCTTTATGCAAATAATCCCACAGTGGGAGCCAATCAGAAAGCTGCCACATATTCCTCCGCACCTCCCGCCGCAAACATTGACTTTTATTATATACATAGATCTTTATACAGTTCTGGCCCAGCTTACTTGTCCGAACGGATCTGCCTCTACGTCCCACCTCGTAACCTAAGATCGTCCGGGGAGGCTCTGCTCTCGCCAACATCCCAAACTTTGAACACTGACAGGGTTTGCGGGTGACTGACATTGGCATCTGGGAGTTATAGTTCACCCACATCCTGAGAACACTGAACCCAGCTGATGATGGATCTGGACCAAACTTGGCACACAGGCCCAACTTGGCCAACTTTGAATACTGACACGGTTTGCGGATGATTGACATTGGCATCTGGGAGTTATAGTTCACCCACCTCCTGAGAACACTGAACCAAGACGACATTGAATATGGACCAAACTTGGCACACAGGCCCAACATGGCCAACTTTGAATACTGACACGGTTTGGGGGTGATTGACATTGGCATCTGGGAGTTATAGTTCACCCACCTCCTGAGAACACTGAACCAAGACGACGTTGGATATGGACCAAACTTGGCACACAGGCCCAACATGGCCAACTTTGAATACTGACACGGTTTGGGGGTGATTGACATTGCATCTGGGAGTTATAGTTCACCCACGTCCTGAGAACACTGAACCCAGCTGACGATGGATCTGGACCAAACTTGGCACACAGACCCAAGATGGCCAAATGTGAATGCAGGCAGGGTTTGAGGAGAATTGATGCAAGCTTTTTGAGACCTGTAGTTCATCCACATTCATATGGAGTAAAGAGTAAAGAAGGGAGCAGAGAAGACAGATCCATCTTGTCTCCTGCGGCATCAAAGCTCCTCCCCAGCAACAATATATTATATAATACTAATATTATTAATTATGTATTAGTATTATGCTAATAATATATTATGTTATAGTATACTATATTATATTAAGAAGAAGAAGACGGAATATATATACGCTATCGTACTGGTGGTAGCTTGTTCAAATTAAGCTGCCTGAGGGTTCGCACGAAGACTCTAAACTATCTAGTCCGTGAGCTGCTTTTTGCTGACTATGCTGCCCTTGTCGTCCATTCAGAAGCAGCCCTGCAGCACCTCACATCCTGCTTTGCAACAGCTGCAGAGCTGTTTGGGCTGGAAGTCAGCCTGAAGAAAACGGAAGTCCTCTACCAGCCCGCACCACAGGAAGAACACCATCATCCCCACGTCAGCATAGGCACAGCTGTGCTTAAGTCCGTTCAGCAGTTCACCTCCCTGGAAAGCACCATCTCTTCAGACGCCGAGATTGACAAAGAGATCACAGATTATCAAAGGAATATAGTGCATTTGGAAGGCTTCACAAAAGAGACTGGAGCAACAAGCACCTGAGGCAAAGCACCAAAATCAGTGTGTACAGAGCTATCGTACTGTCTATTCTCCGCTATGGGTCTGAAACATGGGTCACCTATCGCCAGCACCTACGACTCCTCGAATGCTTTCATCAGCGCTGTCTTCGCACAATCCTAAATATACACTGGACCGACTATGTGACGAATGTTGCTGTCCTTGAGCAAGCAGGGATCACCAGCATTGAGGCCATGCTATTGAGAACACAGCTGCGCTGGGCAGGGCTCGTCTCTAGGATGGAGGACCACCGCCTCTCAAAGATACTACTCTATGGTGAACTCGCCACGGGTCAGCGCAAGAGAGGCACCCCAAAAAAGAGATATAAGGACTCCCTGAAACAACATCTCAGGCTTGGCCAGATTGATCACCAACAATGGCCTCACATCGAGAGGCATGGAGACGCACTATCCCCAATGCTGCGGCCTCTTTCGAGAAGACACGCCGAACGGGTCTCGAAGAGAAACGACAACGCAGAAAGAACCGCAACTTGGAAACAACATCACCCAAGGAGACTTTCTGCTGTGCTTTCTGCAACCGGACTTGCCTATCTGAGATTGGCCTTTTTAGTCACCAACGTGCTTGTAAAAAGCGTGGGATGAGTCCTTCCTAAGAATCTTCGTTCGCAAAGTAATGCCGAGAGAGAGAGAGAGTATTACGCTAATAATATAGTATGTTATAATTCAAGTTGGGGAGAAAATTCACGGAAGACGTAACGCTTAAATGAGTGTCTATTAAACAAGTTGTTTACTTCAAAGGCAATATAATGTTCTAATATAATATAATGCTTATAATATAATATATTGTATATACATATAATATTGAAAATATTATAATGTAATACAATATAATGCTACTAATAATAATATGATATTATAATTATTTATTTATATTACATGTAATATTACTAATAATATTATAGTATAATGTTATTATAGTACAATCTACATATATAAAGGAAGACTTGTCATCGAACGACTGCCAGAGGCAGAGAAACCTTCCAAGGCAGACAAACCAAACTTGGCAACAAAAATAGGCCTCAAGCAAGGAAGGCTTTTAGCAAAGAAACTTTCCCCCCCAAAATCTAGAAGGCCCCCAAAACAACAATTAAAAAAACTATATTTCCCAGCATCCTCTGCAGCCGCCAGCGAAACCCATTGGCCAACATCAGCACACACAAAATGCAGGGAGGTTGAGTTACCATAGTAACGGTGGGCGAAGCCAGCCAAGGCTAGATTAGAATGCTGAGTGATTTGAGTTTAGTCAGTTGGTGTTTGTGGGTTAAACTGTCAAGGCAAAGCTCTAGGAGGGAGACAAATAGGGCACCAGGGACACAGGCACCACTGACAAACACATACCGCCGGAATAACACAAACTTGCAAAACCCACAAAAAAATATCCTGCAACACAAAAACCCACCCCAAACAAAATACACAACAAACACCACTGGCAAAAGCAACACCCCCTCCACATCACAACCAGCACACAGCCAGACTGAGACAACTATGTCACCACAACACACACAAAATACACCCCACAAATACCTGACAACTTCCCCAACACAAAACCCAGGACTGCACTCACTACTCACCACCACACACACCTCCAAATACACATACATCCCAGGCACAATACTCCAGCAATTCCTATCCACACAACACAACACAACTTCCTATCACAAGCCATCCCACCACCACAAACGAAAACCAACTCCACCTATACTCCAACCACAACACAACACAACACTGCACTGATACTCTACAAACACACACAAACACCCAAAACACCCCACCCACACAAGCATTCCACAACATACTACCACCCGCAATGCCACCACACACCCACTAACTCACGAAAAAAGTAATACCTACACACAACACAATACGCACATAACACAACCATCTAAGGGCGTCTACTGCACAACCCATTTGTATGCCATTCCTTCCTTCCACACAGGCATAAGCTGACCCAAAAGACAAGCCATGCCTCCTAAAAAGTACAGCATCGGACGACACACTCGCAACGCTACATACATCACACACAAAAAGGGCAGAACAAACGCAAGAACAGAAAGACACACCAACTACTCCACAGGACTTCAACATCCCACCCACCAGAACAACCCACACGATACAGCCATGACCCCACCAAGACCATAAGTAACATCAATTCCAACCCTTTCATACTCAGACTTTCTCGCATCTCCTAAATAGGGCACAGCAACGCGTGCCGGGTACAGCTAGTGTAATATATATTAATATTGTGCTATGGCAATAATATATTGTATTTACATTGTACTTGTAAGCCGCTCTGAGTCCCAACACCTACCACCACCACAAACGAAAACCAACTCCACCTATACTCCAACCACAACACAACACAACACTGCACTGATACTCTACAAACACACACAAACACCCAAAACACCCCACCCATACAAGCATTCCACAACATACTACCACCCGCAATGCCACCACACACCCACTAACTCACGAAAAAAGTAATACCTACACACAACACAATACGCACATAACACAACCGTCTAAGGGCGTCTACTGCGCAACCCATTTGTATGCCATTCCTTCCACACAGGCATAAGCTGACCCAAAAGACAAGCCATGCCTCCTAAAAAGTACAGCATCGGACGACACACTCGCAACGCAACATATTTTTCGCACCATAAGACGCAGTTTTTTTCCTCCCAAAGTGGGATGAAAAATCAGCTGCGTCTTATGGAGCGAAGACGCAGGGAGGGAGGGGGGGAGCAGAGGGGGGCGATATATAGTACTTACAGCGGCGCAGAGGAACCCGAGGTGGAGCAGGAGGAGGGGGAGGCCACGAGGGCGGCCTCCACGGAGACTGAAGACAGAGGCGCTTCTTCCTGACGCCAGGAAGAAGCGCCTCTGTCTTCGGTCTCCGTGAGGCCGCCTCGAGGCCTAAAGACAGAGGCGCTTCTTCCTGACGTCAGGAAGATGCGCCTTCCAAGGAGGAAGGGGAGGAAGGCCTCGCCGGCTGTAAGTACGCACGGAAGGAGAGAGGCCGGAGGGAGGGAAGGAAGGAAGGAGGAAGAGGCCGCAGCGCGCCCGCAGGGCTCCCTTTTTTCCTATTTTCCTCCTCCAAAAACAGGGTGCGTCTGATCAGCAGGTGCGCCTTATGGTGCGAAAAATACGGTACATCAAACAAAAAAGGGCAGAACAAACGCAAGAACAGAAAGACACACCAACAACTCCACAGGACTTCAACATCCCACCCACCAGAACAACCCACACGATACAGCCATGACCCCACCAAGACCATAAGTAACATCAATTCCAACCCTTTCATACTCAGACTTTCTCGCATCTCCTAAATAGGGCACAGCAACGCGTGCCGGGTACAGCTAGTGTAATATATATTAATATTGTGCTATGGCAATAATATATTGTATTTACATTGTACTTGTAAGCCGCTCTGAGTCCCCTTTGGGGTGAGAAAGGCGGCATATAAATGTTGTAAATAAATAAACAAACAGAGGACGGGATGGAACGCAAACGCCTTCCATTCCCAGAGCCTTGTGAAAACAGCTCCAGCTTACATCCCACGTCCTCTCTCTTTCCTGTTCTCTGGGAGACCTGCTGAGCTCACCTTTCCGGGAGGCCTGATTTATCTGCCTAGACAGGTGGAAAACGGCCTCGGCTCCTCCACGGGACAATTAAAAGCCCCGCTTAAGTGACGGAAAGGCGTGGGGAGGGATAGATTGAAGACGAGGAGGGGGAGAGGAAGAGACGAGGGAGCGCTGGAAACCATTTAAGCTTGTTTATCTTCGCCAACCCTCAGAGGGGCAAAGCAGGGCGGCCTCGGCAAAGTGGGGAGGCCCACAATCTGGACACGGCGCTAACAGGATTTCAGAAGATTGCTGGAATCTTTACTGCACACCCATTAGCCGCCGACGGTTTCAAGCCGCCGTTGCACACACAGGAATGTGTGTGTGTGTGTCTGTTTCGAAAACAACAACTCCAAAAGTTTCCATCCAGAGAATGAACATCAGCCAAGTTAACTACTGTACTTCTTCTAAATAATAAATGTACTCGAAAATAATAGAGAAAAATAATAAAAGTAGTAACAATAATAAGCAGAGTAAAATAATAAATGTGATAACAATAATAGAGTAAAATAATAAATGTAATAATAATAATAAATAGAGTAAAATAATAAATGTAATAATAATAGAGAAAAATAAAAAATGTAATAACAATAATAAAGTAAAATAATAGAGAAAAATATTAAATGTAATAACAATAATAAACAGAGTAAAATAATAAATGTGATAACAATAATAGAGTAAAATAATAAATGTAATAATAATAGAGTAAAATAATAGAGTAAAATAATAAATGTAATAATAATAGAGAAAAGTAAAAAATGTAATAACAATAATAAAGTAAAACAATAGAGAAAAATAATAAATGTAATAATAATAATAAACAGAGTAAAATAATAAATGTAATAATAATAGAGAAAAATTAAATATGTAATAAAAATAATAAAGTAAAATAATAGAGAAAAATATTAAATGTCATTACAATAATAAACAAAATAAAATAAAATAAAATGTGATAACAATAATAGAGTAAAATAATAAATGTAATGATAATAAAGTAAAATAATAGAGTAAAATAATAAATGTAATAATAATAGAGAAAAGTAAAAAATGTAATAACAATAATAAAGTAAAACAATAGTGAAAAATAATATGCAATAACAATAATAAACAGAGTAAAATAATAAATGTGATAACAATAATAGAGTAAAATAATAAATGTAATAACAATAATAAAGTAAAATAATAGAGAAAAATATTAAATGTAATAACAATAATAAACAGAGTAAAATAAAAAATGTGATAACAATAATAGAGTAAAATAATAAATGTAATAATAATAGAGTAAAATAATAGAGTAAAATAATAAATGTAATAATAATAGAGAAAAGTAAAAAGGTAATAACAATAATAAAGTAAAACAATAGAGAAAAATAATATGCAATAACTATAATAAACAGAGTAAAATAATAAATGTGATAACAATAATAGAGTAAAATAATAAATGTAATAACAATAATAAAGTAAAATAATAGAGAAAAATATTAAATGTAATAACAATAATAAACAGAGTAAAATAATAAATGTGATAACAATAATAGAGTAAAATAATAAATGTAATAATAATAAAGTAAAATAATAGAGGAAAAATAATAAATGTAATAATAATAAATACAGAAAAATAATAAATGTCATAATAATGCAGAGTAAAATAGTACATGCAATAATAGAGTAAAATAATAAATGTAATAACAATAAATAAATAAAATAATACATGTAATAATATTAATCTATCTATATAAATATAATAAAATAATGTTTGTATGTATGTGTGTTTGTGGATATGTGCCTGCTTTCTGATTGGTTGCCACTATGGGATTATTTGCATAAGGCCTCTGATTGGCCAGTACCACCAACATTCCGACACTCTAAAGTGGCAGAGGGGTTAAGGAAAAGGCCTGAGGCAGTCAGGCATGGTGGGAGTTTAAGGCCAAAACATTTTGCGGCTCTCAACACTGACAGAACAAGACCAAACTTGGCACAGAGAACCCCCAAGACCCACTCTACATCCTGGTAAAGTTTTGAATAGGACGAACCATGGATGATGGGTCTTAAAGTACCTCCACTCATTTCCCGAGACCACTGCAACCCTCATCCAATGACTCATCAAGACTAAACTTGGCTCACATAACCTCTATGACCCCCTTTCTTTCCTGGTGAGGTTTGGGGGAGGACAGACCACGGATTATGAGATTTGTAGTACTTTCACACCCTTCGTTTCCCATAGACCTCTGTGGCCCCCAACAAAGACTGATAAAGACCAAACCTGCCACACAGAGCTCCCATGACCCATTCTACATCCTACTGCAGTTTGGAGGAGGACAAATAATGGATGATGGGACTTGAAGTACCTCCAGTCACCTCCCGAAACTGCAGCAACCCTCATCCACTGACTGACCAAGACCTCAATTGGCACACAAAGCCGCCATGACCCACTTTACATCCTGGTGCAGTTTGGAGGAGGGCAGACCATGAATGATGGGACTTGAGGTACCTTCACTCACTTCCCAAGACTGCTGCAAACCTAATCCAATGACTGATCAAGACCAAACTTGGCACACAGAGCCCTCATGACCCACTCTACATCCTGGTGCAGTTTTGTGTGGGATGGACCACGGACGATGGGGCTTGAAGTACCTTCACTCACTTCCCGAGAGCACTGTGACCCTCATCCAATGACCAATACAGACCAAACTTGGTACACAGAGCCCCCATGACCCACTCTACATCCTGCTGCAGTTGGAAGGAGGATGGGCCATGGATGATGGGAGTTGAAGTACCTCTACTCACTTCCCGAGACCGCTGCAACCTTCATCCAATGACTACTCAAGACCAAAGTTGGCACACAGAGCCCCTGACCCACTCTACATCCTGGTGCTGTTTGGAGGAGGGTAGACCATGGACGATGGGACTTGCAGTGCCTTCACTAACTTCCTGACACCACTGCGAGCCACATAAATAACTGCTAAAGACCAACTAATACGTTTCTCAAATAACCCGGGCACCGCCGGGTCCCCAAGCTAGTAATAGAATAGAGTACCGTATTTTTCGCACCATAAGACGCACCTGCTGATAAGACGCACCTAGATTTTAGAGGAGGAAAATAGGAAAAAAAATATTTTCGCTCCCCCTCTAAAATCTAGGTAAGTCTTATCAGCAGGTGCGTCTTCTCAGAGGGCTCGCTGGTTCGCTCGCCCTCTGCCTCCTTTTCCTTCCCTCCGCCCTTTCCTCGAGGGAAGCAAAAGTGGGGGGAAGGAAAAGGAGGCAGAGGGGAGGCGGCCGCGTCGTCGCGTCAGAGTTGACGCGACGCGGTTCGCTCCGCCCTCTGCCTCCTTTTCCTTCCCTCCGCCCTTTCCTTGAGGGCGGGGGAAGGAAAAGGAGGCAGAGGGAGAGCGACTGCGTCGCGTCAGCTCTGACGCGACGCAGCCCGCTCGCCTCCGCCTCCTTTTCCTTCCCTCCGCCCTTTCCTTGAGGGCGGGGGAGAAAAGGAGGCAGAGGGAGAGCGAACCGCGTCGCGTCAGCTCTGACGCGACGCGGTTCGCTTCCGCCTCCGCCTCCTTCTCCTTCCCTCTTTCCTTGAGGGCGGGGGAAGGAAAAGGAGGCAGAGGGAGAGCGGCGCGTCGCGTCAGCTCTGACGCGACGCGGTTCGCTCCGCCGCCGCTCCGCCTCCTTCCCTCCGCCCTTTCCTTGAGGGCGGGGAAGAAAAGGAGGCAGAGGGGGAAGGTCGCGTCAGCTCTGACGCGAGGAGCCCTTTCCTTGAGGGCGGGGAAGAAAAGGAGGCAGAGAGAGCGAACCGCGTCGCGTCAGCTCTGACGCGGCAGCGGTTCGCTCCGCCTCCGCCTTTTTCCTTCCCTCCCTCCGCCCTTTCCTCGAGGGAAGCAAAGGTGGGGGGAAGGAAAAGGAGGCAGAGGGCAGGCGAACCAGCGTCCCTCCGCCGCCGCAACGGACCAGAGAAGAGGAGAGGCGGCGACAGGGTGAGTATATCGCCGCCCTCCCTCTGCTCCAGCGCCTCCCCCCCCCCCCCGCCTGCATATTCACACCATAAGACGCGGCTGATTTTTCATCCCACTTTGGGAGGAAAAAAACTGCGTCTTATGGTGCGAAAAATACGGTAATTAAAATGTAATAATCATCATAATCATCACACAGTAAAAAAATAAATAGCTTTGACTCAAGTATAGGGCACCATTGATTGTAGGGAGCACACTAACAACAGTGCCAACAACAACAACAAATATACGTAAAATACGTCTTTGATTCTAAGATGCAACCCATTTCTAGAGATGTTTAGAGAGTTTGATATGCCCTCCCCCGGTGGTGCAGCGGGTTAAACCGCTAAGCTGCAGAACTTGCTGAGTGAAAGGTTGGCGATTCAAGTCTGGGGAGCAGGGTGAGCTTCCGCCGTTAGCCCCAGCTTCTGCCAACCTAGCAGTTTGAAAACATGCAAACGCAAGTAGATCAATAGGTACCACTTCTGCGGGAACGTAACGGCGCTCCATATGGTCTTTGGGGAAAATTCACCTTGAATTGGGGGAGTTGTAGTTCACCTACGTCCAGAACCCAAACACCGATGGATCTGGACCAAACTCGGCAGACAGTCCTCATACGCTCCAATTTGATTACTGGAGGGGTTTGGGAAAGATTGACTATGAGAGTTGTAGTTCACCTATAGCCAGAGAAACTGTAACCCCCACCAACAATGGATCTGACTATTGAAAAAACCTAGATCACGTGGGTCAAACGTAAGGCCTGAAGCTCAAATCCAGACCGCCATGTCATTTTATACTTACTTAATACAGCCAATGATGACTTGCGTCAAAGGGTAAATCAGAGGCTCCATAACTTCGCTGGGATAGAGTGTGCTTAGGACCCGGCACCAGAAATAGAGGCAGTGAACGTACTGCCAGTTGTAAACTGACTGGTAGTTCTCCTACAGGGAAGGAGAAGGAGAAGCAAATGTGAAGGAGTCATCAGACCAGGAACAGGAGATGGTGACTGTGAAAGTGTTACTTGGGACTCGGCAAAACAAAGGAATACAATAATGGTCATCTATACCAGTGTTTTTCAACCTTTTTTGAGCTGCGGCACATTTTTTACATTTACAAAATCCTGGGGCACACCACCAACCAAAATGACACAAAATGACACTCTAGCACAGTAATACATATAGTTAATATGTTTTTAAATGTATTTATACACTCAGTGTGAATCCTGGGCCTGTTTCGATGAACGCGACATAGATATCCTGGCAGGAATGGCAGAAACGTTTCACACAGAACTCCCATAACCAAGAGATAATGCTATAAGAGTTTGGTGAGTATTGACCTTGAGTTTTGGAGTTGTAGTTCACCTACATCCAGAGAGCACTGTGGACTCAAACAATGTTGGATCAGGATCAAACTTGGCATGAATACTCAATATGCCCAAATATGAACGCGGATGGAGTTCAGGGGAAATAGACCTTGCCATTTGGGAGTTGTAGTTGCTGGGATTTATAGTTCCCCTACAATCAAAGAGCATTCTGAACCCCACCAATGATAGAACTGGGCCAAAGTTCCCACACAGAACCCCCTGGTGGCTCCCTTCCTGAATGGCTCTCTCCCTCTTCCACACCAGAAGGGAAGGCACTCACTCTGTCCACGGTTGCCTTCCTTCCTTCTTTCCTGCGGTTCGAAAGAAGAAGCCGGTGGGCCTGCCTCGGACTGCGCTCCTCACTTCCGCTTCCGTTCCCCGCACTCCCTCGATTTGAGGCTGGCTGGTTTTGACCTTTAAAGCTGTATACCAGGGCTGCCCAGGAAGTCAATCACGATCGACCAGTTGATCCTGGGACCGAAGGAGGTCGATCCCAGCTGGATGGGGCGCTTCTCAGAGGGGGGCAGAGCCAGGCCGCGCCAAGTCCCGCCCCCTCCCCCCGCTTCAGCACCCCCAGCAGCTTCTCCAGGCTTGAGGATGGCAGTGCCAAGCCAGCCTTGTGCTAGCTATGTCACCACTGGCTTGGCATTGCCATCCTCAAGCCTGGGAAAGCTGCTGGGAGCTCCAAAGCCAGAGGGGGGGGCGGGGCCTGGCAGCCTGGCTCCCCCTGGCTTCAGCTCTACCAGCAGCTTCTCCAGGCTTGAGGATGGCAATGCCAAGCCAGTGGTGGCATAGATAGCACAAGGCTGGCTTGGCATTGCCATCCTCAAGCCTGGAGAAGCTGCTGGTAGAGCTGAAGCCAGAGGGGGCGGAGCCAGGCCATGCCAAGCCCCACCCTCACCCCTCCCCTCTCCAGCCTTGAGGAGGTAGGTAGATCTTTCTGACTTGGCTTTATTATAAGTAGTTCGCATGCTGAAAAAGTGTGGGCACCCCTGCTCTATACGGTTCTGGCCCAGCTTACTTGTCCGAACGCATCTGCTGCTACGTCCCACCTCGTAACTTAAGATCAGCCGCGGAGGCCCTACTCTCGCTCCCGCCAACTTCTCAAACGCGGTTGGTGGGGACGAGAGAGAGGGCCTTCTCGGTGGTGGCTCCCCCGTCTGTGTCATGCACTTCCAAGCACATACGATCAATCCCACCCCTCCTGGCATTCAGGAAAAAAGTGAAATTGTGGCTCTGGGACCAGGCTTTTGCACATTAGCACAAAGCAGGACTTTGGATTGGAATTGTAATGGGTAAGTTGATGGTTATGGCTCAATGCTCATGTGATGGACGGAACTCTGTTTTTAACTTAGGTGTATGTGTATTATGTGTTAATGCTAATTTGTATTTTAATCCTGAATGTCTATGGTGGTAGAAAGGGCAGCAATGGAGCAGTTGCAGTCCTACCTAGATGATGCAACTTGGTTCGACCCCTTCCAGTCCGGCTTCCGTTCGGGGCATGGGACGGAGACGGTGCTGGTCGCCATCACAGACAAGCTGCGTCGCCAACTAGATCAAGGTGGATCGGCGCTGCTCGTGTTATTGGACCTCACGGCAGCGTTCGATACTGTCGATTATGATCTTTTGACCCACCGACTGGCCGGGGCCGGGGTGAGAGGGTCGGCCCTTAGCTGGCTGTCCTCCTTCCTCCGGAACCGGTCCCAGCGAGTGAGAAGGGGTGAAGTTGTCTCCAGGGGCACCCCACTTCACTGTGGGGTGCCTCAGGGGGCAATTCTCTCCCCTTTATTATTTAACATCTATGTCCGACCACTTGCCCGGTTGGCACGCAGCTTCGGGCTGGAGTGTCACCAGTATGCGGATGACACCCAGCTCATTCTGGGGATGGAGGGCCAGCCTGACTCCGTACCCGATAATTTCCATCATTGCCTTGAGGCCGTCACTGGATGGCTGCGAGCCAGTAGGTTGAAGGTGAATCCGGACAAGACGGAGATCCTGTGGCTGGGCCGTCCGGGCACAGGGGGGATCCGCCTTCCGACCCTGGACGGGGCAACACTCCATCCGTCCCCGTCGGTGAAGAGCCTAGGAGTCACGCTCCATCGTCAGCGGAGTGGCCTTCTACCACCTCCGACAGGCGAGGAGGCTGGCTCCCTACCTGTCCCGTCATGACCTAGCCACAGTGGTCCAAGCCACGGTCATCTCAAGACTAGACTACTGTAATGCCCTCTACATTGGCCTTCCTCTGTCGGTGATCCGGAAGCTCAAGCTGGTGCAGAACGCAGCAGCACGGCTGGTGGCAGGTTGTCCATCTCGCTGCCACATCATGCCTGTGCTGCGCGAACTGCACTGGCTTCCGATAGAGCACCGGATCACCTTCAAGGTGTTGGTTCTAACCTTTAAGGCCTTGAATGGTCTGGGGCCAGTGTATCTAAGGGACCGCCTCTCCCATTACAGTCCTCCACGACCACTGCGATCCGAGTCCCAAAACCTCCTGGTGGTGCCTAGTCGGCGATCTGTTCATCTGACCTCAACGCAGAGGAGGGCATTCAGTGCCGCCGCGCCGGTGCTGTGGAATGCTCTTCCCCCCACAGTCCGAGCGCAGGCCGATCTGCTAACATTTCGCAGGGCCTGCAAGACCCTCCTCTTCACCCAGGCGTTCGGTGCTTAGGTTATGTATATAAAACCGCGCCCAAACCATGCTTGCGCACTGGTTACAGCAATTTTACTATGCTCTGTTTTACCCTGATTTTACTTGTTCTGCGACTCCCACAATGTGAGTCGCCCTGAGCCTACGGGAAAGGGCGACTAATAAGTCGAATAAATAAATAAATAAATAAATAATGTATTTATTTTGTGTATCGGCATCAAATTGTTGCCTTTTGTTAGGCCGCACTGAGTCCCCCCTCGGGGGTTGAGAAGAGCGGGGTAGAAATGATGTAAATAAATAAATAAATAAATAAATAATCATGGCAGGTTAACCCCCAAAAACTCAGAACTTTAGGTTTGTTATGTTGGGCAAGTTTGCTCAAGTTGCATCGCGTGGTCCAGGTAGATTGCGATAATTTTGTGCGTGAGACAAAGTTTGTGTACTTTAGCGCAAACCCTTCCACTTTGCCTATTTATTTACCACCTCGGCAATAAGCGACGGCATTATCATGATGGTGAGATGTTTGTCGGCCGAGGGCGGGTAGGATCTAATCGGCAGCCACCTCGCCCTGAACCGCTTCTCCTGTGGCGGAGCTAACTCGGTCGGCCTCCCGTCTGGCCCAGGGCTGAGGCTCGGAGAAGCCAAGCCGATCCAATTAAGGCCCTAGACGTTGGGTTATCTCTCCTTCTGGGCTTATCTGCAGTCTGAGCATCTTTTGGAGGGAAGGGGGCTTAAGGCGGCGGTAAGCAACCCCTGCAAGGATGAGAAGTGTCACCAAACCACTAAGCCGCATCGGGGTTGTTTTCTTTACACACCAATAAAGGAGGAGATTAGCAATTTGCCTTGGATTAAGTGGGAAGAGACCCAATCACAACACAAACAAGGGAGGAGATAGCAAGAATGGGAAGTCCAATCCCCTTCCCACAAAAAAAACAAAAGGGGGGAAGCAAGTGACAGGTTGCCGGAAAGAAAACGGGGAGACGGTGTAATCGTCTTTCCGTAATACGATAATACGCAGTCTTCAATAATCAGCCAAAGATAGGTCAGGAAAGTCAGATGCCAAGAGAGGCAAGCTGTGTAGGAATGGGGGAGGACGCCATCTCCTCCTATTCCCCGCAACTAGATATCCAAACGCAGACACAACAAAAAACCGCACTGAACATGTCGCCACCTCTCTCTGAGACCTGGATTACATAGCCACTATTCATGGAAGAGTGGAATGGGGAACCACTGGATGGTATGGAGTCGCACAGAACAGTGTTTCCCAACCGCTGCACACTACTGTTCCGTGAGAGATTATCAGGTATGCCCTGGGAAATAGGAGGGAGCTCGGCCTTGGAGGTGGCCCGCTGTATTGGCGGCAGCAGCAAGGGGGGGGGGGGGAGCGAGTCCCTCTCCCCCGGCCGCTAACCACGTGGATGGCCCTGGCGAGCCCAAAGGATGTGGCAGCGAGGAGAGGGCGCCCCCGGCGAGCTCAGGGGACGCCCGGAGTTCTCCCCCCCCCCCCCCCCGGCCCAGCGCAGGAGGCTCCGACCAAGGCGCCTAGAGCAGGCCACCGAATGGAGGCAGGCCCTGCTGAGCCTGAGGCAAGCAGCGGGGGAGAGATGAGTCCCTCCCCTGCCCCCGGCCGGAACAACCACATGGTGGGATCTGGCGGGCCCACGGAGGCATCTTCGGCAAGCCAAAGACGGGCAAGCAAGAATGGGCCCCAGTGGAAGCTTGGGAAAATCGCAGGGGCAGGCATGTAGCCGGGGGGCTAAGGGGGCTTCAGCCCCCTCCGAAATTCTCAGTGTGGTCCGCGAGAAAGCCTTACTGGTACATTATTTAAACTGTTATGTTTATTCATATCATGATCTGATCACCATGCTCATTATATCCCACATTCATGGGGTTATTGGGATAACAATACAAAAGGTTTGCTAGGGTAGACCCTCTTCCACCCAATCTCAGCCCCCCCCCAATCAAAATCCTAGCTACGGCCCTGCGCAGGGGGCACGCGGAAGGACGCCCACCCTCGTCACCGAGGAATGAAGTGGGGCAGGCTTGAAGGCCTGCCTTGCGGAGCAGCCCACAAAGAGGAGGTGTGTTCGCACCATGATTCGAAGGCCTATGCATGGCTGGGGGCATGAGAGAGGCCTGAGCATGCGGAGGGCAGGATGGAGGTCCCCTGGGGCAGGGAGGTCGGGGTGGCTTATGCCGAGGCCCCCGAACAGCCGGTAAGGATCTCGGGGAAGCCCCTCCCGGCAAGGAATGGGCCTAAGCCTGGAGGGAGGCCTAAGCTGGGCCTAAGCCTGGAGGGAGGTAGCCGAAGGCCCCCCGCGGGGGAAGCCAGGAGTCCCTGCGGGGGATACCAGGCGGCGTGGGGACAAGGCCTCGAGAGGAGGAGGCAGAAAGAAAGGGGGGCAGCACCGGGAGCCCAAAAAGACCGGGTCTCCGAAGCCGGAGATAGCTGTTGGCACTCACTGCCGTCGCCGCTGCTGCTCCTATCAGCTGATTGTAATCAGCTGATACAGGCACAAAAACAGGCCCAGTGTATAAATACATTTTAAAACGTACTAACTATATGTATTACTGTGCTAGAGTGTCATTTTGGTTGGTGGTGTGCCCCAGGATTTTGTAAATGTAAAAAATGTGCCGCGGCTCAAAAAAGGTTGAAAAACACTGGTCTAGAAGAGTGGCACACAAATACTCCCTCCTACTCTCTCCTCATGTAGTCAAACATATCAGGAATCACTCAAAGCGGACAAGAGGAAAGCACGCAGCAGTCTCCCAGAGCAGGCAAGAGCACAAGGCATGCAGGCAGAGGCCCAGAGGCTGCTCCCTTGAAAATCTCGACTCTTGCACTAGTGCGCCCTCTGGCTGCTTGTATGTTAAAATATTGCTCATAAACCAATGGTTCTCAACATTCAAATGCCACGACCCCTTCATGCTGTATAATACTAATGTTGTGCTATGCTAATCTTTTTATATAAAAATGGTCCTGTCGTCGACCTTAAAAACAAAAAAACTACTTGGCCGATACCCACCAAATTTGGCAGCAAAACGTCTCACAATGCAAGGTGTGACCAACAATAAAAATCCCCCCCAAAGAACCCCTTCAAATTAATTAAATTAACAAAATACAGATCCGCTGTTGTCCCGCTCTGGCCCCGCCCCCTCTCCCTCGCCACACTCCCCTGTCTTCCCTCTAGCGTTCCTTCCTTCCTTCTTTCCCTTTGGCAAGAGAGGGGTATGTGGTGGAAGAGCAATAAGAGGGCCCCCCTGTGGCCCCACCCCTACTCCAGCCTGCCCCTTCCCTACTCTGGCCCCGCACCTTCTCGCTTGCCGCCTTCCCCCTGTCTTCCCTCTAGCGTTCCTTCCTTCCTGCTTTCCCTTTGGCAAGGGAGGGGGATGTGGTTGAGGGGCAATAAGAGGCCCCACCCCCCGCTTCGGCCCTACCCCTACTCCAGCCTCGTTCCTGCCCCTCCCCTCGCCCTGGCCCTGCCCCCTCTCCCTCGCAACACCCACGCCTCCTTCCGTTCCTTCCTTCTTTCCCTTTGGCAAGGGAGGGGGATGTGGTGGAGGGGCAATACCAGGCCCCGCCCCCTGCTCCAGCCCCACCCCTACTCTAGCCCTGCCCCTTCCCCACTCTGGCTCCACCCCCTCTCCCTCACTGTACTCCCCCCTCCTTAGCTCTAGTGTTCCTTCCTTCCTTCCTTCTTTCCCTTTGGCAAGGGAGGGGGATGTGGTGGAGGGGCAATAAGAGGCCCCACTCTCGCTCCGGCCCCACCCCTACTCCAGCCCTGCCCCTTCCCCACACTGGCTCCGCCCCCTCTCCCTCACTGCACTCCCCCCTCCTTCCCTCTTGCGTTCCTTCCTTGCCTCTTTCTCTTTGGTAAGGGAAGTAGAAAGGAAAGGAAAAGGAAAGAAAAAGCAGGAAAGAGGTAAAGAAGGAAGGAGAACACACAGGAATGAAGGAGAGAAGAAAGGAGGAAGGGGAAAAGGGAAGGAAGAAAAGAGGGGGGGAAAGGAAGGAAAGAGAAAAGGAGGGAGGGAAAGAAGGAAGAAGGGAAGGAAGGAAAGAAAGAGGTACCAAAGGAAGGAGGAAGAGAAAATAAAAAGGGAAGGCAGGAAAGATGTAAAGAAGGAAGGAAGGAAGGAAGGAAGGAAGGAAGGAAGGAAGGAAGGAAGGAGAAAATGAAATAAAAAGTGAACGAAGGAAGGAAACAGGAAGAGAAGAAAGTAGAGAAAGGAGGAGGGAGGGAAGGAAGGAAAGAGAAGGGAGGATGGAACAAAAGAGCAAAGGAAGGAATGAAAGAAAGAGGTTGAGAAGGAAGTAAGGAGACAAAGGGGAAGGGGAAGAAAATGGGGGGAAGGAACCTCTCTTTCATAATAGTCCAGATATCTACCTCTACTTCAAAAATTCTTACTATAGGTCACACCAACGCGTGGTCGGGCACAGTTAGTAATCTATTATATAAAGGAGGTCCCGTCGTCGAACGACTGACAGAGACAGAGAAACCTTCCAAGGCAGAGACACCAAACTTGCCAACACAAATAGGCCTCAGGCAAGGAAGGTTTTTAGCAAAGAAACTTTGCCCCCCAAAACCTAGAAGGCCCCCAAAACAATGAGACAAAAAAACCTACATTTCCCAGCATCCTCTGCGGCAGCCAGCGAAACCCAACATCAGTTACCATAGTAACGGTGAGCAAAGCCACTTAGAATGCTGAGTTATTTCAGTTGAGGGTTAAACTGCCACGGTCAAGATCTAGGAGGGAGACAAATAGGGCACCAGGGACACAGGCACCACTGACAAACACATACCCCCAGAAAAACACAAAAGTAATACCTACACACAACACAATACGCACATAACACAACCTTGCGTCTACTGCTCAACCCATTTGTATGCCATTCCTTCCTTCCACACAGGCATAAGCTGACCCAAGAGACAAGCCATGCCTCCTAAAAAGAACAGCATCGGACGACACACTCGCAACGCTACATACATCACACAAAAAAAGGGCAGAAGAAACGCCAGAACAGAAAGACACTGCACTACACTAGCTTTTGCCATCACCATAAACAAGGCTCAAGGACAAACACTACAAATCTGTGGCATAGACCTTGACACAGAATGCTTCTCCCACGGACAACTCTACGTAACGTGCTCCAGAGTTGGGAAACCACAGAACCTCTACATCAACACTGCAGACGGAAAGACAAAAAACATTGTATATCCACAAGCTCTGCAGGACACCAGCAACACCACACACCCACAACTCCACAGGACTTCAACATCCCACCCACCAGAACAACCCACAACGACACAGCCATGACCCCACCAAGACCATAACTAACATCAATTCCAACCCTTACATACTCAGACTTTCTCGCATCTCCTAAATAGGGCACAGCAACGCGTGCCGGGTACAGCTAGTATAATATATTGTATGTACATATAACTTGTAAGCCGCTCTGAGTCCCCTTCGGGGTGAGAGAGGGCAGGGTATAACTATCGTAAATAAATACAAATAATAAATGAATAAATTAGCCCATACTGGCATCCGAGCTCACCTTTTTCTTCACGGTCATGGCGCTGCGCAAGTGAATAGCCAACTGGCGAATATAGATGAAGGCGTGCTGGTAGGAGATGGCCGTGTCCAGTGCGTACATCTCTGTCAAAGTCCGCTGCATAAAGTTGATCATGGGAAGGACGTTTGGAGAGGTGAATCTGGAGTTCTTCACATAGGAAATATACATTTGCTAAAACAGGCGAAAAGAGAGAGAAAAAATCGAAGCAGTTAAGATTTAGGAGGAAACCATGAGAATGAACTACAGTATATTTGGCTACCAGTATTTTTTTAAAAACTCTAAAATAAAGACCAACACTCCAAAAAACAGGGGAATTCCAGACAAGAATAAATCAGGGCCAGCTAACAGGCCCGACTGCCTAGCTTGCATGGCGAGGCATTATGCCCGACATCCTCCGTTAAGAGCCTTGGGGTCGTTTTTGACCCGTTGCTGTCGATGGAGGCCCAGATCTCCAGCGTCAGCAAAACCGCCTTTTTCCATCTGCGGCAAGCTAGGTTTCTGGCCCCCTACCTATCCAGAGACGACCTGGCCACGGTGCTCCAAGCCACGGTCATCTCGAGACTGGACTACTGTAACGCTCTTTACATCGGCCTGCCCTTGTCAGTGATCCGGAAGCTTAGGCTCACCCAGAATGCCGCTGCCTGACTTCTCACTGGGACTCCAGTGAGGTGTCACATAACACCCATCCTCCAGCAGCTTCATTGGCTTCCGGTCAAGCACCGGATCACCTTCAAGGTGATGGTGTTAACTTTCAAGGCCTTGCATGGTCTGGGGCCGCTGTATCTGAGGGACCGTCTTTTCCCCTACCAACCCCAGAGGTCACTTCGTTCCGAACAAATGAACCTCCTTGAAGTACTGACCTTCAAAGCAATCCGTCAGGTGAAAACTACCTTATTTAAGTAAATCACTGATGTTAAGCCTTTCATTTAATCCAGGGCTGTCCAACTTCTTTTGGCCCAGGGGCCGGAGTTCTGGTCACTGATGACCTGGGGGGCCATAGCGGGGGGCGGGGTCACTCGCAGGGGTGGGGCTGCTCCTGATGGGGTGCTGACGTCACCAAGCCCCGCCAAAAGGGCCGCGCTTAGTGACGCCGGTGTGGCGCCGGAGTTCCTTCCACCTCTTTCTCCTCAGCGGTGAGGAGGAAGAGGTGGAAGGAACCCGCACCACACCGGCGTCACTGCGCGGCGGCTCTTCGGCGGGGCTTAGCGACATCACCCACCCCCGCCGAAAAGGGGCAGGCCGCGCAGGACACCTCTCCCGCCCGGCATCCTGCGGGGCCTGCCCTTTTACGGCAGGGCTGGGAGACGTCAGACGCCAGCGCCTCCACCTCTTCCTCCTCAGCGCGGCGTCTGACGTCACCCAGCCCCACCAAAAAGGGGCAGGCCGCCACGCAGGACGCCGGGCGGGACAGGCGAGGCGCCCTCCTGCCCTCCCGCGCATGCCTGCGAGTGCTCCCCCCCCCCGAGCGGTCCCGCCCCCCTTTATCCCAGGAGGGTAGGGGGCCGCGTCCAAGGGGCTGACGGGCCGTGTACAGCCCGCGGGCCGCCTGTTGGGCAGCCCTGATTTAATCCAAAGAGAATCTCACATTGAAGATTGATTATCCAGCGGGCCTCCGGCCTGCGTAAGCACTGATCCCCATCTCCATGTGGCGACACATTAACTCTTTCGAGCCCGAAGAATTGGATGTCATCCGGGCCGTGCTTCTTGGTTTTAAAGTGTTCATACAGGGGTGAATCTTCTGCTAAATCGCAGGTTTTCGAGCAATGCTCACCCACTCTGACTCCCATCATCCTTTTCGTTTCGCCTGTATAAATGAGTCTGCAGGGGTATTTTAATCCATATACGCATCTTTCCGTTTTGCACGAGAAGTAATCCTGATTTACTTTAAAAAGGTAGTTTTCACCTGACCCCTTCCTCATGGGGACATATTACTCCAGGGCTAGCCTCACTCTTTGCATTATTTGCTATAGAACCCATGGAAACATGACTGATAGTCTATAGGGAATGGTACGTTCTTCTTTCTTGTATATGCAACTTATATTTCATACTTGTGATTATTACTTATATTATTGTGTACTTTTATTTGGTTTATGGACACTATAGACCAGTGTTTCCCAACCTTTTTTGAGCCGCGGCACGCTTTTTGCATTTGCAAAATCCTGGGGCACACCACCAACCAAAATGACACAAAATGACACTCTAACACAGTAATACATATAGTTAATATGTTTTTAAATGTATTTATACACTCAGTGTCAAACTTGGGCCTGTTTCGATGAACACAACATAGATATCCTGGCAGGAATGGCAGAAAGACACAAACTTCCCACACAGAACTCCCATAACCAAGAGAAAATGCTATAAGAGTTTGGTGGGCATTGACCTTGAGTTTTGGAGTTGTAGTTTACCAATATCCAGAGAGCACTGTGGACTGAAACAATGTTGGATCAGGACCAAACTTGGCATGAATACTCAATATGCCCAAATATGAACGCAATGGATTTCAGGGGAAATAGACCTTGACATTTGGGAGTTGTAGTTGCTGGGATTTATAGTTCCCCTACAATCAAAGAGCATTCTGAACCCCACCAATGATAGAACTGGGCCAAACCTCCCACACAGAACCCCCAGGAGGCAAGAGGAGGTCTCTACTTGGGGAAAGGGAGGCAGACCTTCCCAATGCATGGAGAAGGAGAGACCTAGTAGACAACGGGTGGGGAGGGGGTTTGTAGTTTTGTGCCTTTATCGAGGTAGGTTTCTTGGGGTTTTTATACTTCAACACACTAGACTCTCCCCCCCCCCCCCTTCCTGGAGGTTCCAGTTTCCCATGGCACACCTGATGATTGCTCACGGCACACTAGTGTGCCCCGGCACACTGGTTGGGAAACACTGCTATAGACCTACATTGCCTTTGTTATTGCTATCATGCTATTATGGGTTATAATATTATTGTTGTTGCAGATGATAACACGCCGTGTGTGCATCTATTATAGTGACTACATATTGTATATGGATGTGGCTTGATGTACTAACTGATGGGCCTTGATAAAGACTCAATCGGAGTCAAAACGAGTGATGGATCCAGTATAATTTAGTCCTCGTCGGCAGCACCATATCTCCGATGTTTAAACATTTTGGATTATACTCATGAGAGTCAAGGATTTACTTTTACATCGGAGCGCATTTACTGGAACATTGAGGCAGCCGCCCATTGAAATTATCAACGTACACGAGCGATTGTGATTGGAACTTTACATATTATCGACCCACAGGCTATCAGCAAGTGTTTTAGATATAGGGATTTGGGACCGTTTATATTATCATTTATTTATGGACCTACTATACAGCCTTTGTCTGATATTCTACGAACTGTAAATACTTGAACTGCATATTTAATGCATTATATATATTTGATTTCTGAAGTGAAGACTATATTTGTTTAGTGTACTTTATTACTAACAGTGTTCTACTACTGGTAGCTGTGGTCTTGAAAGCATATCACTTGCTCAATATAATTTTATTAAGTGCTATATTGGTACTAGTGTTCTTTCCTTTGGTTTTGGTTGTCAGCAACTAGCCCTGTGTTTGTAGTTTGAAGCTGCAATGCCATTCAATGCTAATCAAGTTAGTCAATGGCAACATTCACACTTGCCTTCAACAGACAAGAGTTGTTTCTCCCACCTTGGACATTATTTCAGATATACCGTGTTTCCCCGATAGTAAGACACCCCCGATTGTAAGACGTATCGGGGGTGTCAGAGGGGTCGGCTAATATAAGCCATACCCCGAAAGTAAGCCGTACCCCTGGCCGCCGTCACACGGTCCCGCCTCCTCCGCCGCCGCCGCCGCCCCCTGCGGCCTCCTCTTGGGAACGGAAGAGAGGCGGCTGAGGAGAGAGCCCTCTGCCGCCTCTCTTCCGTTCCCGAAGAGGAGGCTGCAGAGAAACCGCGCGATCGCTCTCCCTGCAGCCCCCTCTTCGGGGAACGGAAGAGAGGCGGCAGAGGGCTCCACCGCCGCCCCTCTTCCGTTCCCCGAAGAGGGGGCTGCAGGGAGAACACCGCGCGCATGTCCCTGCAGCCCCTCTTCGGGAACGGAAGAGAGGCGGCAGAGGGCTCCTCAGCCGCCCCTCTTCCGTTGCCCCAAGAGGGGCTGCAAGGAGAACGATCGCGCGGTGTCCTGCAGCCCCCTCTTCGGGGAACGGAAGAGAGGCGGCAGAGGCTCCTCAGCCGCCCCTCTTCCGTTGCCGAAAAAGGGGCTGCAAGGAGAACGATCGCGCGCTGTCCCTGCACCCCCTCTTCGGGAACGGAAGAGAGGCGGCAGAGGGCTCTCCTCAGCCGCCCCTCTTCCGTTCCCGAAAAAGGGGCTGCAAGGAGAACGATCGCGGGTGTCCCTGCACCCCCTCTTCGGGAACGGAAGAGAGGCGGCAGAGGGCACCTCAGCCGCCCCTCTTCCGTTCCCCGAAAAGGGGGCTGCAAGGAGAACAATCGCGCGGTGTCCCTGCAGCCCCCTCTTCGGGGAACGGAAGAGAGGCGGCAGAGGGCTCCTCAGCCGCCCCTCTTCCGTTGCCCGAAGAGGGGGCTGCAAGGAGAACGATCGCGGTGGTCCCCTGCAGCCCCTCTTCGGGAACGGAAAAGAGGCGGCAGAGGGCTCCTCAGCCGCCCCTCTTCCGCTCCCCGAAGAGGGGGCTGCAAGGAGAACGATCGCGCGGTGTCCCTGCAGCCCCCTCTTCGGGGAACGGAAGAGAGGCGGCAGAGGGCTCTCCTCAGCCGCCCCTCTTCCGTTCCCCGAAGAGGGGGCTGCAAGGAGAACGATCGCGCGGTGTCCCTGCACCCCCCTCTTCGGGGAACGGAAGAGAGGCGGCAGAGGGCTCCTCAGCCGCCCTCTTCCGTTCCCCAAAAGGGGGCTGCAAGAGAACAATCGCGCGGTGTCCCTGCAGCCCCCTCTTCGGGGAACGGAAGAGAGGCGGCAGAGGGCTCCTCAGCCGCCCCTCTTCCGTTGCCCGAAGAGGGGGCTGCAAGGAGAACGATCGCGCGGTGTCCCTGCAGCCCCCTCTTCGGGGAACGGAAGAGAGGCGGCCGAGGGTCTCAGCCGCCCCTCTTCCGTTCCCGAAAAGGCTGCAAGGAGAACACCGCGCGGTGTCCCTGCAGCCCCCTCTTCGGGGAACGGAAGAGAGGCGGCAGAGGGCTCTCCTCAGCCGCCTCTCTTCCGATCCGAGAAGAGGCGGCGGCGGCGGAGGAGGAGGAGGGACCGAGTGACGCGGCGGCCGGGGGTACGGCTTACCGTCGCCCAATGTAAGCCGTACCCCGAAAGTAAGGCGTAGTGGGACTTTTTCGGGAAAGAAAGTAAGACGCTGTCTTACTTTCAGGGAAACACGGTATAAACCCCACTGGTTTCCAACAGACCTCACAACCTGTGAGGGTGCCTGCCATAGATGTGGGCGAAACGTCAGGAGAGAATGCTTCTGGAACATGGTCAGACAGCTCAAGAAACTCACAGCAACCTAGAGATTTATTTTGTTCTGCTGGAGTTTTAAAAAGTCACGCATCTGTTTTGAAATCTCACCTGGCTTTCCAACATGGCCTTACCTTAAGTATTGGGTTCAAGTAGACATCTTTTTTGTGTCGGCAGATTTTGTTGAGCACTAGGAAGGCGAGGACCCTCACGGTTTCTTCGCCCGTGCTCCAGAGACGAGTGGCTTGCTGGGGAAACAACACAGAAAAAGGACATGGTCAGAAGCAATTTCGGCATTACTTCGCAATCAAAGATTCTTAGGAAGGACTCATCCCACGCTTTTTACAATCGTTGATGACTAAAAAGGCCAATCTGAGATAGGTAAGTCCGGTTGCAGAAAGCACAGCAGAAAGTCTCCTTGGGTGATGTTGTTTCCAAGTTGCAGTTCTTTCTGCGTTGTCGTTTCTCTTCGAGACCCATTCGGCGTGTCTTCTCGAAAGAGGCCGGAGCATTGTGGAGAGTGCGTAGGCCGAAGCCCATTGTGGAGAGTGCGTCTCCCGATGTGAGGCCAGGGTGGACCATTGTTGGCGATCAATCTGGCCGAGCCTGAGATGTTGTTTCAGGGAGTCCTTGTATCTCTTTTTGGGGGCGCCTCTCTTGCGCTGACCTGTGGCGAGTTCACCATAGAGTAGTATCTTTGGGAGGCGGTGGTCCTCCATCCTAGAGACATGTCCTGCCCAGCGCAGCTGTGTTCTCAATAGCATGGCCTCAACGCTGGTGACCCCTGCTTGCTCAAGGACAGCAACATTCGTCATATAGTCGGTCCAGTGTATATTGAGGATTGTGCGAAGACAGTGCTGATGAAAGCATTCGAGGAGTCGTAGGTGTTGGCGATAGGTACCCATGTTTCAGACACATAGAGCAGAATATACAGTACGATAGCTCTGTACACACTGATTTTGGTGCTTTGCCTCAGGTGCTTGTTGCTCCAGAGTCTTTTGTGAAGCCTTCCAAATGCACTCTATGCCTTTGCTAATCTGTGATCTATCTCTTTGTCAATCCTGGCTGGACGGACTTAAGCACAGATTCACCTATGCTGACATGGGGTTGATGGTGTTCTTCCTGTGGTGGCTGGTAGAGGACTTCCATTTTCTTCAGGCTGACTTCCAGTCCAAACAGCTCTGCAGCTGTTGCAAAGCAAGATGTAAGGCACTGCAGGGCTGCTTCTGAATGGGCGACAAGGGCAGCATCGTCGGCAAAAAGCATCTCACAGACTAGATAGTTTAGAGTCTTCGTGCGAGCCCGCAAGCGGCTTAAGTTGAACAAGCTGCCATCAGTACAATAGCATATATATATATATATATATATGTGTGTGTGTGTGTGTGTGTGTATATGCTATTGTGTGTGTGTGTGTGTGTGTGTGTGAATATATATATATATATATATCTCTCTGGGGAAACAACACAGAAAAAGGACATGGTCAGAAGCCATAGTTGGTTTTTAAAAATAAAGGCCACTCTTGAGCAGCTCAGTGTTTGGCCACCAGGGGGCGGACGACAGCTGGGACGGATATATACAGGAACTCTGAGCAGGAAAACTTTAGAACTGTCTTTTTAAGATTGTGGAAAAAATGAATAAACTGTCAGAAACATTAAAAATTAACAATGTATTTTTAATTACAAAAATGTGAGTCAAGTACTGAAGGAAGCCTGTTAGAGTCAGTGGGCCAAAGCTAGTGTCGTCCTGAGGAGAGTGAGAAGGCCGAAGCCTGTTAAGAGTCAGTGGGCCAAAGATAGTGTCGTCCTGAGGAGAGTGAGAAGGCCGAAGCCTGTTAGAGTCAGTGGGCCAAAGCTAGTGTCATCCTGAGGAGAGTCAGTAGGCCGAAGCCTGTTAGAGTCAGTGGGCCAAAGATAGTGTCGTCCTGAGGAGAGTCAGTAGGCCGAAGCCTGTTAGAGTCAGTGGGCCAAAGATAGTGTCGTCCTGAGGAGAGTCAGTAGGTCGAAGCCTGTTAGAGTCAGTGGGCCAAAGATAGTGCCGTCCTGAGGAGAGTGAGAAGGTCGAAGCCTGTTAGAGTCAGTGGGCCAAAACTAGCGCCCTCCTTAGGAGAGTGAGTAGGCCGAAGCCTGTTAGAGTCAGTGGGCCAAAGATAGTGTCGTCCTGAGGAGAGTGAGAAGGCCGAAGCCTGTTAGAGTCAGTGGGCCAAAGCTAGTGTCGTCCTGAGGAGAGTGAGTAGGCCGAAGCCTGTTAGAGTCAGTGGGCCAAAACTAGCGCCCTCCTTAGGAGAGTGAGTAGGCCGAAGCCTGTTAATCAGTGGGCCATAGCCTGTATCATCCTGAGGTGAGTGAGTAGGCCGAAGCCTGTAGTGGGCTGAAGCTGGTGTCGTTCTGTAGAGAGTGAGTAGGCCGAAGCCTGTTAGAGTCAGTGGGCCAAAGCTAGTGTTGTCCTGAGGAGAATGAGTAGGCCGAAGCCTGTTAGAGTCAGTGGGCCAAAGCTAGTGCCCTCCTTAGGAGAGTGAGTAGGCCGAAGCCTGTTAATCAGTGGGCCAAAGCCTGTATCATCCTGAGGAGAGTGAGTAGGCCGAAGCCTGTAGTGGGCTGAAGCTGGTGTCGTTCTGTAGAGAGTGAGTAGGCCAAAGCCTGTTAGAGTCAGTGGGCCAAAGCTAGTGTTGTCCTGAGGGGAATGAGTAGGCCGAAGCCTTTTAGAGTCAGTGGGCCAAAGCTAGCGCCCTCCTTAGGAGAGTAGGCCAAAACCTGTTAATCAGTGGGCCAAAGCCTGTATCATCCTGAGGAGAGTGAGCAGGCCGAAGCCTGTAGTGGGCTGAAGCTGGTGTCGTTCTGTAGAGAGTGAGTAGGCCGAAGCCTGTTAGTCAGTGGGCCAAAGCTAGCGCCCTCCTTAGGAGAGTGAGTAGGCCGAAGCCTGTTAATCAGTGGGCCAAAGCCTGTATCATCCTGAGGAGAGTGAGCAGGCCGAAGCCTGTAGTGGGCTGAAGCTGGTGTCGTTCTGTAGAGAGTGAGTAGGCCGAAGCCTGTTAGAGTCAGTGGGCCGAAGCTAGTGTCGTCCTGAGGAGAGTGAGAAGGCCGAAGCCTGTTAGAGTCAGTGGGCCGAAGCTAGTGTCATCCCGAGGAGAGTGAGAAGGTCGAAGCCTGTTAAGAGTCAGTGAGCCGAAGCTAGTGTTGTTCTGTAGAGAGTGAGTAGGCCGAAGCCTGTTAGAGTCCGTGGGCCAAAGATAGTGTCGTCCTGAGGAGAGTGAGTAGGCCGAAGCCTGTTAAGAGTCAGTGGGCCAAAGCTAGCGTCCTCCTGAGGAGAGTGAGTAGGCCGAAGCCTGTTAATCAGTGGGCCAAAGCCTGTGTCGTCCTGAGAAGAGTGAGTAGGCCGAAGCCTGTAGTGGGCTGAAGCTGGTGTCGTTCTGTAGAGAGTGAGTAGGCCGAAGCCTGTTAGAGTCAGTGGGCCGAAGCTAGTGTTGTCCTGAGGAGAGTCAGTAGGCCGAAGCCTGTTAAGAGTCAGTGGGTCAAAGGTAGCGTCGTCCTGAGGCGAGTGAGAAGGTCGAAGCCTGTTAGAGTCAGTGGGCGAAAGATAGTGTCGTCCTGAGGAGAGAGTAGGCCGAAGCCTGTTAAGAGTCAGTGGGCCATAAATTCATATTTGCCTCATTGTGCTGCCTTAGTAGAAGCTCGAAGAGCCAGGTTTTAACCTCATTAGGGAGGGGGCCAATCTTCTATCCTTGGGAAGGGCGTTCCACAGCCAAGGGGCCACCACCGAGAAGGCCCTGTCTCTTGTTTCCGCCAAACGCACCTGCGCACACTAATGCCGGCATATATGAACAGACAGGCCGGTAGCCTTTTGGAAAAGGGCCGATGAGCTTCTCTGGTCTTTCTGAATTAAATGCCAGGCTACACAAAGGTTCGCAACGCAGCACTGGCAGCCAAACTCACCTTGAGCAGCATTCTGCACTGCTTTGGGAAAGTCAGGTAATAAGGCACAATGGCGTTGACATGCTGGAGGACAGCGGCTCCCACGGAGGCTTCCGTTAAACAGGACAGGAGCTGCAAAAGGACAGAACGCACAAATCTTTACAATCTGGGTCAGAGCCAAGCAGCTCAAGGTCTTGTAATCTGATCTGACACTGGTATGTGGCACAATAACACACATATGCTAAAACCAACGCGGCATATGTACAGGCTAAATCAGTGTTTCCCAACCGGTGTGCCGCGGGAAATTGGAACCTCCAATACCCTTTCTTCCTCTGCTCCACTTTCGGGTGTGAGGCATGCGCGAGGCCATTGGGACCGGAGTTCCTACAAACAGAACGAGGCCGTCGGAGCAGGATAGTTCAGCAGCGTGTCCTCCGATATCGGAGACACTCCTAACTTGCCGGCTCCTTGGCACGCCTACTGCGCAGAATGCGCATGTGTACCAATACCGAGAGGCACCTCCAACATCGAGGCCCTCAGATCGGGTCCACGCCCCTCCATCAGGGCCGTGCAATGCCGGGAGTGCGTCTCTCTAAAGTCTGCCTCCCATGCCGGAGAGCCACGATTTAGGGCCGCCCCTTCCATCGCGGCGCAGCCGTTGACCTAAGCGCCTCCTTTGCTCGCTGTGAATGCAGGCGCGGGCCCGGTACAGGGCCGTGCCGAATAAGCGGGATGCGGGGCCTCCGCTCCAATATGGCCTTTCCGCATGCCCAGGCTCTGAGCTCCGCCAGGAGGAGCAATCGACACCATCAACGCCAACTCTCATGGTGTCGAGGCCAGAGGAGCGGGCTGCGGAAGCGAAGGTGGCTAAGGAAAGCCCCCGCTATCTATGCATGCGCACTCTTCGAGCTCGACACAAGCGCCCGTACCGTCGCCAGGAAGCCGCACTCCTCCACCCTGCCGGTAGCACCAGTGCCTGCTGGAAAGGATGCTCCCGTGACAGACACTATAGGGCCTGCGCCTGGGGATCTGCATGCAGGCCTGCTGCCTCTATCGCGATGTTGGACGGTCGGGACAAGCGGTGAGTGCCTGGGCGCTGGCCCCGCCATCGGGGCCGTCTTGCGCCTGCCACTGTCAGCGTGCTCGCCCTCCTTCGCGCACTCGGCATCGCTCTCCATGAGTTGGATGCTACTCCTGATCCTCCTTTGTACGGGGTCCTCTGTATCTTTACCTCCTCCTCTTCGGCGAGGAAATCTCAGAGGAGAGGTGGTGCGTGTGCGCGTCGGTTGTGCTCCTCTCATTGGAGAGGGTATGGTCAGGCAGGGGAGACACAATCTAAGCCCTCCTGATAGATGACCATCCATCCCTGGCTTAACAACAACAGGGACGATAATATAGTATCCTAGAGTTAGAAAGGACCCCAAGGGACAGCCAGTCTAACCCGCTTCTACCAGGCAATATAGGGCACAAACATAGCCCTCCCAACAGATGACCACCAGTTATGTTAGAGTGTCATTTTGTGTCATTTTGGTTGGTGGTGTGCCCCAGGATTTTGTAAATGTAAAAAATGTGCCGCAGCGCAAAAAGGTTAAAAAACACTGGGCTAACCGATGGACTGTAACTTCCCATATCAAGTCACTTGGGCCCTTCAATTCATCAGAAAGGCCTTTCTTGTTGAGTAATTGGGAATCACTGGGTTGCTGAGCTTTCTCCAGTCTGTCTGGCTATGTTCCAGAAGCATTCTCTCCTGATGTTTCACCCACATCTATCGGAGGCATCTTCAGAGGTGTTAACTGGCCCTGATTGTTTACTGTCTGGAAACCACAAAAGTAAACAAAATCTGGCTATTGGAATAAATAAGTAAATAAAGAACAACACTCACAAGACAGGGAAATTCCAGGCAGGAAACAATCAGGGCCAGCTCACACCTCCCAACAAAGGATTCCCCACACACAGCAATCAGCCAGGCTTTGAAGCTGCAAGGCCATTCAATGATAATCAAGATGGCCATTTGCAACATTCACAGACAAGAGTTCTTTCTCCCACCCTGGACATCATTCCACAGATATATAAACCCCACTTGGATAGTTTCCAACAGACCTCGCAACCAGCTTTGGTCTGGAGTGTCACCAATATGCTGATGACACCCAGCTGGTGCTGGGGATGGATGGCCGGCCAGACTCTGTACCCGATTGTTTCCAACTATGCCTTGAAGCCTTGACTGGTTGGCTATGAGCCAGCCGGTTGTGAGTGAATCCATTGAAACGGAAATCCTTTGGCTGGGTCACCCGGGTGGGTGTGGGTTCCAGCTACCTACTCTGGATGGCGAGGCACTACACCCGTTGTCTTTAGTAAAGAGCTTGGGGGTCCAGTTGGACCCGCTGCTGACAATGGAGGCTCAGGTCTCGGCTGTCAGCAGATCAGCTTTTTTCCACCTACGACAGGCTAGGCGGCTGGCGCCCTATCTCACCAGAAGAGACCTGGCCACGGTGATCCAGGCGACGGTCATCTCGAGGCTAGACTACTGTAACGCCCTTTACATTGGTCTTCCTTTGTCGGTCATCCGGAGGCTTAAACTGGTGCAGAACGTGGCAGCAAGACTCCTGGCTGGGGTGCCGGCCAGGGCCCATAATTACTCCAACCTTGCAGCGACTGCACTGGTTGCCAATTGAGCACCGGGTCATCTTCAAAGTGTTGGTCTTGACCTTTAAGGCCTTGCATGGGCTGGGGCCGGTGTACTTGAGGGACCGTCTACTCCCATATGTTCCCCAGAGATCTCTTCGATCTGAGGATCACAACCTCTTGCAGATCCCTTCCCTACAAACTGTCTGCCTATCTTCAACTAGACAGAGGGCCTTCTCTGTTGTGGCACCGAGCCTGTGGAACACTCTGCCGCCTGAAGTCCGTGCAATTAGTGAGCTGCCGGCTTTCCGGAAAGCTTGTAAAACAGCTCTTTTCCGCCAGGCTTTTGACCTTTAGTCACCCTTGGTAGTAGTTTGACACTGTTTTAATGTTCTGATATCTGCTGTTTTATTGTTCCGATGTTATAGTTCGATATGCTGTAAACCGTCCGGAGCCGATTAGAAAGGACGGTATACAAATCGAAATAATAACAACAACCTCGGAGAATGCCTGCCGTTGATGTGGACGAAACATCAGGAGAGAATGCTTCTGGAACATGGCCAGACAGAAAAATCACCGTAACCCATTAGTCCAGGGGTGGGTAACCTACGGCCAGCGGGCCGGATTTGGCCCGGCAGCCGATTCTGTCCAGCTCGGGAGAAGGGAGTCAGGGGCGGGGCCAAGAGGAAGGGCTGCCGCTGCCGCCATCCCATTACGGGCTCTGTGGGGCATGCCATCACGAAGTAGCCATCCCTGGAGGCGATCCAGGCCCGCAGGGGGAGCACCCGGCGACCTGCGCGGGCCGATCACCGTGGCGACCTGGAAGACTTGATCGTCTTCTGAGTCGCCAGGGCATTCAGCCGCCTCAGATCGCCGACTGCTCCCCCTGCAGGCCTGGATCGTCTCCAGGGACGGCAGGCACTCCAAAGCCACCGCTCCTCCGGCCTGTCTGCCGACACAGGCCCCACAGAGCCCATGATGGGATGGCGGCAGCGACACCCCTTCCTCTTGGCCCCGCATGGCGATCAGCTGGGGAACGGCTGGGGGCGAGAGCGGGCGGACGCCTGCAGCCTCCGATCGCCTGCTGCTCTGCTCTCCTCTGCTGCGGCGGCGGCTGGGTCCGCTTTGCCATCCTCTGGGCTGGGTCCATTGGGCCATTCCATCTTGGGATCCTTCCTCTCTTGAGGATGTCAGCCTTCATCGTGGTTCGCACCTTATCTTCTTGAATTTTATTTTATTTTAGTGGTTTTTATTATTATTTTATAATAATTTTATAATAATATAGTAATATAGTAAATAATATAACATGTTATATTATATTATAATTTCAATATATTATAATGTCTATATATATATACTATAATATAATAATTATGATATTAATACTAATAATATATGAATATTTCTTGATATATTAATATGTTAATATTAATGATGTGTAATATATAGTAAATATAGTAAATAAAGAAATAATGTAGATTGGAATGTAGTTGAGCCTTTAAGTGCGACCCTCCATAATAGTTTTTGGCTCTCGTGTGGCCCCTTGGAAAAAATAATTGCCCACCCCTGCATTAGTCTAACAACTAGAAATGGGAGGAAACTACAGAGAGAGTGGCCAATGGGGAAGGAAGGGCTTTCCCTGCCAACTCACTAATGTGCCAATCTATTTCCTTGATGAGGACTATAAACTTGTACAAGATGTGATTGAGTTCCAACACTTCTCTCAGTCCCAGCACCTCTCAGGGCCTCCCTAGGCTATCAAACAGCCTCCCTAGCTAGGCTAAACAGCTGGCTTTCACTGGTATCCTGGACAATCACAAATCAAATACATTGTGGAGTTCCTCAGGGGGCCATCCTTTCCCCGCTGTTATTTAACATCTACTGTACATGCGACCACTCGCCCAACTGGTACGGAGTTTTGGGCTGGAGTGTCATCAGTATGCTGATGACACCCAGCTCATTCTGAGGATGGACCCCGGGGTGGAATCTGTACCCGATAATTTCCACCTTTGCCTAGAAGCCGTAACTGGATGGCTGCGAGCCAGTAAGTTGAAGGTGAACCCGGCGAAGACAGAGATCTTGTGGCTAGGCCACCCAGGGGGGGGGGAGGGGTAGAGACCCAGTTGACGACGTTAGATGGCATGGCACTTCGCCCGCAGCTGCTAGTTAAGAGCTTGGGGGTCCGGCTGGACCCACAGCTGTCTATGGAGGTGCAGATTTACCATCTGCGGCAGGCAAGACGTCTGGCTCCTTACCTCTCCTGCTGCGACCTGGCCACGGTGATCCAAGCCACGGTCATCTCGAGGCTTGATTACTGTAATGCGCTGTACATTGGCCTTCCCTTGTCAGCGATCCGGAAACTCAAGCTGGTGCAGAACGCAGCAGCCCGTCTGCTCACAGGAGCCCCAAGATCTGCTCATATCACCCCACTCCTGCGCGAACTGCACTGGCTTCCTGTTGAATTCCGGGTCTCCTTCAAGGTGTGAGTTCTGACTTTTAAGGCCTTATATCAGGGGCCAGTGTACCTGAAGGCCCGGCCGGATCCCATACATAGCCTGCAGATGACTGCCCTCAGAGCCATCTTTAAATTTAAAAAAATCAATTTTTTTTAAAAAATGGATCGGGATCACCAGGGGATCTTCAGGCCTCATCAGGGAGGCCCCTGAAGAGGTTTTTGCTGTTGTTCCTCTTCACGTGCCCCCCATGCTACCTAGGAAGTCCGCCGATTGCTCCTCCCGCTCCCTGCTCGCGCGCGCCTCAAAGCTCCAGAGTCCAAGAGGCAGAATGGGCCCCACCTTTTTGGATTCCTCCTCCTCCCTGGCCTTCTCCAGCCACTCAGAGTCGAGGGACCAAAGGGGCGGGCCTGAATGGGCAGCGTGTCACGCCAGTCCCAAGCACATGCGCAGAAGAGCCCATTCTGCCTCTTGGACTTCTCGTGAGCTCTTCCTAGGGCACGGGCTAACGGCGTGGAAATAGGAGCAGATGGAGGAGAAGAAGAAGGACAGCTTTAGGGTCATTTCCTTACCGCATCACAAAGGCCTTTTTACTTTGGGGTGAGTGCTTGATTGTTCTGTGGCATGTCTCTATTTTTAATGTTTAAAAATGGCCTTTTAGCTCCAAAGCCTCTCTGCTTGCTTTGTTCCTTGAGAAATATATGTTGGGGAATATGGAAATGTGGGAGAAATGGGGTGGTTGGATGTATTTTTGCATGGCCCTTGTTTACCTTGCTGAGTATTAAATGGCCTTGCAGTTCAAAAGCCTCTTTCGGCAGCTTTCTGGCTGATAATGTGTGTGGTAATGGGCTGGAGGCGGGGAAATGGGGTGGTTGGATGTATTTTTTATGCTCTGTTTTATATTGTCATTATTAAATTGTGACCACTTTATCCGAGCCCTGGACCCGCCATAAAAATGAATAATAAATGCCTAAATAAATGGTTTGGGGTTAGTGTACCTGGGTAGGTGATCTTACTTGGTTTTTTACAGTAGCTCCCATGCTGAGATCACTGCGTTCAGAGGGGT
Organism: Anolis apletophallus; assembly: GCA_030556195.1. Taxonomy (NCBI): domain Eukaryota; kingdom Metazoa; phylum Chordata; class Lepidosauria; order Squamata; family Anolidae; genus Anolis; species Anolis apletophallus. The sequence goes on along the minus strand of JARBWK010000017.1, from coordinate 2,253,245 downwards.
TTAATCTACTGGAGGTACCTAATATTAAGACCTACTGGTTGTCGAGTACACGGCAGAGGGCATCCACAGTGGCCGCGCCGTGCCTCTGGAATTCGTTGCCTGCGGAGACGGGAGCTCTACGGGACTTGATGGCGTTTCGTAAGTCGGTGAAGACTTGGCTGTTTAGGCAGGCATTTGGCTTTGACTGATGCCTGCCATAACCTGCCACCCTGCCGCACCCTGCCATCTGTATTATTGTTGTCTGCTGGGATTTTAATGGGGGGAGCGGGGTTTGTACTTGGTTTTATAATGCTGTTATGTGTTTTATGTGCTTTTACCTGGTTATCTTGTGAACCGCTCTGGAGAGAGCGGTATACCAAATTGAATCAATCAATCAATCAATAAGGTGCTTCGATTCAGACATTCCAATATCTCAAGGTCTGGGCTACACTTGTGTTCCATCTCCAACCTTTTACCTGGATGGTGCAGCCAAGGTGAGACTTGACATCCAGACGCATCTTGCCCCAAAGTGGACTGGAAGAAGGTAAGACCATCCTAAACAATGGAGAAAGTAAACACAACGTGTGTAAGATGGTATATTATTCAGGGGGAGGAGTGGCTGCAGGCCTGGCTTCATACCCCTGCACAAAAGTTTCCCATGATACGACCCGGGCTATTTTGTGGGAACAGCTCCTCTCCCGTTCTCATAACCAGACTCAACACAGGCATGTTACCATATATACTCGAGTATAGGCCTAGTTTTTCAGCCCCTTTTTAGCCTGGAAAAGCCCCCCTCAGCTTATAATCGTGTCAAAGTTATTTATTATTTTACTCTGTTATTAGTATTATTTTTATTACATTTATTATTACTAGCCGTCCCCTGCCACGCGTTGCTGTGGCCTGGCCTGTGTATATGTGTTTTGCGTGTGTGTATATGTGTGTACATATTTGTGTATATGTGTCTTTGCGTATATATGTAATTTTTGTATCAAACGCTGCTGTGAGGTCCAATAACACAAGCAGCACCGATCCGCCTTGATCGAGCTGGCAGCGCAACTGGTCTGTGATGGAGACCAAAACCGTCTCCGTCCCGTGCCCCGAGCGGAAGCCGGACTGGAAGGGATCTAGTCCGGCTGTATCCGTTAGGAAGGACTGTAACTGTTCCACTGCTGCCCTCCCAATTACCTTACCGAGAAATTGCAAATTCGAAATCGGCCGGTAATTGGAGGGGACCAAAGGATCTAACCCTGGTTTTTTCAACAGTGGAGAAACCACTGCCTCTTTTAAACCCTCTGGAAAGACTCCTTGATCAAGGGAGCTATTGACTATATTCAACAGAGGGCCACGCAACCCCTCCAGGCAAGATTTCACAAGCCAAGAGGGGCACGGGTCGAGGGAGCATGTGGTTGGTCTCATTGCAGTCACAATCCTGTCAACAGCCTCTGCGTCCAGTGGGTAGAACCGGTCGAAGGTGGGCCCAGCGAGTGGCTACGGAGTCTCAAGTTCGCTCACTGTGTCAATTGTGGCTGGGAGGTCCCGGCGGAGGGTCAAGATCTTGTCTGCAAAAAAGCTCTGGAAAGCCTCGGCAGTGAGGGCCCGATCATCATTATTTTGGATGGTAGGGACCATCGTCAATGTCCGAATAACCTTAAACAATTGTGCCGGGCGTGAGCTTGCAGACGCTATCATGGTTGCGTAGTACAATTTTTTCGCCCCCTTGATAGCATGCTCATAAGCATCCATGATCCTAATAGCTGGGTCTGCCACGCCACACATTGATACACAGGGCTGTGGCCATGATGGACTTAAACGTGCCCCTCTACGCTCCAAGCATCCGGAAAGGACAGTACACAAACCCAATTAAACATTCGTAAAACCTTTTCCTGACATGGGGAGGACTCACTTGGCCTTGTTCTTGGCAGCTTTCACCTGAAGGTACTTCTGCAGCAGCCCAAACAGATCGCGAACGCAGAAGGAGACAAGCGTATTGAAGACTAAACAGGGGAGAAGAGAAATGCAGCATGTCCTTGTAAACAAAGTATACACTGATCATACAAAAAATCCTGTTCACATATGGAGGGATTGATTAGGAGTTGTAGTTCACCTACATCCAGGGCGCACTATGAACCCAAACAATGATGGATCTGGACCAAACTTAGCATGCATACCCGATATGCCCAAATTTGAATTCTGATGGGTTTGTGGGGAATTGGCCTGGACATTTTGGAGTAGCTGCTACTGGGATTTATAGTTCACTTGCAATCAGTGAGCACTCCGAACGCCACCAAAGATGGAATGGGACTAAACTTGGCACACAGCGCTCCAATAACCAGCAAAACATACTGGAGGTCTTTGAGGAAAATTCACCTTGATGTGGGGGAGTTGTAGTTCACCTACACCAAGATGGCTCTGTGAACCCAAACACCGATGGATCTGGACCAAACTTGGCACACATAAATGATATGCTGATTAATTTAAAGAAATTTATTTATTTATTTACTTTATTTATATTCCGCTCTTTTCACCTTTCTTCCCTCTGGTGGGTGGGACTCAGAGCGGATTACCCCTCTGTGAGCCTCTCGTAGCCAGGCAGACAATTCCTGCTGTTTTTCACATACACAACACATATCAAAAGACAAACAGTCTTTCGGGCAAACAATTCCTGCTGTTTTTCACATACAGAGGGAGCAAACTGACTGACGCCTCTTCATCTCTCAGCGTCCCTTGTTGTTCCTTCCACATTCCTTAGCGTTCCTGGAGTTCTTTAATGGCCTCATAATTCAGTCAAAGTTTGCCTCCCCACTTAATGTGGTACCTTTATCTCCTACTTGACAGATGCAACTGTCTTTCGGGCTGCAAAGGTCGGCAGCAGGCTACACTTAAGGTCGAGCACCCACCTCGACCTGGGCAGGCCTCGAACTCATGACCTACTGGTCAGAGAGATCTTATGCAGCTGACACTTAGCCAGCTGCGCCACATTCCCGGTGCAGAGAGTTACTACTTGGGATTTAGTACTCGTGACAAAAAGCCTACCATAAAATCACATGATTCTGTTATATATAGTAGCGTGCTCTTTTCTCATAACTGGCGGCAAAAAGTATGCACTGAACCCAGTTCTCACCTGTGCTGTCGATGACTTTGAACTTCCCTGGTTCCATCCCAACCGCGTCCCCTTTCGCTGTCACCACACAGGCCTTGAAAGCCTGAGTGATCTCATGGAAAAGTCGTGGCGAGAGCTGCCTCTAGAAAAAGAAAGAAGGATCAGAGGAACTTTCAAGGGAAGCTCAGAGAGAAGGAGGAGGAAGAGAATAGTAATTATTATAATTAATAATTTTATCTCCTCCTTCAAAAGCCTGCCTGAATAATAATAATAATAATAACAACAACAACAACATTTTATTATGGTCCAAAGACAATGGTTAACAAAATGTGAACATTTGTATCATTTGTGATTCATTATATCAGGGGTCAGGAACCTTTTTGACATAAAAGCAAAATATTTGGAAATTTATTTCAGTGAGAGCCATATAATATATTTTAAGACTGAATTCAACTAAATGTGAGTATCATAAGCCCCTGAATTTATTCATAATAATAATGATGATGATAATATTCATTCAGTCTCTGCTAATCTAGCTATGTATAAAATAAAAGTCAATGTTTGCAGCAGTGCGGTGGTCTGGAGGGAGGAATATGTGGCAGCGTTTCGATTGGTTGCCACTGTGGGATTATTTGCATAAAGGACTCTGATTGGCCAGTCTCAGAACTCCAACACTCTAAGGCACCAGACAGAGGGGATTGGTTGCCACTGAGGGAGTATTTGCATAAAGGACTCTGATTGGCCAGCCTCAGAACTCCAACATTCTAAGGCACCAGACAGAGGGGATTGGTTGTCACTGAGTATTTGCATAAAGGACTCTGATTGGCCAGCACTCAAGAATCCAAGCCTCTTCATTCAAACAATATGATTGGTTGTCACTGAGGGAGAATTTGCAAAACCGGCTCTGATTGGCCAGCTTCTAGATTCCAACATTTTAAGGTGACGCAGAGGGAAAAGGAAAGGCCTCAGGCAGTCAGTCACTGCGACCCACAGCAATAATGGATCAGGAACAAACTTGGCACACAGGGGCCCAATGGCCCACTTCACAACCTGGTGTGGTTTAGGGCAGGATGGGCCACGAATGATGGGATTTGCAGTACCTTCACCTGATTCACTTCTCAAACAACACTGTAGCCCCTATAAATGACAGACCAGGCCCAAAATTGACAGTAAGGCTTCCTCAACTTGATTTTCCTGACTAGGCCACCAACAATGACAGAACAAGACCAAACTTGTCACACAGATTCCCCAAGATGCACTCTACATCCTGCTGCAGTTTGAAGGAAGATGGACCATGGATGATGGGACTTGCAGTACCTTCACTCACTTCCTGAAAACAACATGACCCTCATCCAATGACTAATACAGACCAAAATTAGCACACAGAGCCCCCTTGACCCACTCTACACCCTGGTGCTGTTTCACGGAGGATGGAACACAGATGATGGGACTTGAAGTACCTTCACTCACCTTCCAAGACCGCTGCAACCCTCATCCAATGAATGATCAAGACCAAACGTGACACACAGAGACCCCATGACCCACTCTATCTTCAACTGCAGTTTGGAGGAGGGTGGACCATGGATGATGGGACTTGAAGTACCAAAGACCAAACTTGCCACACAATGCCTTTCTCAAATAACCCAGGCACCACCGAGTGCCCAAGCTAGTAATAATAATAACAACAACAGGTTCCTAGAGTAGGAGGAGACCTCCAAGGGCCATCCAGTCCAACCTCCTTCTGCCATAAGGGAAAAACACAATCAAGGCACTACACAGATGGCCATTCAGCCAATCAACAGATGGCTATTCAGCCGTCCTTGAACCAAACTTTCACAGATGGCTATTCAGCCATGAACTCTCATGACACCAACAGAAAGTACTGAAAGGGTTTGCTGGGCATTGACCTTGAGTTTGGAAGTTGCAGTTCACCTACATCCAGAGAGCACTGTGGACTCAATTATTTATGGATCAGGACCAAACTTGGCACGAATCCTCAATGTGTCCAAAGAGGCAGAAGGGAAGGGAAGGGAAGGGAAGGGAAGGGGGAAGGGAAGGGAAGGGAAGGGAAGGGAAGGGAAGGGAAGGGAAGGGAAGGGAAGGGAAGGGAAGGGAAGGGAAGGGAAGGGAAGGGAAGGGAAGGGAAGGGAAGGGAAGGGAAGGGAAGGGAAGGGAAAGGGAAGGAAGGGAAGGGAAGGGAAAGGATGGGACGGGAAGGGAAGGGAAGGAAGGAAGGGAAGGGAAGGGAAGGAAGGAAGGGGGGAAGGGAAGGAAGGAAGGGAAGGGAAGGAAGGGAAGGAAGGGAAGGGAAGGGAAGGGAAGGGAAGGGAAGGGAAGGGAAGGGAAGAGAAGAGAAGAGAAGAGAAGAGGAGGAAGACGAGGAGGGCCAAGTAAACGTAGGAAGCCGGGGAAGAAATTGAACCCCACACACACACACACACACACTGGCCTCGGCCCCGCCCCTTTCTCATTCTGGCCCTGCCCCCTCTCCCTCGCTGCACTCCCCCTCCTTCCCTCTTGCATTCATGTGGTGGAAGGGGGAAGGAATGAAACAGGGAAAGGGGGAAGGAAGGAAAAAGAGAGGGAGGGAAAGAAGGAAGGAAACAGGGAGGGAAAACAGGAAACAGAAGAGCAGGGAAAGAGTGTGAGGCAAGAGGGAGGGGGGAGCGTGCGAGGCGGAAGTGAAGGGAGGAGGAGGGCGAAGGCATGCTCTGCAGTGACGCTTGCTCCTGGCCGCCTCCTCTTCTCCCCCCTCCCTTCCCCTCCGCTCTGCTTGCCTGCCTGCCTGCTTCTTCACGTTTGCTTCTTCAACATGTAGCCGCCCCAATGGGAGTTCGCCTCCCTCTCTTCAGGACGAAGACTTGAGGGAGCCGCGGGGTGGTCAGCATCGGCCGGGAGGCCGCAAGATGCCCAGGTCTGCCTTAAAAGGTCAATGAAGTTTGGAAAAGTGCAGATGGGGTCGACACTGGACAATCCCATTTTATTTGACACTAAGGCTTAAATTATGTAAATAAATAAATAAATAAATAAATAGTCCACCACATTGCTTTTTGCAACAGAAGGAGGGGGGGGGGAGGACTGTTTATCTTACCTCTGCAGCCTGTTTCCACTGTTCCACCATCTTCAAAGTCACAGTGATAAACTCCATTTTTTCTCGTTTCGTAGCCTTTTCTTTTTCTTCGTCGTCATCCTCGTCCTCATCGCTTGCTTCCTGTGAAAAGTATTACAAAATATGCAACTCAGAGTGGATATGGTTTCCTGGCAACACCCGAAACCAAACCCCTGAGCTTTGCCCTTTTGAGAATGAATTCTGCCAGAAGGTGCAGAGTGTTTCATCTATGCCGATGATCGTGCCATCACCGCTCAAGCCGGGAGCTTTGAAATAGTTGAACAGAAGCTCTCCAAAGATTTAGGTGCTCTTATTACAGGGAAAGCCAGATTGCACCATACATGTTTAATATTTACACAAATGAGCAGCCACTGCCAGACGGGACAGAAAGTTTCATCTATGCTGACGATCGTGCAATCAAGCCGGGCGTTTTGAAGTGGTGGAACTAAAGCTCTCCGAAGCTGTAGGTGCTCTTACTGCCTATTACAGGGCTGTCCAACTGGCGGCCCTGGGGCCGTATACGCCCCCAGCCCCTTCCCTACGGCCCCAGCCTACCCTGAAAAAAATTTTTTTAAATTAGATCTCCGGGCGGGGCTGGGTGGCGTCAGGCGTGGCGCCAGCGCCGAGCCTGACGTCACCCAGCCCGCCCTCCCTCTCCTCCTCCTCCATCCCGCCTCTCCCCCGGCGCACCAATCGGGAACGCCAGGGGAGGGAGGGAGAAGGTGGCCTAAAGGGGAGGAAGGGAAGCGCTTCCCTTCTTCCTCCATAGGCCCGCTTCCTCCGTCCGCCTCTCCCCCGGCGCTCCGATCGGTGCGCCGGGGGAGAGGCGGACGGGAGGAGGAGGCTGGCGTGACCCTTTAGCTGGAAGGCGAGAAGCTAGGAGGGCTCTCCTCAGCTTTGCCCTTCCAGCTAAAGGGACACGCCAGCCTCGGAAGTGGGGAAATGTCGCTGCTTCTGAGGCTGGCGTGTCCTTTAACTGGAAAGGCGAAGCCATGGAGAGCTCCTCAGCTTCACCCTTCCAGCTAAAGGCACACGCCAGCCTCAGAAGCAGCGATTTCCGCTTCCGAGGCTGGCGTGTCCCTTTAGCTGGAAGGGCGGCTGAGGAGGAGGGTTCTCCTCGGCTTTGCCCTTCCTCTTACAGCCTCAGCCGGGGCAGCAGAACTACCACCCACAATACCTTCACTAACT
>JARBWK010000017.1:2223369-2240869 GCA_030556195.1 Anolis apletophallus | reverse complement strand
TTTATTCCCTTTATTATTATTTTTATTACATTTATAGTGGTATAGTACAATATAGTAATATGTAATATGTGTATGCCATATATACCATATATTCTGTCCAGCCTAGGGAGAAGGGTATCGGGGGTGAGGCCAAGAGGAAGGGGTGCCGCTGCCGACATCCCATCACGGGCTCTGGGGCCTGCGTCGGCAGACAGCCCGCCGCTCCGGAGAACAATTGGAGGAGTGGCGGCTTTGGAGTGCCTAAAATACACAGTAGAACTGAATGGAAATAATAACTATGCAGGTAATTGTCACACACGTAAAGACTTTATATATCAACAGTGAATTTCATAGTATCATCAATATGAGATGTGGCATACATCCAGATAAACATCAAGTCTTACAATATGAAATGTGGCATACATCCAAATAAACATACAAGTCTTAACGCGGCCAGCACACTCCCAGGAGGAGAGAGATAAAAGTCTCTGAAACCCTGAAGTTGAAACACAGTCCCTAAGAAAGGATAAGTAAGTAAGGGAAGGTCCCAAAATAATAATATCCGCAGGAGCAGAAACAACTCAGTGGAAATGCTCACTGTAGGGTAGTCACTCATCCGAGGAAACCTCCAAACAGTGAGAGTGGTTGGCGAAGCCGGAGCAGCCCCGCGTGCCGTGCCGTTTCATATTGTAAGACTTGATGTTTATCTGGATGTATGCCACATCTCATATTGATGATACTATGAAATTCACTGTTGATATATAAAGTCTTTACGTGTGTGACAATTACCTGCATACAATTTTTACGTGTGTGACAATTATTATTTCCATTCAGTTCTACTGTGTATTGTGGACTTAGTGCTAACACGGTCCCCCCTGTTGTATAGAAGGCTTTGGAGTGCCTGTCATCCCGGGAGACGATCTGGGCCGGCAGCGGGAGCAGTCGGCGACCTGCGGCGGCTGATCGCCCTGGCGACCCGCTGCAGGACCGGATCACCTCCCGGGATGGCAGGCACTCCATGGCAGGGCGATCAGCTGGGGAACGGCTGGGGGCGAGAGCGGGCAGAGGCCTGCAGCCTCCGATCGTCTGCTGCTCTGCTCTGCTCTGCTGCGGCAGCGGCTGGGTCCGCTCTGCCATCCTCTGGGCTGGGTCCATTGGGCCATTCCATCTTGGGATCCTTCCTCTCTTGAGGATGTCAGCCTCCATCTTGGTTCACACCTTGTCTTCTTGAATTTCATTTCATTTTATTGGTTTTTATTATTTTATAATAATTTTAATACAATAAGATAATAAAAATATAATGTTATATTATATTATAATATCAATATATTATGTCTATATATGCTATAATATAATAATTATGATATTATTACTAATATATGAATATTTCTTGATATATTAATATGTTAATATTAATATGTGTAATATATAGTAAATATAGTAAGTAAGTAAATAAATAAATATTGTAGATTAGAATGTAGGTGCGGCCCTCCATAATATTTTTTGGCTCTCGTGTGGCCCCTTGGAAAAAATAATTGCCCACCCCTGGCCTGATCTGGACCAAACTTGGAATGCCAAATTGGAATACTGGTAGGTTTTGAGGGGAATTGGCCTGGACATTTTGGAATTGTACACACTGGGATTTATGGTTTACCTGCAATCAATGAGCACTCTGAACTCCAGATGGAATTGGACCACACTTGGCATACAGAGTCCCCATGATCAGCAAAAGTAACTCGAGGTCGTTGGGGAAAATTCACCTTATTTTGGAGGAGTTGTAGTTCGCCTACATCCAGAGAGCACCGTGAACCCAAACTCAGCCCCGTTACTTACTTTTCCATCGGTTTTGATTTGAGGTTTGCCTTCTTCTTGCTGCCAGCCTTTCCATTCTGGCTTGGCTTTCCGCTCACTCCATCGTCGCCCCCATTCAGCATCCAAGCATCTCCTCCTGAGTTGTTATCATCACCATCATCGCCCAGATCAGAATCAAATCCAGAGGTGAGGAACTCATCGACACTCAGGTCAGCCAGTTTTCTAGTTTCAATGGGGGGAAATAGAGAGACTCAATGGGAGGGAAGAGAGTGCAAACAAAACAAATTGGGGTATATTACCGTGTTTCCCCGAAAGTATGACACCCCCGATTGTAAGACGTATCGGGGGTGTCAGAGGGGTACGGCTTATATAAGCCGTACCCGAAAGTAAGATTTTGGCGGCATGGCGTGGCTTCTTGGCTGGGCGACGAGAGGCTCCCAGAGGGCTCAAAAGGGCCGAATCCTCCTCCTCTTCTTTCAGCGGCGCCTTCATCCTCCTCCTCTTCCTCCCAGCAGCGCCTTCTCCCTCTCCGCGGTTCCGCCCCTCCCCTTCACTGAAGGGAGGAGGGGCGGAGCCGCCGCCGGCGAGAGGGAAGAAAGCGCCGGCGGAGTCCCGCCCGCACGGCGGCTCAGGCGTCTTTTCCCCGCCGCCGCCCGCCTCGTCCGCGCTCAAACGGGAGCCGGGCGGCGCGAAAGCGCCTGAGTCGCCCTGGGGCGGGACTTCCGCGGCGCCTTCTCCTCTCTCGCCGGATCCGCCCCCCCTTCACTGAAGGGAAGAGGGGCGGAGCGCCGCCGGCGAGAGGGAGAAGGCGCCGGCGGAAGTCCCGCCCGCCCGCGGCTCAGACGCCGCCGCCGCCCGGCTCGCCCGCAGCGGGGGAGCCCTCTTGCGCCCCTCTTCCCTTTCCCGAAGAGGCGGCTGCAGGGAAACCGCGAGATCTCCTTGCAGCCGCCTCTTCGGAGAAGGGAAGACAGGCGCAAGAGGGCTCCCCTTTGCGCCTGTCTGTCTTCCCTTCTCCGAAGAGGCGGCTGCAGGGAAACCGCGAGATCTCCTTGCAGCCGCCTCTTCGGAGAAGGGAAGACAGGCGCAAAGGGGAGCAGCGGGGAAGACGCCTGAGCCGCCGTGCGGGCGGGACTCCGCCGGCGCTTTCTTCCCTCTCGCCGGCGGCTCCGCCCCTCCCTTCAGTGAAGGGAGGGGCGGAACCGGCGAGAGGGAGAAGGCGCTGCTGAGAGGAAGAGGAGGAGGATGGAAGGCGCCGCTGGAAAGAAGAGGAGGAGGATTCCGGGCCCCTTTGAGCCCTTCTGGGAGCCTCTCGTCCGCCCAGCCAAGAAGCCATGCCATGCCGCCGCGGTAAGTCTTACTTCCGCCTTACTTTCGGGTACCGTCGGCTAATGTAAGCCGTACCCCAAAAGTAAGCCGTAGTGGGGATTTTGGGGGTCAAAAGAAAGTAAGACGCTGTCTTACTTTCAGGGAAACACGGTATCACCGACAGAAAGGCATGTCTCGTTGTGCTGCCAAACTTGGAGGCACAACTCTGTAAGGAAATAAGATAAGGTATTGCTGGTGGCCGTTCCTCAACTATAGATGTCGCTTTGATCCGTTCTGGCTTTGACACCATATTAACGGCAGACAAGCACCTGCTTGTCCGGTTTTGATGGATTCGTTTCAATCTGTTCAGCTCGAGGATGTGGACAAGATTCTTGGAGCGACCACATGCATCCTAGACCCCTGCCCATCCTGGCTGATAAAGGAAGCCAGAGGGGGTTTGGCAGAGTGGGTTAAGATGGTGGTTAATGCCTCCTTCCTTCTCTTAGGATGGTTGCCAAAAGGCGAGAGAGCCCATCCTGCCCGTTGACAGTCTTTGTCAGACCCTTTGGTTGTGACCTGTCTGGCATGGGAGGCCCTACCGGTGGCTATTATGCCACCGCCAGCATAGCTCGCAACTTCATTAGGGTATGCAAGCCTTTCCTCCACTGCCAAGGGGCGCCAATGGAGGGCTCGCACTAAGACTCTAAACCAGTGCTGTCCAACTTCTGGCGGGTCCAGGGCCGGATAAGAGGTCACTGATGACCTGCGAGGCCGCTCGCCCCCGCCCTCAGGCCCCGCCCCCAGCCCAGGCCCCGCTCCCTCCTAAAGCCGCCGAAAAAGGAGGAGTAGGCGGCGCCAAGAGCAGCGCGTCACAGGCCTGGCGTGACGCGCTGCTCTTGGCACGCCCTACTCCTCCTTTGGCGCCCCCTCCTTCCTAGGCCGGGGAGCCGCCGAAAAAGAGAAGGCGGTGCCAACGGCAGCGCGTCACAGGCCTGGCGTGACGCGCTGCCCCTTGGCACCGCCTACTCCTCCTTTCCGGCGCCCCCTTCCTAGGCCGGGGAGTCGCCGAAAGGAGGAGTAGGCGGTGCCAAGAGCAGCGTCACAGGCCTGGCGTGACGCGCTGCCCTGGCACCGCCTACTCCTCCTTCGCCCCCTTCCTAGGCCGGGAGCCGCCGAAAGGGAGTAGGCAGTGCCAAGAGCAGCGCGTCACGCCAGGCCTGTGACGCGCTGCTCTTGGCGCCGCCTTCTGCCCTTTTCGGTGGCTCCCCGCCCTAGGTAGGGAGGGGCGCCGAAAAGGAGAAGCTAGCTCTCTTCCTCCTCCCTGCCCCGCCTCCCCTTCCCCCCCGGCTGCCATTTTTTTAAAAAAATCGATTTTTTTTTAAAAAAATTTAAAAATGGCGGCTGAGGGCATAGGTGGGGCCGTGTCCAACAGGCTACGGGGCCGGATCCGGCCCCGGGGCCGCCAGTTGGACAGCCCTGCTCTAAACTATCTAGTCCATGAGCTGCTATTTGCTGACGATGCTGCCCTTGTCGCCCATTCAGAAGCAGCCCTGCAGCGCCTCACATCCTGCTTTGCAACAGCTGCAGAGCTGTTTGGGCTGGAAGTCAACCTGAAGAAAACGGAAGTCCTCTACCAGCCCGCACCACAGGAAGAACACCATCATCCCCACGTCAGCATAGGCGAATCTGTGCTTAAGTCCGTTCAGCAGTTCACCTACCTGGGAAGCATCATCTCTTCAAACGCTAAGATTGACAAAGAGATAGATCACAGATTGGCAAAGGCATAGAGTGCATTCGGAAGGCTTCACAAAAGAGTCTGGAGCAACAAGCACCTGAGGCAAAGCACCAAACTCAGTGTGTACAGAGCTATCGTACTGTCCATCCTCCTATATGGGTCTGAAACATGGGTCACCTATCGCCAGCACCTACGACTCCTCGACGCTCATCAGCGCTGTCTTCACACAATCCTAAATATACACTGGACCGACTATGTGACGAATGTTGCTGTCCTTGAGCAAGCAGGGATCACCAGCGTTGAGGCCATGCTATTGAGAACACAGCTGCGCTGGGCAGGGCACGTCTCTAGGATGGAAGACCACCGCCTCCCAAAGATACTACTCTATGGTGAGTGCAAGAGAGGCACCCCTAAAAAGGGTTTAAGGACTCCCTGAAACAACATCTCAGGCTTGGCCAGATTGATCACCAACAACGGTCCACCCTGGCCTCACATCGGGAGGCATGGAGACGCACTATCCACAATGCTGCGGCCTCTTTCGAGAAGACACACCGAACGAGTCTCGACAACGCAGAAAGAACCGCAACTTGGAAACAACATCACCCAAGGAGACTTTCTGCTGTGCTTTCTGCAACCGAACTTGCCTACCTCGGATTGGCCTTTTTAGTCATCAACGCGCTTGTAAAAAGCGTGGGATGAGTCCTTCTTAAAGAATCTTTGTTCGCGAAGTAATGCCGAGATGAGACATAGTGTAATATTATTAGAAATATTAAATGTAATAATGTATAATTATAATAATGTATAATAATAATGCATAATTATATCATACTAGCTGTACCCGGCACGCATTGCTGTGCCCTATTTAGGAGATGCGAGAAAGTCCGAGTATGTAAGGGTTGGAATTGATGTGACTTATGGTCTTGGTGGGGTCATAGCTGTGTTGTTGTGGGTTGTTCTGGTGGGTGGAATGTTGAAGTCCTGTGGAGTTGTGGGTGTGTGGTGTTGCTGGCGTTCTGCAGAGCTTGTGGATATACAATGTTTTTTGTCTTTCCGTCTGCTGTGTTGATGTGGAGGTTCTGTGGTTTCCCAACTCTGGAGCACGCTACGTAGAGTTATCCGTGGGAGAAGCATTCTGTGTCAAGGTCTATGCCACAGATTTGTAGTGTTTGTCCTTGAGCCTTGTTTATGGTGATGGCAAAAGCTAGTGTAGTGCAGTGTCTTTCTGTTCTGGTGTTTGTTCTGCCCTTTTTTGTGTGATGTATGTAGCGTTGCGAGTGTGTCGTCCGATGCTGTTCTTTTTAGGAGGCGTGGCTTGTCTTTTGGGTCAGCGTATGCCTGTGAGGAAGGAAGGAATGGCATACAAATGGGTTGAGCAGCAGACGCAAGGTTGTGTTATGTGCGTATTGTGTTGTGTGTAAGTATTACTTTTTTGGTGAGTTAGTGGGTGTGTGGTGGCATTGTGGGTGGTAGTATGTTGTGGAGTGCTTGTGTGGGTGGGCTGTTTTGGGTGTTTGTGTGTGTTTGTAGAGTATCAGTGCAGTGTTGTGTTGTGGTTGGAGTATAGGTGGAGTTGGTTTTTGTTTGTGGTGGTAGTAGGTGTTGTGTGTGCGGGGTCCCGTAAGGTTGGGGGGATGGGTTGTGATAGGAAGTTGTGTTGTGTTGTGTGGGTAGGAATTGCTGGAGTATTGTGCCTGGGACGTGTGTGTATTTGGAGGTGTGTGTGGTGGTGAGTAGTGAGTGCAGTCCTGGGTTTTGTGTTGGGGAAGTTGTCAGGTATTTGTGGGGTGTATTTTGTGTGTGTTGTGGTGACATAGTTGTCTTAGTCTGGCTGTGTGCTGGTTGTGATGTGGAGGGGGTGTTGCTTTTGCCAGTGTGTTCGTTGTGTATTTTTTGGGGGTGGGTTTTGTGTTGCAGGATTTTTTGTGGGTGGGGGTATGTGTTTGTCAGTGGTGCCTGTGTCCCTGGTGCCCTATTTGTCTCCCTCCTAGATCTTGACCATGGCAGTTTAACCCTCAACTGAAATCACTCAGCATTCTAAGAGGCTTTGCCCACCATTACTATGGTAACTGATGTTGGCCAATGGGTTTCGCTGGCGGCTGCAGAGGATGCTGCTGGGAAGTGTAGTTTTTTTAAATCGTTGTTTTGGGGGCCTTCTAGGTTTTGGGGGAAAAATTTTATTTGCTAAAAACCTTCCTTGCCTGAGGTCTATTTGTGTTGCCAAGTTTGGTGTCTCTGCCTTGGAAGGTTTCTCTGTCTCTGTCAGTCGTTCAACGACGGGACCTCCTTTATATAATAGACTAGCTGTACCCGGCACGCGTTGCTGTGCCCTTTTTAGGAGATGCGAGAAAGTCCAATCATCCACGGTGTGCCCTCCTCTAAACTGCAGTTGGATGGAGTGTGGGTCATGGGGGGCATGGTGTGCCAAGTTGGGTCTTTATTGGTCTTGGTTCTGGGCCACAGTGGTCTGTGGGGAATGATGGGTTTTGAAGTACTACAAATCCCATTTTCCATGGTGGTACTGCAAGTCCCATCATGCATGGTCGGGGCTCTGTGTGCCAAGGTAGGTTACTGTAAATTCAGGCCATACACAATGTCCCATGAGCTGAGGCCTAGTTAGGAACAGCAAGTTAATGAAGCCTAACTGTCAATTCAGGCCATACACAATGTCCAATGAGCTGAGGCCTAGTCGGGAGAATCAAGTTAATGAAGCCTTACTGTCAATTCAGGCCATACACAATGTCCCATGAGCTGAGGCCTAGTTGGGAAAATCAAGTTAATGAAGCCTTACTGTCAATTCAGGCCATACACAATGTCCCATGAGCTGAGGCCTAGTCGGGAAAATCAAGTTAATGAACCCTTACTGTCAATTCAGGCCATACACAATGTCCCATGAGCTGAGGCCTAGTTGGGAAAATCAAGTTAATGAAGCCTTACTGTCAATTCAGGCCATACACAATGTCCCATGAGCTGAGGCCTAGTCGGGAAAATCAAGTTAATGAAGCCTTACTGTCAATTCAGGCCATACACAATGTCCCATGAGCTGAGGCCTAGTCGGGAAAATCAAGTTAATGAAGCCTTACTGTCAATTCAGGCCATACACAATGTCCCATGAGCTGAGGCCTAGTCGGGAGAATCAAGTTAATGAAGCCTTACTGTCAATTCAGAGAGTAAACAGCTTCCCAGTAAGTGAGGGCTAGTTAGGGAAATCAAGTTAATGAAGCCTTACTGTCAATTCAGGCCATACACAATGTCCAATGAGTTGAGGCCTAGTCGGGAGAATCAAGTTAATGAAGCCTTACTGTCAATTCAGGCCATACACAATGTCCAATGAGCTGAGGCCTAGTCGGGAGAATCAAGTTAATGAAGCCTTACTGTCAATTCAGGCCATACACAATGTCCAATGAGCTGAGGCCTAGTCGGGAGAATCAAGTTAATGAAGCCTTACTGTCAATTCAGAGCGTAAACACCTTCCCAGTAAGTGAGGGCTAGTTAGGGAAATCAAGTTAATGAAGCCTTACTGTCAATTTTGGGCGTGGTCTGTGTTTTTTCGGGGTGTAAATTTTCGGTTGGAAGTGATTTGGGTGTTTGTGTTGGGGATTGGCTCAGGCCTTTTCCTTATTCTGTTTTGGCAGTTTATTATGGATCGGAATTTTCATGTTGGCTGGCCAGTGCAGCAGTTATGCAAATCCGCCCTTATTGGCAGCCAGTCATGTTGTTCAGAATGTAGAGGCTGGGTGAGTCTTTGGCTGCCCCGGAGGATGCTGGTAAATGTAGTTTTATTTTTACTTGTTTTTTTGGGGCCTTTTCGGTTTTGGGGGAAAGTTTCTTTGCTACAAACGTACCTTGCTTGAGGCCTATTTCTGCTGGCAAGTATTGTGTTTCTGCGTTGTAAGGTTTCTCTGTTTGAGGTATACATCACATGACGTGAACCCATTTATATAATAGATTATTATTAGTAGTAGTAATATATTAACAATAACAATAACAATATGAATTACTACTACTAATAATAATGAATTTCTGATAACTTCTATTTCTGAGGGGACGTGGCACTTTTCGGCCTTGAGCCTTCTCTGCTAAACTACCGTGTAAGTGGGGCCAAACCGCATTAATCCCACAGTGCAGACGCAGGCCTCAGAGAGATGGCCTCTCCAGGCCAACGTGGCTTCGCTCTACATGGGCCTCGACTCCCAGCCAGGCAGAAACCACCCTCTCAATCCTCTTTACTATTCATTCCGCGGCCAAATCCGAATTCTGAGGAGAGAAGCACGCTCACCTCTTGCTGCCAGCTGCCATCTTGGATCCAGCGTGGTCCTCCTGCCTTCCGCCCCCCGGCACGTGACCAGGGCGCTTCCGCTCCCAAAACGCAGCGCGCGCCAATGAAGAGCCTCCAGGCTTAGAAAAAGCCGGCAGAGGTTGATTCTTAGTTTCACGGGCCGAAGCTAGAAGGGGGAAAGCGAGGCGGGCGGTTGCTTTCTCTTCTCTATAATAATTATTTTTTTCCACCCAAATTTTGGAAGAGGCTCACATATTTAATTAGCCTGGCATGGGAGGCTTCTTTGTAGGACTGTTGGCCTATCTTCCTGAACTAGAAGGCTGCCTATCACTGATGGAGAGGTTTATGCAAAGGCTCCCATTTAAACAGCATTATACAGTCAGTGTAGAGTCTAGACCCATATAATGCATTGTCATGATGACATGAGGGCAACAGTCTTGGAGGGAGTCTCTCATCTGGTCTCAGCCACTGATTGAGGTGCTGGGTTTTAGCTGCCACTTTTGGGCTCTGCTTTGCTGAGGGGTTGATATCGGAGGTGATTACCCTGTTACATGAGGGCCAGCGCGGTCAAGTCAGATACCGTGTTTCCCTGATAGTAAGACACCCTCGATTGTATAACGTATCGGGGGTTTCAGGGGGGGGTCGGCTAATATAAGCCGTACCCCGAAAGTAAGACATACCCCGCTGCCACGCCCACTCCGCCGCCGCCACGCCCACACCGCCACGCCGCCGCAACCGGCCCCATCGGCACACCTCCGCGACGCACCTTTCTGCACGTGGCTCCCTGCGCCGCCGGCCGCGCACGCGCAGAAGCACTTACAGGCGCTATAGCAGAAGCACCTACATGCGCATGCGCGCTGGCTCCAAAGCGGCAGGCGTGCTTGGGAGCGACTGCACGTGCCCGGACTTTCGAACATGCGCAGAACCGTCTACAGGCACTATAGCAGAAGCACCTACATGCGCATGCGCGCTGGCGCCAAAGCGGCAGGCGTGCTTGGGAGCGACTGCACGTGCGCCGGAGGTTCGCACATGCGCAGAAACGCCTACAGGCACTATAGCAGAAGCACCTACATGCGCATGCGCGCTGGCGCCAAAGCGGCAGGCGTGCTTGGGAGCGACTGCACGTGTCGCGGAGGTTCGAATGCGCAGAAACGTCTACAGGCACTATAGCAGAAGCACCTACATGCGCATGCGCGCTGGCGCCAAAGCGGCAGGCGTGCTTGGGAGCGACTGCACGTGCGCGGAGGTTCGCACATGCGCAGAAACGTCTACAGGCACTATAGCAGAAGCACCTACATGCGCATGCGCGCTGGCTCCAAAGCGGCAGGCGTGCTTGGGAGCGACTGCACGTGCGCGGACGTTCGCACATGCGCAGAAACGTCTACAGGCACTATAGCAGAAGCACCTACATGCGCATGCGCGCTGGCTCCAAAGCGACAGGCGTGCTTGGGAGCGACTGCGCGTGCGCGGACGTTCGCACATGCGCAGAAACGTCTACAGGCGCTATAGCAGAAGCACCTACATGCGCATGCGCGCTGGCTCCAAAGCGGCAGGCGTGCTTGGGAGCGACTGCACGTGCGCGGGCGTTTGCACATGCGCAGAAATGTCTACAGGCGCTATAGCGCCTGTACATGCTTCTGTGCGTGCGCGGCCTGCGGCGCAGGGAGGCACGCGCAGAAAGGTGCGCCACGGAGGTGTTACGCGGCCGATGGGGCCGGTTGCGGCGGTGGCGGTGTGGGCATGGCGGCGGGGACACTGTCTTACTTTCGGGGAAACACGGTACGTCGATGCTCTCTTGGCGCCCTTTCTCATAACTAATGAAGTGAAACAAGGTTGTGTTCTTGCACCAACCCTATTTACAATCTTCTTCAGCATGATGCTCCAATGGGCTACGGCAGACCTCGAAGAAGAAGACGGCATATATATACGCTATGGTACTGATGGCAGCTTGTTCAATTTAAGCCGTCTGAGGGCTCGCACTAAGACTCTAAACTATCTAGTCCGCGAGCTGCTTTTTGCTGATGATGCTGCCCTTGTCGCCCATTCAGAAGCAGCCCTGCAGCACCTCACATCCTGCTTTGCAACAGCTGCAGAGCTGTTTGGGCTGGAAGTCAGCCTGAAGGAAACGGAAGTCCTCTACCAGCCCGCACCACAGGAAGAACACCACCATCCCCACGTCAGCATAGGCACATCTGTGCTTAAGTCCGTTCAGCAGTTCACCTACCTGGGAAGCATCATCTCTTCAGAGGCCAAGATTGATAAAGAGATAGATCACAGATTAGCAAAGGCATAGAGTGCATTCGGAAGGCTTCACAAAAGCGTCTGGAGCAGGGGTGCTCATTAGGTAGCTCGGGAGCTACTAGTAGATCTTCGGCCCTCTTCCAGATGATCTTCGGGCCTCACCAGCCGGATGGGGCGCTCCTGCCATGCGCACGCACACCCTGCGCACACGCGCATTCCTGCTGCTGGCTTCCGCTCTCGCGGTGCTTCTTTCGCCTGCGGGGCATTACAGGAAGAAGGAAGCACGAGGCGGGGCCCCTGGAGGGAGCGCCTTGCCTCTCTCTCGTCCAGATGCAGCTGTGCAGCCTCCGTTGCCGGCGAGACAGGCAGGGCGGAGCGCTCCCTCTGGATGCCCCGCCTCGTGCTTCCTTCTTCCTGCATTGCCCCGCAGGCAAAAGAAGCGCTGCGCGGGCGGAAAACAACATCAGGAGCACGCGTGGTGGCAAGAGCGCGCAGTGGCAGAAGCACGCAGGAGCGCACGGCGGAGGGGGCAGGTAAATCTTTTGGACTTGGTTGCTTTAAGAGTAGCTCGCATGCTGAAAAAGTGTGAGCACCCCTGGTCTGGAGCAACAAGCACCTGAGGCAAAGCACCAAAATCAGTGTGTACAGAGCTATCGTACTGTCTATTCTCCTCTATGGGTCTGAAACATGGGTCACCTATCGCCAACACCTTCGACTCCTCGAACGCTTTCATCAGCGCTGTCTTCGCGCAATCCTAAATATACACTGGACCGACTATGTGACGAATGTTGCTGTCCTTGAGCAAGCAGAGATCACCAGCATTGAGGCCATGCTATTGAGAACACAGCTGCGCTGGGCAGGGCACATCTCTAGGATGGAGGACCACCGCCTCCCAAAGATACAACTCTATGGTGAACTCGCCATGGGTCAGCGCAAGAGAGGCGCCCCAAAAAAGAGATACAAGGACTCCCTGAAACAGCATCTCAGGCTCGGTAAGGTTGATCACCAACAATGGTCCACCCTGGCCTCACATCGGGAGGCATGGAGACGCACTATCCACAATGCTGCGGCCTCATTCGAGAAGACACGCCGAACGGGTCTCGAAGAGAAACGACAACGCAGAAAGAACCGCAACTTGGACACAACTTCACCCATGGAGACTTTCTGCTTTGCTTTCTGCAACCCAACTTGCCTATCTCAGATTGGCCTTTTTAGTCATCAACGCGCTTGTAAAAAGCGTGGGTGAGTCCTTCCTAAGAATCTTCGTCGGCAAATGCCGAGAGGTGTCAAGCAGGGGTGTCTTATTGCCCCAACCTTATTCTCCATCTTCATGGCTATGATAACTTCATCTTGTTGATGGGAAGCTTCCCACCGGAATGGAAATCATGGCAAGCTATTTAACCTCAGTAGACTGAAATCCAAAACCTATATGCCGATGATAACGTAGACTGTGCACATTCAGAAGAAGACATACAAGAAGAAGAAGACATACATGCCATTGTAAAGCCCTTTGCAGAAGCATACGAGAAGCTTGGCCTTTCAGCAGACTGAAAGCCAAAACCAAGGTCACAACAACGTCTGTTATAGAACTCCAATGTGCCGATGATAACGTAGACTGTGCACATTCAGAACAAGACCTACAAGCCACTCTAAACGCCTTTGCAGAGCCATACGAGAAGCTATTCAATCTCAGCAGACTGGTCACAAAAGGGTGAGGAAGTACTCAATTGGTGTCACAAGTGGACGGTGAAGCGACAGCTCCCCCGGTGGCTGGAATTCAAAGCATACCCTTACAAAGCTGGAATTTAAATAGCCTCTGTGTGTCTGTCTATATATGTTGTGTGTCTATGGCAGTGTTTCCCAACCTTTTTTGAGCCGCGGCACACTTTTGACATTTCCAAAATCCTGGGGCACACCACCAACCAAAATGACACAAAATGACACTCTAACACAGTCATACAGATAGTTAATATGTTTCTAAATGTATTTATACACTCAGTGTGAAACCTGGGCCTGTTTCGATGAACACAACATAGATATCCTGGCAGGAATGGCAGAAAGGCACAAACTTCCCACACAGAACTCCCATAACCAAGAGAAAATGCTATTAGAGTTTGGTGGGCATTGACCTTGGGCTTTGGAGTTGTAGTTCACCTATATCCAGAGAGCACTGTGGACTCAAACAATGTTGGATCAGGTCCAAACTTGGCATGAATACTCAATATGCCCAAATATGAATGCAGATGGAGTTCAGGGGAAATAGACCTTGCCATTTGGGAGTTGTAGTTGCTGGGATTTATAGTTCCCCTACAATCAAAGAGCATTCTGAACCCCACCAATGAAAGAACTGGGCCAAACTTCCCACACAGAATCCCCAGGAGGCGAGAGGAGGTCTCTACTTGGGGAAAGGGAGCCGGGCCTTCCCAATGCATGGAGAGGGAGAGACCAAGTAGACAACTGGTGGGGAGGGGGGGTGGTGGTTGTAATTTTGTGCCTTTATCGAGGTAGGTTTCTTGGGGTTTTTATACTTCAACACACTAGACTCCCCCTTTCCTGGAGGTTCCAATTTCCCACGGCACACCTGATGATTGCTCACGGCACACTGGTTGAGAAACACTGAAGTAGACAACGGGTGGGGAGGGGGGTGGTTGTAATTTTGTGCCTTTATCGAGGTAGGTTTCTTGGGGTTTTTATACTTCAACACACTAGACTCCCCCCCCCCCTTTCCTGGAGGTTCCAATTTCCCACGGCACACCTGATGATTGCTCACGGCACACTGGTTGAGAAACACTGAAGTAGACAACGGGTGGGGAGGGGGTGGTGGTTGTAATGTTGTGCCTTTAGAGAGGTACTTTTCTTAGGGTTTTTAGACTTCAACACACTAGACTCCCCCTTTCCTGGAGGTTCCAATTTCCCACGGCACACCTGATGATTGCTCACGGCACACTGGTTGAGAAACACTGAAGTAGACAACGGGTGGGGAGGGGGGTGGTTGTAATTTTGTGCCTTTATCGAGGTAGGTTTCTTAGGGTTTTTATACTTCAACACACTAGACTCCCTTTCCTGGAGGTTCCAATTTCCCACGGCACACCTGATGATTGCTCACGGCACACTAGTGTGCCCCGGCACACTGGTTGAGAAACACTGGTCTATGGCATTGAATGTTTGCCATGTATATGTGCATTGTGATCCGCCCTGAGTCCCCTGCGTGGTGAGAAGGGCGGAATATAAATGAGGACCAACCACCGTGACCTCCCCTGCATTCAAGCTAATTTGACCTGCAGCAGGGAGTTCCACAGTTCCTAGATGCCCCGTTGGGGCAGCACAGTCAGGGAGTGTGGCTGCAGCAGCAGTTCAACTAAAATACACCCATTTGCCTTGCCCCTTTCCCCAACCTAACATTGTAACTAATCCCTCCAATAAAAAGGGTAAGTTTCCCTCTCCATAGTATTACATTGTGTCCTTTACTGTCTCAAACTCGCCCAGAAGCATGAACTTTCCTCCTTCCAGGCCTGCCCGGGATGCCTCTGTGGTGGCCCGGGGAGGCCAGGGCTGTGATCCTTTGAACCGCAGATAGGGGAACCCCCTGGGCCCCCGTATCCGCAAGTCAACGGATAGCCTCCATGTACTTTCTGGAGCTTCAGTGTCGACAATCATTTGTTTCCTGCCCAACATTGTTAGAAAGATTATACGAAACGATATTCCGGCAATGTGTATATAAGTTGTCTATGACAGTGTTTCCGAACCGCTGTTCCGCGGCACACTAGTGTTCCGTGAGCGGTCACCTTGTGTGTCGCGGGAAAACCTCTCTTCCCCCCTTTCTTCGCCCTCCTGCCGAACTCCTGCTGCTGCTTGAGGGAGGAGGGGGAGGAAGGGCCGGGCGGCGGCGGTGAAGAAGAAGGGGCTGGGGCGCCGCCTCCTTCGGCCGTTTCCCCAGACAGACAGCCTCCAATTGAGGGAGGGTGGGGAACGGAAGCGGAAATGCTTCCGAGCAAGGTGACTGCAGGCCGCTTTGTCCCTAGTGAATGGGTTCATCCTTAAGCAAATGGGCTGGTTTTAGGGTGCCACGGGGCCCGTTGAAGCCCCAAAGAAGCCTCTTCTGGTGGGAGACCAGGCCTGGGAATCAAGAGTGCCGAAATGGAAACCTTCCAAGGCAAGGCGCCAAGGCCCTGGATGGTGAAGCTGAGGGAGGGGCTTCGCAGATCCCCCTCGGCATCCTCCGCATGCATGGAGGCGTCAGAAAGCTCTCTGGGATCCCCTCGCGAAGCCCCTTTGCATGAATCCACAAAACAGAGCCATTGTCAGAAGAGGCAGGCACTGCAGGCCGGGAAGAAAGGAGGGAGGGAGGGAGGGAGAGGAGATGGTGGGACGGGGCCCAAGGCTGCCAAGAAACCACAGTCCCACTGGGCCTCTTGAGCGGGCGTGGGTGCCGGCATGCCCGGATTACCCATAAAGCCATGTCCTAGGTCTCTCTCTCGCATGCTCTCTCTCTCGATCTCTCGCGTGTTCTCTCGCTCTCTCAATCTCTCTCGATGTCTCTCTCGCGCGCACGCTCTCTCTCTCTCATGTGCTCTCTCTCTCACACACACACTCTCTCTCACGCGCTCTCTTGCGTTCTCTCTCTCGCATGCTCTCTCTCTCGCTCTCTCTCGCCATGTGCTGCACTCTCTCTCGCATGTGCTCTCTTGTGCGCACTCTCTTGCTCGCTCTCTTGCTCTCTCGTTCTCTCTTGCGCGCTCTCTTCCTCAGGGCGCTGGTCACTTCTGACCGCTCCTCCCCAGTATTGTAGTAGACCAATTTAGACTCAAAGTCGAAACGCCAGATTTCGCGTTTCCGCGTTCAATACATTGCAGCCCAGGAGATAACTCACAAGAGCGATCTGTATTGAAACGCGGAAACGAAATCTCTCGTTCGACTTTGAGTCTAAATTGGTCTACTACAATACTGGGGAGGAAGCGGTCAGAAGTGACCAGCGCCCTGAGGAGCGGTTGTGGCTTGGCCATCTTGGCGTCGTCAGCTTACCTCCAGCCGTTGGCGCCTGCCCACCATAGCAGCCACCAGCTCTGCCACCTACCAAGGTTCCCCTATTGACTCAGTCGCAGGTCCATGGGTCACTACACCCAGGACTTAACTAAGAGTAAGACTAAGAATAGATGGATGGGAGGCCAGAGAGGAAGCGCCGCGGTGGGCAAACAGAGGATGCTTTCAGTGGCACACATCTCCCCGGGTCACGTGAGGTCAGGGTCAACCTCGGGAAAAGGAAGTTTTCGTTTACACCAGTGTTTCTCAACCTGGGGGTCGAGACCCCCAGGGGGGTCGCGAGAGGGTTTCAGAGGGGTCGCCAAAGACCATCAGTAAACATATTTATGAGGGTTGTAGGCAGGGGCGGCCCGACCTATTTGGGGGGGGTGCGCGAATAAATTTTGTGTCGCCCACTTCTCACAGCGCCGCCCGCCACGCCCACACACGCCGCCGCTTCGGCCCCATCGGCGCGCGGCACACCTCCCGCGGCGCACCTTTCTGCCCGGCGGCGCGTGCGGGGGCACCTACAGGCGCACACGCGATGTACGGCTGCAGCGCACTCGCTCCCAAGCGCGCCTGCCGCTTTGGAGCCAGCGCGTGCTTCGTGCAGTGCAGGTTTTGCGCATGCGCGCTGGCTCAAGCGGCAGGCGCTTGGGGCAGTGCGTGCTTTCATTACATGAATCACAAGCCATGTACCTGTAGGTGCTTCTCCTGCGCCTGCACTTGCGGACGGCGCGCAGGGCAGTGCGGCGGTGGTGGGGGCGCGGAGTCGGCCTTGGCGGCGCCCCTCCCAGCCGGTGGTGCCCCTCCCAGCCGATAGCGCTCTACGCGACCACGTAGGTCGCAGAATCCCTGGGGCCGCCCCTGGTTGTAGGAAGCCCTTTGGCAGAGAAGGTTGAAGATCTCTCCGCTTGACCTTCTCTTTCTTCTTGGAAACAGACTTCGAATTCTCCTACCTAAAGCTCTCCTCTGCTGTGATTGGCAGGCCTCCCAGCCAAGGGGGGGGGCTGTTTCTGAAGACTCAAGCGGGGGGGGGAGAGCAGGCGTGCTTGCGCATGGCAATATGATGCGCATGGGTGGGTGAGGAGAGCGTGAGAGGTGGGATGGAGGGTCACCCCAGCTAGTCCCTT
>JARBWK010000017.1:2200842-2223269 GCA_030556195.1 Anolis apletophallus | reverse complement strand
TGCATTTATTATTTTTCTCTATTTATTCTTATTATTATTATTCTTGTTTACAGTGCAAACATAAAAAACAAATTAAAACAAAGAGAAATCACCAATCAGCAGGATTCGAATGTTTTGCATTCTTATTCCGGATGCTTATTATTATTAATACATAATATAATATTATAGGGCCGCACCTAAAGGCTGAACTACATTCTAATCTACATTATTTATTTATTTATTTACTTACTATATTTACTATGTATTACACATATTAATATTAACATATTAATATATCAAGAAATATTCATTTATTAGTAATAATATCATAATTATTATATTATAGCATATATAGACATTATAATATATTGAGATTATAATATAATATAACATTATATTTTTATTATCTTATTGTATTAAAATTATTATAAATAATAAAAACCAATAAAATGAAATGAAATTCAAGAAGACAAGGTGTGAACCAAGATGGAGGCTGACATCCTCAAGAGAGGAAGGATCCCAAGATGGAATGGCCCAATGGACCCAGCCCCGAGGATGGCAAAGCAGACCCAGCCGCTGCCGCAGCAGAGCAGAACAGAGCAGCAGACGATCGGAGGCTGCAGGCCTCTGCCCGCTCTCGCCCCCAGCCGTTCCCCAGCTGATCGCCCTGCCATGGAGTGCCTGCCATCCCGGGAGGTGATCCGGTCCTGCAGCGGGTCGCCAGGGCGGTCAGCCACCGCAGGTCGCCGACTGCTCCCGCTGCCGGCCCAGATCGTCTCCTGGGATGACAGGCACTCCAAAGCCGGCACTCCTCCAATTGTTCTCCGGAGCGGCGGGCTGTCTGCCGACGCAGGCCCCAGAGCCTGCGATGGGATGTCGGCAGCGGCACCCCTTCCTCTTGGCCTCACCCCCGATACCCTTCTCCCTAGGCCGGACAGAATATATGGTATATATGGCATACACATATTACATATTACTATATTGTACTATACCACTATATATGTAATAAAAATAATAATAAAGGGAATAAAATAATAACTCTAATAATAATAGAGTAAAATGTAATACATGTAATAATAAAATAATATGAAATACTAAATTACTACATTGTATAAGTATTATATTGTATTACATTATAATAGTATCAGTATTATATGTGTATACCATATATTATATGTTGGGGAAAATTCACCTTATTTTGGAGGAGTTGCAGTTCGCCTACATCCAGAGAGCACCGTGAACCCAAACTCAGCCCCGTTACTTACTTTTCCATCGGTTTTGATTTGAGGTTTGCCTTCTTCTTGCTGCCAGCCTTTCCATTCTGGCTTGGCTTTCCGTTCACTCCATCGTCGCCCCCATTCAGCATCCAAGCATCTCCTCCTGAGTTGTTATCATCACCATCATCGCCCAGATCAGAATCAAATCCAGAGGTCAGGAACTCATCGACACTCAGGTCAGCCAGTTTTCTAGTTTCAATGGGGGAAATAGAGAGACTCAATGGGAGGGAAGAGAGTGCAAACAAAACAAATTGGGGTATATTATCACCGACAGAAAGGCATGTCTCGTTGTGCTGCCAAACTTGGAGGCACAACTCTGTAAGGAAATAAGATAAGGTATTGCTGGTGGCCGTTCCTCAACTATAGATGTCGCTTTGATCCGTTCTGGCTTTGACACCATATTAACGGCAGACAAGCACCTGCTTGTCTGGTTTTGATGGATTCGTTTCAATCTATTTCTGTTGGCAAGTATCGTGTTTCTGCGTTGTATGGTTTCTTTGTTTGAGGTATACATCACATGACGTGAACCCATTTATATAATAGATTATTATTAGTAGTAGTACAACAACAACAACAACAATTTTATTGATTAGCCAGAAGCCATATCAAATACACACAGAACACAGACACATTGCAATAGTAGTAGTAATATATTAATAATAACAATAACAATATGAATTACTACTACTAATAATAATGAATTTCTGATAACTTCTATTCCTGAGGGGACATGGCACTTTTCGGCCTTGAGCCTTCTCTGCTAAACTACCGTGTAAGTGGGGCCAAACCGCATTAATCCCACAGTGCAGACGCAGGCCTCAGAGAGACGGCCTCTGCAGGCCAACGTGGCTTCGCTCTACATGGGCCTCGACTCCCAGCCAGGCAGAAACCACCCTCTCAATCCTCTTTACTATTCATTCCGCGGCCAAATCCGAATTCTGAGGAGAGAAGCACGCTCACCTCTTGCTGCCAGCTGCCATCTTGGATCCAGCGTGGTCCCCCTGCCTTCCGCTCCCCGCACGTGACCAGGGCGCTTCCGCTCCCAAAACGCAGCGCGCACCAATGAGGAGCCTCCAGGCTTAGAAAAAGCCGGCAGAGGTTGATTCTTAGTTTCACGGGCCGAAGCTAGAAGGGAGAAAGCGAGGCGGGCGGTTGCTTTTTCTCTTCTCTTCCCTATAATAATTATTTTTTTCCACCCAAATTTTGGAAGAGGCTGACATATTTAATTAGCCTGGCATTGGAGGCTTCTTTGTAGGACTGTTGGCCTGTCTTCCTGTACTGGAAGGCTGCCTATCACTGATGGAGATGTTTATGCAAAGGCTGCCATTTAAACAGCATTATACAGTCAGTGTAGACCAGTGTTTCTCAACCTGGGGGTCGGGACCCCTGGGGGGGTCGTGTGGGGGTGTCAGAGGGGTCGCCAATGACCATCAGAAAACATAGTATTTTTGTTGGTCATGGTGGTTCTGTGGGAAGTTTGACCCAATTCTATCATTGGTGGGGTTCAGAGTGTTCTTTGATTGTAGGTGAACTATAAATCCCAGCAATTAGAGCTCCCAAATATCAAGGCCTATTTCCCCCCAATTCCACCAGTGTTCACATTTGGGCATATTTAATATTCATGCCAAATTTGGTCCAGATCCATTATTGTTTGAGTCCACAGTGCTCTCTGTATGTAGGTGGACTACAACTCCAAAAACTCAAGGTCAACACCCACCAAACCCTTCCAGTATTTTCCGTTGGTCATGTGTGCCAAGATTGGTTCAATTCCCCCATTGGTGGAGTTCAGAATGTTCTCCGATTGTAGGTGAACTATAACTCCCAGCAACTACAACTCCCACATGACAATATCAATCTCCCTGCCCCCACCTCACCAGTATTCAAATTTGGGCGTATCGGGTATTTGTGCCAAATTTGGTCCTGTGAATGAAAATACATCCTGCATATCAGATATTTACATGACGATTCATAACAATAGCAAAATTACAGTCATGAAGTAGCAACGGAAATAATGTTATGGTTGAGGGTCACCACAACATGAGGAACTGTATTAAGGGGTCGCGGCATTAGGAAGGTTGAGAAACACTGGTGTAGACCCATATAATGCATTGTCATGATGACATGAGGGCAACAGTCTTGGAGGGAGTCTCTCATCTGGTCTCAGCCACTGATTGAGGTGCTGGGTTTAGCTGCCACTTTTATTTATTTCTTATTTATTTCTTCGGTTTTATATTCCGCTCCTCCCTGCAGGCTCGGGGCGGATCACAATTGCAAACATATAATAAAACATACAATAAAAACACATAGTAAAAACACGATACATAACCAAGGTGGAACGGGTCAACAATTCTTTAACTGAAGCAGGACGAGCCAATCACATTTGGGTTTAGCCAAACGCTAGCCTGAAAAAGCCGTCTTACATTCCCTTCGAAAGGGAAGGAGTTCAGGGATCGCTCGAATGTGCTCAGGGAGCGAGTTCCAGAGAACTGGAGCCGCAGCAGAGAAAGCTCTCTGTCTAGTGCTGGACAGGTGGCAGGAGCGGGACGATGGAACCACCAACAAATTTTGCTCTTCCGAGCGCAGTGACCTCGGGGAACGTGACGGGTAAGGCGGTCCCTCAGGTACACAGGCCCCAAACCGTGCAAGGCCTTAAAGGTTAAAACCAACACCTTGAAGGCAATCCGGTACTCGATGGGGAGCCAGTGCAGTTGCCGGAGGATGGGAGGGATGTGCTCCTCACTGGTGCTCCCACCAGCAAGCGAGCCGCGGCATTCTGCACCAGCTTGAGTTTCGGATTGTCGACAAGGGAAGGCCGACGTAGAGGGCGTTACAGTAGTCCAGCCTCGAGATGACCGTCGCTTGGATCACCGTGGCCAGGTCATCCCTGGACAGGTAGGGGGCCAGTCGCCTAGCCTGTCATAGGTGGAAAACGACGCCTTGCTGACCATGGAGACCTGGGCCTCCATGGTCAGCAAGGAGTCCAGTTTAACACCTAAGCTCTTAACCAAGGGTGACGGGCTAAGTTGCTCGCCATCCAGGGTAGGCAACCGGCACTCATCCAGCCCAGGGCGACCGGGCCACAAGATCTCCGTCTTCGACGGATTCACCTTCAGCCGGCTGGCACGCAGCCATCCAGTCACGGCTTCAAGGCATTGATGGAAACACCGGGTACGGAGTCCGGCCTGCCATCCATTCTCAGCAGAAGCTGGGTGTCATCAGCGTACTGATAACACTCCAGACCAAAGTCGCGGGCCAGCTGGGCCAGGGGCCGCATGTAAATGTTGAATAATAAGGGGGAGAGGATGGCCCCCTGGGGGACCCCACAACTTAATGGGAGCCTCCCGGAGACCTCCCCCTCTCCACCCGCTGTCCCCGATCCTGAAGAAAGGAGGCCACCCATTTAAGGGCAGTCCCCCTGACTCCAGTCACGGCTAGGCGGTGGGGTAACAATGCATGATCTACGGTATCAAACGCTGCTGTCAGATCTAACAAGACAAGCAGGGCTGACCCACCCTGGTCCAGCTGGCGGCGAAGTTGGTCTGTAATGGCGACAAGCACGGTCTCCGTCCCATGCCCAATACGGAAGCCGGGGCTCTGCTTTGCTGAGGGGTTGATATCGGAGGTGATTACCCTGTTACATGAGGGCCAGCGCGTCAAGTCAGATACCGTGTTTCCCTGATAGTAAGACACCCCCGATTGTATGACGTATCGGGGGTTTCAGGGGGGGGTCGGCTAATATAAGCCGTACCCCGAAAGTAAGACGTACCCCGCTGCCACGCCCACTCCGCCGCCGCCACGCCCATGCCACCGCCGCCACACCCACACCGCCACGCCGCCGCAACCGGCCCCATCGGCCGCGCACACCTCCGCAGTGCACCTTTCTGCGCGCATGGCTCCCTGCGCGCCGGCCGCAAGACGCGCAGAAGCACCTACAGGCGCTATAGCAGAAGCACCTACATGCGCATGCGCTGGCTCCAAAGCGCAGGCGTGCTTGGGAGATACTGCGCGTGTCTTGAGGCGTTGCACATGCACAGAACGTCTACAGGCGCTATAGCGCCTGAAGGTGCTTCTGCGCGTGCGCGGTCTGCGGCGCAGGGAGGCACGCGCAGAAAGGTGCGCCACAGAGGTGTGCCGCGGCCGATGGGGCCGATTGCGGTGGTGGCGGTGTGGGCATGGCGGCGGGGACACTGTCTTACTTTCGGGGAAACACGGTACGTCGATGCTCTCTTGGCGCCCTTTCTCATAACTAATGAAGTGAAACAAAGTTGTGTTCTTGCACCAACCCTATTTACAATCTTCTTCAGCATGATGCTCCAAAGGGCTACGGCAGACCTCGAAGAAGAAGAAGAAGAAGACGGCATATATACACGCTATCGTACTGATGGCAGCTTGTTCAGCTTAAGCCGTCTGAGGGCTCGCACTAAGACTCTAAACTAGTCCGTGAGCTGCTTTTTGCTGACGATGCTGCCCTTGTCGCCCATTCAGAAGCAGCCCTGCAGCGCCTCACGTCCTGCTTTGCAACAGCTGCAGAGCTGTTTGGGCTGGAAGTCAGCCTGAAGAAAACGGAAGTCCTCTACCAGCCCGCACCACAGGAAGAACACCATCATCCCCACGTCAGCATAGGCACAGCTGTGCTTAAGTCCGTTCAGCAGTTCACCTCCCTGGGAAGCATCATCTCTTCAGACGCTAAGATTGACAAAGAGATAGATCACAGATTGGCAAAGGCATAGAATGCATTCGGAAGGCTTCACAAAAGAGTCTGGAGTAACAAGCACCTGAGGCAAAGCACCAAACTCAGTGTGTACAGAGCTATTGTACTGTCCATCCTCCTATATGGGTCTGAAACATGGGTCACCTATCGCCAGCACCTACGACTCCTCGAACGCTTTCATCAGCGCTGTCTTCGCGCAATCCTAAATATACACTGGACCGACTATGTGACGAATGTTGCTGTCCTTGAGCAAGCAGGGATCACCAGCATTGAGGCCATGCTATTGAGAACACAGCTGCGCTGGGCAGGGCACGTCTCTAGGATGGAGGACCACCGCCTCCCAAAGATACTACTCTATGGTGAACTCGCCACGGGTCAACGCAAGAGAGGCGCTCCAAAAAAGAGATACAAGGACTCCCTGAAACAGCATCTCAGGCTCGGCCAGATTGATCACCAACAATGGTCCACCCTGGCCTCACATCGGGAGGCATGGAGACGCACTATCCACAATGCTGCGGCCTCATTCGAGAAGACACGCCGAACGGGTCTCGAAGAGAAACGACAACGCAGAAAGAACCGCAACTTGGACACAACTTCACCCATGGAGACTTTCTGCTTTGCTTTCTGCAACCCAACTTGCCTATCTCAGATTGGCCTTTTTAGTCATCAACGCGCTTGTAAAAAGCGTGGGGTGAGTCCTTCCTAAGAATCTTCGTTCGCGAAGTAATGCCGAGAGGTGTCAAGCAGGGGTGTCTTATTGCCCCAACCTTATTCTCCATCTTCATGGCTATGATAACTTCATCTTGTTGATGGGAAGCTTCCCACCGGAATGGAAATCATGGCAAGCTATTTAACCTCAGTAGACTGAAATCCAAAACCTATATGCCGATGATAACGTAGACTGTGCACATTCAGAAGAAGACATACAAGAAGAAGAGACATACATGCCATTGTAAAGCCCTTTGCAGAAGCATACGAGAAGCTTGGCCTTTCAGCAGACTGAAAGCCAAAACCAAGGTCACAACAACGTCTGTTATAGAACTCCAATGTGCCGATGATAACGTAGACTGTGCACATTCAGAACAAGACCTACAAGCCACTCTAAACGCCTTTGCAGAGCCATACGAGAAGCTATTCAATCTCAGCAGACTGGTCACAAAAGGGTGAGGAAGTACTCAATTGGTGTCACAAGTGGACGGTGAAGCGACAGCTCCCGGTGGCTGGAATTCAAAGCATACCCTTACAAAGCTGGAATTTAAATAGCCTCTGTGTGTCTGTCTATATATGTTGTGTGTCTATGGCAGTGTTTCCCAACCTTTTTTGAGCCGCGGCACACTTTTGACATTTCCAAAATCCTGGGGCACACCACCAACCAAAATGACACAAAATGACACTCTAACACAGTCATACAGATAGTTAATATGTTTCTAAATGTATTTATACACTCAGTGTGAAACCTGGGCCTGTTTCGATGAACACAACATAGATATCCTGGCAGGAATGGCAGAAAGGCACAAACTTCCCACACAGAACTCCCATAACCAAGAGAAAATGCTATTAGAGTTTGGTGGGCATTGACCTTGGGCTTTGGAGTTGTAGTTCACCTTTATCTAGAGAGCACTGTGGACTCAAACAATGTTGGATCAGGTCCAAACTTGGCATGAATACTCAATATGCCCAAATATGAATGCAGATGTAGTTCAGGGGAAATAGACCTTGCCATTTGGGAGTTGTAGTTGCTGGGATTTATAGTTCCCCTACAATCAAAGAGCATTCTGAACCCCACCAATGATAGAACTGGGCCAAACTTCCCACACAGAACCCCCAGGAGGCAAGAGGAGGTCTCTACTTGGGGAAAGGGAGGCGGGCCTTCCCAATGCATGGAGAGGGAGAGACCTAGTAGACAATGGGTGGGGGGTGGGGGGTTGTAATTTTGTGCCTTTATCGAGGTAGGTTCTTAGGGTTTTTATACTTCAACACACTAGACTCCCCCCCCCCCTTTCCTGGAGGTTCCAATTTCCCACGGCACACACTGGTCTATGGCAGTCTTTCTCAACCAGTGTGCCGTGGCACACTAGTGTGCCGTGACGGACCTCCTGCTGTGCCACGAGAAAAGCTCTCTGCCCGGCCCTTCCTCCCCCCTCCTGCCGAACTCCTGCTGCTTGGGGGAGGAGGAGGAAGGGCCGGGCAGTGGCGAAGAAAAAGAAGAATGGACCGGGGCGCCGCCTCCTTTGGCAGTTTCCCCAGCCAGCCTCCAATCCGCCATGACTCTTGCCCCTCACTTGCTGAAGCCGCATGGAGGAGGAGCCCCGCCCACTGAAGCCCATCCACCGCTCATGCTCCTCCTCTGTAGGAGAGCTAAAGCTGGGGGAGGGGTCGGGGCATGGTGCGGCCTGTAGGAGAGCTGAAGCTGTCCCGCCCCCAGCGTCGGCACTCCCAGCAGCTGCTCCAGCCTTGAGGGGACAGTGCCAAGCCAGCATTGTGCTGGCTCTGGCACCGCTGCCTTGGCACTGCCCCCTCAAGGCTGGAGCAGCTGCTGGGAGCAGCTGCTGGGAGAAATGAAGCTGGGGGTAGGGGGCGGGGCATGGTGCAGCCTGGCTCCGCCCCCCTCCCCAGCTTCGGCACTCCCAGCAGCTGCTCCCAGCAGGCCACCATCCCCAGCCGTTCTTTACTGTGTTAGAGTGTCATTTTGTGTCATTTTGGTTGGTGGTGTGCCCCCGGATTTTTTTAATGTTAAAAGTGTGCCGCGGCTCAAAAAAGGTTGGGAAACACTGGTCTATGGCATTGAATGTTTGCCATGTATATGTGCATTGTGATCCGCCCTGAGTCCCCTGCGTGGTGAGAAGGGCGGAATATAAATGAGGACGAACCACCGTGACCTCCCCTGCATTCAAGCTAATTTGACCTGCAGCAGGGAGTTCCACAGTTCCTAGATGCCCCGTTGGGGCAGCACAGTCAGGGAGTGTGGCTGCAGCAGCAGTTCAACTAAAATACACCCATTTGCCTTGCCCCTTTCCCCAACCTAACATTGTAACTAATCCCTCCAATAAAAAGGGTAAGTTTCCCTCTCCATAGTATTACATTGTGTCCTTTACTGTCTCAAACTCGCCCAGAAGCATGAACTTTCCTCCTTCCAGGCCTGCCCGGGATGCCTCTGTGGTGGCCCGGGGAGGCCAGGGCTGTGATCCTTTGAACCGCAGATAGGGGAACCCCCTGGGCCCCCGTATCCGCAAGTCAACGGATAGCCTCCATGTACTTTCTGGAGCTTCAGTGTCGACAATCATTTGTTTCCTGCCCAACATTGTTAGAAAGATTGTACGAAACGATATTCCGGCAATGTGTATATAAGTTGTCTATGACAGTGTTTCCGAACCGCTGTTCCGGGGCACACTAGTGTTCCGTGCGCGGTCACCTTGTGTGTCGCGGGAAAACCTCTCTTCCCCCCTTTCTTCGCCCTCCTGCCGAACTCCTGCTGCTGCTTGGGGGAGGAGGGAGGAAGGGCCGGGCGGCGCGGTGAAGAAGAAGGGGCCGGGCGCCGCCTCCTTCGCCCGTTTCCCAGACAGACAGCCTCCAATTGGGGGGGGGTGGGGAACGGAAGCGGAAATGCTTCCGAGCAAGGTGACTGCAGGCCGCTTTGTCCCTAGTGAATGGGTTCATCCTTAAGCAAATGGGCTTTGAGTCTAAATTGGTCTACTACAATACTGGGGAGGAGCGGTCAGAAGTGATCAGCGCCCTGAGGAAGCGGTTACGCGAAACGGCCATCTTGGCGTCGTCAGCTTACCTCCAGCCGTTGGCGCCTGCCCACCATAGCAGCCACCAGCCCTGCCACCTACCAAGGTTCCCTATTGACTCAGTCCCAGGTCCATGGGTCACTACACCCAGGACTTCACTAAGGGTTACTCAGTGCCAAGTGGAATACTCCTTCGCCCAACCATGTACATGGGCTTGTGATTCATGCTCATACTGTGTATTAATCACATGATTGATTATTTGCATTACATTGTATTGTTTGTAATATTGTTCTGCTATTGGGAAGGGACGTAGGCCTCTGCTTCTAGTTGACGTCAAACTGGAATAGGATGGAAAAGGAGACAAGAGGGAAATGGGATCCCGCCCGGGATAAACACAGAGGGAAAGTATGCCGAGGCTTAAGTTGCAAGCACAAAGGGCTTGGCTTCCTGGCTGAGTTACAGCAGGGCCTGAAGACTAAGAATAGATGGATGGGAGGCCAGAGAGGAAGTGCCGCGGTGGGCAAACAGAGGGTGCTCTCAGTGGCACACATCTCCCCGGGTCACGTGAGGTCAGGGTCAACCTCGGGAAAGGGAAGTTCTCGTTTCCACTGACCATTTAATACGTTTTTTACCTTCTTCGTAGTGCTCTCTGTAGGAGAACTATAATTCCTACAAGGTAAAGATTTTCCCCTGACATTAAGTTCAGTCGTGTCCAACTCAGAAGAAGAGAAAGAGAAGATTAGAAGGAGGAGAAAGAACAGAAGAAGGAAGAAAAGGAGAAGGGGAGGAAGAAGAGGAGGGGGAAAGGAGAGGAAGAAGAGAAGGAGAGGATTAGAAGGAGGAAAAAGAACAGAAGAAGGAAGAAAAGGAGAAGGGGAGGAAGAAGAGGAGGGGGGAAAGGAAAGGAAGAAGGAAAAAGAAGAAGAAAAGAGGAAGAAGAGGCAGAGGAAAAGAAGGAAAAGGAGAAAGAAAAAACAAGGAGAAGGGAGAAGATGAGGAGAAGGAGGAAAAAGAACAGAAGGAGGACGAGAAGGGGAGGAAGAAGAAACGAGAAGGAAGTGGATGAGAAAGAAAAGAAGTAGGCGAGGTGGAGGAAAAAGAAGAGAAGGAGGAAGAGGAAGAAAAAAGACACGGAGTAGGATGAAGAAGAGAAGGAGAAGATGAGGAGGAGGAAAAAGAACCAGAAGGAAGAGAAGGGGAAGAAGAGGAAGAGGAAAAGAAGGAAAAAGAGAAAGAGAAAGAAAAAACAAGGAGAAGGAAGAAGATGAGGAAAAGGAGGAAAAAGAACAGAACGAGGACGAGAAGGGGAGGAAGAAGAAACGAGAAGGAAGTGGATGAGAAAGAAAAGAAGTAGGCGAGGTGGAGGAAAAAGAAGAGGAGGAGGAAAGGAAGAAGAAGAGAAGGAGGAAGAGGAAGAAAAAAGACAAGGAGTAGGATGAAGAAGAAAAGGAGAAGATGAGGAGGAGGAAAAAGAACAAGAAGGAAGAGGATAAGAAGGGGAGGAAGAAGAGAAGGAGGAAAAAGAAGAGGAAGAAAAGAAGAAGAGGAAGAAAAAAGATGATAGGAAAGAAGAGAATAGGAAGATGAGGAGGAAAAAGAACAGGAGGAGGAGGAAGAAGAGAAGGAGAAGATGAGATGGAGGAGGAAAAATAACAGAAGGATGAGGATGAGGGGAGGAAGAAGCGAAGGGGAAGATGAGGAGGAGGAGGAAAAAGAACAGGAGGGAAGAGAAGGGGAGGGAAAAGAGGAGGAAAAGGAGAGGGAGAAGGGGAAGAAGAGGAGGAAGAAAGACGGGAGGGAGAAGAAGAGAAGGAGAAGATTAGGAGGAAAAACAACAGAAGAAGGAAGAGAAGGGGAAGATGAGAAAGAGGAGGAAAAAGAACAGAAGGAAGAGGAGAAGGGTAAGAAGAGGAAGAAAAAGAAGAGGAAGAAAAGTAGAGGAAGAAGAAAAAAGAAAAGGAAGAGGAGGAGGAAGAGAAGGAGAAGATGAGGAGGAAAAAGAACACGAGAAGGAAGAGGAGGAGAAGGGGAGGAAGAAAAGGGGAAGAAGAGGAGGAGGAAAAAGAACAAGAAGGAAGAGAATGAGAAGGGGGAAGAAGAGAAGGAGGAAAAAGAAGAGGAAGAAAAGAAGAAGAGGAAGAAAAAAGACAATAGGAAAGAAGAAAATAAGAAGATGAGGAGGAAAAAGAACAGGAGGAGGGGAGGAAGAAGAGAAGGGGAA
The DNA here is from genome assembly GCA_030556195.1 of Anolis apletophallus. Taxonomy (NCBI): domain Eukaryota; kingdom Metazoa; phylum Chordata; class Lepidosauria; order Squamata; family Anolidae; genus Anolis; species Anolis apletophallus. The sequence goes on along the minus strand of JARBWK010000017.1, from coordinate 2,211,350 downwards.
GATGAAGAAGAGGAGGCGGAGGCGGAAAAAGAACAAGAAGGAAGAGAAGGGGAGGAAGTAGGGGAAGAGGAAGAAGAGGAAGAAAAAAGACAAGGAGGAGGAGAAGAGAAGGAGAAGATGAGGAGGAGGAAAAAGAACAGAAGAAGGAAGAGAAGGAGAAGGGGAGGAAGAAGGGGAAGAGGAAGAAGAGGAAGAAAATAGACAAGGAGGAGAAGGAAGAAGAGAAGGAGAAGATGATGAGGAGGAAAAAGAACAGGAGAAGGAAGAGAAGGAGAAGGGGAGGAAGAAGGGGAAGAGGAAGAAAAAGACAAGGAGGAGAAGGAAGAAGAGAAGGAGAAGATGAGGAGGAGGAAAAAGAACAGGAGAAGGAAGAGAAGGAGAAGGGGAGGAAGAAGGGGAAGAGGAAGAAGAGGAAGAAAAAAGACAAGGAGGAGAAGGAAGAAGAGAAGGAGAAGATGAGGAAAAAGAACAGGAGAAGGAAGAGAAGGAGAAGGGGAGGAAGAAGGGGAAGAGGAAGAAGAGGAAGAAAAAAGACAAGGAGGAGAAGGAAGAAGAGAAGGAGAAGATGAGGAGGAGGAAAAAGAACAGAAGGAAGAGAAGAAGGGGAGGAAGAAGGGGAAGAGGAAGAAGAGGAAGAAAAAAGACAAGGAGGAGAAGGAAGAAGAGAAGGAGAAGATGAGGAGGAGGAAAAAGAACAGAAGAAGGAAGAGAAGGGGGAGGAAGAAGGGGAAGAGGAAGAAGAGGAGGAAAAAAGACAAGGAGGAGAAGGAAGAAGAGAAGGAGAAGATGAGGAGGAGGAAAAAGAACAGGAGAAGGAAGAGAAGGAGAAGGGGAGGAAGAAGGGAAGAAGAAGAGAAGAAAAAGAGGAAGAAAAGAAGAGAAAGAAGAGAAGAAAAAGACAAGGAGGAGAAGGAAGAAGAGAAGGGAAGATGAGGAGGAGAGAACAGAAAGGAGGAGAAGGAAGAAGAGAAGGAGAAGATGAGGAGGAGGAAAAAGAACAGAGGAGAAGGAAGAAGAGAAGGAGAAGATGAGGAGGAAAAAGAACAGGAGAAGGAAGAGAAGGAGGAAGAAGAAAAGAAGAAAAGACAAGGAGGAGAAGGAAGAAGAGAAGGAGAAGATGAGGAGGAGGAAAAAAAGAACAGGAGAAGAAGAGAAGGAGAAGGGGAAGAGGAAGAAGAGGAAGAAGGGAAGAAAAAGACAAAAGGAAGAAGAGAAGGAGAAGATGAAAGAAAAGAACAGAGAAGGAAGAGAAAGGAGAAGAAGGAAGAAGGGGAAGAGGGGGAAGAAAGAAAAAGATAAGGAGGAGAAGGAAGAAGAGAAGGAGAAGAGAAGAGGAGGAAAAAAAGAACAGGAGAAGGAAGAGAAGGAGAAGGGGAGGAAGAAGGGGAAGAGGAAGAAAATAGACAAGGAGGAGAAGGAAGAAGAGAAGGAGAAGATGAGGAGGAGGAAAAAGAACAGGAGAAGGAAGAGAAGGAGAAGGGGAGGAAGAAGGGGAAGAGGAAGAAAATAGACAAGGAGGAGAAGGAAGAAGAGAAGGAGAAGATGAGGAGGAGGAAAAAGAACAGGAGAAGGAAGAGAAGGAGAAGGGGAGGAAGAAGGGGAAGAGGAAGAAGAGGAAGAAAATAGACAAGGAGGAGAAGGAAGAAGAGAAGGAGAAGATGAGGAGGAGGAAAAAGAACAGGAGAAGGAAGAGAAGGAGAAGGGGAGGAAGAAGGGGAAGAGGAAGAAGAGAAGAGGAAAAAGACAAGGAGGAGAAGGAAGAAGAGAAGGAGAAGATGAGGAGGAGGAAAAAGAACAGGAGAAGGAAGAGAAGGAGAAGGGGAGGAAGAAGAGTAGGGGAAGAAGAGTAGGAGGAGAAAGCAACGTCATGGTATGACTGGCAGCCAGGCATGGCTCTTCTTTGTTGTCTCCTTCTTCTCCTTCTTCCCCAGGCTCTGCAGAGGCTGACCCAGGCTTGCCAATTGCGGTGCGGGCGGCGACTAGACACGCAGCCCAAGCCAGCCCTCCCCTCCCCTCTTGTGCCTTTGGTTCTGGGCACTTGTGTTGTGGGCACTGTGCAGAGGAGGGAGAGCCAAGCAAGCAAGAGGCCGGCTGGGCATGTGCAGAGAGCCAAGGCAGCAGCAGCAGCAGCAGCAGGGTCTCTCTCCCCCTGGCGATTGCCCCCCAGCCTGCTCCTTGCTTGCCCCCCTGGCCCTTCTCTGTCTTTTTCTGCAAGGGGGATCTGTGCACCAAGGCATCAACCTGGAGAGCAAGGTGCCTGAGCAGGGGAAGCAGCTCTGCTTTCTGGCCCTGGAGGTTGCAGCAGCCGGGTGAGTGAGTCAGGCATTGCCTTCCTTCCTCCTTTCCTTCCTCCCTTCCTCTGCAGCCTGGGTGATGCTGATGCTGATGCTGCTGCTGGACAAAGACTCACAGGAGGAGAGCCATTGCAATGGGTTGCTTAGGTAGAATATATATATATATATAGAGAGAGAGAGAGAGAGAGAACATAGAGATTGTATTTTACGAACTGTTGTAAGTCGCCCCGAGCCGTTGGGGGGCGACAGACAAATGCGAAATAATAAATAAATAAATAAATAATAGAGTTTCAAATCCTACTAGTCACACACACACACATATATATACACATATACACATACACACATATTTATACACATATATATACGCACACACATACATACTGTACATATACACACATATATACATATATATACACACATATATATATATACACATACATACATATATACACACACATACACACATATACATATATATATGCACATACATACACATATACATATATATATACACACATACATACTGTACATATACACATATATACATATATATACACACACATATATATACACATACATACATATATACACACATACACACATATTTATACATATATATGCACATACATACACATATACATATATATATACACACATACATACTGTACATATACACACATATGTACATATATATACACACATATATATACACATACAAACATATATACACATATTTATACATATATATATGCACATACATACACATATACACACATATACATATATATATACACACACATATACACATACATACATATATACACACATACATACACATATTTATACATATATATGCATACACATACATACAGTATATACACACATACATATACACATATTTATACATATATATATGCACACATACATACATATATACATATATACTGTATATATACACATATACACATACATACATATATACACACACACACATATATATACATTTATATATACACACATATATATACACATACATACATACACACATATACACATACCTACACATACATACATACATACAGTATATACACACATACATACACACATATATATACACATATATATACACATACACACACATATATACACATACATATATGCATTTTCTTTGGCATCCTTGTATATGCATGCATACATAATCATGGGCTGCGACTAGGACGATTTGAAAACATCTCTATGTCATTTGCTATGGAATTCTTTACATGCACACACATAAATACACACATATATGCATGTGTGAGTGTGTGTGTATGTATATGTGTGTGTGATTTGCTATGGAATTCTTTATACACACACACACACACACACATATATATATACACAGATATGCATGTGTGACCGTGTGTGCAAGTATATATGTGTGTGTGTGATTTGCTATAGAATTCTTTATACACACACACACATATATACATATATAGAAACACACACACACACACATATATATGGCACAGAGAAGGCTTTGAATTGGACCAGTTGCTGTTCATGAATACGTGTGTATGTATGTGTGGCTATACATATATACACACACATATATACACATATACATATATAGAAACATACACACACACATATATATGAACAGTGACCAGTACGATTTGAAAACCTATGGCATTTTCTATGGCATTCTTTACATGTACGCATATAATATATGTCTACATAAACATGAACAGTGAGCAGTTCGATTTGTATCTGTGTGTATATACATACACACACACAGACACAGACACACATATATATACACACATTAACAGTGACCAGTATGATTTGTATGTATGTGTATTGAGTATACATAAATACTGTATATGTATATATATATATATATTTTACACACACATATATATACACACACCAACAGCAACAGTTTGATATGTATGTGTATATATATATAATAAACATATCCATACACATACATACACATATACATGAATAGTATGATTTGAAAACCCATGGCATTTTCTATAGCATATCCATGCATACATAACCATGGACTGCGACTAGCACGATTTGAAACCATCTCTATGCCATTTTCTATGGATATATATATATATACTGTATATACACACACACATACACACACACACACACATATGTGCGTATGTATATGTGTATGAAGAATTCCATAGCAAGTCACACACACACATACATACATGCACACATGCTCACACATGCATATATGTGGACAGCAACTGGTCCAATTCAAAGCCTTCTCTGTGCTATATATACACACACACACACACACACACACACACATACAGTACATGTATGCATATATATACACACACAAACACATACACACATACATGTATGCATATATACACACACACACACACATTATATAGTGACTAGTTTGATTTGAAACCTTCTTTATGTCATTTTATGTGGCATTATTTATATGTAGGGAGAAAGATAGAGCCATACTTGAACCATGACTAGTACAATTTGTTATGACTATATATACACACACATACATATACATATATGAACATCAACTAGTACAGTTTGAAGCCCTATGTCATTCTCCCCCTTGAAGAGATCGGGTGGCTTATAAATTTATTTATTTATTTATTAACTTTATTTCTCCCATTATTATATTATATTATATTATTTATCGACTTTATTTCTACCCCACGCTTCTCCCATTATTATATTATACTAGCTTGGGGACCCGGCGGTGCCCGGGTGATTGGAGAAGTGCATCAGGATGTAGAGTGGGTCATGAGGGCTCTGTGTGCCAGGTTTGGTGTTGATCAGTCATTGGATTAGATTTGTAGCAGTCTTGGAAAGAGAGGGAAGGTACTGCAAGTCCCATCATCCATGTTCTGCCCCCCTCCAAACTTCAGTAGGATGTAGATTGGGTCACTGGGGCTCTGTGTGCCAAGTGTGGTCTTTATCGGTGTTTCTTGGGGGCCGCAGTGGTCTGTGGGAACAGAGGGGTGAAAGTACTACAAATCCCATCATCCATTGTCAGTTCTTCCCCGAACCTCACCAGGATGTGAAGGCAGTCATGGGGGTTATGTGTGCCAAGTGTGGTATCGATCAGTAATTGGATGAGGGTCGCAGCGGACTTGGGAAGTGAGTAGAGGTACTTCAAGTCCCATCATCCATGGTCCGTCCTCCTCCGAACTGCACCAGGACGTAGAGTGGGTCATGGGGGCTGTGTGTGCCAAGTGTGGTCTGTATTGGTCCTTTTTGGTGGCCACAGTGGTCTGTGGAAACCAAAGTGTTTGAAAGTACTACAAATCCCATAATTTGTGGTCCCTCTCCCCCAAACCGCACCAGGACGTAAAGGGGATCAGGGGGGGTTATGTGTACTAAGTTTGGTGCAGGTCCATCACCCACGCTGGTCGCTGTGGCCTGTGAAAGTGGCAGCCAATCAGAACGCTGCCACATACAAACCCACAAACATACATACATACAAACATTCCACTTTATTATACATATAGATAGATATAGATAGATATATAGATATAGATAGATAGATAGATATATAGATAGAGATAGATAGATATAGATATATAGATAGATAGATAGAGATATAGAGATATAGATATAGATAGATTATGTTATTATTAATAATAATAATACTTTATAATAATAAAGTATTATTATTATACATATTTCAAGGCAACTATGATCACACGTTTTCAAAATTCGTAATATAAATATTGGAGGATCCAAGAGGAAGCCGTGGTAGCGTTGTGTGTTTTGGTCATTATTATTATTATTATTATTATTATTATTATTATTACTTGGTGGGCGGAAAAGCCTTAGAAGTACGGTTCTTTGCAAGCAACTGCACCAAAAAAATAAATAAATAAAAGGGGATCTGCAGTGTCTGGAGCTGGGGCAGTGCCCCGTTTTGTGGTTTGTCTCTGTGTTGTGAGTGTGTGTGTGTTTCTGTGTGTGTGTGTGTGTTGCGGTTGGGAGCATAGACACGCTCTGCCGGTGTGTCCCGGCTGGAGGGTTATCTGAGGTGACTGCCGTATTCTGAGCGACTGCAGTCTCTCCATCTTTTGCGACGTGTCGCTTTGCCTTTCTGTTTTTTTGTCGTTTCTGTGCAAAATCCGTCCGCTTCCCAAAACAGCTGCATTTGTGGGCGTTTGTGTCAATGGGTCGGAGGCATCGGGTGCCAAATCCTTGGAGGGAAAGAGCAAGAATAGGGGAGTTGGTTGCGGTTTGTGTACCCTCGCTAGTCATCCACAACTCCAGTGCGGTGCTTGGAAAGCCTGCATTGCTGCTACCTACAAGACAACAGATTTCAATGTGTACGTTGACATATAATCTATAATACACCCATATATATGTATGTATATATATATATATATATATATATACACATACATACACACACACACACACACACTAGCTTGGGTCCCGGCAGTGCCCGGGTTATTTGAGAAAGGCATCATCCATGTTCTTTAAGTATGGTCTTTATCGGTCTTTGTTGGGGGCCGCAGTGGTCTTGGGCAAGGAGTAGAGGTAGTTGAAGTCCCATAATCCACGGTCCACCCTCCTCCGAACTGCAGTAGAAGATAGAGTGGGTCATGGGGGCTCTGTGTGCCAAGTATGGTCTTTATCGGTCTTTGTTGGGGGCCGCAGCGGTCTTGGGCAATGAGTAGAGGTAGTTGAAGTCCCATCATCCATGGTCCGCCCTCCTCCAAACTGCAGTAGAAGATAGAGTGGGTCAGGGGGGCTCTGTGTGCAAAGTATGGTCTTTATCGGTCTTTGTTGGGGGCCGCAGCGGTCTTGGGCAATGAGTAGAGGTAGTTGAAGTCCCATCATCCACGGTCCACCCTCCTCCGAACTGCAGTAGAAGATAGAGTGGGTCAGTGGGGGCTCTAATGCCAAGTATGGATCCGTCTTTTGTTGGGGGCCGCAGCGGTCTTGGGCAATGAGTAGAGGTAGTTGAAGTCCCATCATCCATGGTCCACCCTCCTCCAAATTGCAGTAGAAGATAGAGTGGGTCAGGGGGCTCATGTGCCAAGGGTCTTTATCGGTGTTGGGGGCAAGTAGAGGTCTTTCCCATCATCCGTCCACCCTCCTTGCAGTAGAAGATAGAGGGGTCATGGGGGCGTGTGCCAGTATGGTCTTGGGCAATGAGTGAGAGAGTAGTTGAAGTCCCATCATCCATGGTCCACCCTCCTCCAAATTGCAGTAGAAGATAGAGTGGGTCATGGGAGCTGGGTCATCGGGGGGTCGCTCTTGGGCAATGAGTAGAGGTAGTTGAAGTCCCATCCATGGTCCATGGTCTTTATCTTTGTTGGGGCCGCAGTGGTCTTGGGCAATGAATAGAGGTAGTTAAAGTCCCATCATCCATGGTCCACCCTCTTCCAAATTGCAGTAGAAGATAGAGTGGGTCAGGGGGCTCTTGGGGTCAAGGCCGTAGAGTGAGAGAGTAGTTGAAGTCCCATCAACCATGGTCCACCCTACTCCAAATTGCAGTAGAAGATAGAGTGGGTCAGGGGGGCTCTGTGTGCCAAGTATGGCCTTTATCGGTCTTTGTTGGGGGCCGCAGTGGTCTTGGGCAATGAATAGAGGTAGTTAAAGTCCCATCATCCATGGTCCACCCTCTTCCAAATTGCAGTAGAAGATAGAGTGGGTCAGGGGGGCTCTGTGTGCCAAGTATGGTCTTTATCGGTCTTTGTTGGAGGCCGCAGCGGTCTTGGGCAATGAGTAGAGGTAGTTGAAGTCCCATCATCCATGGTCCACCCTCCTCCAAATTGCAGTAGAAGATAGAGTGGGTCAGGGGGGCTCTGTGTGCCAAGTATGGCCTTTATCGGTCTTTGTTGGAGGCCGCAGCGGTCCTGGGCAATGAGTAGAGGTAGTTGAAGTCCCATCATCCACGGTCCACCCTCCTCCAAACTGCAGTAGAAGATAGAGTGGGTCATGGGGGCTCTGTGTGCCAAGTATGGTCTTAATCGGTCTTTGTTGGGGGCCGCAGCGGTCTTGGGCAATGAGTAGAGGTAGTTGAAGTCCCATCATCCATGGTCCACCCTCCTCCAAATTGCAGTAGAAGATAGAGTGGGTCAGGGGGGCTCTGTGTGCCAAGTATGGTCTTTATCGGTCTTTGTTGGGGGCCGCAGCGGTCTTGGGCAATGAGTAGAGGTAGTTGAAGTCCCATCATCCGTGGTCCACCCTCCTCCAAACTGCAGTAGAAGATAGAGTGGGTCATGGGGGCTCTGTGTGCCAAGTATGGTCTTTATCGGTCTTTGTTGGGGGCCGCAGCAGTCTTGGGCAATGAGTAGAGGTAGTTGAAGTCCCATCATCCATGGTCCACCCTCCTCCAAACTGCAGTAGAAGATAGAGTGGGTCATGGGGGCTCTGTGTGCCAAGTATGGTCTTTATCGGTCTTTGTTGGGGGCCGCAGCGGTCTTGGGCAATGAGTAGAGGTAGTTGAAGTCCCATCATCCATGGTCCACCCTCCTCCAAATTGCAGTAGAAGATAGAGGGGGTCAGGGGCTCTGTGTGCCAAGTATGGTCTTTATCGGTCTTTGTTGGGGGCCGCAGCGGTCTTGGGCAATGAGTAGAGGTAGTTGAAGTCCCATCATCCATGGTCCACCCTCCTCCAAACTGCAGTAGAAGATAGAGTGGGTCATGGGGGCTCTGTGTGCCAAGTATGGTCTTTATCGGTCTTTGTTGGGGGCCGCAGCGGTCTTGGGCAATGAGTAGAGGTAGTTGAAGTCCCATCATCCATGGTCCACCCTCCTCCAAATTGCAGTAGAAGATAGAGTGGGTCAGGGGCTCTGTGTGCCAAGTATGGTCTTTATCTGTCTTTGTTGGGTGCCACAGCGGTCTTGGGCAATGAGTAGAGGTAGTAGTTGAAGTCCCATCATCCATGGTCCACCCTCCTCCAAATTGCAGTAGAAGATAGAGTGGGTCAGGGGGCTCTGTGTGCCAAGTATGGTCTTTATCGGTCTTTGTTGGGGGCCGCAGCGGTCTTGGGAAATGAGTAGAGGTAGTTGAAGTTGGGCAATGAGTATAGCAAGATGAAGTCCCATCATCCATGGTACACCCTCCTCCAAACTGCAGTAGAAGATAGAGTGGGTCAGGGGGGCTCTGTGTGCCAAGTATGGTCTTTATCGGTCTTTGTTCAGGGCTGCAGTGGTCTGTGGGGAATGGTTTGAAAGTACTACAAATCCCATAATCCATGGAGGTACCTCAAGTCCCATCCATGGTCCACTCTCCTCCAAACGGCACTAGAATGTAGAGTGGGTCATAGGGGCTCTGTGTGCCAAGTTTGGTCTTTATTGTTCTTGGTTGGCACAGTGGTCTGTGGGAAGTAAAGCATGTGAAAGTACTAAAAATCCCATAATCCGTGGCCCATCTCCCTAAACCTCACCAGGATGTAAAGGGGGTAATGGGGGTTATGTGTGTGGTCTTGACCGGTTATTGGTTGAGGGGCGCAGTACGTGAGTGAAGGTACTACAACTCCCATCTTCCATGGTCCCTCCTTCAAACTGCAGCAGCATGTAGAGTGGGTCATGGGGGCTCTGTGTGCCAAGTGTGGTCTTGATCAGTCAGTGCACCAGGATGTAGGGTGCGTCTTGGGGGGGGGGGGTCTGTGTGCCAAGTTTGGTCTTGTTCTGTCATTGTTGGGGGCCTAGTCAGGAAAATCAAGTTGAGGAAGCCTAACAATATCCCATGAGCTGTTCACCCACAACCTGGAACATGGCCAGACAGCCCGGAAAACTCACAGCAACCCGGTGATTCAGACCACAACACATTTTCTAAGAGTGCTTTCAATACAACAAGTCATATTTCGGGAGAGAGAGGAAGAGAAATGAGCAAGAGATCGTTCCGTCTCAGACACTCTCTCCAGGTTCCTGTTGTGTCCTGATTTCGCTCCGTGTGCCTCCCACTACCCGCTTGACAGGGGCCGAATTGACGCAGACGCAGCTGACCAGGCCCCGCACACAAAAATTGGGCCGAATAAGGAGTTCAGCTATTGTATATGCCAGTGTTTCCCAACCAGTGTGCCGGGCACACTAGTGTGCCGTGAGTGATCATCAGGGTGTGCCGTGGGAAATTGGAACCTCCAAGAGGGGGAGGGGAGTCTAGTGTGTTGAAGTATAAAACCCTAAGAAACCTACCTCGATAAAGGCACAAAATTACAACCACCCCCTCCCCACCCGTTGTCTACTTGGTCTCTCC